>JADMLD010000860.1:1500000-2095288 GCA_017589585.1 Phylloscopus whistleri
CTGAGGAGAAACTGTGACTTTTTTACTGTTCAAAGGAATTGAAGTGCCTCAAAGTGTCTTCTGGTGAAACTTCTGCTGTAGTAGAAGCCCCATCTTGGGGCTTGTTAGAGCTATTCTAGATCTGGGTGTGACCCCAGGATGCTGCTGAGAGAGAGGCTTTGGTTCCCTGTCCCCCAGGAGTCCTCAGGTTCTGCTGGAATTCCCATACAATGACATTTAAATGGGGTGTCCTGAGATTCAGTCCAAGCTCTGCCTTCTGCCTGTGTTTGTTGGTTACTGTGGTGGGGTCCCATGGGACACAACCTGGAAAGCCACTGCTTGTGAATGGGGAAATTCTTCCAATTGCCCAACTGCTGAGCAGAGCCAAATTCTTCAGAGTCCTGGACCATGAATCTGCCGTTTCAGTGGCTTTGTGTTTTTGGACAGATCGTAGATGAATTACAGCCCTTTTTGTTTTCTAGGAGACCAGTGGGGTAAAGTGTGTTTAGGCTAAAACATATTTGTTCAATTTTTGGTATCTTCCCCTCATACACACCCTGGAGGTGGTGGGGGGGATTTTTTTTGGTGTTTTTTTGTTTGTTTGTTTGTTTGTTTGTTTGTTTGTTTTTGGGTTTGGGGGCTTTTTTTTGGTTTGGTTTGGTTTGGTTTTGGTTTTTTTTTGTTTTGTTCTTTTTTTGTTTGTTTGTTTGTTTGTTTTGGGTTTTTTTGGTTTTTTTTTTTGTTGTTTTGTTTTGTGTTTTATTATTGTTATTGTTATTATTATTTTATTTTATTTTATTTTATTTTATTTTGGAGCTAAACACCTTAAAGAAAGCAAGGGCCCTTTGCTTTAGGTTAATTCTGACCCTCTGAATCACATCCACAGCTGTTTGCACTTGGCAGCTTTGCTCCCAAAGGTGACCCTCCCCTGTGCCTGCTGAGAATCCAAACCTTTTGAATGACCCTGAGCAGCATACACCTCGTGCTAAATGTGGGGGAGAGACTTCCAGAGTCACAGATCATCTGTGGAGAGCAGGAGTCCTTTCCTGGGAGGCCATCTGGATGCACTGCTTGTTCTGTGTCCTGTCCTGCTCCATGGGGCCTCACTTCCACAGCTCCACGAGAAAACCAAGGTGCTGCTGTGCCTCCAGCCAGTACAGGGACTTCAATCACTTGTTGTTATTGCCTCTCTGTTTGTGTTTTTCTAAGCATTTGTGTTCCACCAGCACACTCAGAGTGAGTGCTCTCGAGGGGGAATTTCCTTCCTGATAAACAATCCTGCAGTGTGATTCAGCAGGAAGGATGTGGTGGTTAAGGCACTGGACTGGGATTTGGGAGACATGGGTCCTGTTCCCAACTCTACCACAGTCAAGATGTGATGATCAGTGGAAGGGCAAGCAAACAAAGAGGAGGAGCTGTGTAGCTGTGGCAAAAACACACTTTCACATGGCCTGTTTGTCCAGATTGGGGTTAGGTAGGTCTGGGGTTTGCATAGAATCAGAATCTGCTGAGTTGGAAAGGACCTCAGGATCTTCGAGTCCAACTCTTCACCCTGTGTGGAAGTTTTGTAAGAGCATTAGGGACTCCTGTTTGTGCTGTTCAAATCTGGAACTCAGCCCATTCCAGGAACCCAGCTATGTTTTTAATTACATTTTGTTTTACCTTCCATGGGCTCCCAGATGCCACTTTCCAGTGGCAAGCTTCTTGGTTGACTTGATTCAGTTTCCCACTGCATTCTCTGATCTCCAGGCACCTGTCCTATGGCTCCTACACCAAGTTGCACGTGAATGTAGGTTCTCCACTCTCCTGCTAAATTCAAGGGCAACAGACCACACACAAAATATTCCCTTTCTCACACAAGGTGAAGTTCTACAGTTTGACAGTAACTCTACATTTTGTTTCCAGAAGCAAGAGCTTGGGCTGCATCTCTGAATTTAGACCTCAAACCTCAGCATCTGGATCTGGTGCCACCTTTGGGAGGATGAATCAGGACAGTTACTCAAGTGATCAGCCCACAGGTGAGTTTTCATTCAGCA
This sequence comes from Phylloscopus whistleri, assembly GCA_017589585.1. Lineage (NCBI taxonomy): Eukaryota > Metazoa > Chordata > Aves > Passeriformes > Phylloscopidae > Phylloscopus > Phylloscopus whistleri. The sequence continues at coordinate 1,502,016 of JADMLD010000860.1, forward strand.
TGATATGCTTTTCATTTATTTTCTTACTGCTGCTGGAGGAGAATGCTGGGTCACAAATAAAGCAAAACCTGTGAATCAATGCTAAATTGCATGCCATAAAGTGTGGTGATACAAAAAGAGATGCTGCAGAAGGCAGTCTCCTCTGTAACAGGTTACAGCTGTGTTAATTATCTGAGAGTAGAAACACCTTGCCCTCACAGCCTTGGGCATGATAAGTAGTGAGTTAACTGAGTTGAAGTCAGTTGGAGTCTGCTGGTCGTGCTGTGAAGACCCAGGGACAGGAGGTGGTGGCAAGGGCCAGAGAAGGTGAGACACTGTAAGATCTTGTACTCAGCATAGACAGGGTTAGGCGGCCGTGCTAGGGGCAGGATGGAGCCGGACTCGGAACAGAAGAAGAGAGACAATGCTGGAGCTGTGTGGGGCTTCTGTTGCTCTTAGAAGCAACAGAAGAAGAAAGATACAGGAGACTGTTTAAATAACAAGATACAGATATGCAAAGCCTTCTGATGATTTTGGTGAAGCACCTTGAGTGCAGTGTCAATGTTGACTGCCACACATAGCAGCGACTGCGACAATAAAGATCATTGGATCTTTGAGGCTTCCTGTCCACATCTGGATACCAGCATTCTTAGAATTCTAATGCAGGCTGAAAATTTTTCTAGCAAGTTTTTATAAGTTCTCACCAGTTCAGAAAAACACAGGGATTTTATTACTGTGTTAGACACATCATTTTGCTATTTGCCATAACTCAGTTTTCTCATTTATTGCTTTGGTAATTAGTTACCCTTTGCAGTAAGGGAAGATGTGCACACACCATTGTCAGGTATATCCCATCAAGTCCAAGGGTCAGGGTCCCTGCTGGAGAGATTGGATGGACAGGAATTTGTTACTTCTGGCTCAGAGCTGCCATAAATTTGCTCTTCTTCCATGCCCATCTTTGGCTGTGGGAGTTCAGCCTCACTGAGTGCTGCTGGCAGTTTGTGCTGGGAGAGGTGGGTGCCAGGGGCTGTGCCTGCAGCCTCCCAGGCTCTGCTCAGCCTGGGCTTTTTTGGAAGTGTCAGGGGGCATTCTTAGCTCTGACGTGAGGGCTATTTTTTGACAGTTCCCATTGTTCCCCACCCTTTGTTCATGGGTGAGGTCTTTTTGTCTGAGGCCGTTGGCAGAAGTAGAGGCTGTTAGGAGAGCTGTCTGCTCACAGGTTTGTAGAGTTTTCTTTTGTTGTCAAGAGTCCTGAGAATTTCTTCCTCCTTTTTACAGACTCACTTGGGCAAACTTGCCCAGACAAATGAGGGGATTGCTGGGATCTCTCCTTGTTGGGCCAGCACGGAGAGGGGTCCTCAGAGCCACCACCCATGTGCCCTGCTCTGGCTGTCCCAGGCCACTTGGCTGGGGCAGAGCAATTTGGGGTTCTGAACATCTGCCTACACTAAAGCCCTCGCCATTGTCCACGGGTTTGAATCTGGGGCTCAAAAATGGAAAATTTTAGAAAAATTCCTATGGTAGTATGGAATATCTATTCTCTAATACTCAGCACATACTTTTATTACTGTGAACAGGTGATGATGACACATCAGGATGTCATGGAGATTCATGAATCATGCACAGAAGGACCTAGAGGCTGGATTTGGGGAAAAAGATATTCAAGTCTCTGTAACACATCCTGGGTGCTTGTGAGAAATGTCTGGTCAGAATATTCATAGATTGCTCATTGCAACCTTATTTTTTGTAGGTGTAATAAGTGTTGTGATCTGAGTTTAGATCCACTCTCTAAAACAGGCACAGGAATGAATGTCCAGAGGGACACATTTTCAATGTATCATGTACATTTTACACCTCCTGTTGAAGTGCTTAGTCCTGGTTGCTCTTGGAGTCCAGTCCTGGGTTAGACAAGTGTGATCACTGGTGATTTATATCCTGGCTGAAGATAGGGATCTTCCAATCTGGACCTCCATTTGTTCAGTTACCAGCACCACCTACTGAGTTTTACATTGTTGGTTCATTTCATTCTCTGAGCTGCCACTGGAGCTATACTTAGAGAGGAAGGATATTATAATCTTGTGAAAGATTAAAATATTGTTACTGTAATCCAGCTGGAAGGGGAGACCTTTTCTCAGGGTGAGAGACAGCCAAGGTTTTTCCCATTCTGTCCTCCCCTTGTATGCAGGAAGGAAGTGCTGGCAAAGGCCCCTCAGCTTCCTGACGGCTCGGGCGCGCGTTTCCAGACACAGCGCTCTCCACCATCCATCACCAGCCCAGCCAAACAATTGCAGAGAGCCAGGGGAAAACACCCAGCTGGGATAAACACCGGGAGCAGGGCCTGGGAGCACAGCCCTGGAGGGAGCACAGCCCTGGAGCCCAGCACCAGCCAGCCTCCTCTGGGGCTGGGCCTGGCAGCAGGCACTGCACATGTGCTGCCTTCCCTTTATCATTAAGTATCTTAATAATCAAAGTTTCCCATCAAAGAAGCATCTCAGCAGATTAGAAAGGGACGAAAGGAGGCAAAGGGCTGATGTTTGCTGAGGAGCTGCTGTGCTGGCAGGTGGTGGGGGCTGGGGCCAAGGAGGTGCTGGGGATGCTCTGGGGTGCAGAGCATCCCGGGTGATGTGTGGGTCACTGTGGGTGCTGGGATGGAGGCAGAGCTTTCTGTCAGCTCTTCAGGGCAGTGCTGAGGCAAAGCCATCTGTGATGCCTTAAAGAAGGAGGAACCAGGTGGGGAGGCCTCACCTTTAACTGGATCACCTTTGCTGAATAGGATTATCTCCAAGAAGAAGCTCAGAACTGAACTGGGATCTTTTTCCCTGTATCACTGCTTTTGTTTAAATGCTGCATTACAATATTTGGGTCAAATTTTCACATCTATCTGTTCTGTAACCTGCTTTTAACCATTCCTTAAACCAACTATTGGGTTTCTGTTTTATAGTGTGGCTTTAGTATCCTCACAAATCTTGACCTGGGAATTTCTCCCTACAAGTACCTGAAGGGATGTTGTAGTGAGGTGGTGGTTTGGTCTCTTTTGCCCTGTGCCAGGGGATGGGAAATGGCCTTAGTTGCAACAGGAGAGGTTCAGATTAGATATTAGAAAAAATTTTATCACTGAAGGAGTGGTCAGGCTCTGTGCTGACTACCTGCAGGAGCACCTCCACTTCCCAGCCAGATGTGTCTTTCTGGGGTTCTTCCATTCCTTCTCCTCTGTTTCACATTTTTATTGTCCTTTGTCTGGGCTTGCAGCACACATGGGGTGGGCAGTAAACTCCTTAACACTCTGCAGAACCTAAATAATTTTTTATTTAAGGTCTTTAAAGAATGTAGGATTATGGAACCCTCGTTTTAAAGCTGAAGGTATTTCTGCAGTGCTAACACTTATTTTTTAAATCTATCAGAAATGCACATAAGCAACAGCAAGTGAAAAAGAAAAGAAAGTAAGAAGTTAGTGGGGATGGGGTGGATAATAAACAGCAGCACTGGCTGCATGGTTATGAAAACATTAACCCAAAAAATGTTCCCATCTGGCCTAGAGCTAGAGAACAGCAGGTTTCCCCATGCTCAGTGCGAGGTGTAGATGCTGGAAGTTGAAGCTGTCAACTTTAAAATAAAAGAGGCAAACTCAGCAGCCTGGTTTCAGGTCCTGCTGCAGCCCCCCAGTCCCCAGCCTGCTGGTGGCATTTGGTACTCTCATTTCCCTGTTTGGGAAAGCATTAATCTTTGTGAAGTTGTGTGACTACACGGGAAAGTGCTCACGTTAACAGCATGCAGCATTTTTAAATTTCCTTCTAGAAAATAACTGATTGTGTGTTTGCTTATCCTGGGCATCCTCTTTGGAAGGAGGCACCACTCGAGTGGTCATGGGTGTGGTTCTGCTCAGGTCCTTCATGCACTGGTCTCATTGTTATTTCATTAACCTAATGATGCACTGTGACAGCAACGAGTTAAAGAAGAGACAGGACTGTGATCTGCTGGCAGTGTCCCATGAAGTCCAAGAATGCCAGCTGGAGATGAACCCATGAGCAGTGAGGGAAACGTGGGACACTGGAACAGGACCAGATCCACTGCAGGCACTGGGAGAGGCTGTGGGCACCAAGGGGTTTGTGTCAGGACACTGGGCTGGGAGGACTGGGACTTCTCAAAGAAGGGAGAGCAGGCAGGGACTGCCAGCCTGTCCTGACACGTGGCTGTTGTGGTTCATGGCTCAAGGGAAGTCCTTGGGACTGCCAGAGTTTTGGAGAAGACAAAGAAATAGGCTTGTGATAGTAAGTGCTGTTTGCCCAGGGATGCAAAAACACTGTGTGCCTGGGAAGAATGATGTTTAGCTTGGATATGTGGTCATACAGCAGAAACTAATGGATAACGAAGGAGTTTTCCAGGAATTGCCTGCTGGTCTCCACATTCCTCTTTGCAAAAAGGCATGGAGTATAACAGCTGCTTCCACCCACCCACCCACTCTGGTTCTTTCACATAAATCTAGTGAAGAAAAGGGTCAAATTAAATTCAGCTATCCCAAATACCTTCCCAAACCCTAGAAAGGTTCAGGTAACAAGCCTTGGTGGAAGAACATCCTGTGAAATCAAACAAGTGCTAGTTATGAGAGAGACAGGAGGTGACACTGTCCTGCAGCCCAGGACCACCATGTGCCCCTCAGTGCATGGTACCATGCAGTGCCCTGGGAAGCTGCAGGGCTCCCTGCATCCTTCTCATCCTGCTGCACAGCTCCCTGGGCAGATGTGCTGTGTGCTCTGGGGGAGCAGGGGCTGCCTGCAGCACAGCCACAGCTCTCCAGCCCAGGTGTTGGGAGCACAACCCTGCCCGTGTGTGTGGGGAGGGAGGGACTCGTTTGTGCTGCAGTGGGAACTGGGAGCAGTGGACACGTCCTGCTCAGAGGCTGTGGCAGGGTTTGCTGTGTGTGATTGTGCCTTCTTTTAAATTAAACTATTTTGCAAGCACTTCCTTCCTGCATTTCTCAGAAGGAGGGAGGGGGGGCTGTGCAAAGAATGTTGAACTGCCTTTGACGGAGGAGGAAAACTGAAGAAAACAAGAGATGCAATCCTAACTACTGACCTTTTACTTGAGCTTGGTGATGTTTTTCAGCAGCAGAGCCTCTGGGGAGTAACAGCATCCTCCTTGCTATTGTGCTGCCTGCCCAAAAAGGGGGCTAAAGTTCAGCTTTTATGATGTTCTCACTCTGGGCTTGTGGGAAAAAGGCCACATTCCCTTTCTTAGGTCATACGAGTGCAAGAGATGACAGAGTCCTACAGTCTAACCCCAGGGCAGGAGGCCAGTGCAGAATGGGACTGGGATAGACAGCTTGGTAAATACGCCGCCAGCTTTTTCTCCTTATGGAGAGTCACAGCAGGTGGGAGGGTAATTTACATTGTTAAATTAAAAGGCACTGATTTATTTTATGTTGGTGTGTTATTGTTTCATAAGAGCACATGGGTTGCTATTACTTGTGATGGACTCTTGCACTTTATTGTTAAATCCTCCTTTTCCACCTTGGTCAACAGCTACTGAAAATGAATGTTATCTACCAGAACAAAAACAAGAGGCAAATAAGCATAAAACAAAATCTCAACCTTCTCCCCAGCAAACCAGAGGTCTTCAGGGAACCCTCCATAGTTTTGAGAACTGGGATTATTGCAGTAGATGTTCTCAAATGGTGCCCTCAAACTGTTCTCTGTACCTGGGGGCTAGGGAGACACTGGTCCCTTTGCTCACAGGTCCTGATCAGGCTCTGTGTCTCTGAGCTGCCACCTGGTCTGACTGGCCTCCTTCCCTCAGCCACATCTGGTGTTTCTCTTCATTGAGGTTTCCTTCAGCCTTGTTGAAGTGTTCAACAAACGCTGAGCTGGTGTTTCCACGTGGCATGATCCTGGCTGTGCTATGCTTTCTGAAATGCAGGGTCTGGGAGCAGAGGAGGTGGTCCTGCCTGGAAAGGCTGCCTATCGTAAAGATAAAATCTGTTCTAAAATTACAGATACTGCTGTAAAGTTTCTATAAGACATACTGTTTAAAAAACAAATCTGGATGATGCTGACAGCCACCTGTGCATTGACATCCTTTGGCAGTGCTGGTGACTGCTCCAAGGCCTTGGGGTGCTGATCAGCTCACCGCCCCCCATGAGCAGCAAGCTGAGAAATCCTGTCCTGAGGCTAATGTGTGAGCTTGGCTTCAGCTGGAGTCTTGTCTTCTGCATGGCAAAGCACATAAACCTCCAGCACCTGTCAGGTCACTGAAGGACAGGTGTCACTACCTGATGTGCAGTCAGTACTGTGAATTCTGTGTGATAAGGAAAGGTGTGTTCTGGCAGAATGGAGCAAGTGGAAGTGCTCACTGATCAAATAGCTGAATCACAGCTGCAAGAGAAAGCTTGCTCCTGCCCTTCTCTCTCATGCCCTTGCACCCAGCCCTGGCATATCAGTCACCTCTTTGCTCCTGTGCTGGTACCTTGGAGCCTTCACTGAGTTGCTTCAATTCCCAGGAGGAGCAAATTCGTGTTTTGGCCAAGTTCATTTTCTGTGGAGGTGAAGCAGAGAGGCAGCTCCAGTCTGCTCTCTGTGACAGGGGCTGAAGCCAGGGAATGGCTGGAGCTGGGCCAGGGCAGGCTCAGGCTGCAGAGCAGGGAAAGGTTCTTCCCCCAGAGGGTGCTGGCACTGCCCAGGCTCCCCAGGGAATGGGCACGGCCCCGAGGCTGCCAGAGCTCCAGGAGCCTTTGGACAGCGCTGCCAGGGATGCCCAGGGTGGGGTTGTTGGGGGGTCTGTGCAGGGCCAGGGGCTGGGCTGGGTGATCCCTGTGGGTCTCTCCCAGCTCAGGAGATTCCATGATTCTAATGAGAACAAGTCACTTTGCTTTTGGACAGCTCATGCCCTAAACAGAATGTCTTGGCACCAGCCAAGTGGTGAAATACAGCCAGGTATTAATTCAAAGTGCTTGAGGAAATGTGCACACACCTGTGGCTGCTTTAGGGGCACAGACCCCTCCTTACTGGGGTACCCCACCCTGTGGCACCATGGGCTGTGTGACTGTGGCCACAGAGGCAGCTCACCCACCTTGTTGTTTTTGATTTGATCTTTGACATTGAGCCCTGCCTTTGTAGTGGCCTCCAGCAACTGACCCTCACATGTGGCAAACAAAAAGACCCAGTTACCTGAGCATGCAGGCAGATGTGTGGCTTCTGAAGGAGAGAGATGAGGTGCTTGGACTCTGTCAACTCTCTGACATTTCTGGTTATCACAGTGAGGGGTGGAGCGAAATTAATGCTGTGAAAACAGGCCTGAAGATGAGGGAGGTTTGCCACAGACAAGGGGTTTGGACCCATGACATGAAGCTCTGGGCAGTGGTAGTCAGGTAACACCTGAAATGTGTCTGGCCAAGGCAAGCTCATGGCCCCTGAAGATTACTTAATCTTTCTCTGTCTTTCTGGCTCACAAGTGGTGATTTTCGTACCTGCAAGGACTTGCCTGTGGCACCTTGTGGTGCTGTGTGGTGCAGCTGCTGGCCATACACTCCTGCCCCACTGTTCCCCTCCTCCCTTACCCAGCACTGAGTGGCTCTGGTGGCTGTGGAAGATCCACTGTCCCTGCTGAACCCCAGGGAGGTGCCCATTTCACAGAGCTGTAGGCTTTGGCTCTACACATCGCTCATTTAACCTTACTTAATTTTGGCTAATCTGAGAACAGATCTCTTTTCATTTTCTGCTGGATGCACTTTGCACTGAGCTATACAGACATTGGGAGGGAGAAGAATTTCTCTAAATTGTTTGTTTTTCCTTGGGAAAAAAGAAATGGAGATTTATTACCAGTTTTCCCTCCCCAGGGCTCTCCCTCAGCAAAGCCCTGCTTCGGTGGCAGAGGTTTGCAGCAAGCTATTGGCAATTCAGCATGACAAAAGTTCACACAGTTCAGAGCTCCAGTGATTACAGAGGAGCTTTTCTTGGGATTTTTAAAATGTCCTAGACACAATTAAAAGAATTTCTCAGCAAGGAGAGTGCAAGCTGGGGACTCTCCGGCAGATGTAATCACTCAAGGAAAACTTTGTTTGGCTTGGCTGGGCCCTGCCTTCGTTCTGTGCTCTTTCATCCCGCCACCAGGCTTTGTCTCAGTCTTTGCAGTGTCTCTCTGTCTGTCTTTCCCTCTTTCCATCTGCCCCACATTCCGCTGCAGTCTGAATGGGACAGCCTTAACCTGGCTACTTCCAAGACAAACAGCAAGTCAGATGGAAAAAGGGGGGCCCTTGGCTGTCAGGAGGCTCCGTGGTCACTCACTTCCTAGAATTGAAGGCTGGGAGTTATCTGTAAGCCAGCCAAGCCAGAGACAATGATTGGGTTCCCATTTTGTTCCTTTGATACTGTCTTAAATATGTGCAATGACTGGGAGAACAAAATTTGCATAAAGTAGAAATCCACTTTCTCATACAGATCTGTCCTACCCTCTGTCCTTCAGTGCAGATGACACAGATGGCAAAGCTCAGCTGTTGTTTTCTTACAGGGTTCTGGGAACCAGGCCTGTTCTTAGAGAACTGAGCTGTAACAATTCCTGGCTATGATGGGATAGTTTTGGTAGCCACATAGATGGGACTGGTACAGCTGGAATTCCGGTGTTGGCCTGCATGGTCCTTGTGAGTCACTTCCAGCTCAGGAGATTCTGTGATTCTGTAAATCAACAGGAGAGATGAGTTAAAGCCACCGTGACCCCAGGTCAGATCCAGTGTGTCCAGCCAGGCCCTGGTTTCCAGCCATGGCTTTGCCCAGCCTCTGGACAGGGGTATTGCCTGTGCCCACGTGTGTCGGGGGTGTGAAGGTGCCTTCCCCTGCTCAGAACCACCCCTGGACAATGCTGCTGTGCTTTTTGGACATGAGATTTTTAGCTCTAAACTCCAGAGTGCTGCTGGGCTGTACCAGCTCGTGGTGATTAGAGAGGAGGTAATTAGTGACTGTATGATTTGCAGGTTCTGTTGCTGATGGAGTTGGAATAAGGAGTGGGCAGATTCCCTCTCAGGCACTGAGGGACATTTAAAATGCTGCAAAGTTTCTCAGGTTGGGTGGGAGGCCTGAGAAGTGCCTGTGAACTGGTGCTCATGGGCACAGAGCCCTTTAGAGCAGCCTGAGCTCTCTGTGCAGCCCCAGGGCTGTGGCAGCCCCCCACTCTCTGTAGCCCACCCCCCCAGTGGGCCCCAGGCAGGGCTTGGCTTGGCAGATATCACACACTGAGCTGGTTCTCTGCTTTCATTCAGCACTGTAACTCGGTACCACACACTAAAGAGCCCTTGCATTGGTATTCAGGGCTCATATACCAGCTCTGCACGCTTTCCTGCGCCTTCCAAGGGAAAGGACTTTTCCATGCATAATTTAATCACGTTCAGCATGGCAGCAGTGGGATTTTTTTTTTTTTTTTTTCCACAGAAAGTCTATAACATCTGATTGGTGAACTCCTATACTTTGAGAACTCACAGTGCGCTTGCTTATCTCGCCCTCTCAGATAAACACCTCTCAGCATCCTGTTTTTCTTGTGCCATACGAACAGGAAGAGAGCGATTGTTTGAGATGTGCGTCAGCCAGAGCTGGAACCAGGCAGCCCCTTACCCTCCCCATTGCCATGGAAACCACCAAATCCCTTCAAACACATTGGTGCTGAGCTGACAGGTATCCTGGCTTTTCCACTTAGCCTCCCCAGAACTACGATTTTAACATGCAGGACCTCTCAAAAATAAGGGGTTTTTTTATTTTATCTAGGAGGGGCAGCTATAAATTTTAGAAGAGAACAGCCATCACTACTTTTGTCCTAAGCAGCAGTAAGATCTTTTATTTGGCCATGGATTTGGTGCTAGGAGCATTGGAAGGACTCAGAGAAGCTCTGTAGTCAGTGGGAGTGTGGTGTGAGGAACTGGGCAAGGTTCTGCCTGAGCCTGTGTGTAACATCTGCAGCGTGTCCTGGAGACAAGTGGCTTGAGCCAGCCAGCTTTGGGAAAAGCACCTGGCTGTTCTGCAATCACTTAAGGGTGACCTGGAGAGCTCTGTGTCTGGAGGGAGCAGATTTAGGATTTGGGAGTGATTGGAACTGTTCCTGGCACCTCAAGGTGGGATTTTCAAAAGCTGCAGCAGAAATATGGATGAAGAACACGTTGTTTGAAGGTTCTGATAATGCTGAGTGCCAGTGCTGGTCTAGTGGAAGGTGTCCCTGCCCACGGCAGGGGAGTTGGAATGAGATGATCTTTAAAGGCCCTTCCAACAAACTAGTCTGGGATTCTTCCAGAGATGGAGTTTTAATCTACCACTCTGAGATGTAATTAGCCAGAGGAAGGAGAAATTCTTTTAACATAGGGGTTTAACCATTGTTTTATTCAACATAAGCAAAGCAGCAATTTCCCTCTGCCTCTGGAGAGCTTGATTTAGCCTGGACAGATGGGTGTCCTCCACTTTGTTTACCTGAGTAAATATGTCACCATGTCCCCAGCTGCCACATCTTCACCTTTTGTGAACACTTGCAAGGCTGGTGACTCCTCCACTGCCCAGCAGTTCTGGCTCTGTCCAGGGCCTGGCTGGCTCAGCCACATCACCATCCTACACACTGACCTTGGAACAGGAGAGGCCCTGCCCCCATGCAGCATCTGTGGTGCTGCTGAAGTGTGTTCAGGTGAGGAACTGGCAGAAGAAAAGGTGGGGATGTCTTTAATACAAGAATCAAACTATTCTTACTGTTCTCAAAAGATAGTTGGATGGCTCCAAAATATGTCCTACAGCTTTTTAGAATTACCAGGTGGGTTTTTTCATATAAAACTATTTAGGGCGCAGAGTTAAAGGTTGTTAGGTTTAGAACTTGGGGATTTCCAGAGATGTCTGGAGGCAAAAAAATAGATTCCATTTTAGCTCTATGATAGTACTCTGGATCTGATGATTCTTTCCCATCCTGTGCTTGAGTCCTCTGGGGCTGCTGCTGTTCCTGGCAGTCTCCGTCTCTTACATAATTAAGAAGTTTCCCCTTTTATCCTGGACAATATCAGTTTTCTTCCCCTTTGCAGGACTGATAAATTTGAAAGAATAAATGATTAGTTTTCTGGAGTGCTGTTTTAGATGTTTTTAAAGTGAATTTCCATTTCTATGACAGTGCCATTAACTCAGTGTAAGGACATTAACTGGCACCCTAGCTGTGACAGAGCCTCCTGTTCCTGCCCTGAGGAGGCTGGCAGGACAGTGGGAATGTGAGGAAGGGCTCGTTCAGGGCACTGATTCTTGTCCTCCTTCCTGAACGTGGTGACTTGCTCCTCACCCTTCCTTCAACACTGAGTTGGTTTATGGGAACAAAACCTAATTCTCTTTATCACTGAAAAAATTCATGGAGCTGGTGCCTAAAGGAAGTAAGGGTAGCCTGGCTGAATTTTTGAAGGAAAAGAAAAATGGTGTGATGAAACTGTGGATTTTGTCTAAGCAGTTTTGAACACAAGAGTACAAACCCTGGTTTGGTCAGGATGGGGATCCACTGAGCTCAGGGCCTTGAGCCACCTTTCTGGCTGTGTCTGGCCATGAGGGTGGAGGGAGAGGTGTAAAATGGGAAGGGAATGAGAGACTGCAGTGCTGTCCTTCCCTCCCATATGTGTCCCCACTGTCCTGTGCCAGAGATTGTCATCCTACTGCAGAGCCCTTGACACTGAGGTTAGAGTCCATCTGACAGAGGAGGAAACCCTGGGAGTGTTGACATTTACCTGCAAAAGCTTTATGATTGTTACATTTTTAGGCTTTTACGAAGTTGGATTTCATTATCTGCTTAAAAAACAACCTCTTGGGGTTATTTTTAGAATTGCTGTTTCTGTACAAATTGCTGCGCTTCTCCTTGTCCACCCAGGGTGCACTGAAAGCGTCCCCAGATGACCTCTGTTTGTCTGAGGTGATGTCACACCTTGTTCAGGGTGACAGTGTGGGACAGGCTCCTTCACTCCTGGGCAAGGGAAGTTTCTGCTGCCCAGGCTGGGTCATCTCAGGCACTGCAAGGATGTCCCAGAGCTGGGTGACTCCTTGGTGAGGTTTCATTTTTATTTGTTGAGTTGGCACCAGCTCTGAGCAGGCACCAGCTCTGTTCCCATGCTGGGTGTGGTGCCCAGGTGTTGTGAGGGAGGGGATTCTGCCCCTGCCCTGCTCAGGTGAGACCCCACCTGCAGAGCTGCCCCAGCCCTGGGGCCCAGCACAGGAGGGACCTGGAGCTGCTGGAGCCAGTCCAGAGGAGGACATGGAGCTGCTCCCAGGGCTGGAGCCCCTCTGCTCTGGAGCCAGGCTGGGAGACCTGGGGGTGCTCACCTGGAGAGGAGAAGCTCCAGGGAGAGCTCAGAGCCCCTGCCAGGGCCTAAAGGGGCTCCAGGAGAGCTGGAGAGGGACTGGGGGACAAGGGATGGAGGGACAGGACACAGGGAATGGCTTCCCACTGCCAGAGGGCAGGGCTGGATGGGAGATTGGGCAGGAATTGTTCCCTGGGAGGGTGGGCAGGCCCTGGCACAGGGTGCCCAGAGCAGCTGTGGCTGCCCCTGGATCCCTGGCAGTGCCCAAGGCCAGGTTGGACATTGGGGTTTGGAGCAGCCTGGGCCAGTGGGAGGTGTCACTGCCCATGGCAGGGGTGGGACTGGATGGGCTTTAAGGTCTCTTCCATCCCAAACCAGTCTGGGATTCCGTGTTGTTGTTGCTCAGGTGTCTGTACACTCTGGGAGGGAGAGGAATGTGGGTGTTCTCAGGGCTGATGTGGGGAGAGGGGGAGGAAAGCCCCTGTTTGGAGCACTGGGGTGGGGCTGTGCTGAGCCTGCCCTGCCCCACAGAGCCTGGGGAGCAGCTCTCCAGTCTCTCCATTGACAAAGAGCAGTAAGAAAATAAGAGGACAATGTCACTGCCTGTTGTGCTCAGCCAAGCGAGCCTTCTCTTTTAATGAGAGTGCATTTTGTTTGATCTTTGCTTTTTGGGGGGAAATGATGAATTTTAGCCATTATGAAAACAAAAGGCATGGTTATTTGTAAGGATTGCTTTATAAGAAGCATATGTGTGCTTTATTATTCTTGTGCTTGAAGTGTGGGTATTGTTTTCAGTTGGGAGGCTGCAGTAAAAGAATGTGAACTTCTGACTCACTTAGAAATGGAGCATGTATCAGCCAAATGCTGAGGGTTCCTATTATGTTTTCATAACTCAAATTTCTCAGAATGGAAAGGATCTCACTTGCCCTTAGTTAATGATTTTTGTTGCCATTGAGAAAGGCTGGCTTCTTTTCTAGAAAAAATTCTCTTGCTTTCAATGCTGTCCATTTCCCTTTTCCCTCTCCAGCAGGGCAGTTTCTCTATGTTCTGCCTGTGCACCCCATTCTACACCACATTTCTGTTTTGAGCTCTTTAATCTGGCTTTTCAATAATGATGTAGTCAGCAGCACAGACCAAGGTATGGCTTCACAGAGTGATCCAGGAAAGTGTGGGCTCAGCTAATGGCACCTGAGGAATTCTGGCTTTTGTCTAGAAGAACCAAATGAGGAACATGAGGTGAGTATTGCCTGCAGAGCCAGATGCAGCCCCAGCCATTCTGTGGTTGTGTGCCTGGTGTAAGCTTATGCAAGGAGGACTAATTCTGTGATACATGATTGCATGTTGGCACATTGAGGAGATCCAAAGCAGAGTCTCGTGGAGGAATTGCTAGCCTGTACCTTGCAAGGTGCATCACTGAGTTAGAAGTTTCTGTTAAACCAGGTCTGTCTGGAAGATGATAACCATGAAAAGATAAGCCCCTAGATGCTGACTTCCTCCCTAAAGTGAAGCAAAATATTTTGTGGTGAATGAAACAACCATATCAGTTGGACTGGAATAAAGCTTTGCCTCTGCTCTTGATACAGGCAGAGAACTAGGCTGGGATAATCACCCCGGGCTGACTTTTCCATCTGGCCTATGAACAAAACATAAACTGGTTCTGCAGTTCCCAGAGATGCCTGGGCAGTGTGTTAGGTGATGTGACCCCTTTATTTCAGTATCCATCCCAGCTGTGGGAATCTTCTTCTGCTGTAGAGAGGCCACAGGGGCCTTCATGTCTCTCCTGGCAAGCAGGAGGTTGCTGTCATCACAGGGCTGGAGAAACAGAGCAGTCACAGCTGGTTGATGAATGAAGAAATGTGTAACCATTCATCTTACATGAGGTTTCTGGTGACTGAGAATGAGCTGATGTTCACAGTCAGGTGATTACATGTGAGGAACTCAGAGCATTTGGGGATATTTTCCCCTCCTGTCTGGTGTAGATCTTCCCACTGATTGCTTTAGTGCAGAAGGGGAATCCAAATGTGTGGATGAAGAGCTGAAGGAACAAGTAAGAAATGCCTTTCTTTCCCTTGGATTCCCAGACCCCCCCCTCAAAGGCTCTGTCTTTAATTTTAAAATGACAGGGGAGGTGTGTGGTGTGAGGAGTTCAGGGCTGTGGTGGCTGGTGAGGTTCCTTCCCTCCCGAGACATGAAGGGCTTGGTGCAGCTGAGTTCAAACCTCAGTGGATCAGAAAACAGCAGCTGAAACTGGACACTGAGCCAAGGCTGGAGTGAGCCAGACAGGCCAAATAAAGAAGGACTCTCTCCATCTTCTTGCTTCATTTCCTTGCTGTGTGAGTTCAGCTAAAGGCACAGTTAGACATTCTCAAACATATTTGCCTTTTGTGGCAGGCACAGTGAAGGAATGAGTTGCTGGGATAGGGAGAGAGTCTTGGAGCTCTGGAAATGGTGCTAAAGCAGAGCAATGTATTGTTTCTGAAATGAAATAGTTTTGTGACATCTGATCCTCTTGTAAATTTGGCTCTGTTGGATTCCACCTCTGTTGTGGTGGAAATGGAGCAGCCTGTCCTGGCAGCATTCCCTGTCCCTGCAGGCACTGCCACCTGAGCAGTGCAGGGAACACCTCTGGCTGCTTTCAGTCTTTAGTGGGGGACTCATCACTGCAGTCAGTGGAGACTGGGATCAATCACCAAGTGCTGACTCCTCATAATAATGAACTGAAAGGTTTATTTACGTTACATGTGCTCATTAATGGAGACACAGCATGAACACCTGGAAGGTGTCACAATCTGTGGGTTTCTACAGAGGAATTTTGTACATTTTTAATTAGGTTAGCTTATCCTCAGAGGTTTGAATTTGGGCACTAGAAAATGTATCCATTCATTTTTGCTCCAAGTGATATTCTTACTGTTCCTGTTCTTCTGCAAAATCAGCACAAACTTGGTGTGAGCTGCAGCTACTTCTGAACAAAATTGAGACAAACTAGGTTTGGATAAGGGACTTTGATTAATTCACACATAACACACAATTTGTTTGTCCTCACCTGCAATTTAAATGACCCAGAGTGGGTGTGCCCCTCATGCTGCTGGAACAGGAGCAGGGGGAATGGCTCTGCTCACCCAAACCCCTAGCTTGTGCATTCTCTTCATTGAGGTATTGGAGTTTTAAAGTCCAAACGGGCCACCCGCCCTAAGGGAGAAATACCTTGAATTTTAGTTTTCCTTTCAGAAATACATCTCAAAGACCTGTTGAGATAGGCAGGAGTTTTCACTGAGAACAGATTCCAGGGATTTATGGGGGCAGAAGGCACACAAAACAATTAAGTAATAGTAAAAATTCACTGATTGTTTTCTGGCTGGATTGGATTTGTTGGATATTCCATTAAACATTTATTAAAATTCTGTTAACTTGCAGGGCAGAGGGACAAGCTGGCTGCCTAAAGAAAACATAACCATTATAGGGCAGCAGAGGGACAGCTCCCATTTCTGCTCTCTGTGACAGGGACAGGACCCAGGGCAGGGCTGGAGCTGGGCCAGGGCAGGCTCAGGCTGGAGCTCAGGGAAAGGTTCTTCCCCCAGAGGGTGCTGGCACTGCCCAGGCTCCCCAGGGAATGGGCACGGCCCCGAGGCTGCCAGAGCTCCAGGAGCCTTTGGACAGCACTGCCAGGGATGCCCAGGCTGGGTTGTTGGGGGGTCTGTGCAGGGCCAGGGGCTGGGCTGGGTGATCCCTGTGGGTCTCTTCCATCTCAGGATATTCTGTAATTCCATAAATTTGTGATTCATAAACATTTTGTTCTTGACTTTTCCTGTGAATGACTTTTCAGCTGTGACAGTTTGGGGGCTGTGATCCTGCATTTCACTCACTATTTCCACCTTCTTTGGGGTTGCTTTTTTTTCATTCAGTATCTTTTCTTCTGCTGACTGTAATTCTTCCAGGTTTTGGGCAACAATGGGTTTGGCATTTAATGGCTTTGGGCACAAAGAGAAAGTGTCAGGAGGCTTTTTTCCTTGGGAAATTGCTCCTCCGGGGTTGGATGCTACCCTTTCCTCAGGCGAGAGACACAAGGAGGCTCAGTCAGAACGTGGGGTTCTCTTCCCAGGGCGTTTCAGCTGCACTGGTGAATAATGCAGCAGAATTTTGCAAGGACACCACTGCATACCTCACCAGCAAATCCAGTGCTTACCTCACCAGCCCCCAGGCACCACTTTTGTTGTAATCACAGCAGGATTTGAGTGATGGATGCACAAAGGAAATGGAGAGAATGAACAGAAAGTAGTTTATGGCTTTCCTCAAAGGCACTTTTCTAACTCAAAAATACAAGCCTTGTGGTTTATCTGGTTTTGAAATGTAACCACAGAACTTGAGAACTGGAAGACATTTGATTTACCATCTCCTGCAATGTTGGTACCAGGTTCAGGGCAGAACTCATTAATTTTCAGAATGAAAAAGTTCAAAGGAGATATATTAATGTAAAATGCTTAAAACAGGAACGTGGTATTGGGAGAAACTCAGTGCCAGAACTTGAGGTCTTTTGTGTCTTGTTGGAGTGGGTGCAGATGTGTCTTTTTGAGATCTCCACCAGCGTGCTCTAACCTTGATTTGGTGAGGCTTTTCCAGCTGTTTTAAGGTCTGCAACCCCCTTTTTTGGGAGCTGTGAAGGGTCAGTGTCAGACTGAGCACTTTGTCTTGAGCTCAGTGTAGGAACTGGATGGGCTCAGCTGCCTGGGACACGTCTCCTGATCCTCCTCAGCTGCTCACAGCTGGAGCAGGGAGACCTGGTGTTCTCTGATTTCCCATACTGTGGTCTTTTTTGCTGTTTCGCACCCTTGTTTTTATTTTGCTCCTTGAATGCCCCTTGCTAATAGCTGGATATCTCTTCAAGATGTAAGACTCTCTGCAGGACTGAACTCCTCTTTAGCAGTGGAGCTTCTGGGTGTCCTTGGTGGGAATGATGGGGTTTTTCTGGCCACCATGCCCCATCCTTGCTTTGTTCTTATCCAGAGCTGAGCCCAGATGCACTTGTGGTTCAGTTCTGACCACTTGGTTTTCAGTCACTTCGATGAAGCCCTCCTTCCCTTGTACTTCTCCCTCAGTGCCTGCTGTGTGGAGCAGCCACCCGCTCTCCAGGTTTGTTGGAAGGCTTGTGAAACTCCCTGTATGGTCCTGTTGTTTTTCCTTGGATGTCCTGGTATGAGTTTATTGCTGCTTCTCTTCCTCCTTCTTGGCTGTTGATGGACAGGTGCCTGTCTGGTATCCTGCTGGAGTATGGCAGTAGTTATTGATTAATTATCCATGTCAAAGACACTCAGTTTTCACTCTTTAGGGGTGCCAGGAGAACTGTGAGGAGGACAGTCCTCTAAAGAGGTCCTGCAGGAGACAGAGCAGATGAATTGTTCATTTCTTCCAGGAGATCAAACAATGTGGACCTTCACATTTCCATCTTCCATCTCATCTGGAGAGTGACTGGATGCAATAGCTCCAGGTCCAGCATGAGCTGCGGTGTCCTCCCTCTGGCGGGGTGAGACAAGAGCACGAGGTGGCTTTGCTCTCCTGTTTATGTCTGGCTCTGGGAGCAGCTGCTTGTGGGTTATTTTGTTGTGTTTAGCCCCTGACTGTGCCTCATCCTTAGATTCCCAAAAGTCTCACCAGGTGAGGAAGGGAACAGCCCTGCGCAGACACCAGCAGATTTCTCAGTTTCTATCCTTGTTCAGTCTCTGCCCTCTGTCATTGTGAAGCCATTCCCCTTTGTCCTGTCCCTCCAGGCCCTTGTCCCAAGTCCCTCTCCAGCTCTCCTGGAGTCCCTTTAGGCACTGGAAGGGACTCTGAGGTCTCCCTGGAGCCTTGTCCTCTGGAGTTTCTCCACCAGGTCTGTGTCCCTCCTTGCTGAGGAGCCCAGAGTGGATGCCGTGCTCCAGGAGTGGAGCAGCTCTGTGGAAATAACCACCTCTGGGTGTGTTCAGGGCCCAGCTCTGTGGCAGGGAAGGTGGCCCTGTGTGCCTGTGGCTGCTCAGTGTCACACTGGCACCAGTGACCTGCTTAAAACTGGCTGCAGAGGTGTTTTCCTCTGGCTGGATCAGCTCGGGTTTCAGTGGCTGGGAGGTAAGGTAGGAAACAGTCAGTAAGAAAAGGGCTGGGTTTGTTGACTGAGGTTTAGAAAGCTTTTAACAAGTTGAATTATTGGTTGTATCTGAAGTGAAACACTGCTCCCCTAACTGCTCTCATTTCCTGTATCATTCCAGCCTGTTCCCTGCATTAATTACAGCTCAGATTTACAGTGTATTTGGTTACACACTGTGTTGCATTCTCATTTTTTTTTCTGTGTGTATAAATTTCTTTGGGAATCAGGCCAAGAGGAGAGTGTGCAGATATGCACACACACATGGACTGAATTTGACTGTAATTTGCTAATTTACTGGGGAGAAGAGATCTGGCTTTTCTTCTGTTTTGGTGTAAAAGGAGCCTTTTCTTTTTCCAAAGGAGGAGCAGTAGCTGAGAACAGCCAGTGTTTGGAGAGTTCAACATTTCAGAACAACCAGAGATGAGAGAAAATATTATCTTGTGAATTGTAAATGTGGCATTTTTAATTTGGCTGGTGCTTCCCAGAGGTTAGTGGATAATGGGAATATTATCATGCTCTTGGCTCAACCAGTAATCAGCTTGCTACTTCAAATATTTTATAAATGCAGTGCCTCAGAGTTCAGCTGGATGAGGTAGAGCCTTTCACAGCTGAGGGAGTTTTTTGTGACCTGAAATATGAAGTGCGATGGGATACTGAGCATGAAATCTAGCATTTGGAACTGAGCTCTTTAGGAATTGTAAAACACAGAAGGTGATTGAAAGGAAGTTTGCTTTTCAGTTTAACATTTTTCTTTTGGCTGTATGAAAACATAAGAGGAGGTGCATTAGGAGGAGTGGTTTTGGAGAGTTCATTCAGATTTTTAAATTCATTCTTCACATTTAAAACGTTGATGCTGTAGATGGTTTTCATTCAGAATATTTTGTAAGTAAATGATTGTGAATTAAGTAGAATCAGATATCAAACGTGTTACTGCTTTTAAAATGAAATATTCCTAGGCAATTTCTTTCAAAGTACTGGTGTGATGAATAATGGCATGATGAATGACTGTATGAGGAATGATAACACACAAAAGAGCAACTGAATGCATGTTCTGCAATAACTAGACGAAAAGTAAAAGGAAAATTCCAAATAACCTTCTTTTGAAATATTTGATCCCTCTTTGTTTAGCCTTGCCACTCATCACAGCAGCCTTTCATCTTCCCTCTTCCTCAGGCAGCCTCTTGCCTGAATCCCGCTGGAGCCCCATTGTTGTCCAGCCTGGCAGGGCAGCATCCCTGAGCACACCCAGGTCCCTGTTCCACTCCCTCCTCCACCCCAGCTTGCCAAGAGCTTCCACTGCAGAGCCATCAGCACTCCTGTGCTGATCCTCCCTCCTGACCTGTGCAAGGTGCTGGCTCTTCCAGGACCCTTGGGTTTCCTGTGGGAAGGGTGGGGGTGGGCTGGGCATGGAGCAGCAGCAGGATTGGGCTGGAACTGCAGCAGCACAGCTTTGGAGTGCTGGAGCCCACGGGGTGCTGAGTTAAAGCCGTGCCTGGCTGCTGCTGTGATTTTGTTAGGGTTTCAGAGTGCAGGGTTTTACACACTAATCCTGACTGGCAGTTGGAGCTTGGTGGTTTCCAGCATGGAGTAGCTGATTTCTCTGGGGTGAAACAATGCCCCAGTGTGTCTGGGCTGCCTCTACAGAGCCAATAAATCTGTTTTGTTTTGTTTTGTTTTGTTTTCTCCCTCCTTTTCTCTCTCTCTTCTCCCTCCTCCAGGCCAGGACCCACTCCTACTGCTGAAAACCCTTCAGCTTCTCTGGACAAAGCATGAGCTGGGGAAGGTAAGGCTGAGCCCTGCAGGCAGCAGTTCCTCTGGATGCAGAGCATGTCCAGGCACAGGACGCTCGGGTCAGAGCCGCCATCCTTCACGGCTGCTTTCATTCCAGCACTCAGGGGAAGCGCCTCTGCATTTGCAGCTACAAATGAAAAGAAAAGGTAGCTTTGTGTGGTGGGGAGCAGCTCAGGGGCTCCTAGAAAAGAGCTGGAGTTTCCAGGGCTGAGTTACAGAAGGAAGGAAAATCAAAGTTGCTTCTGTTTTGTTTTAAACACTTTTTATGTTCTTGAAATGGAGAATCATAGGGCAGGGGGAAGAATATTGCTAGTAGCTGAAAAAAAATGAGAGTTGAACTTGGTAGAGAAGTGCTTTTTGCCAAGTGGATATATCAGAGATTTCATATTTGAGGTATTCTCTTTTTTTTTTCTGATTTGGTTTGGTTTTGCCTTTTAGAGTGGTGAATGCAATTTACACTGCTGTCTAAAATTAGTGCTGTATTTTTATACAGCAATCTATGGCCTCTACATGGAGATTTTCCATAGGCAGTAAAATATATTTCATCTAAGTTTGGAAGCTTGAAAACTAACAAAACCAGCAGATGCATCAGCTGAGGGGTGAGTTTTCCATGGTTAACTCCATGCTGCTCAGGCAGGTTCAGAAGTGAGATGGTTCCTTTTCTAGAAGGCCCAGAGCCCTGCAGCTCCCACGGAACCACGTGGGGCGTGTCCTGTGTGCAGTGACCAGCGTGGCTGAGGACCTGGTGGACGTGCTCCATCCTGGGTGTCTGCAGTGCTTAGTCACTGTCCTGGGCTGCTGCTCTTGGACTTTCCATTACTGGTAGTCTGTGGTTGCCAGCTGGAATAAACAACTGGAACCCCAGTGTGAGAGGTGCCTTTCCAGATGGTCACTCACTGGTGGAGCTCAGCAACTCTGAAGCCTTGAGCTTTCCATTAAGTTTTGTTAGAGTTGGAGGAAAAAATATTATCCTTTAGGTCTGGAGGGCAGTTAATCCCACAAAACAACAGCAGGAAAGAGAAGTCATCAAAATCTCTGCACTGGGCACCCTGGGATGTGTATGTGGATTGGGAAGAAAAATTCTTTGGAAAAGACAAAGCCTCCCATGGACATGTCCTTTGGCAGAGAGCACTGCAGTGATTAATTCTGCTGGGGGTGCAAAATCTGGAGGATCCCGAGGAGCCATGGAATCACAGACTGGTTTAGGTTGGGAAGGAATTTAAAGCTCATCCAGCTCATCCCCTGACATGGGCAGGGACACCTCCCACTGTCCCAGGCTGCTCCAAGCCCCATCCAGCCTGGCCTTGGACACTGCCAGGGATCCAGGGGCAGCCACAGCTGCTCTGGGCACCCTGTGCCAGGGCCTGCCCACCCTCCCAGGGAACAATTCCTGCCCAATCTCCCATCCATCCCTGCCCTCTGGCAGTGGAAGCCATTCCCTGTGTTCTGTCCCTCCATGTCCTTATGAAAAGTCATTCTCCAGCTCTCCTGGAGCCCCTTTAGGCCCTGGAAGGTCTCCTTAGGCCTCTGAGCTCTCCATGGAGCCTTTTCTTCTCCAGGTGAACACCCCCAGGCTCCAGAGCAGAGGGGCTCCAGCCCTCAGACCAGCTTAGCAGCCTCCTTTAAATTCATTCCTACAGCCCCACGTTTTTCTTCTGTTGGTCGCCCCAGTGGCACCTGGGGTTTGCGGGTCCCCAGTGGGGTTTGCTGGTGTGTCCCCCACTCTAGGCTGTGTGCTGGGCAGGAGGGTGTTTCTTAGCCTGCAGGGTGCCCAAGGAAAGCCTTTCTGGAGCAATGGGGAGGGCTGTGGTGGGCCCAGCTACTGTGGGGGGACATAGCAGGAATGCCCCAGTGGGTTCTGACTCATGCTCATCACGCTGTCACCAGGACGGGCTGATCCATGCCCAGGGCTGTGCACCCACAGAAAGTGTGGACTCTTGTTTTCAGGGGCTCGGCTGCTCTGCCCTCTGTGTGCAGCTCAGGTGGGTTGTGCTGCTGCTGCCACCCAAATGTCCAGCCCAACTAACTGAGATAAGTTGACTTAAATCCAGCTCAGCCTCCCCAGTGCCATCTCTGCCTCTCGCTCTGTGTGCCTCTAGGTCAGTATTGTCCATGAGCTAGGGTAAATCAGCCCCTGGATCTCAAATCAGTGACCATGGGCAGGAATGTCTGCCAGGGCATGACCCCAGTTCTGCAACATGTGTATAAGAAATGGTCATTTCCTACATAGGAATGACAGTTTGAGAATAACCAGGAAGCATCAGCAGACTGCCTGGAGATGTGGGACTAGAAACAGGCGACCAAAGCTGAATAAAGGAGTGTGTAGTTTGAGCATCAGCAACATTTTCCTATTCCCATGATCTGTCAGGCTGTAGAAATCCCCCAAGGAGCATTCCCTGCCATGGGAATCAATTGAAATGGAAATGGCAATTACAAAAATGTTTGAGAGGAATCCCTCTCTGGAGAGCCAGGCAGCACAGCACTCCTTCCTCTCTGGTTTAGGTGGTGCCCTTTTTGTTCTCTGCCTTTCCCCCTCAGACTATAGATGCCATAGCTGAAGGCTTGCTGGGAGGTTTGGAAGGAAGCTTTTTCCCAGCTCCTCACAGTCTCACTGGTACGAAGGCCAGTCTCAGTGCAGATGAACAGAGTTTGTGCTGCTGGCGATGGTGTCACTGCTGGGAGCTGCTCTGCCTGTGCCAGCAGGACCTGGTGTCTGCTGGAGCCCATCCTGCCAGGCTCAGATTCCAGCCCAAGGAGGAGTGATGGAAGCTCCAAATGTGTTGAAGTGGGGCTTTGGGGGGATAAAAGCCATTTCCAAACAGTGCAGTGGAGCTGGCGAGTTGCTTTGTTTTCCTTTGGCTGTTGTATTGGATGTTTGTGGTTGGATCAGAGCTTGTCTTTGCCTTCTGCTGCACCTCCCAGCAAAGCTGGAGCCCTGTGTTTAACATTGCAAACTCTTGCCACAGGGAAGATTACTTACAGGGAGAAATCTCTTATCTAAGTCCCATCTCCGTTAGTCATCAGCTTTTTCATACTGCCTTTGATAGCCTAGTGAGAAAGAAACCATCATAAACCATAGGTTCTGTGGGTTTTCCAGACATGAAAGACACTCTGGGAAACAACTGTCTTCCAGTAAAAATTGTTGATGAATAAAAAAAAGAAAAAATTCATTGGCAAATTTTCTGTAGATTTTATTTTGTTTTCCATGTCGTTCATCAAACTTTATATTGTTTCCACTGGAAGCTCTGAACAGGGCCACGAAATCCAGTAAATTACAAGTTCTGGCTGCAGCAGGAATGAGCATCTTTTGGATTTGGCTTTTTAGCCAGAAAAGAAAGAGAGCAGCTGCTCTCAGTGATTTCTTGTTTTCTGTCTCTGCTCTCGCCCTGCTCCACGCTGCTGATGTACCATGCAGAGAGAGGTCCTGTGTGGGTACTGAGGATGCCACTTCCTCACCCTGCCAACCTTCCCAGCTCCCTGGAAACTACTTCTAATGTAAACATTATAGAGATATTGCTCACTACTGCTAATTTATCACTTCTACCAGATGGGGAGTAAGTAGCCCATTAATATTCACAGAGTGAGGGTCCAATTCCTTCACATTTCTAAACACATCGCCCTGGGATTCCTAAGATTTATGGCATGAGGTTTTCCCATGTTCTGAGCCCCTTTTGTGGGGCTTTTGGGCTCATGGAGGTGTGCAGGGGCAGGAAGTGCTCAGGGAGCTTTGAGGAAAGGAGCTGAGATTTGGACGATGACAATCTGACAGAATTTGAACTCAGATATTTCATTCACTTTGATCTGAGTGTGAAATCCAAACTATTTTGAGACTCCCAAATATTCTGATTATGGGCACTATTGTGGCCAAAGTGGGCATAAGGTCAAATATGCTGGTTTGTGGTGCAGCCATGAGGAGGGGTTCTTGTACTACTCCCTGTGGGTATCTTAGAAGATCAGGAGGTTTTTGAGCCCACTTCTCTACCTTCAATATTGCCATTTTACCAATAACACCCCTCTCTCCAGCTCACTTCTTTTCTCCCCCTCCCCCAAATCCCAAGCCCCTTTGTCTGCCCTACAGAACAACTTCTCTGTCTTTATGGGATAATTAGTGTGGACAATTGCTGCTTTTCCCATTGGGCTGGAGGTGCAGTGAGCCATGAAGGAATCTGTAATGACATGAAAAGTCACTGGAGGCGCGGATGGTGGCTGAATAGCAACAGTTACCTCTCTGAATAGATTAAATTAAAAAAAAAATAAAGCTTTGTGTTCAGCTGGGGGAAGGGAGGATTCACTAATCTTTTTGTACATGACAATGTGGTTTTGTATCTCGGCAGCTCAAGGAAGAAATCAGGCGGGGCTTTGCCAGACTGGAGGACCCTTTGGCAGGACTCCTGACCATGCTGGAGAGCAGCAGTGATTGGAAGGGGAAAGGGCATTCCCTGGGGTATTACATCACCACGGAGCTGCAGCTTTGGATAAAAGCACATCCTGCTGTCCCACAGGTTAGAAAAAGAGAAAGCAACAGAGCTGGGAGAGAGGGGAGAGCAATTGAATTTAATGTTCCTCAAGTATCTCTAGTTTCACTTTATTCCAAAGTCCAGTATCTTCTCTGTAGCCTTATACAGAGTGTGACAAGGTGTGAAACTCACAGTGAAATGTTGTTATCTGTGGCATGCTGGCCTGAAAATGAAATCATATTGGGAGTTGTGCTACTGGAGCTGTTTCCCCTCCAAAGTTGGGATTTTCATCTCTCCAGATCAAACCACTTTGATTGAGGGTTGCTCTTGCAGCCTTGCCAGGCCAGAGACTCTCCCACTGGAACCCACATCCCTGCTGTCAGGAGAAACCCAGTTGCAGAAATCTGCTCTGTGTGTTCTTCCAGCTCTGCAAATAGAAGCCAGTTACTGTAGGATTGCTTAATTCCTGCCATATGGTGGGAATGCAGAAAATGGGAACAGCCTGCCTTTTCAGCAGCTGAATGATTAGTTCTGTAAAGTTGGGTCATTAGATTATATGTCCTAATGTTTACCATTCCTTCTGCCTTCAGATATTCTGATCTACTGAGATTTTCTCTTTCCTGTAAGCTCTTGGCTCTGAACTGCAGGATGCACTTATATTTGTGTAGCTTCCTTTCTCATTTTTCCAAATGGCTCTGGTTAGATGTTGAGCTCTGCCATTACAGGATCAACAAAGTGCAGCAAAGTGCTACTGGCACTGAAATTCCTGCGTCATGAGTGAATGATCACGTGGGAACACAAGGATTAATACCTGTGTCTGCGCATCTTTTGATGGAGCTTTTGCTTTCCCTACCCTTCATGCACCCAACAGCAAGCCTGGGAATGAAAATGCAATTCTTATGTCTGATAGGTGAGATCTCCTTGGAGGGGAGTCACTGGATTCAAAGATTTTCTTCTGGGAACTAGAGGGGAGAATTTCTGAAGAGCTCTGTTAGCACAGAGGGCATTTTTCCAGTTTCAGATTTCACTTTTGCACAAGGCCCTATCCTTTCTCCAGAATTACCAGACAAACATTTCATGTTCCTGAAGTGGGTGCTGTGGAAAAAATGTGTATCATACTGTTCTGATTTCTGCCTGCAGACTCCATGGGGAAATTGGAGAATCCCTTCCAGAGGAATTTGCTTGCTCTGTTTAAACAAGCTGCGTTCTCAACCGCTGTTGAACTGCAGCCATCTTTACCAAACCTGTGTTTGATTGGTTTTTGGTTGTTTTTTGAAGTCTGGCACCAAGATGAAGAAGCTGCAGGCCCGTGTGCTCGGAGTGCTCTCCCAGTGCCCAGCTAATCTGCTTGGCCCCCTGATTAGCATTTACCAGCTCCACACAGCGGACCGGAACTATTTGCTTGAACACGTCAGTCATCTTTATCTCCAGGGCAGTTACAAAGAGGTGGGTCATGTCTTTCAAATAAATTTACCTTGCCAGCTCTCTGTGAATGTCTGTGTCCTTTATTTTTGGATGCATTTCAATGTGAATTCCATTTCATCCCAGCAGCTGCATGCTGTGAATGCTGCAGCTTAACGTGCTCTTCCCATGTACAGGAGCAGCCTGGGCTCAACCTCGGCTTTGCTGCTGGCTGAGGACAGAATGCCAGGGAATCCTCCCTCCACTCATTTGCTGACCTTTGAAACTAATAGGTTAATAGGCTTTAATCTGGAGAATTTAAGGGGATGGTTGTATTCTTTTTTGTTGTCCTTAGCAAGAAAAGAAAGGATTTTAATCCTTGGTCATAGATCTGTGCTATCTCTAGCCCACCTGCAGCCAGAGAGCTTGGAAAGCCCCACTGGTCCCATGTGATTGCCCCAACCTCAGGTCTCAGCTGGAGGAGTTTTGAAGCCTCTTTACCACTGAGGGTCATATTCCAAATGTGTGACACCTCCTATATCTGTGTCGGGATGGTTGACACAGGCAGGAGTTCACCAGACCCAGGCTCTGGTGTGTTTTACCCTGTTCTACAGCACTGCAGCATCTCCAGCATGGTTGCCCCATCCCTGGGATTGTTCCAGGCCAGGCTGACGGGGCTTTGAGCAACCTGGGCTAGTGGAAGATGTCCCTGCCCATGGCAGGGGGTGGAATTGAATGGTCTTGAAGGTCACTCCCCACATTCTATGATCTTTCTTTTGTAAAGGCAAAAGGGTTTGTTTTTCTCCCAGAAGTATGGTTCATTTGGATGGTGTATTACAACTTGACCTTGTTTAGCAAAAGTAAAACTCAAATACCATTCTTAAAATTCTGTTCTTCAGTAAAGCTGAATTCCCAGGTGACATCCTGGAATCCCATTCTTATTGATTTCTTTCAATACTGAAACAAAGATATTTTGTATTTGGTTTGAAGTTCCCAGGTTGAGACTTAGTCTTGTGCTCAAAAGTTTTTGAATGCGAATATTTGACAACTACAACAGAAATGTCTTATTTGATGATATTCCAGTGGGATTTTTAGGTTCATGGCTCCAAAGATATTTGTTGTTTTCATTAGAAATACAGTCCTTTCTAGATCCAGCATTGGAAAGCTCTAGATTTTTTTTGGTGGAATTGTTGTTCTGGTTTTTTTCTTTTGCAGCAGAGCTCATTTACTGCTCATTTCCAGTGTGAAGAACAGGAAACCTCAACTCTTGGTGAGAGCTATGGCTTCTCACTCTCAGCCATAGCTTTCTTCTAGCTCTTTTGTTACCAGAAGGATGAATAGAATTCTCCTCAAAAAACAGGAGGTCTTTTACTGCCCTTGGGGACTGAACATACCTAAGTCAGAGTAACCCCAAACAACCTGGAGCTGGGGCTCTGAGCATTGCAGTGGCTCTGGGTGTCCGTCTGTCCTGCTCTTCCCCATCTCTCAGCTGGGGCAGTGAAGCAGACACACATGTAGGATTGTTGGCTCTTCATTCTCTCACCTGAAAGGACAGAAATCCACACAAATCCTGACTGTCATTATTTTCTTGCTGTATTTGCAAAACAGGCATTTGCAAAACACCAGGCATTTTACAGTTCATAACTTAAAAGGGCTTATAAAAAAGAGATGACATTTTTCATGAGCAGATAGTGAAAGGTCAAGTGCAAGTATTTTAAGCTAAAAGAGGAGAAATTTAGATGAGATATCAGGAAGAAATCCCTCCCTGTGAGGCTGGGGAGGTCCTGGCAGAGGTTGCCCAGAGCAGCTGTGGCTGCCCCTGAATCCAGGGAAATGTCCAAGGCCAGGCTGGATGGGGCTTGGAGCAGCCTGGGACAGTGGGAGGTGTCCCTGCCCACAGCAGGGGATGGAACTGGATGGGCTTTAAGGTCCCTTCCAGCCCACACCAGTCTGGGATTCTGTGACTTATTCCATAGCAGGTTATTCCCTTTGTCTGTCGTGTGCAAACCATGAAAGTCCTCTGCCCTGAGAGTTAAGGCTCCTTTCCCTTATGGAGGTTTTGAAGAACATTCCCTTTGGAAAATGAGATCCCAGTGTTCCCTGGGGCTGGCCATGGCAGTTGTTTGTTATTGAAACACCTTTGGCCCTCCCTTACACCTGGATTTGGGGGAGCTGCTCCGAAGCTGGGCCCAGGGCACAGGAGAGGGGCCTGGGGACAGGTGAGGGGATGGTTCTGGTTTAGCAGCACGGACTGCTGAGGAGGCACTGCAGGGGAGCAGTGCCAGCGGATGGCACTGTGCTCCCGGGATGCAGGGAAACAGGCAGATACTGAGAGCTAGGGAAAAGCAGGGATGTAGAACTGGGTTTTGAGGTGTCTGGGCTGCTGGTGTTTTATCTTTCTTTAGTGACGGGAGTGTGCAGCTGCTAGGGGAGCAGTGAGAGCTTTGAGCAGGGCAGGGGGCTCTCAGCTCTGCTCGTCATGGCCCCCATGGCATGGGCAGATGGGAGGGTTCAGCATTCCCACTCAGGAAGTTCCAGTGAAGCACAGCAGCCTTGTCCCCTTCCCAGAAGCCCTCCTAAGGCAGCCATGGCTCCATGCCACCCTCAGCCTGGGCTGTGCCAGAGGTGCCAGAGCCCAGCCGTGCTGCCGGGCGATGGGAGCTGGGGGTCACCATGTGGGGAAGGGTGCTGGGTGCAGGAGGATGTGCTATGGGAAGGGCCCTGGATGAATGCTGTGTGGGGAGGGCAATGGGTGCCAGTGGATTTGGTGTGAGAGGAGCACTGGGTGGATTTGATGTGGGGAGGGTTCTGGGTGCTGGTGGATTTGGTGTGTGTGGGGAGCTTGCTGGGTGTTTCTGGTGTGGGAAGGACACTGAGTGTTTTGATGTGAGAAGGACACCCTGTGTTGGTGTGGGAAGGGCGCTGGGTGTTTTGGTGTGGGAAGGACACCCCTGTTGGTGTGGGAAGGGCGCTGGGTGTTTTGGTGTGGGAAGGACACCCCTGTTGGTGTGGGAAGGGCGCTGGGTGCTGCGGGACAATGCCGGGATTCAGCAGACCGGGGGTAATGCAGCGCGAGCGGGGCTGTGAGAGGCCCTGAATAGGCCAGGCTGTGCTGGAGAAGAATGAGGGGTAGGCAGAAGGCAAGCTAGTGTTTCATGGTCATCTTATGTTACACTTCAGCCTTTCAAAGAGTGTCTGGGGCTGCTTGAATGAACCTCTCTTGCACTGCGAATGCGGGAGCCCGGAGACAAAGGGGACTCTTGTCACTGGCAGGCCCCTTTGGGGAATAAAAGCCATTGTCACATGAACAGGGGCAGTCTGGCAGGCTGTGCATGCTTCAGTACCCCATGATATCGCTAAGTCTCAGCAGAAATCACATTCAGGGCCCTGTCAGCTTTGATTAGCGGGGTCTCATGACTTAATGTGCTGCGATATTTCATGTCTAAGGCTGGCGGCTGTCTTTCTGGGGGATGAATGCCCTCTATTGTCCACTGAGTTATTTTATTTACATTTTTTAAACAGCTTATAAAGGTAAAAAGATAGCTGTGCTTAAAGAAAAAAATCAAATTCCTTTGCTTCTGGATCAGCAGTGAGTGCTGCTCGGGTCAGATACAGTGAAACTTGTTTTCAAAGTCAGCATCAAAGTTCTCATCTTGTTTAACAGCTTTATAGTAAATTCTGAACAGGTGGCAGTGGAGCTGGGTTTAGGAAGGAAACAATAAATAATCTTTTTAGCCTCTGACAACCAGAAATATTCCTCGGCCTGAGAGACCTCCCACTCCAGCCTCTGTGTCAGTGATTCACAGAGCTCCCCTTCATCACTTTGGTTCTTAAACAAGAATATTGGATGAAGCCAGTAGTATTTTATTTTTAACAGGCTTTTCAGTTGCTGTCCGTTCAGATTTCTCTGTTTGCAAAAGCAGAGTATATTTTTTCTTCTAATGTTTTATCCATCAATTTCTAGAAATAATTAAGGGTTGTATATTAAATTTGGTTAATGTTTGCTCTTTCAATTAAGTTAATGTGGGTTATCTGGTAGAGTTCAGTTAAAATTTGACATAAAATATGTTGGAGTACCCAGAGAAAAAGCTGTGTAGACACAGAATTGCAAGCTTTTGTCAGCAATACTGCTACAAATATAATAGAGTGATTGACCAGAGTTAAACTTGAAGGAGCACAAATACTCAGAAGTGTAAAAATGGACAGTTCAATCCCCATCATGACCTTCAGTTTCAGTGCAAGGCTGTTCAGAACAGAGTCAGAGGTGTTGGTTTTTGTAGCCCGACTTCATCCATGGTGCTGGACTACACACAGTGTATCTTTGCAGATCTGTCAGTAGAGATCAGTGTTAGCACTGATTGAGCACATTAATGGATAATCAGATTCTGGATTTCTTCACTCTGGCGTTTTCTGAGCTATTCTCAGGCCAGGGAAAATGTCTCTGATATTGCTTCTTATCTCCATTCACCACCTTAATTATACAAAGACTTGTTCAGCTCTTACTATATTTTAAAGTGTGTACATTTGTATTTCCTTTTTTTCTTTTAAATTAAGAATCATATTGGCTAAGAAGCCCAAGGGAAATGTTACAACAGTTTTTTGTCCCATAAAGATGATGATGTTTTAGTATCCACCTCTTTTTCCTCTGAGGGACAGCTGTAGTGGCACTTTGCCTGCCTGGTGATGCCCTGCTGGAGTAGAGGGAGCCAGCCCACGGGCCATGGGCCACTGCTGCCCTTCCTGGCCTCCAGAACCACCTCTGCCCTGGGCTGTGCCTGGGGAATGCTGGGGAAGGAGCTTCAGCGTTGCTGGCAGTCATAATTGAGATGGTGGAGTTCTGCTCCTACTGCCAGAATTTCTGGGCTCTGGGACAGCCCTAGGGATGTGCAGCAGATCCAGCTGTGCAGAGTCTGGGTCTGGTGGAGATGGGCAATGCTCAGAGAATGAGCTAAGCAGTTAAACCCCATCTAAAACTGCTGAGTGACCTGAGGGAAACAAATCGGAGAGGGTTGGCTTCAGTTCCCTCTTCCCTTCATCTGTGCATATTCCAACCTGGACTTGTTCTTCTCTCCCTCAACCTCAAATTCTTTGGCAGGGAATAACCTGTGACCATGTTGATGGTCTCAGTCTTTCCTGTTCTCTTGAGTATGGACCTGAGGAATGTCATGTTTCCCTGGTTTCTGCAGACCTTCCCACAGCCAGCTGTGTATGAAGTGCCCTTTGAGCAGGAAGCAATCAACCATCGAACCTGATGTCATCCACTGTGCAGTGATGCACTCTGAGAGCTCAGCAAAGCTGATTAGCCTCAAGTTTGAAATGAGTGATTCCAAAACACAAAACAGATGTGCCCAATGATTAATACCTGGTGTGCCTTTTACTCAATTATTTCTGCCACTATCCAGGCTTTGATCACTGTGATTTTCTTGGAGTTGATGTTGGTTCCTCCTCTGCAAAGTCACCTTCGTTCATTTATTGTTTTGTTTATTTGGGTTTTCAGAAATTCCCTCACCGTGTGTTCAGAAATGGTGCACGCAGTCAGGCACAGACATATCTGTGTTTGTGCTGTCCCAGCTTGCTTGCAGCAGAGCCCAGAGCAGGAGTCATCAGCAACCACTGGTGCCTGTCCTGCCTCAGCACTCCAAGCAGTTCTGCACGAGGTAATTCCTCTGCTGCGAACCCCACCGTGGGAAAATTGCAGAAATTGTCAGCGCAGACACCACCCAAGTGCACATGCCCTTGCAGATAAGATCTTGTGTGGCTTCCTGCACCTCGTACAGTACGTGGAAAGAATAGTCTTTTTTTGATGAGACACAGCCAGCTGCGTTCAAAACAAGCTGAGAGGAGCAGGTATTGGTGCAGGGTGTCTGGGCTGTGCTCACTCCAGAGCACTCCCCACTTTCCCATGCTCGTGGGTTGCATTTGCGTGACTGCAGGAGTGTTCTGGTGCTCATGGCTGGGCCTGAACATGTCAGGTTTGGGAAACTTCCCCCATGCTTTGGTCAGTGCACCTACTAGTGGGTTAGGTGGAATTCAATGTAGTGTTGCCTAACTTTGAATTCTGCCCCAGACTTGATCTGGGGGTCTGCTGTACTTGAGGGTTTTTTGTCTCCTTGGGAGACAAAACTGTTACAAAATGTCCAGATGGGATTTTTGCATTCACCATCATTAAGTCAAAGAATGGCCCAAAGCTCCCCAAGGATGAGGAAACTCAGGAGCTTTGACAGGGGTTGGATCAGGCAACGGCCATCAGCTTTTCTCCTGCACTAAGCAGTGCATTCATCACATCCCTGCCCCGTGTACACTTGGGGGTTCAAGGCAAGAGAGGGACCAGCCTCCCCCAGGTTTGTTGTCATCCCTGGGGGTTTAGTACAGGTTATGTGCTGCAATAATGATAATTATTGCTGCTATTAGATTATGCTAGAAACTCTGTGGATGAAACATTTTTGTGCAAAGGCTCCTTGTACCACCAACCACGACAATAATACTCTCTTTGGGATTTGAGGGGGTGAGTAGACCTTGATAGGTGTCAGTATCTCAGCATTCCCAAGAGCTTGCCCATGTTCCTGCATCCTGTCTCGGGTTTTGGCTCTTACTGATCAGTTGGTGAAGTCGGAGGGGTACCTGCTGTTCAGGATTTGGGCAGCCCTGCTGATCCAACCCGAGGATCTGCAGCTGGATGAACGGAATTGCCAGATCCCAGCTTCCCTGGCTCGCCTTCCAGCCCAGCATTGTAGATGGGGAATGCTGGCTCTGGGTGGGGAGGGGGTTTCTCACCCGTTCAGTTACAGCCCGCTCGGCCTCATTAAAATGTTTGTTTTCTGAGTCAAAACGAGCCTACGAATGAGGTGTTGCTTTGCTGGAGATCTTATCGGCTGTAAACAGACTGTTAAAAATAGGATCGTTTTACACAAAACTTGTTTGTGGAGTGAAACAATTCAAAACACGATAATAACAAAACAAAATCTTAAAATAGCTCGGAGTTGAGACCACAGACACAGCTGCCAGGCACTTTCATCTTTATTACAGTTACTCATATCTCTTCTCTTACTATTCCTATTGTAAACAGGCTGATGTTATCTCTGCTGGCCTCCCGCTCAGCCCAGCCCCTGGAGCTGCACCCTGATCCAGCCTGGTGCCTGTTTCTGGGGCCCAGCTCATGCTTCTCCTTCCATGTGTAGCTTCAGGCACAGACAAGGCAGCTGCGCTGCTCCAGAAGTGTTCCCTGCTGCAGGGAGGCTCTACCTGCAGCACCATCGCTCTGCCTGCTCTGTTACTTGAGCTGGAGGGTTAAAGTGCTGTTAAAAACCAGCTTATGTAAAGCAGGGGCCAGGCTACCCAGAGCAATGGAGTCACCATCCCTGGAGATGTTCAAAAAATGTGTGGATGTGGCACCTGGGGATATGGTTTGGCAGTGAACGCCGTGGTGGTGCTGGGTTGATGGTTGGATTTGGTGACCTCAGAGGTCTTCTCCAACCATGATGATTCCATGAACCTCTCTGTGATTGGAGTTCCTCTGTCCTCCAGGCCTGCTGTGGGGGAGCTGAATCTGCCAGCCCTGGACAGGGAAGGGAGGCTCCCCACCCTCTGGACAAATGAACATCTGTTGTTCTACACCCTTTGGGACAGGGTGGAATATCCACCCAGGGAAAGAGGAAAACCCAACCTGATACCACACATGTTCATCTGATTAAGTCACCTGTACAGTTAGCAGAGCTGGAGATAAACCTCTGCCATGTAGATAACAGTGCTGCAATTAGGTTAATCTGAACATTAAAAAGCCATTAGGGAGCTGTTGGATGTTGCAGTTAAAACTAAGGCTACAATAGGAGGTACTAATGAGATCAAATGGTGAAACAAGGCCTTGAGAGTTGCAAGTATCTTCTTCTCTTTTTTTAATGATTTCTTTTAATTCAGCAAACTTGAGGAGCTGGGAGGAAAGCAAAACCAGCTGCCAAAGCTTTGGAGACTCAAACCCCTTTTTCAGGTCCACACCAGAAATAAAAACCTACAACTTGAGAATAATCACTCGGCTTGAACATTGTGTTGTTAAGCTGATAATGTGAGAGGAAAGAAGCAGCTCTTTGCCTCTGACTTGTGGAATAGTTTTAAAGTCTGAAGTAAGGGAGAGGTTTGGCTGAGGTTTAGCTGGGCCGAGCAATGCTCCTGTGTCTTTCTGTTCAGTCTCTGTGTTAATGGTGATTCCTCTTTTTGTCATTTACAGTTCTTCTCTTGATTTTTCTTTTGAAGATGAAGCCTTGACTTCCAATGAAGCAATGTTAAAAAAAACATAAACCATGCAAATTTCCCAAAACCAAACCCAAACCAAAACAAACAGAAAAAACTGATATTTTCCCACTTCTAAGCAGGGCAGTAGGATTGAGCAGCTGAACTCCATGGCATATGTTGGTTCTCTTTGGTTCTCTGCTTTTGCACACTCGGTCTGTGATGCAGTGGGTGAGATACAGGCATGAATTCCCCAGAAAGGAACGTAATCCACTGCTGCTGCTGTGAGCAAGGATGAGCTGTGAGGTGTCTGTGGTGCTTGTGTGCCTCTGCAGGACATGTGCTGCCAGTGATGGGGGGAGTTCAGGTGGCACTTGAGTGATAACAGGAAACGGGTTTCAAGGCATGTGCCTGCCCCTGCTTGGGTTATTCTTCTGGGTTTTTTTCAGAAAAGTTTCACGCGGGTAACGTGTAACGGTGGGGAGAAATGGAGAAATGCACATTTGGTACTGCATTTTGTTTATGTGTTAAGGGGTCTATAAGGAAAATGGGGACAAACATTTTAGCAGGGCCTGGAGTGGTAGGAAAAGAGGTGATGGTTTTAAACTAATAGAGGGGAGATTTAGATTTACATTTAAGAGAGTTTTCAACAGTGAGGGTGGTGAGGCCCTGGCACAGGTTGCCTAGAGAAGCTGTGGCTGCCCCATCCCTGGAAACATTCCAAGTCAGGCTGGACAGCAGGTCTGGGCAAGCAGATCCAGCTGAAGATATCCCTGCTCACTGCTAGGGGGTTGCAACTAAGTGGGCTTTAAAGGCCCTTTCCAAGCCAAAGCATTTTATGATTCTATATTCCAACAAATAGCACAGTTCTAACATGCATCCATTTTGACAAATGCGTCATCTTCCTGGTCTTTCTCTCAAATCAAAATCAATCACCAAGAGCAAGGAAACCTATGGAAGAGAAGAGTTTTTCCTCCAAGCCCCACCACACTGGTTTTTTCCTCATCTGAATAAACAGGCATTTGAGAGTTCAGTGGATTCCATCCCATCGTTGGTCAGTATTCCAGCTGGTTCTGGGGTCCGCAGTTCGGACCCAGGAGGCCAGAGCCACCCCAAAAGGTATCTCGCTAGAGACAGCTTTCTGGGGGGTCAGAGCACTCCCTCAGCTGGCAGGGAGCGTCTCAGCAGGGGCAGAGCAGTGATTCTTCAGCTCTGGTGCTTTCAGCTCAGTGATTTCCCAGCTCCTGCCCTGCGAGGTTCGCTTCTCTTTTAGCCGGCCCGGGGAAGAGAGAGAGGGTCTTGTGTGGCGATTCCGCATGAAGCGGCTTTATTGCAAGGTACCAGCGAAGGGAGCCGGGGACGAGATACCCTGAGAACTAGGGGAACTCAAGGAGTTTTTATGAGAAACCAAGGTGGGAGTGGAAAGGGTACAAAGCCAATCATTTACAACAGTTCTACATAAAATCTCCTGGAAGCTTGTAGGACCTTTAAGTGGTCGCTGTAACAGAAAGGTTGCTTTCTTTTCTTAGGGGTCTGCAGGGAGGTTGTGCAATTCTTCTTATCTCCTCAGCAGGCCTCCCTCCAGGGCAGAGCCACCAGGGCTCCGCCCACCCTCACAGGTCAGTGCTGCACACATGCTCTGGCAGGGTCACAACTGCCCTTTCAGCACTGCCTACAGCCCTGTGGGAAAATGCAGCCTGACTTGGCAGAGGTGTTGGAAGGACACTCCATGTCCAGCCTCCTTATTCCTGGTTCCCAAGGAGAGGTGCTCCAAGGCTCCTTGCCCTGTTTGCCCCTGTTACTGGGACAAGGCACCCGTTAAGTGCTTGTTCTGTATTTGGGATCCAAATGTTCTCACACACTAGAGAAATGAGACACCTCCTGTAAATCCTAATCTGTGCCTCTGCCTCCCAAGCAGTGCACAGTTAGAGCTTCATCCATTCCTGTGGTCCCCAGCTGGGATGGGACAGGCAGTGGCTGAACCAGCTCTTCTGAGCTTGAGTTCCTGCAGTTCATCCCAGCAGGTTCTAGAAGATCCTGGAGGCAGTTTGTGAACATGGCAGGTCTTGACTTATCAAAGATTTGGAGATCCCATGAAAGGGGAAAATACAGTTCTTCCCATCTCACTGCCTGTGGTGACCCTGGCGCTTTCAGGAGTGTAGAGTGACTCAGGAATTAGGAAACTAATCTTTTGATTTCAGGGTGTTTAAAATCTCGAGTTGCTTTCACAAAATGCAACTGTTTTACAAAACTTCAAAGGCAGAGTGAGACTGATAAAATTTTCTCAGAAAGGTATGGTGGGTCAGGTGTTTTTACCATGACATTGATAGGAAATATCCATCCCAGCTGGTTTTGTCCAAGTGCTTCACTTGCTTTCTGCCCAACAACTTGATCTTTAATTTTTGCTCCAGGGGCTGTCTCTACTCAGGATATGCAGCTCTGCCAGGAGTGTTCTTGTACATTTGTGGAATGAATGTGGCCAAATGTTTGCAGGATTTGTGCTTGACAATGTAACAGAAATAATTAACACATTAAAAAATGTGTATAACAGCATTTTTACTTCACTTTGGAATAATGCCCATTTATCCACTGTAGGGTTCTACTAAATACACAACTTTTTTTCATGTTTTCTAGGCAGCCATACTGAGTGTTAAGCTGAAATTACAGCCAGATCAAGATGTAGAGAAGGTGAGTCATTTCCTCTGCAGGCTCCTCTGTCATCAGATCCACCTTTTGTTAGCAGGAGAACTGTCAGGGCCCTCCAAGTCCTGCTGCCTTTCACCTGAGGCTTTACTCCATTTCCAAGAAGTCCCTGTTGTGTTGTTGTTGTACCTTTACATCAAGGTTAGGCACAGAGTGTTTTGTTAGCCCCCATTACACCTTTTACCTGTTTTTCCTGGCTGCAGCCACTGCTATAACAAATCCTGGCTGTGCTCATCACTGAGGCAGAGAGCAGTAGTTTGCTGCACTGAAGCTTTGCTCATATTTGTTGCAAATGTCACAGCACTCCTGTAGGCAGCACTGGTGCCTTGGGCAGGGCTGGGACTCGCTCTCATGCTCCATGGGGATCAAAGACAGGTGCTTTAACGTAATTCTTTGTCCTAGATGTGTACCCCACTACTGCTCCAGGATAAAGCTAACTTGGTGGAAGATTATGTGGCAGAATATCCCGAGCTCCAGAGGAAGCTCTTGCAGACCTTGGACACATGGTGTGAGCCCAGCTTCAATATCAGAGACATCACAAGGTAGAAACACTTGTCTTTCTGAGCAGCTGGGGCCGAGGTGCTGCCAGAGCACTGTGTGGCTGTCCCCTGGCTGTCCCCTGGCTGGGTGGCTGTGATCGTGTCGCAGCATAAGGGAGTGCAGTGTATTGACTTTTCAGCTGATAAAGGGAAAAATCTGGGGGCTCTGCCCTGCTTGTAGGACAGAGGAATCCTTGCTATTGATAGGTGCTCCATTCCTGCCAGGATGAAACCTGTGCAGGACACCCCAGCAGCAGAGCAGTATCAGAACTTCCCACAGAGGTTGGAGCAATCGGCCTCTCGTGCTTTGCCGCAGACAAGGGTGACTTTCAGTATCGGTTGTACAGGTTTGGCAAGAAGATAACACTGTGATGAAGTGGCAGAAAAACAAGAGATGCAAGTGGTTAACCTTCCTGTGCTCATCAATTCATTCACTTCTGAATTGCCTCTCACTTGAATAACTCCTGTCACTCAGAGCCAGCAGTACAGTCAGAGTCACAGTGTAGCTGCAAGAGTTGCTGTCAGCTCTGAAAAAGAGATGAAAAGGAGTTGCTCACTTTCTCTTTCCTTAAAATGAGCCTTGCTTCAAGTGGTTGACTGAAATTTGTGTGGTTGTGCTGTTGGCTTTTCACTGTACTTTGGGAAAGGCAGGGGCCTGTCCTTATCAACATCCCGCAAACCCCAATCCCTCTGCTGTTCTATGTCTGCTATTTGGGAAACATCCCTTGGGTGATGCCACAGATTTGTCTTTCTGGTGTTGTTACAGACCATATCAAGGCCTGTCCGGGTACAAACCCGAAAAATTTAACCGCAGAGTGCTCAGCAAGCTGGTCTTCAGGCTCCTGGAGAAATTCAGCGTTGACCCAGGTATGGGATATTGTAACATCTTGTGGAGTTTTCTCTCCATAATAAAGAACAAAGTCAATTTGTCTTCTTCCATGTTCATCAAGGAATCTCTGCTGTCATTTATCCTGGGGAATTTCAGGGTTTAATTAATGATATTGAAAAACAAAGCTGGTAAGTTATGGGAATTATCACTTTGTGCTGTCGAAGAATGAAGTGCTGGTGACTAATAGACTGCTTCTGCCATGATCTGAAATAAATCCTGACCTCAGCATGGCTCTGCATAAACACACCGTGGTCAGCTCTGAGTTATGACTCCATTCCTCTCACATAAGAGGCAAGTCATTATTCACTGGGGATCTGTTTTCTTGAGCTGCGGGTGCGTCAGCTGGGAGGAGATAACCCTTAGGAAGCAGGAGCCTCACAGCCCTTTGTATTCTTTGCATAAACTAAAGTTGGTGGGGAGAATTTTAAGGCTCTTGCAGCCTTGCAAGAGAAGTGGCACATTTTCCATCACTTCACCAGCAGCTCTCTAACAAAATCTGCTTTGCTTTGGTTCTTAGCGGGGACTGTTGATTTTTCCTTCTCTTTGGGGCCTTGCACCAGACCCTGCTAGGTGCACCCTTAGCTTTTACCCTGCAGAGGTTTCCATCATCAACCCAAGGTATGCAATTCTCTTTTCTTGGACTGAAAAGGGTTTTCTAACCACGAACTGTGGACTTGTTACACCTGTCAGCAACACTATTGCATATTAATCTTCCAATCTTCAGACTGGTTCAAAAGTTAACTAGATAAACCTTTCAAACCCTCACTGGAGGAGAAGTGAATATAATTAAACCCAGCATGTTTGTGTGAAAGCTGAGACATATGGGAATGATTTATTTAGAAATTAAAAGCTTCCCAGAAGTTCATTAGTTTTCAGTAGTTTTCCCTCCTTGACTGTGTGGGCATTCAGTCAGCTGTGTTTTCTTTGGTGATCTGTAAAGAGAAAAGAGTTGTTCCCCTTTCCTTATGAAAGCTCCTCCAAGGGCATGATATTATGGTAGAGGTGAAATGATATAACTGTTCACATGCAAAATCCTGGGAAATAATAATTAAAGAAAAGAAGAATTTAGGAGAGGAGCATGTGTTGGGCTCAGGTGCACTCTGTAGGATGCAGTTGCTTTGACCTGGCAATGCTTTCCAGATGTTGTAGCTGCTGCTAATAATGGCCAGATCTTGCTGGTCCTCCACAGCCATTCACTGGTGAGGAGGTTCCTTGGGGTAAATACAGATCTCATTCCTTCCAGACAAATGTCCTTCCAGCCCTTTCTCCCATGCAAACTGCAGTGTCTACAGTGCAGCTCAGCTCAAGAGGGCTGCCCACCTCTGCTGGTGTGAGAGGGGTGTGGGCACCTGCTCTGGACTTCAGCTAAAGCCAGTGCTGGGTGACCCCTCCCAGTCCCATACAGGACAGTAGATGTTGACTTTTTACATCACATCACGTGTAATTATGAGCAGGAATTCACACATTTCTGAGCTGTGGATGTCAGTCTCCTTTGAAGTGCTTTGGAAGGGGATGAATACCTGCAGAGGAATTGCTGCCTTAGTGCTGGGTGTGCTGGAAGTGAACTGGGAAATGCTGGCAGCTGAAATAATGTGGCTTTCTTTGTCTTCCCATCTCCCCCCTCCTTTTTGCTGAATTCCTGGGTGTTGTTTCACCATTCTTTAGTGAAAGCAAGTCTAACTGGGAGGGAAAGGTACACAAAAAGTAAGCAGGCTGGGCAAAGCATACAGATAAAAGAAACCCTCATTTCTCCTGTTCTGAGCAGCTCCCCCAAACGCTGGTGGTGAGGCAGAGCTCACACTTCTTGTCACCTCACCTGAGCTCGTCTGGTGCTGCGGCTGCTTTTGGTCTCCTCCTCCCTGTGACTCCCACTCGCTGTGGGAGCCTGAGAGCAGCAGCAGGGAGGGAAGTGGTTTTGGTGAGAAGAGCTGGAGGAGGATGGGGTTTCTGGGTATGAGAAGGCAAACTTTTGTGTGACTCAGTTCTTGCAGTTCCAAATCGAGTTGGAGATTTCACTGCCTGAGCTCACTCTTGCCCACTCACAGTAAATCCCACTGGCAGCCAAGCACAGCTGAGGTGTCCATCAGCAACTGAGACCTGGAACATTCCTGGGAACTGTCAGCCCTAAATTTCAGAGCCAGACAGGAGGTGGCCCAATTAAAAAAAGATCTCACACCTCAGGGAAAAAAAAATAAGTCATCCTCTTAGAATAGTCCTTCTGTTCTTTTT
This sequence comes from Phylloscopus whistleri, assembly GCA_017589585.1. Classification (NCBI taxonomy): domain Eukaryota; kingdom Metazoa; phylum Chordata; class Aves; order Passeriformes; family Phylloscopidae; genus Phylloscopus; species Phylloscopus whistleri. The sequence continues at coordinate 1,542,622 of JADMLD010000860.1, forward strand.
CAGAGCTGTATTTCAGTATTCCTGTTAACTCCCAAATAGGGCATGCGAAGTGGGAGATTTTCTGCTGAGTCCCAAAGGTGTCCCAATAAACTGTGTGTGGATTTCATTTAATTACCCTTATTGGGGAAGGAAGAAGCTGGGCACAGGTGGTGTGTGATTGAGGAAATTGAGGTTTTTAGAGTCTTTCCTCACACCTGGATCAGTGTGCTCTGGCTTAAGGAGCCTGTAGCTTTTCCAAGCTAATTACTTAATAGTCTTTGGAGACCCTGTGAGATCGACTTTACAAATGCAAGTTTCAGTCAAAACAGATCTCAGAGGTGAGGGAACAACTCCTTCCCAGGGTTGGCATGGTTGAGTCTGTTCCCTGCTGTGGTTTGGCACAGCCAGGACTCAGAGAGAGCTCAGTGATGTTTTTCGTTTACAATTCCCAAGTCTGAGGTAGAAAGGATCCTGCTTAGAGAAGTGGAACAGCCTCATCTGTTGGGCTTAGTGCCTCCGTGCCAATGAGGGAGATCCGAGAGGAGGGACAGAGGGGAGAGAGGGGTACCTGAGAGCCCCGGTACCGCGGGGGCTGTGCTGGGGCTGTGACCGACCAGCACCTCTGGTTCTGAGCGAGTGTTTCCCGTGGGCTTCCAGACGTTTTTTAACGTGAACCTGGAGGAATGTTCTCCTCGCTTGAGCACCCACTTGTCCGTTTGGTTTAACGTGGGATTTCCGTCCGTGTGACCGCCCCCGCCCGGCCCCGCGCTGCCGGGAGCGCCGCGCTGCGGGGCAGCAGAGGGCAGGAGAGGGCTGTGCACGGCCACCTCTGCACAGGTGAGCCACAGCTGGCCCCACATCTGCACAGGTGAGCCACAGCTGGCTCTGCACGGCCACCTCTGCACAGGTGAGCCACAGCTGGCCCCACCTCTGCACAGGTGAGCCACAGCTGGCCCCACATCTGCACAGGTGAGCCACAGCTGGCTCTGCACGGCCACCTCTGCACAGGTGAGCCACAGCTGGCCCCACCTCTGCACAGGTGAGCCACAGCTGGCTCTGCACGGCCACCTCTGCACAGGTGAGCCACAGCTGGCCCCACATCTGCACAGGTGAGCCACAGCTGGCCACACGTCCCCAGGGCTCAAAGACCTGCCAGCCCATGTCCAGGCAGTCACCAGTGAGAGCCCCAGCTGGGGCCTGGGAGTCCTCAGCAGGCAGAAGATGCTCTGTTAGAAACAAGGGAATTACTTCTACAAGTTGACAGGAATGCCTTTGGAGGGAGAGCAGGAGGTTATCCCATTTTTTTCCCCAACTTCCATGGTGATTTTCCTCCACAGTGTTTTAACTCAGGTGTTAAATACTAGCAGAGCTCTCCATTCAATTGTCTCTCTTAACAAGTTACCCTTCACCCTCATGTTTTCCACAGAATCCCAGACTGGTTTGGTTGGAATGGACATTAATGTCCATCCAGTCCCACCCCTGCCATGGGCAGGGACACCTCCCACTGTCCCAGGCTGCTCCCAGCCCCATCCAACCTGGCCTTGGGCACTGCCGGGGATCCAGGGGCAGCCACAGCTGCTCTGGGCACCCTGTGCCAGCCCTGCCCACCCTCCCAGGAACAATTCCTGCCCAATCTCCCATCCAGCCCTGCCCTCTGGCAGTGGGAGCCATTCCCTGTGTCCTGTCCCTCCATCCCTTGTCCCCAGTCCCTCTCCAGCTCTCCTGGAGCCCCTTTAGGCCCTGGCAGGGGCTCTGAGCTTTCCCTGGATCCTTCTCTTCTCCAGGCTGAACAGCCCCAGCTCTCCCAGCCTGGCCCCAGAGCAGAGGGGCTCCAGCCCTTGGAGCAGCTCCGTGGCCTCCTCTGGACCCATTCCAACAGGAGCTGGGCCCAGGGCTGGGGCAGCTCTGCAGGTGGGGTCTCACCTGAGCACAGGGGCAGAATCCCCCTCCCCTGCTGCCCAGGCTGGGGGTCAGCCCAGGGCAGGGGGTTCAGGGCCAGGGGTGGTCCAGCTCTCACCCACAGCACCCCCAGGTCCTTCTCCCAGGGTTGCTCTCAGTCTGTTCTCTGTCCAACCTCTCTGTGTGTTTTTGATACATTCTTCTCTGGTTTTTTTGTAATAAAATACAGAAACCCAAATTCAAACTCAATTCCCTTGGTCCACCAGAATAAAATATGTCACCAGTGCCTTCAAACACGTTTCCAGTCCATCCATGTTCCTCTGTCTTTTCCACAGAAGCCAAGCATTCAACTCCCCCTGTTCTGCCACAGCCTGTGCTTTGGATATTTCCTTTAGAAGCTCAAAGAAAAAGCTGTTCAGTGGATCTTTTGGGTGGCCTGGAAATCTGCCATGGTTCTTTCTGAAGAGCTTTGAAAACATTAGGTTAGATGGTGGTGTTACTAATTTTTACGTTGCTCTTACATTCTTTAGAGAGTGTTCCTTTCCATGAGCTGATGATTTTTCCTCAAGATATTGTGACAATATCCAGAGGAAAGATCACCATATTTACTGGTGCAATATCCTGTGTGTTAATTGCAGTCATTTCCTCAGATGCTTTGAGGGGAAGGATTTGTTGTCACACTGTGGAAGATTAACTTACAAATAACAGCTTTAAGCATTTCAGTTTGAGATGGAAACAGTCACATTCTGAGGTGATGCCTCAGGGCACTCTGAGGAGCTGCTGTAACCAGTGGGAGATCAATACACATCCCTCTGGTCCCAGGCTCTGGTATCCAGAGATCACTCTCTTCTCCTGGGGTTTAGTCCTTGGCCCTGCCCTGTGTGGGACACACAAAGGGATGAGGAATCAGTTTCCCCCTGTGGATGCTAATTCAAGGGAGGCTCCAGGGAATTTCATGAGGGTTTGTGACTGCTGGCCCCGCTCCCTCTGGCTCTGGTGAGAAGGTTTTGGTTGAGATCTGAAAGCCCAGGGAAGGTTTTGGTGAAGCCTTTCCCTGTGCAGGCAGCCCAGCATCCAGCAGGAACTGACAGATGCTAATGCCTCTTCATGTCTTTTATCTCCAGCCTTTATCTCTCCTTGCAATGGATTTCAAAACAAGGTGCTGTGTGAAGATCTTGGGTTTTGCAGTTGTAATGAGCCATATCTAATGAAGGTGACAGCAATAAAAATAATAACAACAAGTGTGGCTTGCTAACTCAGCAAAACTGTATTCCCCACCCTCTTTGTATGCATGTGGAGCCTCTTTCATGGATCTGTGTTTTATCGGATAAACTTCAGCCACAAGTTTACATCCTGAGTGAGCTGTTCACAACTGCTTCAATGAATTAACAACACAGGTCCAATTAAACCCAAAAGAATGCAGCCTTTAGAGACTGAGGAGGCGCCCGTGTGAGGATGCTGCCTAATTAAAAGTGTGAAGTCATTGACTGTGGAGTATATTGAACCAGGGAGTGGATCTTATCGCTCAGGGGTGGTGGAAGCGGAGATATCAGACCCGAGAATTAGCATTGCTAATCACGGATGAAAGTGTAAATAACAGTTTATAGTTGAGATAAGCTGACAATGTGTGAGTCTGTCCCTCATTGTTCCAAGTGTGAGGGCATCCTGCCTTCCACAAACCCAGTCTGATACTGGGGAAGGAAAAGTGTAATGTCTAGACAGTAAAACTTCCAGGAAATGCTGTGTGCTTAAATGTCTTTTTCCTTCTTTCAGCTCTCTGCCCTAATGTCGTAAATCAGCGGCACTTGAGAACCCTGAATTACCTCTTTTACAAGAGATTTGTTGAGGTATGTGCTGTGTTGTGTGTGTGGAATGAGGATTTTTGTTACATTTACATTTTTAATAACTTAATTGAGATAATCAAAACGTATCAATAGCTTATGATCAAGTCTTTTTTCAAGTTCTGCTCTCAAGTCCTCTCAATCCATCGAGGAAGGCTCTGATCTGTCTTTGCTGCCTGCCAAACCCACTGCCAGAGGAGCTGGGGAGGATGGAGTACTTCAGCCCCTGCATCTCAGAGCTTTAATGTTGGATGACATCACTGCAGGGAGCTTGGTCATCCACAGAGACAGCAGAGAACATTTCTCCAGGTGTATTTGTTTAGCAGAGGGAATGGATTCGTGATCTGGTGTTCTGCTCTCTCTGGCCTTCCACTTCCTTTGTTTTGGAGAATTTGCTTGATTTAAAGTATCCAAGCTGGCCACTTACTTCCATTAAGGTATCTTGGCAGCTGCTTCTGGACACAGTCCCTTCTTCTGAGAGCTCTTCGGTGCTCTCTGTTTACCATTCTCAGCTGTGTCTGAGCTCTGGTTAAATGGCTCCTTTATCTCACTAATATTTAAATTACATGCTTGGATATCTCAAAGCTGTTTTCTTTGAGGCTCTTGCTCCCTGTTTGCTCTTGTACCTTTCCATAAAAGTGACACTGACACTCCCTGTCTCTTCTGCCAGCTCTGGGGTGAGACTCATGGTGGGTCTCACTCAGTTCTTGGCAGAGTGGAGAGCAGGTCCCCCCCCTGAGTTTCTCCCCAAGTTTGGCTCTGAACTGCATTAGAATGGGAATATTAACTTATCGGTTTCCTTTCCCAGACCTCATGATTCCAGAGGATTTTTCATGATTTGACTGTTGAGAAAAATTATATTTTTATATTCTGAAGGCTCAGCCTTGCAGATGACCCCTGAGAATCCTCCCTTGGCTGGAGCCCTTGGGATGGCTCCCCATGGCTGCTGGAGAGATGAACAGCCTGGGGACAAACTGCATAGGAATTTTTATGCTTCATGTGCTGTGGTGTAAGAGTTCCCTGAATTCCTGCATCCAAGCTGTGTTGTGTTCTGCCATGCCCCAGCTGGAGACACTGAGGAGCTGAGGTGTCCAGGGTGCACTCCTTGGTCACAGGTGATGCCAGTGGGGACAATGAGGTGTTCGTTTCTAGTTTGCTGTATGGAACATCCTCCCTTTCCTAAGACGGCTCCGTGATTTTGTCTTTTCAGAAAACCATGACTGAGGAGAACTGGGGAGACCACATTCAGGTGAGTGTGGATTTCCCTACCCCTTCTTTCACAGGGTTGTTTGCTTGGAGGTTATTTTAAGATGTTTCAGCATATCTAGCTCTGGATGCTGTAGTCCTGCTATCACAGTTCTGCACTTTCTCAACACTTTGGAAGCAAAATTGTAAATGCAGGGAAGGGCAAGGGAGAACACTTGTATTTTAATTCCTTTTATGTCTTTGAAAATGCTTTTGTTTGGCCGGAGCCAAACTGGAATGTTTGGACAACACTCTCAGGGATGGCCAGGCTGGGACTGTTGGGGTGTCTGTGCAGGGCCAGGAGTTGGGCTCAATGATCTTTGTGGGTCCCTTCCAGCTTGGGATATTCCATGGCTCTGGGATTCTGTGATTTAGATAAGATTATCAAATACTTTCTTTTACTTTTCTCCACTTACTTGTAAGTGAACACTATAAGTATTTACATTGATTAATGACAAGGAAGGGGGGAAAGAGGCTGTTCCTCAGCAAGGTGTGTGAGGAAACTGGGATAAATGTTAGATTCCCTCTGCATGCTCTGACCATTTTCAACAGGTGATTGATGTTGTGACCTCTCTGTCTTGTGCTGCAGGACACAAGTAATTTAACAGCACAAGGAGAAGGGAGCAGGGTGGGTTTTTCTTCGTGTATAAACAAGAGAGTTCAGGCAATTATGGTTTGGCCTGATCCTACAATAAATACAAATGTGACAATGAAACAGCATGAAATTCCATATTTGGTGATAATACTGGTGATAAACCAGTAGTGGTTATTTATGTGTTCATGATTTCCCTGTGGAATTGCAGCCCCATGGTGAGTGTTTGCTCCTGTTCTATGACTCCTCTCAGGTTGAATTCTGCAGCCATTAGGGATTTCTGAAAATCCGTGTGAAGGGTCAGCATGGGTCTGACTGGCCAGGCCAGGCTGATGATCTGAGGGCTCAGGCACTGTTTGGACCAGCAAAGCAAGAAGACTGTTGGGTTCTTCATGCAGCTCTAGGGGCTGGACACTCTGATCGTTGTGGGTCTCTTCCACTCAGGAGATTCCATGATTCCCACGTCAGGATGTGCTTTGGTGTGTGCAGGGAAGGGGTCTCTGTTGGTGATGGAGGGTGGGATCTCACTCTGGAGACAGGAGGCTCAGGATATCTCTGGGAAGTGCATGTGTGGTGCCTGGCAAGCCCTGAGAGCACAGAGCTGCATGCTGCACTGGGGCAGAGGGTTGTCTTGCTTTCCAAAGGATTCCAAACTCTGTATTGCCTGCTTGTTGCCAACTGGTGTATTTTTCACAACTGTGTAATTATCAGCCGAGTGGTGCTGAAACTTGCCTGTTATCAGCCTGAGTCGGTGCTATCAGAGATCCCTGTCTCTGGCATCACTTTAAAGTGATGGGAATCTGTACCTGTGCATCTGCAGGAAGCTGAAATAACCTGTGCAGGCTGGTGGCTGCTGCTGGCAGGGAAAGGAGGGAATAAAGGAAGGATCTTTGAGCAAGTTTTGGTGTTCAGTTTGAAAACTAACATTGTCCAGGACTTTATTGGTTTTGAAAGGTTGGGCTTTGCAGGAGGGAATGGCTCAAAGTTCACTCAGAGCTTCATGGACTCACAGGATCCCAGGCTTGTTTGGGTTGGAAGGGATCTAAAAGTCCATCCAGTGCCACCTCCTGCCATGGGCAGGGATACCTTCCACTGTCCCAGGCTGCTCCAAGCCCTGTCCAGCCTGGCCTTGGACACTTCCAGGGATCCACGGGCAGCTCAGCTTCTCAGGGCAACAGCTTCACAAAAGGTTAGAGCCTCATGTGTGACCTGATATGTTTGGTCAAAAAAATTCCTTAGGCTCCTTGTGGAGCTGAGGAGCCCTGGCGTTTGTGTTGTGTGTCCCATCCTTGTGTTCAGCTGAGGCTCACATAAAGTTTGGATCTCCCCAGCTTTGCCTATTAAGGACAGGAGGAAGAGAATGAGACACAGTGTGACCTCTGGTCACCTGGAGGAATAGGAACCAAAACTTGCAAAAGAGTTCACAATGGCAAACTCTCAGTAAGAATTATTGGATCATTTTTGGATGCTTTTTTTCAATTTGAAGTTCAAAGAGGTTGGAAGTCTTCATGGGATTTTTTTCAGTTGCAATTTTTTTCAAATTCTTTGCTGCAGCCATAAAAAAGACATAAAATATATTGATATGACTAGCTCTAGTGATTAGAAACTCTGGTGAAGGTGGGACTGTCCTTGCTTGGAGCTTGCCATTGCAGGCCAGTGACATTTTGGGACTGGGATTTTCTCTTGTTCACCCTGGGCAGTGCAAGTACAGATTTTTCCTGTTCCTCCTCTGTGGGATGAATCCCAGGTGTGATCCTGACTGCTCCTATAAACAGCAGAAACTCAAGAGTTAATTGTAGGGCAAATAAAACCTGTTTCTAGCCCTGTAGGAAACTGGTTTTGCCCCCTCTGCCTGCCAGTGCCCAGTGGCTGAGCCAGTGTCCAGGCAGGGATGGCAGAGGAGGCAGGAGGAGAAGGACAGGAATCCAAACCTCTTCATACCCTAAGAAGGCTGCCCTCATCCTCACTGGCTGCTGCAGCCTGATCAGCCAGGAGAGCTGCCCTCTGCAGCACCTTCCCCAGGAGGAGATGCCTGGAGGGCAGAGGGAGGGGAAGAGACTCTCTGTGCCCTGTGCCAGCTGCTTGCTCTTCATTCCCTTCCTAAGGGATCCTGGGCTGCTGGAACACAGGAAGTGCCTGTCCTCACAAGCAGAGGGGAAGGTGTAGAGGATATTGATGGTAGATAGGCAGGGAAAAAGAGGCAGGGCATGAGGCTCCTGTCTGCTTTCTGTGTGCCCTTGTGCTGCTGGTTTTGCACGCTTTGTGTTTGTCCTGGCTTCAGCAGCTGCACAAAGAAGGTGGAGTTGGGCAGAGCAAGCCCAGCACAGCTGGTGTGTGGCTCTGCTCTGATGTGTTCAGGGTGGTCCTGCCAGCCACTGCAGGCCGGCAGCAAGAGGGGCTGTGGAGGGCAGATGTTCCCCTGGGCATTCTCTAGGACAAAATCACTGAAAAGAATGGAAGGAGTTTCTCCATGGAAGGAGTTTTTCCATGGAAGGAGGTTTTCCATGCCAGGCTTTCAAAAAGTAAACACACATGGAACTGTGATATCAATGATAGGGAGATAGGGTAGGGGGGTGATTCTGGTGGCAGGTGTCACTTCTGGCAGGGTTTAGGTGTCAGATTGTGTCTGAGACACTTGCAGGAGGTTGGTAGCATGACAAGGGCCCTGCTGAGGGACACTTCTGTCTCAGGAGGCAGCTGGAGCACCAGGACAGCTGAAACAGCACCAGACACCTGCATTTTGGTGACCTGAAATGTCCCAGTTTGACAGAGAACTTGGGTGTAGGATGGTTCTGCTGCCCTGGTCTCCATGCTGTTTGCTCACAGGTGCTCTGGGGGTCTTGTAGTTGGGCCCTTCTAGACTCAGCTGGGCTGATCAGTGCCAGGTCAGTTTAAAATGTTACCTCAAACATACAAAGAAGTTACACCAAGAAATCTCCGTGTGTTGGTTTGGCTTTCCTGTGATGAAACTCCTCCTGTGGAGCAGAACTGGGTGACACTGCCCAGCACTGCAGCTCTTGTGGGGACAGTGACTGGAAGCAGCACTGGGCAGGGTTCAAACCTGTTGGTTTATTTGGGACTGTGAGTGTTTTAACCACTGTGAGGTGTCCAGGACAGGGAATGGGTAGAAATGGGATTTTCACTTTTATTGACCTTAAGCCAAGGGGCTTTTTGCTGCTACATCCCAAACTGTTCTGTGCTAGTTTGCACAGGGAAACTATCCCTTAACTTCTCAAAATTAAACATCTGAAATCCTTCCAAATCTGGTGCTCAGGAAAGTACTGCTGTTTGGAAAGATGTCACTTGTTCTGTGGGTGCTCGTGGGGAGCAGGGGCCTCTTGTTCAGAATGAGAGGAAACAGCCTCAGATGCACCAGAGGATATCTAGATACTAGAATTTACTTTTTTTTTTCCTGGAAAGGGCTGTAAAGCCCTGGCACAGGCTGCCCAGGGCAGTGATGGGGTCACCATCCCTGGAAGTGTTAAAAATGTGTGGATATGGCACCTGGGGACATGGCTTAGTGGTGAATGTGGTTGGTACTAGGTTGATGGTTGGACTTGATCTTAGAGGGTGTTTTCTACCTTAATCATTCCATGATTCTCTGATCCTCCACTGCCTGGGACCACTCTGACCTTGGTGTGTGGTTTGAGAGGAGGGTGCAGGGATGCATCTCCCAGAACAGTGCTCTCATTTTCTTCAGACCCCTGTCCTGCAGCTCCTCAGTCTCTCCTGGGCTTGTGAGGATGCAGAGATGGGCTCTGGGGGCAGCTGGTTCCCGTGTTCTGCAGAGGGAGAGCCTGCAGCTGATCCCTGTCCTCCTCCAGCTGGGACAGTGACATAACTTACTTATTTTAAAATTTCTGACCATGAAAATCAAGCACTGTGCCAGCTCCTTCTCTGGTGACTAGGGGTCAGATGCTGGTAATTCCAAGGAAATGCAGAACTCCAGTTCCACTGCAGTTCAAGGGTTGAAATGCTGCTTACAGACAGCATTTAGAAATGTGCCCTTCTTTCTGTGCAATACACTGGAAAAACATTGACAGTTCTTGGTATTTAACAGGTGTAAATTACCTTACACTGCAGCAAGGAGTTGATATAATCTTATTTATTTGACCAATTAATTTCTAAATGGCAGTGGCTGATGCCAAGATTCTTTCTGTACAGAACCATTTGACCTCAGTGAAAACACAGATACCTCTGGAAAAAAATGCAAAAGCTTTTACATTTGGGGAAATTTTTAAAGGGATTTTAAAGGGCAGAATGCCATTTATTTTTTCAAATGTTTTTTTGTGGCCAGAACACCTGGCCAGGAGTCCTGCTCTGGGGAGTCTTGAATAAGGACAAGGAGTCAAAAAGACCACTTTGCAAATACCCACATCCACTGTTCTTCCCGGGAACCCCTGAGTTTAGGGAAACTTTTCAATTGTTTCAAGTACAGCAACATCTCTGCAGTCTGAGGAGCTAAATATCCACAGGGAATGAAGCAGTGTGTGCTGTGCAGATGGGAACAATGCTCTGGAGGTGATTAATAAGTGACATGTCTCTGAGTGTAAGGTGCATACACAATTGCCTTTCCCTCTGGTTGGAGTGAAGCATTTGTTCAGGGATGGGATGGATTTCATCACTCAAACATCAAACCCAGGCTGGCTCTTTTTCGTGGAAGGTAGAAACCCAAACGAGTTTAACCAGCCAACATGTGGAGTCCCCTGCTAGTACTTATGGACTTCTTTAGCAGGAAATTAAACCAGTGGATGATTGTTGTGTTCCTTCTGGCCTTAGCAGTCTTAGGGAAGAATCATCAGCTGAAATAAATGTTCATGGTCCCACCAGTGTTGCTGCACGTGGTGCTTGTGCTGAGGTGCTGAGCCCCTGGGAGCCCAGCAGCTCCCAGTATGGGGGTGTGTGTGAATATTCAGGAGCTGCTCCTGGTCTGGTTTTGCCTTCAGTCTGCCAGTTCAATCATCTGCAAAAGAATTGCATTTCTCTTTCCACATCCCTAACAGCTGCCATTGCAGAAAAGAGAAGGTTTGATTTTTCTTTTCCTTTTCCCCTTTGGAGAACAGCTGGTGTTTATACCTGGAGTAGCGACAGGTTTAAGGTCTGCTGTCTCTCTTGGGAAGTCAGAACTGGGGGAATTGCTTTGTTTCAGGTCACAACTGGCAGCCTTTCTTCCCTCAGTGTCTACTTGTAGCTCCCATTTCTCCTTCCATTCCTCTCCCTGCACTTTGTTCCCTGTTCAGGGACTGGCAGGAGTTCAGTGGTGGTGACAGTGCTTTGACACTCATTCTGCTTTTTCCCTGTGCCATTTTCTTTGGATTCACTCGTCCTGTTGGAGATCTCTGGGGAGAGCACACAGCCACAGCATGGTTTAAATGGAATATTAAACCATGAACAAAGTGGAGTTTGTAGCAGGAGGAAAAGTGGGAGGCAAAGTATCGATCTCCTTCCATTTTTCAGTTCAGTTTGTCAGTGGGGTCATATATCAATTGGAAGCTGAAATAACACCAGTTACTGGAAAGCAAAAGGATGACTTATGGGGCTGGTGCAGGGAACAGGCATGTCTGTGACCCTCTCAGGAACAGCATCCTGTAATTCCAGGAGCTGGACTCGATGATCCTTGTGGTTCCCTTCCAGCTCAGGATACTCTGATTCCGTGACTGTGATTCAGTTCTGCAGCTGCCTTCTGCTCTCGGGGGAGAGCAGCAAATGTGCACCTGTACTAATGAAGTTTGCACTGCTGGCCTAAAAGAAATGGGAACTTTGCATTGAACAAACCCCCAGCTGCTGTGGAGAAGCACATGGGAAAAGCCAAACATGCCGTGTGTTCTGTGCCACCCCAGCTAAGGGAAAGTCTGTCAAAGGATGACTTGTACAGTTAAATGTAAATACTTCCAACTACCTCCTGCCTGGCTTAGGCTGTGTTAATTCTCTGTAAGACCTGGAGGGCTGGTGTGTCTACTGTAATTGTAGTAGTTTTATTTATAACAAATCCAGCCATTGCTAGATAAATAAATTGTGGTTAAGCACAAAGATGCAGATGAATTCTGGTGTAATATTGCAGTAGGTACAAAGAAGCCAAGAAAAACTGCCATCATTTGCTGTCCGATCTACAAAATTGTCAAAAATGTCCGAAATAATTCTAAAAGTCTGCCAAAAATTTCTCTGAGTGATGTAAGATGTGTTATAACATTAGAAAATCACCCATTTACTGAAGTGTGGATCTACAGGGCCAAGCAGGCATTGACAGACCTGTGTATATGGTTCTGCTTCAGGGAGGGATTGGCAAGGGATCCTTGGAAAGCTCAGGACCTCAGTCTTAAAGCTGATGGCCAAATAGCCTTAATGTGCAAACGAATTAAGTACTGGAGAGTGAAGAGAGGAAACTGGAGAGAACACACTGGGGAGGAAAAATCTCCTTTAAATTGTTTTGGTGTGTTAGAGATGCATTCTGACCTTAGCTCCCTGCCACCAGCCAGGGCCAGCGTGCTGCTAAGCACTGTAATTACATTTCTGTCACTAGCAGGCATTCACTCAGCAGCACAGCTTCATCAGAAGGAGATTTGGTATGGTATAAAGGAGAGCTAATTGGCTTATGGCTGTAGGTTGAGAGGTCAGGGATAGATTAAGGAGTTAAGAGCATCAGTGAGCTGTTCGACTCCACTGGGGTGTGCTGGGGAGGTTTAGATCTGCCAAGTGGGAAAAGCATCCTAGGAGTAGGAAACTATACAGCAATGATGATCATGCAAAACCTTATAGGAATGTGTGGAACGTAGCAGGTCCTTAAAATCACATCAGGAGTGGTGTCCAGGATACCTGTTAGTGACTGCAGACTGCAGCAAGTACAGGGTAAAAGTCGCAGAATCCCAGACTGGTTTGAGTTGGAAGGGACTCTAAAAATCACCTTGTTCCATCCCCCTTGCCATGGGCAGGGACACCTCCCACTATCCCAGGTTGCTCCAGGCCCCATCCAGCCTGGCCTTGGATATTTCCAGGGATCCTGGGGCGGCCACAGCTTCTCTGGGCACCCTGTGCCAGGGCCTCACCTCCATCACAGGGAAGAATTTCTCCCTAATATCTAATAAAAATCTCCCTTCTGTCAGTTTAAAACTGTTTCCCCTCACTCTGTCACTGCCTCTGTATAAAGTCACTCCATCTTCTCGATAAGCCCTTCAGATACCAAAGGGCCACAACAAGGCCAGGGCCTTCTCTTCTCCCAGCTGAACAACCCCAGCTCCTCTTTGTATCCCACAGAGTAAAAATGAGGACAGGTTCACTTCAAACAGGCAAATCCTCATGTTCCTTCGGCTCCAGGAACAAAGGAACCCTGTCAAGAGCCCTGACATTGCCCTGTGCAGCCAAATAGGGAAGGGCAGGGGGGAAGATGGGACATGGAGCTTGCCTGCTTCCCAGGGTAGCACAGGAGAGGATGGATTCACTAATAAACACTAAAGCAAACAACAGGACTCTGCATGTACTCTGTTTGCAGGTGGGAGTCAGTTCTTACCTGCAGCTCCATGGCAGGAGCCCTGTGATGCCCTCGCCCTGTGGGAGATGCTATGACCTGGGGCTGTGCAGGTGTGGGCACTTCCTTTGCCCAAGGTCAGTGTTCAGCCTTCACACACACAGACCCTCTCTGCCCTTCTTACCCAGCCAGCAGTAAAACAATCCAGCCATTCAATAATCATCCCAGATTATTTAAACCCCCTGTAATCGATCAGTCCCTGTCTGAGTGCTCACTGATAGATATTGGCTTCTAAAGCCTGTGCAGATCAGCTGCCTTGCACACAGATAATCAGCCTGCTAGCAATTGATAGTTTGGCTGTATTATAGTTTTAGGCAAGATTAGTTCCCCAGTTCCCTGCCAAGATGAGAACCACATAAACAGAGGATTGTTTAGAAACAAAAAAGTTCCTCTTGAAGGAGAAGTCATGTAAATGGGAAGAAACAGGAAACTAATCTTCCCTTGTTCACTCTGAAAGAATGCATATCTCTGAGGAATGTTGTAATTATGGATTTAGGAAATCAGTCCAATTTGCCGGGGTGTGAATTTCAAAGTTCATTCAGTCAACCCTCTCAAGCATTTCTCCTTCAGAACAAAAACCACCAGGAGCTGAAGTGTACCAAAAGAGATTAAAGGAGAGAAAAACTGACTGCCAAGCTTTGCTTTTGGGAAAGATCTTGCACAGATACTGATTATTGCTTTGGCTTTGAACCAGGGAGGTTTGGGCATGGCAAAACAGAAATCAGTGGTAACCCATGTTTATCCCATGGGCATCTCTTTTCCATATACTGATGATGGGAAGAGTTTGTGCTCCTGAGCGAGTATTTCCATTGTCAGGATTTTTGCCTATTTACTTTGAAGGCTTTCCTAAATAGAAAAGAGGAGACTTTTTTCCTAAATGGAGTCTATGGATTCCCATGCTGTATGTGACTGGAGTTGTTGGTGGGTTAATTGCACACTGGTTTAGCTCGTTAGGGTTAATACCAGGGCTCCAAACCAACCGAGGCAGGGTTGAAGTGACCTTGGATCCTGCACATCCCAGCCAGTGGATGGGGTCTCACCCTGGGAGTTCAGGTCCCAGCAGAAGCACAGAGGCAGTGGTTTCACTCCTTCACACACCTGCAGCTCTGGCAGCCTTGTGGTGACATGGAGCTGCAGGGCCCTGTCCCCACAGTGGGCCTGGCTCTGGCAGCACATGGAATTCCTCACTCTGTGGAATTCCTGCAGACAGATCCTGTAGCACAAGTCAATGTCACACAGTGCTGCTAAGCTGGAATTTGGAATGCTCAGATTGGATAGGCACCCCTCGGGCAGCTGCAGAGCTCAGCAGAGAGCTGTATTTTCCTTGTGCAAGCTTCTGCGCCCCAGGTTACAAACCGGAGTAGAGTTCTAGGATGGTGACTTCTGTAGAACATTTATGGAAGTGCCTGGATTGTAAAAACCTGAGGCTGGAAAGCCCAGGGAAATGATGTTTGGTCACAGGAGGCCCAGGCTCAGTGAGGCTCAGCAGCAGTACAGGTCACCCAGTACACGATGGGAGCCTCCACTTCCTTAAACTGGAGAGGATTTGCCACTGGCCCTGTGACACTTGGTTCGTGTGTGTGTGTGACACGATGACAAAAGGCAGGGAGATAGATGCTACTTCAAAATACACTGGGAAGATAAGGGTTGCCAGTTTGTCTTCAATGCACTGTGTCACTGGGCTTAGACAAAGCATCTACTGTGATAAGTAACACACTACTCTGCTCTGAAAGAGTTTGGCCAATTTCCCCATCCTCATTCATCTTCAGTCTTGCCAAGTGCTGGAGTGCTCCCAAAAAATATCTCAAGCCTGCCATCGTGGGACCGAGGTGTGAGAAATCTGGAAGCAAATCAAAAATCTGTGGCTTATGTATTCAGACCAAGTCCTTGGTCCTTTGCTGATCCCTGAGATGAATAATATTCAACAGCTCTGGGGCCAGGGTTAGGTTGGAATTCAGAAGGTGCCTCTGCAGTGGTTGTGAGAAAGGGATTTTGGGAGGAAGCAGAGACCCTCAGGATAGACTTTACATAGAAGAGAAAGAAAAAGAAATTATATCTGAAAAAGCAATTAGGGTAAAGTTATGTTAGTCTATTTGCTATGAAATTGTATTTTGAGGGGTTTATGGATGTCAAACAGTTACTTTCCTCTTCAAACAAAGGTTATTTTAATTGGATTAGTCAGACACTACAGCTCATTGCAGAGTGACACCTGTGCCATTCCCTCCCAGTGGAGAGGAGAGCAAGTATTGCAGGTGGGTTGTGATTTTGTGTATCAGCATACCTGGAGTTGTGGGATGTAATTGAGGAAAATTAGTTAATTGTGGTTTAAAATAAGAGGTTATGATCTGGGAAAATCCCCATAGTGTCAGGCTATGCTGACACTGCTGAACAAGACCAGGAATTGATCAGTGGCTCAAAAGACAAGTGGCACAGCTGATGGGTCCCAGCACAGCCCCAGGCTGCCTTCCTCAGGGGATCTGTTTAAAATCTGCAGTGACAGCAGCAATGGGACAAGATCCCTTCCCTGAAACCTTCTGTGCAGCAGCAGTGGCCAACTGGGCTGTGGGGAGCTGATTTTCTAGGACAGCATTTTCAATCAGTGGGGAGTGGGATCCAGTGTTAGGATGAGCTTTGCTATCTCACAGGTGCCCTCTTTATCAAGAAGCCTCTCCTGAAATGTCTGGGGGATTCTGTGCCAGACAGTTCCTTGGGCACATGGGAGCAGTGACCCTGTAGAGTATTGCACCTTCCCTCTTAAACCTATTAAATATCTATTGGGGAGTTTTTGGTTGGATATCAGGAAAAGGTTCTTCCCCCAGAGGGTGCTGGGCACTGCCCAGCCTCCCCAGGGAATGGGCACGGCCCCGAGGCTGCCAGAGCTCCAGGAGCCTTTGGACAGTGCTGCCAGGGATGCCCAGGCTGGGATTGTTGGGCCAGGAGGTGGACTTTCTGGTTCTTGTGGGTCCCCCCCAGCTCAGGACATTCCATGGTACTCCATTTCTGTTTGGGTTTGTGCTTTGTCCAGCCAAGAAATATTGCTATCCACTACTGAAGCCTCTGAAGTGAAATCTGGGAATGATCCTGCCAGATTCACTTCAGTGAAACATCCTGTTGGAGCCTTTCATCTCTGTGGAGGCAAGTGTCCATGCCCTGTGCCGTGGAGCTGCTGCCAACAGCAGGTTCACCTGTTCCGTGGCTCTCTGAGGCCCATGGAGGATGTCCAACAATGTGCTGAAGGAAATGTCTCAGCCTCTTGCTCTGTTGTTTTTGAAAATGCTCTCTCTCCAGATCTGCCTCTGAAAGCTGCATTGGTTCTTTGCTCTGTACCTGCTCACATCTGTGGCAGCCAGAGCAGATTTTGGAGACATGATGACTTCATTTGTTGAAAATGAATTACTTCCCTCAGGGGCTGCCTGACAAAAAATTTGGAAGGAATCCCAGTGCAGGAAATGTATTTGGATCTCTGTGTAGTATTGTTGAGCATGATCAGGACCATCCTGTATTCTGGGTAAATGAGATCTTGGGTGTTCTTTGCCCGGGAGGTTCTTGGGACTTGAAAGCAGCAGTTGCTGCAAGAAGCCACCCGTCTGTGGGGAGAGGAGCCTGGGGAATGCAGGGCACTGCTAATCACACAATCAGAGCCTCATTTCAGTTTGAAATTAGCTCTTCTCTGAGAGCTCATCTCTGCCCTCCTGCCCAGAGCAGGGCCAGCTTTGTGGGACAAGGTGTTGCCGTGCCCTGCCTGGTTCCACTGCCCCTTGGGCCTGCTGCAGTGTGTAGCCACTCTCACTGTCCTATTTTTTTACCTTTTGGCCTGGCTGGGATTTCTGAGAGGATCTGACTCCATCTTGTCTATGGTCCCCCCCCGATAAAACCGAAGAGGGGATTATATTCCCCTACATCCAGCCAGGTCTTCCCTATGCTGAACAAGCCCTGCTCCCTCAGCCTCTCCACGTGCTCCAACCCAGGGACCATCCCCTGAAATCCCAGCATGGTTTGGGTTGGAAGGGACCTCTAAAGCTCCAGTGGGGGTGAGCTTTACCAGAGGAGCTGTGTGGTGTGACTCTTCTGGCTGCCACTTGGCCGTGGTTGTGTGAGGCACAGAGGAACATGGAGCAGATGCATCCTGTCACACAATATTGTTCAGCTGCTCACCACAAACCAGCAGCTTCCTCCAGGTTACCCAGAACAATCAGCTCCCTGTGAGGAGCCCCAGTACAGAGGCAAGTTGACTTTAAAAGTTGCCTTTGCCTTGATCCCTGCCAGTGATATCCTAAGTTAGACTCCTTTGAATTGCCTTTTGGAAGAGGCATTGGGAGGCCGGGAAGCTGAGTGTCCTGGTTCACAAAGCAGGAGCGAGGTAGTGTGAACATGCCCCAGGGAGCCGCAGTGCCGAAGCTTTGTGAAGAAGGATCAAGCCCACTTCCCCGGCATTGATGTGGTAATGGGCTCCCGAGCTCGGGAGTGTGGCTCTGGCAGTGACGCACTGATTGCTATCTGAAAGCGGGGCTGCTGGCCTCTCAATGGAGCCTATTTTGCTCTTCTCCAGTTCATAAATTAGTGCATCCGAGTCCCCAGTGCCTGTGAGCGAGGGAGCAGCTCAAGTGATGAGAAAGCAGCGTGTTCTCAGGGTGTTCTCAGGGTTGTTCTCAGGGTGTTCTCAGGCTCTGGCTGTGGGTGGTGGCCATGGCCGAGTGACTGCTGCTTTCACAGGAAACCTCGCTCAGAACGGAGTGGAGAGAAGGTTGGCCCCTTTTATCCAAGGGAGAGGATTTCCCCATCCACCCTGCCCTTGTGAGACGCCACCTGGAGCACGGTGTCCAGCTCTGGGGTCCTCAGCACCACAAAGGCATTGACCTGTTGGAGAGTCCAGAGGAGGCCACAGAGATGGTCTGGAGCCCCTCTGCTCTGAAGCCAGGCTGGTAGAGTTGGGGGTGTCCACCCCAAAGACAAGCTCCAGGGAGACCTTATTGTGACCTATTGAGACTTGAAGGGGGTTTATGGGAAAGAGGGAGAGGGACTTTACATGGGCAGACAGTGACAGGACAAGGGGAGATGGCCTTAAGCTGAAGGAGGGCAGGGTTAGATTAGACATTAGGGAGAAATCCTTCCCTGGGAGGGTGGGCAGGCCCTGGCACAGGGTGCCCAGAGCAGCTGTGGCTGCCCCTGGATCCCTGGAAGTGTCCAAGGCCAGGCTGGATGGGGCTTAGAGCAGCCTGGGACAGTGGGAGGTGTCCCTGCCATGGCAGGGGGTGGAACAGGATGGGCTTTAAGATCCCTTCAAACCCAAACCATTCTGGGATTCCAGGATTTCTGTAAGCTCTCCAGAAGGCAGGATCCCCCTCCCCTCAGGGAACAGGCTGTGGCCGTGGTCTAAGCTAGCTCTGAGGGTCCCAGCTCACCCTTATGCTTCAAGGAGTTTCCTTCAGTAACATCTGATGATGACACTGCAGCATCTCCCCATTCTGCACAAATGATGGAACCTTTGAAACAGAAACCTCGAGCACAAATACAATAAAGTTGCTAGTGACAGTACCACAGGGGCATGTTCAGGGAATGTTTAAGCACAGGTGTCTGTACCTGGCACACCACAGGGAATTCAGCAGTGCTGTCAGTGCCCTCCACTGCTGACAGGGGTTTGTCGTTTTCAAGTCTGGGTTTCTTTTTCCCCTTTTAAAATTGCTGACTCTAAAATACTCTCCTTGACATTTTCTCTACACTAGCTGGAGGGGTTTTTGTTGATTCTGGAAGCACTTGAAAACAGGGGAAATTGGCCAAGACATTCAAAAGTTAAATTAAAATCTGACTCTGCAAATAGCCAGTGTCAGTGGTGTGAATAACATCCCTCTTTGGGAAAAGATGTTGAGGCAAAGGGCAGAATTGGCTGGGACTGAAATGCAGCTTAACACATACAGATAAAACCGATCTAGGGTTGGATAGGGTGATTTCCAAGGGAGATATTGGATATTTGGTTTCAGAATTATTGGTACCAATGGAGAAATGGTTGATGGGTTAAGGTCAGGACATTGCTGAGCTTGCCCTGCGTGGTTGGTGTGAGCTTTGTGAAGCCTTGGCGGTGAGAACAGGATTTACGGGTAGGAAATCTGCAGCCGTCACTGTGGAAAGCTTTAATCATGGATTATTGTTGGTGTCAGGGGTTTCTGTGTGCTCCTAAGGATTAAAGAATGTATGATATGTCTAGAATTCCAAGAGGGATGTAAACAAGCCTCATGCTCTATAGAATCTTTTCCTGCTCGGAGGTGTCGCTGATGTTGATCAGAACACCCGTGCCAGTTTCCTCTTGAGAAGTGTTCATTTACTGACAGCAAAGCACATGAAATGTCATCCCTGGTGAAACATTGCTCTCTGCATCTGTGCCCACATCTTCTGGGGCCAAAGTTTCCACATTCTTGCCTCTTGCAAAGCTGTTGCGGTGGAAGCCTTTCCCCTTTAGAGCAATGTTGGGTTTTTTCTTTTTTCAGTAAAAAGACAAAGCTGTTTTCTGTTTCAGAATGCAAGATGGGATATCTCTGGAGAGATTAACCTTCTTTACAGAGTTGTTTTTTGTGGTTGAAAGAAGAAATCTGTTATCATTAAAATAATATAAAAAAATATCTGCACCTCATTATTTCCAGAAATAAAGCTGCCACAATGTGATTTATTAAGAATCGACTCGGGGTGAACTGAAGAGAGCTCCAATACCAAAGAGTTTGTGTTTTAGAAAAAAGACAGGAAGACAATAGGATGGACACAGAGGGAGCAAGAAGAGGGAATTGCTCTGCAATGTTAGTAAGAAAATATGTTCTTTTTGGGAAGGACTCTGAGAAGTGGCTTGGCAGATGTGCAGGAGGGTTTAACTCAGCCCCTCTTCAGTGCGTTCAGTGCTTGGCTGAGCTCAGTCACAGAAGCTAGAGAGGGGAGAGAGGCACAAAGGTCAGGACTGGCATGGCCAGGGGAAATGTAGAGGGCAAGAAGCATGAGCAGGAGAAGGTGTCCTGTCCTTTTTCTGCCCTGCTTCTTCCCTTCTGTGGGAGGGCAGCCCCTGGGGAGCTGCTGGACCCCTGTCCTGCTCCCCCTGGCTCCTGCTGTGCCCCCAGCCCCTTGGGAACAGCAGTAAAAGTGTTCCTCCACATATCCATGAGAAGAGCTGTGGTTTGGCATTTGGCAGAGTCTCCGGGGTGCAGAGAGAGTGCTGAGGCAGCAGTTTCTGTGAGCAGGCTGCTGCTACCTGGGCTGCCAGATCCCTCTGAGCTGTTCTGAGCCTCTGCCCCCTCCTCCACCTCTGGGTGGGGGTCATTCTATTTTCTCCTTGGCTTTCTTTCTGTTTCCCTTCCTTTTTACCTTGGGGCCATCAACAGATTTGTTTCCTGATCTCTGTGACTGCTTTGAAGACAAATTCTCACCTTTTAGTTACTGAAGGAATGTGAGGAATGAGGCCCCATGGCCACAGCCTCCCACCCAGCTGGGAGCTGTTCCTACTTGCTGGGCAGAGGGAGCAAGGTGCTGCCCTCCCTGGGAGCAGCTCGGGCCCTTGAGCAGTGCGGGTGGGCAGCACAGGGCAGATGGCAGCGGCGTGGGGAGGGTGGGGATGGGCTTCCCGTGCAGATCTGAGCATTTCACTCCTCTGAAATTCTCCTTTGTAGTGCCAGTCCTAGAGCTACAGGTCCTGGGCCACCATATAGGGTTTCAGCTTGTTTTAGCAGTTTTCTTGACAATATTAACATCAAGGGCAGGTCCAGAGCAGGTCAGAGAGGAGAAGTTGCTATGTGGCTGTGGGGGCTCCGGGGTGTTTGCAGCACACGTAGGCAGGCTGGGGAGGAACGGGGGCAGTTCCCAACCCATGGAGCTGGTGTGACCCTCGGTGTTACTGCGTTTGTATTTCCTCTTACACCTGCACCTCTCAGAGGTGGACAAGGCAGAAGAGCTCTGGTGCATCCAGCTGTCACCATGGGGACTGTCACTGCCCCTTGCAAGTGGCTGCTCACCCGTGTCTGGGTGGGCACTGTGCCATGGTCTGGCCAGAGCTGGGGTTTGGGTTTAAACCACAGGCAGGGTGAGTTTGTGCTGGTGGCCCCAGGCTCTGCAGTGGGCCAAGGCACTTCCCTTCCTCCAGGGAACAGCTGGGAGCAGGGAATGTCCTAAATTGCCCTCCCTTTTTGCAGGTGTGAACACCAGGAATGACACAGTGACACCTGAGAGTGTGTTTATCCCAAAGCAATGATCCAGTTCTCACCTTCACAGGGGCCTTGAACAGGCACAGAGGGAAGAACTCCTTTATGCAATCACTGTTCATTCCAGCTGGATGTGGGACTCACACAGCACATGTCACCCTGCTGAATTCCAGTGCCGGGTGACACCACTTCCAGCCTGGGTTCCACCCACTGCTGTGCCTGGTGCTGAGGGCTCCCAGAGCCCCCATCTCACAGCACTGGGGGCAGGGGGCTGGAGGGTGATGTCAGCCTTTTCCTGGCTCTGAACACCACTTAGGAAAGCTTTGCTGATGTGCCCTCCCTGCCACCTCTGGATGACTGGCAATCCCAACAATCTGTGCAAATACTTCCAAGATTGGAAGAGACCCCAAACCACCATCTGCCCTGGAGAGACAGGGAATGTCTATCCTAAGAAAGCCATCCCAAGAAGATGCTCCAGGGTCTGGAGCCCCTCTCCTCTGGAGACAGGCTGGGAGAGCTGGAGGTGCTCAGCCTGGAGAAGGCTCCAAGGAGACCTTTCAGTCCTTAAAGGAGGCCAATAAAAAAGACGGGGACAGAGATTTTAGCAGGACCTGTTGAAACAGAACAAGAGCTGATGGTTTTGAACTAAAATAGGGAAGATTCAGACTAGATATAAGGAGTAAGGTTTTTACAGCGAGGGTGCCTCCTGGGAGGAGGAGAAACGCCCACGATGGAAGTTGCACTGACAGTCTGCCTTCTCCCCCTGCCTTGCAGAGCACAGTTGGGGAGAATCGGTGGCTCCAAGGACACCTGGTGCAGTTGCTGCTCCGTCACTGCGACGCGCGCGGGGCGGCGCGGTGGGCGCGGCGCTGCCAGGTGCCCCCCGAGATGCTGCCTCGGGCTGTGGCTGAGGAGCTTCAGAAGCTGCACATCCAGGATAGGTAAATCCCTTGTTTGGTGCCTTTTCCATGCAGATTGCTTGTCGTACAAACACTGTATATTTGCTTAAAATTGTCTGCCGTGATGCGTCCTTGGGGACAGAAGTTTGCAAAGGCTTCCTCCGTGTACTTGGATCCCACTGTGGCCCTGCACATGCTGCATTTGTTTGTCATAAGCCTGGAAATGTCTGTGAAAGAGGCGTTTAAAACTCACCCTGAGTACACAGAAGCTCTGTGAGATTGCTTCATGGTTCTGGGGGTTCTTACACTTCCTCTGCCAGATCAACAGTGCAAATATTTATCTGTTTTACTGAGGTGATTGCAGATCTGTTGAAGTTTTACTATTTTTTTTTTTTTTAATGCTGATGATTTTGGGAAGGTCTCACAGATGGCCTTGAACAGTTCATGTTCAGGGGATCCTGGTTTTGTGGATCTGCTCTTTCTCATCCAGATCTGCACTTGTTCAGGCACTATGTCACCTCAGGAAATACAACACAGGTGTAATCACCCTCAAAACACTTCTCCAGGGAGTCCACAGCTTTTTTGGAGCACAGGAAACTCGACTGTCTTGGACATGCTCTTGCCTCGCTCCAAAGCACTGCTGGAGTGCTCCAAAGCACTCCTCCTCCTCCTTCCCGAAGCCACAGCAGCTGCCAGTTGGGATCCAGGAGGTTTTTCCATGAGGGATAAGCCCTCAAAACACAGAGAAGTGATTGCAGGTATGTGGCTGAGCCACAGACTGTGCATCCAGAGATAAAACCCATCACTACATCTCTGTGCTGTGGGAATCCTGTGCTGTGGAGGGAAGGCAGGTGAGGGTGTGCTCTGCCTTGTGTGAGGAGCTGGGACAGATGAATAAACCCCTTTGTACTGCAGTTTACTCATCCAGTCATGATACCTGCTGTGGTAGCTGCTATAAAGTCAGCAGAGCCAAGGAACCCCATAAAACAGTCTGGCTGCCCTGTCTATTGAGTAACACAGCCACAGGTTCCAAGAGGGAGTTCACACTGCACACAACAAGGTGGCACCAGCATATAAATGACATCATCTGTCTCTGGGCACACCACACAAGGCTCCTGGGCTTTGCCGGCGAGAATATTCCTGGAGACCTGAGGCTGCACACCTTCATTAAATATTTTACACAAATATTGACTTCCCCATGCACACACACCCACAGGAAAGAGTGTTTGTGCAGGGAAAGCTGCTCTGCTGCAAGATTGGGCACACAGCCTCCCAAACAGAAGGTTACTAATAGTTTCCCAAATAATGAACCATTTCAAGTCTCTGTAGGAAAGAGACTATCCAGAAATGTGTGATCTGTCCAAGGGAGCTGAATCTTTTTGATTAGTTTCTTTTCTCTGAGAAAGAGCTGAGTGTCATGGGGAAAGAGAGGGTCAGGGTGAAATAAGGGGAGTAAAACTTACACCTCTTGCTCCAATCCAGGATTTCCTCCTGGCTTTGCATGGCTTCGAACAGTTGCATCTGATTCTGTGCAGGGTAGAAGAGGTCACAAAACCAGATAATTATGAGTCCAGTAAGAAGAAGGACTATTACCAGCTTCCTATTCCACGGGAAAATATTCACTTTCTGCAGACATGGGAGGAGACACAGCAGTGCTGGGAGAAGGTGCTGCAGGTGAGTGTTACCTGGGATTGGCCTGGCAGGGTCAGGGAGCTGGAACTCCATATCAGGCTGAGACACAGGGCTGGATGTGGCCACTGCCATCCACTGTCTACCTCCCCAAGCCAAGAACAGCTGCTCCTCTAGGCTGGTCTGGTTTGGGGAAGATGTTAGGAATTGTGCCAGGTAAGGTTCCCGTGGGTGACGCAGGTGCTGTGAGAGTTCCCTGTGTCTGTGGCATTTTGCACAGAGCTGCAGGTGCTGGGAAGGAAATGCTTGTGTCCTGGGCAGACTCTCCTTGCTCCTCTCAAGCACAGGCAGGCTCTGGGTGCAGAAAGTGTCTGTGTTGCAGCCTGGGCAGGTCGTTGGTGTGGACATGGAGTGGAAGCCTAACTTTGGCATGGTGGGGAAGCCCCGTGTTGCCCTCCTGCAACTTGCACTGAAGGATGAGGTGTTCCTGTTGGACCTACCACGGCTCCTCGAGCAAGCTGAGGCTGAGGGGAAGAAGGAGAAGCTTCCCCATTTCATTCAGATGCTCTATTCAGATGCAGCCATCACTAAACTAGGTAACACCCCTCCCTCCTCCCCACCTCGGGGCTTCACACAGCCTTTGAACAAAGTCACCGTTGTCATTCCTAGATCCTCTTGGTGTTGTCATTCCCTACATCCACTTGCCATGGAACCAGCTTTTGTAGCCCTGAGTGTTCAGGCACTGCCAGGCCAGGAAGCAGTGACTAGTGTAACTGGGAATGATAGAAATACAGGATCAGAGAAGCACAGAAAATCCTGAGCTGGAAGAGACCCACAGGGATCATCCAGGCCAGCCCCTGGCCCTGCACAGACCCCCCAACAACCCCACCCTGGGCATCCCTGGCAGTGCTGTCCAAAGGCTCCTGGAGCTCTGGCAGCCTCGGGGCCGTGCCCATTCCCTGGGGAGCCTGGGCAGTGCCAGCACCCTCTGGGGGAAGAACCTTTCCCTGAGCTCCAGCCTGGCTCTCCCCTGACACGGGTCTATGCCATCATATCTGCCCATTTCAGGTCAGATCCAAGATTCCTCATTTAACTTGCACTCTCAGATTTGGGATTGTCCTAGCTCTGTAGTAATCCCCACTTGACACCCAGCCTTCAGTGGCTCAGGTAATTCTGGTGGGCAGAGCTGTCTGGGTGTGCTGTCCCTGTCCCAGAGCTGCTGTGCTGGACACTAGAGATCTCTGAATTACCGTACTTGGTTTTTGGAGGCTTTCATCAAGAGCTGCTGGATTTCAAGGGCAAATTCATAAATATGCTTCCCAGATTTTAAGTAAGTTGATCTTAAACTCAGCATTTTTCATCCACCTGTCTTCTCCCTTGATCTGCAGGAGTGTCTCTTGGGAACAGAAGAGACAGGAGCTAGTCTTGTTCCCTGTTTGAACAGTCTTTCCACCAATGCTTAAAAATGTTTTGCCAGCACTTTGACTCTGAACTAGAAGAAGCTCCAGTGCATTAACCATATTTTGAGTTTTCCTACCTGTGTGATTTGGGCTTTTTTCTGTCTCCAGGTTATGGGATGTCTGGAGACCTCAGCAGCCTTGTAGAAACATGTTCTGCTCTGAAAGACACGGAGAAGCAAATGCAAGGTGTAGTGGATCTTCTTGCAGTGGACAAACAAGTAAGGATAAAACATGGAGATGTGGGAAATGGTGTTTCCTGCATGTGCTGGTAGATAACTGTCCTGAATCCACAGCACTGTCTGTTTGCATCCTGGATTGGCAGGGAGGTGGCTGTATGAGCAAAGAGACCATTTCCTCCAGAGGGTGTGAGGTGTTGGGATTCTGTAAAGAAAGACAGAAGTATTTTGTTTTCATCAACTAAAAAGTTAAAGCTTATGATACTGATAGCTTTTTCATAGCCTTTATAAAAGCTGTGAAAAGCTCTTGGAGCACTCCATTCAGCCAGGACAAGGTTTCTGAGCACAAGTTACACTTAGGAAGAGGAAGTTCTTGTAGAAATTCTGCTACTCCAAAGCCATGCATTATTGAAGCAGATATGATGGAGTTAATGATTTGTACAGAACTCTGATGTTCCTAGGAGGGCTGCTGGTGGGTTCAGCTGGAATTTCTGGTTAGCTGAAGCACAGCTGTCCCTGGATTTGCACACAGGAGCTTTCAGCAGTCTGCAAAAATGTTCAGCACAACCATTTTAATGGGTAAAATGTACAGAGTGTGTTTGAGGCTGTGGGTTGAGGTGAAGCAGATCTTTGGGATTGATTGCTTAACCTGGGAAGTGCTGCAGGGGCTGACATAGCTGCCAACAGCCATTGCCTCAGTTTAAGCTGAGAAATGGCATCTGCAGGAAGGGCTGCTGCCCAGGGTGTCACGGGAATGCCTTTTCCCAGCCAGGACTAGGAGGAGAAAGGTGCTGAACTGCCACTGCTGGTCCTTTATTGAATGGTTGCCCAGCAGCCTCTAGCATGGTGAGCACCCTGCAGACCCCTAAGGAGCCTCATTCTAGTCCTGCTGCTCTGGTGCAGGGCTGTACAAGAATGCCATTTTCCCTTCCTTGGCTGTGGAAGAGATTTCTCTCCAGCAAGTGTGTTTGTTAAACAAATAACCCGACGCCGTGTTTATCTTGTGCCATCCCAGCCCTTGTCTGAGGGCTGGGGTTCAATCTGCCAGGCACGAGATGGATGTGATAGGGCTGTGCCTGGCCCCACCAGCTGGGACAGGAGGTGGTTTGGGAGCTGCTTCATAACCAGGTGGTTTCTATCTTTTTGTTTCCATCAGTTGCAGTGGGGGCCGGACAGCCGGAAGGTCGATGGACTGTCCCCGCAGCACAGCCACAAGGAGAAAGGGGCCAGGCAGCCCGAGAAGGGACTCAGCCTCCTGGTGCAGCATGTGCTGGGGAAGCCTCTGGATAAAAGAGAGCAGCTGTCAAACTGGGAGAAGCGGCCGCTAAGAGAAGAGCAGATCCTCTATGCAGGTCTGGCCCAGGCTGGGTGCTGCAGGTGCCCAGGGCAGGCTGTGTTTGGCTGCTCTGTCCCCAGGAAAGTCGTTAAGTAGCAGAGGAAGAAAATGGCTTTGCAGATTAGTTCCTGTTCAGAGGAGTCAGCACATGCTTTGTTTGTCCTTTTGAGGAAATGACTTTAATGGTTGAAGTTTAAACTGTCCAGTGATTCATTATTTCCCTTATGAAGGAATTCCTGTGCTTTGCAGATTTGGTCTGATGAAACATCACCTCAGTGGAAACTCCTCTCAGTAACTGAAAGGAGGAAAGTCCACTTCCTTCTGCCTCATTTCACAGCCTTCCTGGAAACAAATGCTGTGTTCATTTGTTGCAATGAGGTGCTTGTTAGAGCTGGGTTTGAAATGGGCAGATGTGGTGTCAGAAACTGCAGCACAGACTCAGCGCTGTTGGAGGCACCCATAGAGCTTATTACTGATTACCCCAGAGTCAGAAGTCTGGGTCTAAATCTTTTCCTGGTGCATCAAAGGAGAGTCTGCTGATGCAAACCAGTCCTTTGTTAAATTCGACTATCCTTGAAGCTGACACAGTTCCCACAAAAGTTAATCACTGGGACTTGTCAGACTGGCTGGGAGAGTTCTCCCGTTGCCGTTGCAGGGAGCAGCAGCACAGGGCAGTGAGTGTGGGCAGGTGATTGCAAACAGCTTGGGCAGTACCTGCTCAGATACTGCATCTCCTGGGGAAGTTCCTTTCCTGTCAAGAGGTGTGATGAGGAGCTGTGGGCAGGCTCGGGGACAATGTTCCTTCCTGTGAGGAACAGGAGCTGGCTGGAGCTACCTGGTGGTGGTTGGAAGAGCCACACTGCAGTTTGCATTGAGTTACTGGGTTAGAGTGGGGATGGCAGAGCCTGTCTTTAGGAGCTCCTGCCTTGACCCCCTGTGACTGTGGGTTCAGCTGTGATGCTCAGGGAGTCAGTTCTGGAGCTGAGGGTATGACCTGAGGGACTTGCAGCTTCACAGTTGTTCACAGTGGCTTTTACAAAGGTGGGGGCTCTTCCTTGCCTCAGGAAAGCCTCTAGTTTACTTTTGAATGAGCCTCATATGAGCTGAAGCTTACATTCTCTTCCCTGCAGCTTCAGATGCCTACTGCTTGTTGGAGATCTACGAGAGGCTCTGCAAGGACCCCGAGAGCTTTGGTCTGGGCTCAGACCTGACAGAAAGTCTGGTGGGAAAACAAAGCAAAAAACCCAAGGCAAAGAAGCAGCTGAATAAACAAGAAGCACCATCACCTTCTGGACAGGTTTGTAAACATCTTCAAAGAGCTGCTTGTTGCTCAAGACCCCTGCAAATCACACGCTGCTGCTCTCAGTCACACCATTCGCTGTGCATGGCTGTTCTCAGGACTCTTGCAGCAAACATCCTCCTCACCCCTCCCTCCCAGGATACTGTGCTCTCTCCTTGGCCTGCCTGGGTCCAGCTTTCCCTGCACTTTGAGGTTCACTTGTCTTTGCACGGCATGGGTGCAGATCTGTGCACAAAGCCCAGTGAGCCTTGCTCATGGAAAAGTTCCTTCCACATTTTGGGTTTGGATTCTGTTGCCAAGGTTTCAAAACTCTTACTCCCTTACTTTTTTTTTTTTTTTTACTGAGCTTCCACACCTTGCTTTCACACTGGGAATATCTCCTTTATTGTGTCTGGAGTAGAAGTCTGCAAAGTTAAAAGCAAATGATCCATCAAAAATGCCTTTCTGCTGAAGGCTTGTCTCTGCCTCCCTGCCCACCACCACATTCCATGAGAGGCCTCTCCCAGAAGTCTGTGTTGTGGCAGAGTCTTAAAACTCCACCAGAGCTGTGTGACTCCGCTTAAGTATCTTGGAATGTGACTGGTGCCTCTCAGTAATAAAGTTTTACATTTAAAATGGAACCATTAATTGGTTTGAGCACCTTTGGAAACCTTGGCACAAATCCCATTTTGTTACTGCCTGAGGAGACTCACTGTGTGTATCTGTGTATCCTGAAGAGCCCCAAGTGTGTGTGGAGCTCCTGATACCAGTGCCCCCTTCCATGGCTGGGCTGAGATGCTGCTGATTGCACCCACTTGTGTGTAAATGTGCAGCATCCATTGGCCTTCAGCAGGCAGGAGAACACGGGGCTGCTCCCTGAGCACGGTGTTCATGGCAATGTTGTGTGTTACAGCAGAGCTGGGTGGCTGCTGCAGAGGTGGGAAAAGTGAGCACTTCAGGCTTCAACCACCTTGGAAACCCAAGGGTCATCTTTGTGTTCTGTACAGTCAGATTCATCAGCTGAGGGGCAGTTGGTAAAACCTGGACTGGGACACCAAAAAAAGCAGACTTCTCCTGACTGCATCCTGCAGGACTCCAAGTTCTCTTTCCCAGTGTTTTCTGGTCCACTGTCTGAAGTGAGGCTAATGACTATTCTCCTTTACAAGCCTTTTGCTCTCTGCTGGCATGAAACGTGAGAAAAAAGCTCCATTTGACAATGCTGGCCACTGGATAAACACTGGCTGAGAGCCAGCTGCAGCTCCTGCACATCTGTTTGAACAGCAGCAGCAGCAGCCAGGGCTAGCGTTTCCAAGTGCCTCAGCTTCAGGGGGCAGCTCCATCCCTTTCACTGTGCTCTGGTGTCACAGCTGCATCCACCAGGATCCTGCAGGAGCTGGTGACAGCCCAGTCTGCCCAGTGCTGCAGAGCCCTGGGTGCAGACCAGCTACTGGGAGCTGCAGTACCACACCAGTGTTGCTCCTGGACCTGAGCTGGTTCCCATGGAGAGCCCAGGTGGAGCTGCCTGGTGTGCCACAGCATTCCCAGCTTGGGGGCAGCTCCTGCAGAGCTGATCTGCAGTGCTGGCTCCCTGCATAGCTGCTGGCAGTGTCCTTCAGTCATCCCAGCTGATTCAAGTTCCTGGAGTCAAAAGCTGGACATTGGAAGTTCCTTAATAACTTCCCTTCTCCATGAATTTAGCTATTGTACTTCTGGGACCCTCCCAAAGCCAAAGTCCTGCAAGTACAGGAACTCCCCCAGCAGCAGACATTTGAAATAAAATGAACAGAATTCAGACACCACCTATTTTAACCTTCCAAAGATAACAGAGTTGACGTGGTTGCTTTGTCTACCTGTTTCTCCCTCTCTCTGTCCCGAGTCATAGCTTTGGCACGTGTTTATTAATTGCATACTAATTCAGGGGAACAGCAGCCTTGACTCTGTTTCTATGACTTCTTGAAGATGAATGTCTGTGCAGAGCACTGGAGGCCAGGCTGGCGCTTCCAGGGAAAGCCTGCAGGTCCTTGGATCAGGTGGCCAGCTGGTCAGAGAGAGAATGGCGAATTCAGAATTAGCCCCATCATGTTCTGCCCCCTGCCCAGGTGGTGATGGCAATGTGGAAAGGTTGGGAAGGAGGATCTAGAGGTGCTGCAGAGCATGGGAAAATGGTGGCACACGTGGAAGGAGGCAGCTGGATGTGCTGTGGTGGGTGAATGAACGCAGGGAGGAAAAACACAAATGTACTGAGAATCAGCCTTCTGCTCCTTACAGATCTCCTGCCTTTCTCTAGGAATGCCAAGGACCCAGAACAGAGCCCTCACGCCCCCCTGCCCCCATCTCCCCCCAGGAGTTCAGTGTGGTCTGTGACAACATGCTGCAGGGCCTGGGGCGCTACCTGCGCTGCCTGGGCGTGGATGTCCGGCTGCTGAACAATGAGGATGACCACAGGAAAGCTGCTGAGGTGAGTTCACAGCTTCCATCTCCATGGGGACGTGATGGGGCTTACTAGGAAGCTGCATTGCTGCTCTGGCTGCAGGAGCTGCCCCATGGGTCTCTCCTTCCATCCCTGTGCTCAGTCCCAGCTCTCTGGGTTACCCCGAGCTCTGGCAGCTGGAATCAACTGGTCCCTGCGGTGGCGTATGGCCTTGGTTCTGCACTTCCAGGAGACAGGAGGGGAGCAGAGACTGCTGTGATCTCACTCTTACATGTGTCTGTTTGTGTCCCAGGCAGCTGGGACAGCTCAAGTCATGAGAAGAACACAAGTGGAGGGTAAAGATCATAGAATCACAGAATGGTTTGGTTTGGCTTGGAAGGGACCTTAAAGATCATCTCCAACCCCCAAAGAAGTGACCAAGAGTCTTTGGGGAGGCTGTGTGTTTGCAACAAGACAAAAGTCAGAGAAAGGAGCCGACATCACTTAGATTTCTAATGCACTGCAGTTTGGGCTTACAGGGAAGGTGTTTGTCTGCTGTGTGTCCAGGTCAGTGGGGCAGAACCATAATCCAAAGATGGCTGTTCAATACAGAAGGGAGAATGTCCTTAATCAATGGCCATATAATGTCCTGGCTGGCCTTGTGAGGTGACTCAAAGGTGATCAGCTACAACTTGCAGTGATATTTGGGAAAGGAAGAGGGAACCATGAGTATTGCTCTGGGCTCCCATAACAACTCTGCCCCTCTGCCCCCTGGATGAGAGACAAATGCTGCTTCATTTCAGACACATTTCTGGATCCCAGGAGTGCAGATCACAGAATCACAGAATTCCCTGAGCAGGAAAGGACCCACAAGGATCACTGAGAACAGCTTCTGTCCCTGCACAGACACCCCAACAATCCCACCCTGGGCATCCCTGGCAGCGCTGTCCAAAGGCTCCTGGAGCTCTGGCTGCCTTGGGGCTCTCATTCCTCAGCCTGTTTGTATTTCCAGGGTTGCCACATCCCAAGTGCAGAATCTGGCATCTTCCCTTGTTGAACTTCATCTGGTTGGTGATTGTCCAGTTCTCTGATTTGTCCAGGTCTCCCAGAGGGCCTCCCCGCCTTCGAGGGAGTCAACAGATATATCCAGCCCACACTGTGTGCTATCAAATATGCATGGATCACTCAGCCTGGTGTGCAGGATGTTTCCTCTTCAGATGTCTGCTTGGCCTGAATCCGGGGCAGGCTCTAACTTCTGCAGAAATAATTAATATCTCCTCCCTGCCAAACTTGCACAAGTTATTTAAACAAACTGCTTCTCAGTGCCTCCCCCCAGAGCCCCGTCTCCACTTCTCATCCCCATCCCTTATCGTGCCACGGACAGGATGTTTGACATTGCTTTCTCTATGGTGACCGGACAAACATCCTTTCACTATCAAAAGCCCTTGGAGTGTTACTGTATTGTAGAGCCTTTGATCTGGGCTTGAATAATCAAAGATAAAAATAGACTCCTCCCACCCTGTTTTATATCTGGCTGGTCCTGTTTGAATCAAAGTTGAATGCTGACCACCCTACGCCCAAAGACTTGGGAATGTTATTGCAAAGGCCAGCAGAGGGTTTGGATCCTGGTCGCTGAGTACAAGACAGATGCTTTGGGTGTCATCCCAGCACAGTCTCAAACTGATGTCACTAGGAACACCTCAGAGTGTCCAGCATTAGTGTCTGCTGTTCATTAAAGTCTTTTCACTCAAATTATTTATTGGTCATACTACACTTCTCCTTGTGCCGAGAACTCCTTTAACACCTGGCATTTCCTCCTTGTTGTTCTCATTCCTTTTC
This sequence comes from Phylloscopus whistleri, assembly GCA_017589585.1. Lineage (NCBI taxonomy): Eukaryota > Metazoa > Chordata > Aves > Passeriformes > Phylloscopidae > Phylloscopus > Phylloscopus whistleri. The sequence goes on from JADMLD010000860.1 coordinate 1,574,899, forward strand.
TTCGTTAGAGTAGCTTCGAGTATTGGTGGGCAGATGGGTCTGGTCCTTCACCCTCTCTTATTTGGGATCAAGCTTAAAAGCCTGAGAACCTCTTTGCCTGTAATTGGGCAGTTATGGATTTTATTTATTTTTTTGTTTAGGCTAGCACATGTGGCAGGAACTGGTTTGGCAACCCCCATTCCCATGGATGTGAAACCCTTGTCCTGTGCTCTGCTCCGTGTTGTGCTGTTGTTATTGACTAAATATTTTATCTTGGACTTGTCATGGTGAGTTTGTCATGCCAGATCCGCAGAGGTGTGAGAGCAGGGCCTTTGGCACTACAATCCACTGCATCCCCTCTGGCTGACCAGATTTAGTGGTGGAGTTGGCAGTGCTGGGTGAATGGTTGGACTTGATGACATGGGAGGTCTTTCCCAGCCTCAATGAATCTGTGATTCTGTGGTTCTCTTTATCTGCTGTGAAATGCTACCAGCTTACAGTCTGGGATTTAATGGTGCCATTTAATTAGGACTTGACTGGAGAAATGACAGATTAAAGTCGCCTGTCATAAGTGCAGGTACAGAAAATCTTTAAAAATGGAAAAACAGTGGAAATTCATACTGAAAATGTCTGTGGTTAAATCTGTCCTCGTGTGAAAGGCAAAGAACTCACAGGTTGTCCTTACAGAAGCATTTTAGCTCCTGTCCATGAACAGCAGCCTCTCAGAAGGGCAGTGGGGGTGGTTTTATTAAGTCCTCTTACTCAGTGGGGTGGCCATGCTGTTTTTCCCATATTATCTTGCTGTCTTACCTGCTGTAGCATGTGCACACCTGTGTGGCACAGCAGGTCTGCAGCTGGGGTTGGAATTACTTCCAGATATGCTGGACAAGCTTGTTTACCAGACATTATTTGCAGCCTGTGCACTCAGAGCTGGTGGGACCCATCACGTGCTGTCCTCAACATGTCCTTGCCCAGCAGCACTGGTCAGTCCTGCACCTCGGGCAGGGCCTTTGCAGGACTTTGGGCAGTGGCCCAGGTTGGCCCAAGCCTCTCTGCTGTGTGGCCTCTCTGAAGAAGGGCTGTGTGCATCCAGCCATTCCTCCCCAGGGACTCTGACTCCAGCTCCAGGCAATCCATGGGGTAAAGAACGTAGATTCCATCTCTAGGATGCAGCAGGTTTTGTGTGTGCAGGTGCTGATTTTGGGTGATCCACCCTTTGCCTTTGCACTTACTCCTATAAGCAATATGTTATTTGCAATCGCTACAAGTTCCTTTACTTAAAATTGTGCCCTGTGCCTGTTGTGTTCCTACCCAGGTATTTCATGCCCCATCCCTGGAAAATTCCAGGTCAGGTTGGATGGAGGCTCTGAGCAGCCTGACCTAGTTGAAGATGTCCCTGATAAAACCCTTCTAAACCAAACTATTCTATGATTCCCTTTGATCCCTTCTAAACCAAACTATTCTATGATTCCATCTTGTCTTCTGCAAACTTCTCTTTGCAGAGAATCATAAACCTATCTTTTGAGTTTTCCAGGTAATTGGAAGGAGATGGAAAAGTGGATGTTCCTATTTTCTCTGCAATTTTGCAGAATCAGGCAAAGCAGTAAGATCCTTCTCATACCAACCTTACAGGATCACCCAGCAGCCTGAGTGACTGCAGTAGGTCCTGCAATGTTGTACCTCAGGGGCAGAGCAAAAGTTTTTAAGAAAATGTTGGCATTTTCTTAGGTTTCTAGTAAGAGACTCAGTGGAATCTCACTGCTGCTTCAGCTGAGTTCTGGGTTGGTTTACTTTATTTTTTAATGGACTTTGCTCTGCTCTTCAAAATCATCCTCATCTCTAAGGATAATCTGATGCTAAGGCAAACCTGGTATCTTTTGAAGTATACTAATAACCAGAAGGCAGGTAAAACTGGCTTCCTGAGGCTCCCATGCTGTGCAAGATTGCCTTGCAAGGTTACACCTACCCTCCAAACCTCCAGGTGAACCAGTGAGTCGCAGAGGAGGACCAGGCTGGATGGATCTCAGGAGCCAGATAAAGTACTGTGCACCCAGAATTAAATTGCCCTAGACTGATTTGGAGCCAGGTGACACAAAGGGGATTTTAATCCTGCAGTGAGCAGATCTGCACCTAATGGGGGAATCTAATCTTGGATCTTGTCTTAGCTTTGACTGGCTTTTTCCATATTTTTGATGTAGATGATATTCTCCAGGTTTGCTGGTCTTTTTAGTCTAGTGGGGAGCTAAATTCAGAGGGCAGATGAGGAGCTGTGTTGCTTTTAAGATCAAGACTTGGCTTTTGATGTTTGGTCAGCAGGAGGAGAAGGTCTTTCATTGGAGACCTTGATACAAATGGGTCTGCAAAGATAAACAAAACTGGGTGTACGGTTTTGGTGTGACACTTAAGGCCATGTTACAAAACCCTGTGATAATTCTGTGCAATTTATACTTTTCAGGAATGCTGAAGAGAAGTTTATGGTTGCAATACTGGGAGGGCAGGACTGAGGGTGCTCAGAGCTGTTAAGCTCTTGGTTTACTGTCTCTTTTAAAAGAGTCTGGAACTACAGGGGAGGGACTCTGGGTTTGGGTAGGGTTTTGTGATCCCTTTCTCTGGTAGATCCTTGTCTGGGTGCTTTCCCAGCACATATCCTTGGGCAGACACTTTCTGTCCACTCCCTTTTGATCTGAAGCAGGGCTTTGCTGGCCCAGGCTCAGGATCACTGGAAGGGGAACACAGCTTTTCCTGGACTGCAGTTTAGCCCTTCAAGGACATGTGGCATTGCCCAACATGTGTCTTGTACAGACCTGGCAAAGTTTAACTTACAAATCCACAGCCTTGTGCTGCTGGTTTTTGGAACCTCCTTTGGCCTTGGTTCAGGACGCTTTAGGTTGTCACGAATTATCCTGCTGCTGGTGCTGGCTTGGAAACAAAGGGGTTCTCTCTGCCCTCTCTTCTCAGTTGCTGCCCTTCCAGGTCTCTCTGACAGTAATTCCTGTGGGTTCATTCATTTCTGCAGGGTGGAAGTTGGCTGAACAGATAGGCACGTTAAGGGCTAATCAGTAATACCAACAGATTAGGGAGTGCTTTCTATCCAGAAGGTCTGAGCCTTTTCCAGAGGAAGTCGATATTATCTTTGTAATAGATTGTGAAACTGAGGCCAATGCCCTCTCTGCAGCACTTGGGCTGGAGCACAGGTCCCTGACACCCGAAATGCTGCCCTGGGTGTTCTTTTCCTCTTGTTTGCATCCCTGACCACATATCCCCCCCATGATCCCAGTGCTGCCTTCCCTTGTTGCTTTTGGAGGAAAAGAAGGAATTGTGCCCTTTTCTCCAGCACACATCCTCTGTGGTCTCAGTCAGATGTGTGCTATCACATGGCTTTTCTGGCTCTGTGTGCTTCTCCCAGTCGTTGTTCCAGAGGCAGAAAAACATGTTGGAAGAGTTATTGCTTTTCTCCTTTTTATTTGATGTTCTTTGCCTGTCTCTGCAGAGCCATTTAGATAAGGGGATTTATCAAGCTTGAACTAATTAACCCTGGATGCAGAAAGTCAGAATGGAGTCTTCCAGCTGTGAAATCCTCAGACTTACCCTGAAGCAAACATGAGTCTGGAGGAATTTCACATCCCTTTTCCCTTGTCGGCAAATCCCTGTGGTGACCTTTTGCTGTTGCCTTACCAGACTTCCCTCACTAATGTGCCACAAGGGTGCTGTAGTGGCTTCTCAGTAGCAGGACTGCATGGGGTGTCTATGCTGCCCCTTCAAGGCTCTTGTTCTTAGAAGTTTTTTCCTTTATTGAGAGAGAGAGGGTTGATTTTGAAAGAAATCCAGTAATTTTGCCTGTAGAAAGATGCTTTAGAAGTTGTTGCCAATCACTTTCTCATTGCAGAACTTTCAGCCAAAGAGTGACTTCACAACTAAAGGAGAGAAGCAGATACCTGAAATCTCAGGAAGAGGAAAAAAGGAAAAAACAGGTTGTTTAGCTGCCTGCACTGGGCCTTCAGAACCTTCTCCCCCTTGTTTCCTGTTGCCATAGGTCCAGTGAGTCTTAATAGAATGACTACCCAAGACAGAACTTAAAACTCATGGTTGGTTTGTTTGGTGTTCCCTGGCTGTGCCTGCTGGTGTCTCTCTGGGAAGTGCAGCAAGACTCTGATCCCAAATGTGTCTTCCTGCCAAGGGTACAGAGGGATCCAGGGAGAGCTGCTGCACTCTGAACCAGATGAGAGACCTCCATGACACACATCTGGAGTCAGTGAAAAACATTCAAACAGAATCCAAGCTAGAGGAGAGAAATAACCTCGTGCCTACTTCAAAGCACTGATGTGTTGTCAGCAGGATCAGAGCTGAGTCCTGGTTCACATGGGAATCCTTGGGAATCCTTCTGTTGCTGCAGCCATGAGGCTCTGTCGCTCCTCCAGGAGGGTGAGGGGTGGGAGGGAGGGGTGTCTCAATCATGTGAAGGAAGGTCAGTCACACTTCCACCCTTGCTCCAGATTTAGTGTCTCCCTTTGGCACCGACCCCTCTGCAGTGTCCCTGGCCCCATGTGAAGGTCAGCAGGGCAGCAGATGAGCTCCCTGGTAACTCAGCACAGACCTTCCACTTGAAGGACCAGACCTCTGACAAAAGCTCAGGATTGCAAGTCAGGAGGTGATAAACTGTACAGGAGATGCAGCCTGGAAAAGTGCATCTCTGTGTGTTGGGTTGCCAGGACAATAAGAGCCTCCTTCTCTAAGGAGCATTTGTTGTTAAGGGTATGACATTTGCAGACACGTCATGGTACATTTTTTTTTCTGGAATTACCTGCTTAGGTTTTTTTTTTTTACTTTTTCCCCTGTACAGCAGAACTATTTCCTTCTTTGTGACCCAGACTGGGGAAATAGAAATAGTCTGGGTTAAGGGAAAAAAAAATACTGGTTTTGGGTAGGATTGTTTCAAGGTGGAATGGTTCTCTGGGCCATCTCTGGTACAGATGCACCAGCAGCTTGTTCCAGCACATCGGAGATGAGGCAGGGATTGGCAGGGAGGGGACAAGGGGTGAGCCATACCTTGAGCTGCTGTTGCTGTCAGGAACTCTTGGCCAGGTGTGGACTGACACTGAGAGAAATACTTGATATCTCCAGTTCACCTTCTCTCTTTTGCGACTGTAAGTAAAGCTTGAATTCAGTGTAACTTCAGCCCCTGTTCATTTGGATTTTTACTGTTTTTTCCAGATTGCCCGACAGGAAGGAAGAGTCATTTTGACCTCTGGACTTCCATATCAGACTGTGAGTGTTACGAGCTGCTGGCGTGTTTCTGGCACTGATCATTGCATGGTCTGGGGTATGCAGGGGAGACGAGAGGAAAAGTCAGACATGAATGCAACAGCTGGCTTGGCTTTTTCATGTTTTCTCCACTAAAAGTTACATTAGGGTCTTCAGAGGTTTGCTGTTCTCAACCACCAAGGCTTAGGGTGTAATGCTTTTTTATACTTAGTCCTGCATCAGTGGGAAGAGCGATTGCTCTCCATTGGGGGCGGGGGTGGAAGTCAAGCCAAGCAATCCAGAACAGTGTGTTTCTGTCTGGCCTCACTGGCAGGTGAAAGGCAGCTCAATTCCTGTGCTTTTTATCCCAGAGATTCTTGCTTTCTGGCTGGCTCCACACTGAGAGAGTTTCAGCCCTCAGGGACATTTCTTTAGGCTTGGAAGGGAGAGATTGGAGGGCCCCAAGCGTGGATCTGGTGGAAGCTGGAGAGATTTTGTGTTGCTATAGATAAACAGAAAAGGCCAAAGCAAAGGCCAGCCTTGCCCTCAGCACCAGCTGTTCAGAGCTGTTCACAGACACGCTTCAAAATGCAGTGCTGAACCTGCCAAGTCACTGCTTGAAATGCTGTGATGTCCTGCTGCAGGTCCTTTGCAATTTTTTACTGCACAAAAATCCATTTGGAAGAGTGAAACTGTTCTGGACGAGCCAGAGTTCTGTTCACATGAGCTAGGGTATAGGACTTCTTTGTCACAAACTGTCAGTATGAAATCTCCCAGCTACTCAAGCAGCCAGTCAGAATATTTGCAGAATAGGGGTTGCTGATCTCCTATGGAAAATTCCTGAGTGTGGAATAAAACTCCCCCCATAATGAGACACTGTGAGGCAGGTGCAGCCACCCTGCAGGTTCCTTGAGCTGGTGGAATAGGGAATTCAGCATCCAGCATCATCTTGTTTGGCAGAGCTCTAACTTCCAAGTACTGTGTAGGAATGGCAAAAGGAAAATAACTGCTTCCAGGTACAATACTACTGGGAAATGTCTGGTTCCCTCGGTTCCCTTGCCTTTGGATGCCCTCCATAAGGATGGGATGGCTCTGCCAGGTTCCTTTACTTGTGTGTAGCTGATCCCACTCCTATGTGTCCTTAGTATGGTCATGAAGATGTGTTTGGGACTTCCCAGTGCTCACTCCCAGATGCAGACTTCTCTGCAGAGAATGAAACAAACATTGAGGGACTGCCCACATCAATCCCTTCAAATTTCTTGGCCATCAGGGAACTCCAGGTAAAACGTTTGTGTGAATCAGAGGGGTTGAAGTGGTCACTGGACATTGTTTCCATCATTGTGCTTTGGCACACTCTGTGGGATCTGGCCAAGTTTCATCAGAAAGCTGAGATTGAATTCAGTTTCCTTTTGCTGCCCCTGTCAGAACCACCTCACCAAATTATGAGTTGATGGGACTTGGGTATATTCAATAGAATAGAATCATGAAATTGTTAAGGTTGGAAAACACCTGTAGGATGATCAAGTCCAGCTCTTAACCCAGCACCACCACCGTGGTCCCCACTAAACCAGGTCTCCAAGTGCCACATCCAGATGACTCTTGACCACTTCCAGAGATGACTCCAACACCTCCCCAGGCAACTTATTCCAATGCCTAACCACCTTTCTGTGAAGAAATGTTTCCTGAAATCCAATCTAAACCTCCCTTGGAGCATCTTGAGGCCATTTCTTCTTGTTCCGTCACTTGTTAGCTGGGAGAAGAGGCCAGCCCCCCTGGCTGCACCCTCCTGTCAGGGAGTTGTAGAGAGTGAGAAGGTCCCTCCTGAGCCTCCCTTTCTCCAGCCTAAATCATGTTTCAGACACATAAAATCATGCAGTGCTTCAGGAGTCAAGTCCTGTACCCTGCAGCAGTGGCTGTTAGGTTACCAACTGTGGTGCTCAGACCAGAATTCAGACTGTAAACACATACTAACTGCAAGCATTATTCAGAATTCAAACCTAGACAGGAGTATCAGAACAGCCCCACATGCCCTGATGCTTGACCTCACTGGTGTCTCTGGTTTGCAGCTGCGCTCCCAGGTGGGAGAAGGAAGGTGTTTCTCTGTGAATTGCTCCGAGAAGGCGAAGGAACAGGCGCTGCAGGTGCTGAAGCACTTCAACGTGCAGGTGTCCCTGAGTGACATCTTCAGCCGCTGCCAGGTAGGACGAGGCTGGCTGGAGCCCCGGCCCCCCCGGCTCACCGCTCCCTGCGCTGCCTCAGTGTGCTGGGCCTTGCTCTCGGTGTCTTCTTGGTTCCCAAGAGTTCTGCTTGAACTTTGGCAGCACCTGGCAAAGCCGTGAGGAGTTCTGAGTGCAGTCACATCCGTCACAGTGCTGAGGGCTCAGTCAGAGGATCAGAGGCTCTGCATCTGCAGCTTTGCTAGAAACTCGCCTGTTTTTCTGATTTTTGGTACTTGGCATGTGTTTTGGCATCAGCTGTCAGGGTTAGACTCTCTTTGTTGCTGTGTTCTCTGTCTAGGACACATGCTGTTTTAATTACAAACCGTGTTTAATTATGGCTCTGTGATTCTGTTAACACTTAATTACTTTAATAGGAGGATTTTTTTCATAGGACTTCTTTTTTTTTTTTTCAGAAGCTATTAGGTTAATTCATGTCCATGCTAGTTGATGACTCCAGATTGTGTTTGGCACTGGATATCTGTGGATTGCTGTTAAGAATAAATTTTAATTGTGTTAGCTCAAATCACCATCTCTTCCAATTTCACTCTTGTATTTGTTACAGCAACGCACTGAAACCTATCCCTTCCCAAACTGCAATATAAACCAATAGGGAACTTCAACATCTCTCACCTTATCAGTGTTTAAAGAGAGAAAAAGAAGCAAGTTGGTTAGAAAATTAGGTTTTTCTTAAGGGTAAATAAGCCAGTGAGTCTGGCTCGATGCCTCATGGTGATCTGGGGTCTCTTGGCCCAGTGGAACTGCACAAATGGTGTAGGAGCAGACACACCAAAGAGAGTGTCCTGCACCTCAATTTATATCTGCTGTCAGATGTTGAAACTGGATCTGTAACTCAGAGAGCAAATGAGAGTTGTCCAGCTGGGCTGTGAGAGGAGACTGACGAAACTCCCTGCAGGTCGGATCCACAGAACAGGGGTTCATCTTACTGCAGGATAAATGGATATAGTCAGCTATGGGATATTGCCTTCAGTGCTGTGGTTTTATTGTCCCAGAACAGATTGCAGTTGTTATACATAAATATATTTATAGTGGCACACTGGCTTCTTGGCTGTTTTAAACAAACTTTTAAAAAACCTCGTGGATTCTCCGATTCCCTGACATCCCATAAAATAGCAGTGTTCCTCGGGATGGTTGTTGAAATACCACAAAAATAAGCACACACACACACAAAACCCTGCTGTAGGAAACTCTGTGCTCTCTAATAAACGCGTGAGACTGTGTAGCAGATGATGGAAAACTGACCCCTCACCTAGGATCTGGGGTCTGGAACTGGTTAACTGTATGGGTTTAGTACATGCTGTCTTAGTTTACAATATAAATAGGGGTAATCAATCTGGCTAGGAATATATACTAAGTGTTCTCTTACTTCCAGGAGAAATGCCTTCCCCAAACTTGGGGTGGTGGAACAGCTGCATGTTTTATACCCCTCAGCATGGGAAGATGCTGATTTGCCAAACTTCTCCCTGTTCTCAATCGCATTTACCTTCATTTAAGTCCTTGGCATTTTGGAGCTGATTTTGCTCAGCTGTCTCTGCAGGCAGCAAAAGTTTGGCTGATGTGCTGCTGATGCTCTGGAGAAGAATCCCAGCTCTCCCAGCTGCACTTCCCGGGGTTGTGTGCAAGGGGAGCCGTGGGCAGCACAGGGAGCAGGATCATCCTCCAGCACTGTGGAAAACTGACAGCCCACATCAGCAACGGCAATCTCTGCCTTCAGGAGGGTACTCCAGGCCTCCATGGCCTACAGAGACCTTAGCAGTTCTTTTGTACATCCTTCCTAAAACATCCTCATTCTTTGCAAACCTGATTTGGCTTAATTAGGATGGAGGCCATATCCTGAAACTGCTGAGCTGTGCTTACCAGCCTGGTAAGCTGGGTCACAGACTTGGGGGCTCCCAGACTGCTCTGAGCTCTGCCCCTCCTTGCAGAATGCTTTGCTGAGGGCTGATAGAGTCGTGGCAGGGAGTTTTGGCTGCCCTGCAGTGGGGGAGCATGGTGGGCACACCATCAGAGCTCCAGAAAGAGCCAAGTGCTGCCATGTCTGTGCCAGGCAGGAGGAGGAAGATGGGCAGTAGTGCTCCATGAGCTGGGCCCCTCTCCTCCCTCTCCTGCACGGAGCTGGGCCTGAGCTACCAGCACACAATGGGTCACCTGTGCCATCAGCCTGTGTGTCACAGGGAGCAGCAATGTGGCATCCTGCCTGCTCCCTCTGTCTCATGGAGCAGGGCCTTGTTTTGTCTCCTGGGCTTCTGTTTTGTAAATGACTGGAGTGAATATAGCAGCAAGTGTTGTAACAATTAATGAGTGTAGTGTAGAGCACATGGTAAAAATAGATCCAGATTCAATGTTGTACCCAAAACTGCTGGAAAATATGTTTCCTCTGTCAACTCCCTCAGCAGGGATGGACGGGGTCTCTTTTGCAGATGTAAAGAATGGGCTTGCTTTGTAACCCTGCCAAAATGCTGCTGTTTCTTCTGTTAAAACAATGGCCAATACTGGCTACCTCTGTCTGACCTAGAGCAGCAAGTGCACAGGGAGTGTCATCCAGGGGCTGCTCAGCATTTCTGTGCCTTCAGCTTGTGCTGGGCTTCAGCTTGGTCACTCCAGTTAAAGGCCCCAGGAGTGGGACTGCTGCCAAAGGTGTCAATGACGGTGCAGAAATGACCTTTTCATTCCATGTGTTCCTCAAGTGCTGCCTTGTAAGGACTCAGTGATGATCCTGGTGAAGCCACCCCTGCACAGCAGCTGTAGCTGGGCTGGTGCTGCCTTTGGCAAGGAACATTTTAGTGGGGCTGAGTGAAAATAAGATTAATTCCATCTTTTGGTGACATGCAAAAAAACCCTATAGAAGGTCTACATTTCATACCCTTAAAAGGTTATAAACCCATTCCTTCTATTTGAAATGCAAATGTCACCTGCCTGTCACCTCTGCACATTGCATTTTTCTCCTTTTCAGATTAGCTGAAATATTTCCTTCAGGAAGGGACAGTGTGAAATAATGCTTGGGGTGTCCAGACCAATTCAACAACGCTGAACAATTCAACATGCTGAACCCTTACAGTAGTTAGGAAGATCTCTGTGGAGTTGCTGGGGGCTGTTGTGGGCAGCCTTAGGGTCAGCTCACAGCCTGACTCACCCCGGAGATCAGTGATACTGTGCTTTTCACAGCTTGGAGGAGGTTCTAACACAGAACTAGCAGTTAAAGAAGAAAAATCAACACCCAAATCTGCTAAAGAAGGTGGCTTGAGTCATGGGCACAGATAGCTGACAGCTGGGTCATTTTGTAGTGGGGTGAGATTCAGCTCCTCTCCCAGGTTCATCCATTCACAGCAGTGCCTGTCTCCCACCCTTCCTGGTGCTGTCCAGGATGTTTGGGACATCCTGCTGTGACACTTGGGTATGTCCTGGTGGGACTCCATGTCCCCATGTCATTCCAGTCTCTTAAAGAAACTCTTGAGAATGGCCACGTTTGGGCAGGATCCATTACCTGGATGACTGGTGTGACTTTTGCCATCTTGATTTTCCATGCCATGTGATTGAAGGTCCACCCAAAGCAGGTGTGGGCTACACCTCTGGACTCTCCACTGTGCAAGGGCCTTGTCACTGACTGCTTGGTGTGCCCAAGGGCCCAGGACATTTCATTTCCCATGGCTGAGGTGTCTGGCCCAGCCAAATTATGTCAGTGAGAGAACACTGGTGTGCAAGCCGATCAGTGGAGTCGCAGGGCTGGCAGGCTTGGGGTGAGCAGTGCTGCTGACAGGGAGGAATCCTGGCTTGGATGGTGATAAACTGAGGCAATAAACACTGCAAGTTGTTCGCTTTACATCTTTATATCACAAGGGTTTGCTGCTATGGCTTGAAGGGACAACCGTGTGCAGTGTTTTCTGGGCTCACCAAGAAATTCCTCCTGGAATCTGGAAGAACCTTGCGGTTGAAGGTTTCTAACTGCTGTAAAACCCTCACTGGTGTGAGGCTCTGCAGCTGGGTTTGGAGCCAGGAGAGCCTGCACATCTGCAGAAAAGCTGTGCTGGGCTTTACTTAAAAGTGTAACTGCTGCTCAGCTCAGTTCTGGGTCTGAGGCTTCTCTCGGGTACGAGGGGGGAGCGGGCTGGGGGACCCGGGTCCTGCGGAGGGGCTGTGCCACCCCCACCTCCCCCAGGCCTCTCCTTCCTTTCCCACCCTCTGTTTGACTTGACCCTTTAGCCTTTAAGCTGGCCGGGGCAGGGACCCCGCTTGAACAATACCTAACGCAACAGGAGGCTGATCCCAGGTGAGGTTTCAAGGCTTTCCTGCAAGGAAAAATGATTGCAGTTATATCCCCTGCAAAAATAAATGTGCGGGGGAAAAAAATCCCAGGCTCCAGCTGCAGTTTGTGCATCTGAACAGCCCCACATTGATGGGGGGATTATCTGCATGTTCAAATAGGTTGTCTCTTGCACTTCACTGAATGTTCTGATCCTAAATAAGCAAATTACATCACCTATTCTGATGTCCTGTTTAACTTATGACCTCAGCCTGAGCACTGCAGGATGTGAGAGATAGCTGCTCAATTTCATTGTCTGGAGATCTGATATATTTTTCTACTTTTTTTGCCCCCCCTTCCCTGCTCTTTCAGTTTCCAAACTACTCACCCCAGTCTTTACAAAGGTGTTAGCATGGAATTAGGAGTAGGTGGGGAGTAGGGGGGAGGAAGAGAGGAAACCACCTTTTTTTTATTTTTTTAAATTAGGTGCAAAAGCATTCTAACAGTTGAAAATGTTTCTGGTTTTTTGTGGTTAAGGTAACAAATTTCATTGCTGCAAAGCTCATCATGTGCAAGCTGATTTATGCAGAGGGAGCTTAGGATGGAGCAATCCATTTAGCAGGGACAAAGAAAAAGACCTTATGATGAGATGGAAACCCTGTACTTGGGGCACTTTGCGAGAACCTTTGAAGCCAGCCTGGGAACTCTGGCAATATTAGTTGATAATTAGTAATATAGATCCCTCAAGCTGTCATTTAGATTGAAAATGTGCATGTCTCTCATGAGCCTCTGTCACACCAATCTGATCAGCAGGCTTTTTTCTTCCTTTTATGTGGGTTGCTCTGTCGGTCCAGACGATGATGAGAACTGCTAGGCATCATCTTTCTCACTCACTTGTGAGCTGAGCAGCTATCTCCTGCTCCAGTGTGGCATGGAAGTGGAACGAGGGCAGTTTTGCTTTGTGGTCACCTTTCCTGGCCTGAGCAACAGTCATTTCATTCATTTTAAAATACCAGTCGTCCTTCCCCATGCACAGAGAAAAAACAGTAAGATTTAAACTGCATACTTCATGAGATGTTTCTGCCCCAGCAGACAGCAAGGGGTTTGCCTTGGGAGTCACTCAGGACAAAAAGCATTTTCAGCTCCAGTGGGGCTGAGACATCATCAAAGAATTCAAAAATGTCAGTTCTGGTTCAGCTTCTGAGGTGCCTTCCACCAATGCAACATCACGTCCCCATTTAGTTCCTTTTAGCCCTGAAATCTCTTTGGAACTGCTGTGTCACCCTCTAAATGAAGAATTCAGAAGGGTCACGTGTGCTGGACTTCAATGACTTGGGAATGCTGAGAAAGAGAATATCATTTGGAAACCCTCTGTGGTTTAATAAAAGGTTCATCCATAGGATGCAATTTGTCAGCGCCTACAGGTCAGGAAAACCTGTGATTAAGAGCATCTGTGGTTTCCCCAGATGTGTGAGTGAGCTGCTTACTCCTCCCCAGTCACCCAAACCCAGGCTCAGCCCGGTGCCTACCCACGTCGTGGGCTGTGATTTCTTGCTTCAGAGTGCGATTGTTCAACACAAAGGGTGAGGCCCTCTTAATCTTTTTGTTTATCCTGGGCTTGGCAATTCCGATGTAATCTGCAGCCTGTGCTGCAGAGGCTCCAGCCAGGAAGCACAGCTGGTATTATTCTGCCTCGACAGACACTGTTGAGGGAGCGAATTGCCCTCCAGAGGTACTTGTGCAGGGCTGGCTGAGTGGCTGAGTGGCGAGTGCTCCTCGCTCTGGCACCGCGCCGCACTGAGAGGGACGGAGCTCTTTGTGTGGAGTGGCTCTACACGGCGCTCATTAAATACCATCAGACTCTGGGATAATTTGTCATGGCAAATTCTGCTTCTTTTGAGTCTCTGGTTGAGATGTTTATTTGCTAACCTCTAATGGTTTATAAACGATAGTGAGAGCTCATAGTGAGCAGTCACTGTTACCTGCAGGGGGTGGGGACACCCCAAAGCAGCACGAAGATCAGGGACTGCTTTGGGTCAGAAGGGACCTTAAAGCTCATCCAGTTCCAATGGCCCGGCCGTGGGCAGGGACACCTTCCACTACCCCAGGGTGCTCCAAGCCCCAGTGTCCAACCTGGCCTTGGACACTGCCAGGGATCCAGGGGCAGCCACATCCTGTGCCAGGGCAACTTGTGCCAGGGCCTCACCACACACACAAGAAAGAATTTTTTCCCAATATCCCACCTAACCCTGCCCACTGGCAGTGGGAAGCCATTCCTTGTGTCCTGTCATTCCAGGTGCTTGTCTCAAGTGCTTCTCCAACTCTCCTGGAACCCCTTTAGGCACTGGAGATTTCAGTAGACACTGAGCAAGCCCCAGTTCGTGGCAGGCAGGGGGGCAGCACTCTGTCCACGATGGCTCTGCAACATGATACACAAGTGCACACAGCACCAATTCTCTGAAATTCCCAGCCTGGAGTTGGCTTAGCCCTGTGCTGTTGGCCACATAAAACTCAGAGTCCCCCAAAAAAGGGCTCGACTGGGCCTAATTCTCAGCACTGAGCCCGGCCGGCGCTGCCTGGTTCCCACAGACTGTACACTTCCCTGCCAAGATTTCAGTATCTTCAGAAATCCAGTGGAGCATGAAGGTCACAGCAAGGGGAGAATGACAGCCTGAGAGGTTTTTTTCCCCTTTCAGCAGCTCGGAGCAGACTGTTGTCTCTCTCTCATGTTGACTGTTTTCATAGGGTTAGCGTGAAGTTTATGTTTTACACAGCCCAGTGGCAGTCGGAGCTGGGATCAGCTGTGTTTCTTCAAGGAAGACGGTCTCATGTTGCAGACTTTCTTTCTCAGTGTCTGCAAAAGCTCGGTTTCCAGTGAAATTTCCCTTACAGATCTTTGTCTTCAGATTCTCTTTGTGGATGTATGTGAGAGACTGTACCCAAGGTTTCATTTTGGGTATTTATTTCGGTTCTTTTATTTTCACTTGCAAAGCTGCAGGCGGAAGTTAAACTTCAGCAGGGAGGGGGGGAAGCTGTTAATTTTTCACAGTGTTATGTATGCCAGTGCTCAAAATGATGATGCCAAATTAGCCATTAGAGGTCAAACCTCAGCTGACAGCAAATGTTTTCTTTTGAGGAAGTCATCCTTATTCCTGGGAACCAGTTTTGTTGTCCTGTGTTAAATGCAAGAAAGGTATGAATGTGTGGTTTTTCCTGGAGGGAAACACTAGCTGGAAGAATGCTGGTTTTAGCCAGTGGAAACAGCACAAGCAAACAACGATTGGCAGTGAAAACAGCACTTGTATTTAGACTAGCATAGAAAAGAAGACACAATGTAGTACAGAGTAAATGTCCTTTTATGCAGCCTGTACAAGGCTTTTTCTTCCTCTCGTGGGTTTGGACAGACTATGAAGTGCGTTGGTCAGCAGAGATGCCGGTGCACTGGGAGAAAGTAATGAAGGGTCAGCGGGTGACAGTGATGGAGTGACTGTAAGGAAAAGGAGGAACTCTCTGGAGAAGGCAGTGACACAGCTCTAACTCCCATGTGTCCTGAGGAAACTGTCCCCATGGTTTCTCTCAAATGTCATGAGAAAACAAGAGATTTTTAGCCAATTTAAGTTCTGTTGCTTTCCAGTCCCCTGTGCCTCCTGAGGTTATAGTTCAGTGTACTGACTGTGTCAAGAAGTCAAAATTCCCATGTTTTATGCACTGTGTAGTTTCTCCTCCTTTTTTGACATTGGTGCCCTTGTAATGTTCTTTGTTTGTATGTCATGGTGAGCGTGGCTTAGCCAGCTCCCAGTGTTTGAGTGGGGATGGGGACTTGCCAGAGCAGCACAAAGATCATGGAATACTTTGGGTTGGAAGGACCTTAAAAGATCACCCAGTGCCACCCCCTGCCATGGGCAGGGACACCTCCCACTGTCCCAGGCTGCTCCAAACCCTGTCCAGCCTGGCCTTGGGCACTGCCAGGGATCCAGGGGCAGCCACAGCTGCTCTGGGCACCTGTCACAGTACAGATAGTCTGTAGCTGCACAGATAAATCTGGCTATAATAAGAAAGCCAATTTGGCTCTCCTAGTTCGATAAACAAATCAAAGGTGAACAGTCATAGGATGGATTTGAACTCAGACACCTCAACCAATCCCTTCCAGCCCTAAATGCAGATGTATCATTGGCCAGGGAGCTGGATGGTGTTAAGACCCAGACCAATCGGTTGTCTGGATCCAGGAGTTTTGAATTCCCTATACAAGAAGGCTCCCAACAATAAACCAGGCTGTTTCTCTTATGATCAAGAGGACTCGAGTCATGATTTCTGCCTCCAGCCTATGACCACATGTAACAGGCACCCTGTGCCAGGGCCTGCCCCCCCTCCGAGGAAACAATTCCTGCCCAATCTCCCATCCAGCCCTGCCCTCTGGCAGTGGGAAGCCATGCCCTGTGTCCTGTCCCTCCATCCCTTGTCCCCAGTCCCTCCCCAGCTCTCCTGGAGCCCCTTTAGGCCCTGGAAGGGGCTCTGAGGTCTCTCTGGAGCCTTCTCCAGGCTGAACAGCCCCAGCTCTCCCAACCTGGCCCCAGAGCAGAGGGCCTCCAGTGCTGTGATTATCAGAGCAATATTTTCCTGTTGAGAATCCTGCAGAAAACCATTATCCCATGGTTGCAAATGCCACTAACTCCTACTACGTGCTTCGTGGGGACTGCACAGCTCTGCAGCCATCCCAGGTCCACAGCAGTGCCAGCAGCAGACTTTTGTTCCTTCAGAGAAGGAAATGTGGGATCTCCAGGTGTGTTTGAAGCCTTCCTTGGAAGCACCATAGGCTGAACAGCTGCACGTACGTGGTTTCTGTGTAGTTTGCCAAATCTGTAATTGCTCAGCAGCATTTATCTGAAGACCTTTAGGCATTAAACTGTGTCACTTCCCATGGCATAAACCAGCACAGGGTGTTATTGATGGTATTAATTGGACGAGGTGACTTCCTGTGCCCAAAATATGTGTCTGAGGGTCCTGCTGAGATGTGGTGCAGGACTGTCTTCAGCACCTACTGCTGCAAAGGCATTTCCAGCTGGTGATGACGGCCAGCAACTTCTGTGGGGCTCTTTGGCCTTTCCAGGAAGGAAGGCCTTGTCCCCACAAGGTGCATCTGGTCTGAATGAGTGGAAACTGTGTTTGTGTTTGTGCAAACCCTCCCATCCAAGGACTGCATAGGAACAGGAACACAGAAACAGGGACAGCCACAGCAGTATCCTGGTGAAAACAGAGTCAGAAAGCCTTTAAATGAGTTTCTCAATTCATGTGTTGTGTCAGTCTTGATGAAGAGGATATTTTGCAGCTATTGTGATGAAATGCAGCTAAGCCCAAGGTAGGCTTGCTGAGCAAGCTTAGAGGGAGAAAGAGCAGCGTAGGAGTTTTGGCAAAGGTGGAAAATGTAACATTCAAGGGCACGCTCCTTGTGAGTCATTATCTCTTCTCTGGATAAGGGGATTTGGGTGATTTACTTGTCCTAATTTAAGACACACAGTCTGAGTTGATCACCCTTTTATTCATGGAGGTGCTGGGACAGGATGCAGGCGAAAGCCAAGTTTTGTCTCATGCCCAAAAGCTTCTCTATTCCCATTCCCACCTCAGCTTTTCTCTTGATGGTTTCCAGGAGAGCTGCCCTTGCCGAGGCACTTTAGTGAAATGGGAGAGAGGCTGATATCTGAGGTGAGCACTGGCTGGTTTATTTTTCTCACTGCACGTTAAAATGCTGTGGTTAAAGGTGTCATGCAGCCAGGAGGGTGGTCCCACCACCCTTGTCCCCTGCCTACTTGTCCACCCCTCACATTTGCAACTCATGCCTGGGGAGGGGGCACATGGGCAGCCAGATGTTGAGACTGATCTGGCTGAAATGGGAGTTCCCATGCTCAGCTGGATCAGTGCCTTGTACTCACAAGGGATCTCAGGAACAAGATACATCTCAGGTTTACTGATGGTATGGACTGTTCCACCTCCAGCAGCCCAATCCTTTTTGGGTGCCCTGCAGAGGTGTGGGTGGACCAGTAACCTCTCCAGCTGTTGGGGTTTTAATTTGACAGTCTAATTTCATGGAAAAAGAAAGGGAGATCACTGAGCTTGGTCCTGGCAGGTAGAAATGAGCTGGTAGTTGGAGAGAAGGAAGTTGGTGACGGAAGAGTCAGAGGAGGTTTATGGTTCTCTACAAAAAAGGTTGTGTGACAGCATGGAATGATCAATGTGCAGAGCTAATAGATCACTGGACAGTCAGCCTGAAAGCTGAAGCCTCTCAAAATATTGGGAACATTGTGGAAAAGAAAGTTAAGAAGACATGAAATAAAGCTAGACAGCTTTTGCCCCCTGGCCTGCCTCGCTGTCCTGCTTCCCTCAGCGTGGCTTTGCACACTCCAGTCACTGACTGTGCGAAGGAGTTAGGCACTCAGAAGTTGTTTGTGCTCCCCTCCGTGCAGACAGTGCCCCGTGGCAAAGGGTTGAGCCTCAGCTGCCAGGACCAAACCCACCCCCAGCCAGGAGCAGCCTCCCTCGGCCTGGCCAGCTCCGGCTGCCCGCGGCTGTGGGGCCGCTCCTCCCCTGAGCGGGGCCTTCCCCGGATCAGCCACATTTACTGGCATTTACTGGCGGGCTCAGATTACCCCAGTGAAAATAATCGGTTATGCAAAGTTACTCGGTTTAGATTGGGTTTCTTCTGTGTGGCCAGCGAGGTGTGAAAGTCAATCTGTGCCGCAAACCCTGCGGGCACTTTCTCCCTGCTGCCTGGATGCGATACCTCCGGACTTGGGCTCTTGGGCAGAAAAGCTGGCCTTGGGCTCGGCTCAAAGGGACACAAACCACAGGTGGTTACAGTGGGATGGAGCTCCTGAGCCACACAGGGCTCCTAAACCCGGCCTGGCAAAGCCAACGGGTCACCTGAGAGGAGGTCTGGCTCTGGGAAGCCTTTTGGTCACCTCGGCCAGGCTGGCAGGACAGGCCATGGCTGCTGACAGAGTATGCTTATAATGGTTTTATCATGGAATCACTGAATAATTAAAGTTGGAAAAGTCCTCCAAGATCATCAAATCCAACCATTCCCCCAGGACTGCTATGTCCCCAAGTGCCACATCCACACAGCTCTCTAGGCTGGGCAGCCTGTTCCAATGCCTGACCATTCTGTCTGATATCTAATCTGAAACTCCCTGGCACAACTCGCAGCTGTTATCAGTGCACTCTTGTTATCAGGCCATCATCATGGTCCATGCAGAAACAGCAGAGTAATCAGTAAATCTTCGCTGTTAGAAGAAGGACTTGCTGTCAGAGGAGTCTTTCGTGGTATCCCTCTGATACTTTTCTTTATGATCATCTTCCTTTTCACCCCCAAAGGATCACGGATTTGGAGTTTAAATGCGGAAAAGTCCCTGTGGACCAGCAGCCCCTCCTGATCTCTGTCTGCAGGCACAGTGTCCGTGATGCCTGCCCAGAGAGACCCAGGCTTGCTCCCAGCTTGAGCTGGGGGAGAGGCTGAGGGGAGACTGCGGGTGGCCAGGGCTCTGGTTGGAGCTCTGAGCTGACCCCCCAGTGTGGTATCGATGTGTGGTCACAGCAGTGGCACCCCAGAGTGACTGTTAAGGGGCTTGCTGGCTGCTCCTTGATGTTCATAAGCACTGGAGCATCCCTGGGTCCATGAGGGAAGGTCCAAGGGCTGCTGGTTTGCCCAGGTTCTGCAGGCCCGATGGAATAGGAGAAACACAGAAAGGCAGCTCATGCATATTTAAATCGGCGCCAATTTATGCTGTCGCTGATCTGTGACTTACCGCAGTAACATTTATATTCAGCTTTAATGCCAAAAACAATACTCAGCTGCTTTCTTACTCCTTAATGAAAAATACCTCTTTAGGGCTTCTTTGAAGTCCCCACCCCTGAAAATCCCAGCTATATTGTCATCATTGTTACTGTTAACAGCCCCTGCCAGGCCCGGGAGCCTTTCCTGACTGATAGGTCGGCGGGGCTTTGTCCGGCGCTCCCATTCAGCGCTGCACTACAGCCAGTTTGAAATGGCTAATGACGGGCCTCCCAGGGGACTGCTGCCAAGCTCTCAAAGACCTCCCAGGTTTGGAAGTGGCAGGGTGTCCTTTTCCTGGGGCCAGCCGCAGAAGGAATGCACACATTCAGATTCTCCTACCTAAGCTGCATCAGCCAAGTTATTTTTTCAGTTGCAAAGAGTCATCCATGCGTACAGAGCTGGTTGCTTAGCAGGAGAGAGATAGCTGTGTCAGTAGAGGACATGGAATAAATAGAGGGAAAAGGTTAGGTGGAAAGATCCCCACTAGTTTGAGGCATTATTGTGTTTTAACATTGAAAATACCCTTTGGGGAAAATATGAAAGGCTTTGAAAACTTAAGCCGCGGTCTGTGTCAGAGACAGGACAAGATTCACCAGTCCCCAGGGTGCAGTGATGGTGCAGTGATGTTTATGGGTGCAATTAGGAGTGTGAATGGTTTCAGTGGGCCCAGCTCCTACAAGCCATTTGCAAAGGAGAGCCAGCAGAACACTCGATGGTCCCTGAGGGTCTGTTGGAAATGGGACCGGGATGTTTCTGCCAGGATTTCATGAGAGTTTTGAGTCGGTGCAGGCAGCCAGTGCAGCCGGATGGAGCCGGGCCTCTGCTCCCTGCCCCAGCCCCTCTCTCACCCCCCTCGTCCCAGCACAAGCGCTCGTTTAACTGCCGGACAGCAGAATGAGGGAACTGATCCCAGTTGAAACGGGCCTGTCAAAACCAGATGGTTAATTTTATCCCAGCTCAGCTCCCCAGTCTGTCTCACTCTGCAGCTGCCCAGATGTGCAGGGAGGGGAGGGAGCAGGAGGGCTCTGTGTGCTCTAGGTCAGCACAGGCTTCTGCTGGCCAGAGCCCTGCAAGCCTAGAGCTCAGGGCACTCTGGCCAGCGTGCCCCCGGCCTCCAGTGCCCGGCTCTGGCTGAACAGGGACAACGTGGGCGGTGCTCCAGCACTGCCTGCTCCTGGCTCAGGAGATGAAACCCTAGCCTTGGGGCTGGGGGATCAGCCCTACCCTGATGATACCCATTCAGTTTAGACCCTCCTGGCAGTTCAAAATCTGATTAGCTGAAATTTGAGCTTCAGCTCAAAGTCGGGTGGGTGCTTATCCCTGTGTCCAGACACCCCAGTGTGTGCAGCAGCACAGAGCTCATGTGCCCCTCACCACAGCTCTGCCATGGCTGAGCACAGCTCACAGTTTCCAAGGGTGTTTCTCCATTATTCCAAATGAAAAGGGCTCTTCGTGCTTTGCAAATTAATTTCCCAGAGAATATGTAAGAATTGGTTCATTGCTTGCACTTGTGCTGCCAAATTCTACTAATTCTTTCCTCTCACTAATAGAGTCCAAATTAATATGTTTTCTTATTAAAATAATTCCATTTTTTTTCCTTTTTTTTTAATTGAGGGGAAAGCTACCCTCTCTGCAAGTGATGATGTCCCTTTAACTGGGTTGCTGCTGTACAGAGCAGTTGAAGCTTCATTTAGCCTGAATGAAAAATTAGATGCTTGTTGCTGAAGAGAGGAAACTGGTGGTGGATTATTCATTTGGAATGCCCTGCAGCAACGGGGTTATAAGTGAGGAGGAGAAACACCAAGAGCACTAGATCTGAACCAGAGGAAATGCATGAAGCCTTAAAGTGACCTTATGCAAATTCCTAATGATGAGACTTAATTGAACTCATATTTTCCAAAGGTTGTGAAGATCAGCCTTGAAATGCAAAGGTCTCTGGATAATGCATGTGAATGTGTAGTTGCATACAGCCAAAAACTGCCCGGGCGGGTGTGATCAGCCTCCCTGCCAGCAAGGTACTGGACCCAGATCCCAGACCAAGGCTTGCTCCGGAGCATCAGGGCTGCTCTGAGGCCAAAGCAATTCCTGGGGTTTCATCCTCCCTCCCACCCTATGGGACACTGCTTCTGCAAAAATGTTTATTTAAAGCTCTGTGTTTCTGTGCTGGGCCCCAGGAAGCCTGGGTGTCCTGGCAGGCCTGGGTGCCCCTGAAAGCCTGACTGGTCCCAGGAAGCCTGGCAGGCCCCAGGAAGTGAGTGGGGGTGGCTGGGAGAGCCACCTGTGAAATGAATTGTTGTCCTCAGCCTGACCCACAGGGCCGGTGCCCCGTCCCACAGACATCAGTGAGGAGAAACAGACCCACCCCCAGCGGTCACTGGGCTGTGCCCTACTCACAGGGTTGGTTCCCCTGGGAAATAATGTGGGCATGTGTTCAGTGTGACAGTGTCAGAAACTGATCTGGAGACTGTCAAGACCATATTCCTGTGCTGTTCCTAGAGCTCAGAATTTTTTCCTCTGTGCTTGCATTCAGCTCTAGGATTCATTCCTGTGACAGGCTCAGCTGGTCTGTAAGCTGCACAGATAGACTGGCCTAACAGACACCAACTCGACCAGCCCAGCTCCTTAGAGATCAGAAGCAAACAAGTCCCTGGACGTGACAATGACAGGCCAGATCCCAGTTCAAACAGGGGACCTCAGCCAATCCCTTTGAACCATGAATGCACCTGTATCATTGGCCACGGAGCTGGGCAGAGATAAGACCCTTGGCCAGTCACGGGTGTAAGTGTGGGAAGTTTAAAGCCCCTGTAAAGGGAGACTCTGACTGTTGCTGCATGATCTCGGTGTGTTCGTGTGGCATTCTGTCTCCAGCATCAGTGACACATTCCCTGGATGGAGACTTTTCACAAGTGCATGTAGTGTTAGAACAACAGGAAACGGCCTTAAGCTGAAGGAGGGCAGGGTTAGGTGGGATATTAGGATAAAATTCTCTGTGGGAGTGAGGAGGCCCTGGAACAAGGTGTCCAGAGATGCTGTGGCTGCCTCTGGATCTCTGGAATTGTCCCAGGCCAGGCTGGACAGGGCTTGGAGCACCCTGGGATAGTGGAAGGTGTGTCCCTGCCCATGGCAGGGGGTGAATGGGATGAGCTTTAAGGTCCCTTCCAGCCTAAACCAATCTGGGATTCTGTGGTTCTCCTTCATATTAATGCATCATGAAGAAGTATTGATCTGGGGTGAAAAAGCAAATTAGGCACTGCTGTGAAAAATTTTCATCCCTGATTCTGATGCCTAAATTCTCTGAGCTCCTGTTTCCAAGGACTTGCAGGGTAAGGCACACACATGCACTTCTTGTCTGTGAAACACTGGCTGCCAAATTCTTCTGAATTTCATTCGAAATACCAGATTAATTTATTTATTTAGATTCATAAGCAGCAGTAGAGAGCAGGAGGCTCTGACCCAGTGAATGATGGCAGATGTGGCTGTGAACAGCAGCTAATGAAGATGAAAAACTCCCCTGTCCAGAGGAATCCAAACACAGCCTTACAGATGAGGCTGCTGGCCCAAGTGCAGCTGTTTGTCTTTCCAGCCACTCCAGGGCTCTCCCTGAGCAGAGGAGGGGACGGTGCCTGTATGTGTAGCAGGGGTCAGTCTTATGCAGCTGCCTGGGCAGAGGGGAATCCGTGGCACGGCGGTGCCACCATGGCCCCTTGGCCAGGTCACAGCCGGCCTCCCCAACTCCATAAGCTCGAGCAGAGCGAGACACTCAGTGCCTTCCCTTCAGAGGGAAGCTGAAAAATCTTCTCTGTATTTAAAGTTCCCATGGCTGCAGTTTGAATTTGGCACACCGTTGGCTGTGGGGTTATCTGAGGTCATGTACTCAAATAGCTGTAGATAAAACAAGGGCCTGTTTGGATTGGTAATCTCCAGAGGGCTTTTCCTCTGCGCGCCGGGAATGATATTGCAAAAGGACAGCAGCCAAAATAAAGATTCGGCTCCGTATGCAGTAGCTCAGTGAAGTAAAATGAGCAATGGAAAAAAAAAAAAAAAAGAAAAGAAAAGAAAAAAAATGTGTAAAAAAGAAGCCTGTTTTCATTACATTATTTTCTGAACTTGCTGTGGGGATGGAGGAATTCCAGCCAAGGAGAGGCAGTCCTGCAGCGAGGCGCCATCCAGGACTGGGCTTGCCTTGCTGGTCTTCCAGGAAATTCTCTGTGGCTGCAGAAAGGGCTCCCTGGAGCAGCCACCATAGCAGGGCCCACACTGCAGAGCTGTCAGGGCATGGAGACACTGCCCAAGGCTGCCCCAGCACCTGCTCCTCTGCTCGAGAGCTTAGTTCCCAAGTCCTCCCCAGCTAGGGCAGTTAGAGGAGGGAGAAGTTAATGGATTTTGGAAGTTAAAGAGGGAATAAGATTCTGTCAGGCTCTTCCACAGGCGCCTGGGCTTTTACGGGAAACTATTTCCTCATGGCTAAGGCAGACTGAGAGCACACTGGGACAAGAGCTGTGAGCCTGTGCCTTTCCAAGCTGCTGTTGGAGAGCAGCAGATGTGTGCAGTAACAGCAGCTCAGCTCCTTGCTCGCTGCCTGCTCCAGCCAGCTTCAGCCTCCCCAGCCTGTTGTCAGGAAAATAATTGAAATGCAAAAGCAAAATGACAAAGTTGGGAAGGAAATTCAGCCTTTGGGAACTTTCTGTCTTCCTTGGATGCCGTGGTGATAGATGCTGCTGTAAACACATCACCTAACAGGTAGTGAGGAAGGAAAGATGAGACAGGAGTGAGGAGGAAAAGCCAGAGGAAGTGTTCGCCACAGGTCAGAGTGTGCTCAGGGCACCAGGGACACTGAGCAGGCCTGAACTTGTGAAGTGCCTACTCAATTGGGAGCTGGGACTGATGTGTTGAGAGCAGCTCCACACCTCCACACCCTGTCCCCTTGTCTCCTGCTCTGTGCTCCCCTGGATGGGGACAGAGCAGGACATTCTGCCTGCACTGGGGATGCCGGTGGGGCACAGCTGGGCAGTTCCAGAAGTGCATTCCAGGTGGCACCTCTGGGCCCGACCCTGGAGCTGTTCCACAGCAGGCAGGGTCACCCAGGCATTGCAGGGACCTCCTTAATGTCCTTTAGTGTGTTCCTCTGAGAATGAAGAATGTACAAACCTCTTACCAAGAGGAATTTTACTTTATGTGGATATTTTGGTGGTGCCTTGGACATGAGGAACCCAGCTCCCACTGAGTTCAGTGGGATCCATGTATCCTGTGGGCAACTGAGAATAATTCAGCCTCAGTCACCAAACCTTTATTTGCATCTTCATTAAAGTTCATCAAGGTGCTCACTGGGGATTTTCAGAGTTTGGAAGGTTGAATTCATAGAATCCCAGACTGGCATGGGTTGGAACTGACCTTAAAGGTCACCCAGTCCCACCCCTTCTCATGGGCAGGGACACCTCCCACTGTCCCGGGCTGTTCCAAACCCCATCCAGCCTGGCCTTGGGCACTGCCAGGGATCCAGGGGCAGCCACAGCTCCCCTGGGCACCCTGTGGGTGAGGGCCTCACCATGCTCACAGGGAAGAATTTCTTTCTAATATCAAACATAAATCTCTCTTCTTTCAGTTTAACCCTGTCCCCCCCCCTTGTTCTGTCACTGACTGCCAGTGTAAAAACTCTCTATTTTACAAGTCCCCTTTAGACACTGAAATGCCTCAATAAGGTCACCTCAGAGCCTACTCTCTTCTCTAGGCTGAGCACCCCCAGTTCTCCCAGCCTATCTCCAATAAAGTTTCCAGCCCTCAGAACCTCTAAGGCCTCCTCTGGACTGGTTCCAGCAGGTCCACATCTTTCTTGTGCTTGAATTCATCAATCAATTTATTGCTGTCTCCTGCCTGGATGAAAACAACTGATAAATGCAGGTTTCTGGTGCAGGTTCTGAGGTTTACATCTTCCCAATGCTGTTTCTGCTAGTACATGCTTCAAATGTATATTCACATTCTTTCTGTGAAGCCAGTTTATTAGGAAGAAGGGAGTCATAAGAAGGTCACATATTCATCAGATTCATTTTTAGAAAGGGAACGAGGCTCCATGCTTCTCTTTGGAGCCTTGGTCCTGCTTTTCTCCTTATAGGGAGTATTTTAATCAAGAGAACAACCATCATTTTTCAGCTTATGGAGACACGGAGTGCTGTTCCCAAAGAGCCTCCGTGGCAGTCAGTGCTTCCAAGGTTCTGTCTCTGTCTGTGCATCCCATGTTTCTACATTGTGCCTGTAACTGTGTCCTGGGGCACTGGTGTTTCCTGGTGTGTGCACGGGGTGCTTTTAGTACTGACCTCATGACAGATTGATAATCACAGAGTCCCAGACTGGTTTGGGATGGAAGAGACCTTAAAGCCCATCCAGTGCCACCCCTGCCATGGGCAGGGACACCTCCCACTGGCCCAGGCTGCTCCAAGCCCCATCCAGCCTGGCCTTGGGCACTGCCAGGGATCCAGGGGCAGCCACAGCTGCTCTGGGCACCCTGTGCCAGCCCTGCCCACCCTCCCAGGGAACAATTCCTGCCCAATCTCCCATCCAGCCCTGCCCTGGGCAGTGGGAGCCATTCCCTGTGTCCTGTCGCTCCATCCCTTGTCCCAAGTCCCTCTCCAGCTCTCCTGGAGCCCCTTTAGGCCCTGGCAGGGGCTCTGAACTCTCCCTGGAGCCTTGTCCTCTCAAGGTGAGCACCCCCAGCTCTCCCAGCCTGGCTCCAGAGCAGAGGGGTTCCAGCCCTGGGAGCAGCTCCGTGGCCTCCTCTGGACTGGCTCCAGCAGCTCCAGGTCCCTCCTGTGCTGGGACCCCAGTGCTGGAGGCAGCTTTGCAGGTGGGGTCTCACCTGAGCAGTGGGGCAGAACCACTTCCCTTGACCTGCTGCCCACGCTTTGGGTACTTTAGGTCTGTAATATTCCATGGAAAGCACTTCTGAGCTGCTGGGTTTTTATCAGAGTGCACATGGGAAAAAACAGAGTCCTTACTGACTAGAGAAAGGAAAACCAGGAGGACTTGGCACCTACACAGGTGCTTATGATGGCTCAGACCTGTGTAAAAAGGAGTTTTCCTTCCTCAGAGGCCTGGGTGCAGGTTGCCTGGGGTGACAGCTGGAGAGGAGTGGCACTATCCCTGGCTGTGGTCAGGCTGGGGGCACAGTGTGTGCTGTCCACTGGTGTCATGGTCAGGGTCACCTATCCCAGTGGCAGCTGGAGGGGGACAGCATGTGACTGATGTGTCAGTCACTGGCAGGCACCACCCATCCAGCCCAAAGCCAGCCAGGACAAGGCAGTTTGAAATGGTTTATGGTAGACGTGTGCCCTGACTCCCTGGGCTGCACTGGGTGAGGCTTTGTGTCACCTCCCTGCCCTGCCTGTGGTCCTAGAGCAGAGGCTTTGCTGCTGGGTTTGCTGTTCTGTCCTGGCTGTCTCACCTCTCTGGAGCTGTGTCACAGAACCTCCTCTGAGTGCCCAGGATTGTTGTTCTGGCGCAACAGCCACCCAGGGCTCAATAGAAATGCCAAGGACAGGTTTGCAGCACATGGGCAAAGCTGGGAGCATGAGCATTTGTCCCCTGAAAGCTCTGTGTGACTGGAGTAGTGAACAGACACATGTGGCAGTTTTATGATGGTGACATTTTGCATTTTTTTCCTCAGCAGTAGAGCAAAATTAATCAGAAACGCTTTGGAACGACAACTGTTTTATAGGGATCATAGCCCAAGTGCAAGAAGAGCTTTGTCATCAGGACAGCCTCTCAGCTAATTTGCTGAGACATTCAACTGCCTTTAAATCTCCACTGGAGAATTTTTGCCTTTCTGGATGTGGGTCACTTGTGCTAATTTGGCATTTCTTAAAGCAATTTACATTTTTCTTTCATCACAAACACTTATCCTCTCTAGTAATGAGAAAGCTCCTGTGCTTGGTTTTGGGGGTGGTGGTGAAAGTAGTTCAGCTCTGAAGGGAGGCAGCTGTTCCCCTTGGCTTGCCAGCGGCTTTCAGCCATTTGTTGAGCCTACAGAGGAAAAACATTCTTAAAGTCTGTGTCAGGAACCCAGCTTGGAAGGCAGAGAAGCCATGTGAATTGTTAGGGTTGCTGTAAGACCTGTCACCAGTCACAGCACTGCGGGTGCTGCAGGGTGTTTGTGGTCTGAGTCTGTGAAACCCTCACGGGACCTACAATGCAACACATGGAGCAGATTTTAATCTCACGTTAGAGAGCTGAGTCAGGAGTTGCTGAATGAGAAGGGAGAGTGCACACGTGGTCATTAGGGCCCAGAGACAGATTCCTGACATGGGCTCAGGCCCGTGGGTTTGGGTGTAAACTGGCCAAGAAATGAGCTGGGAGCAGTGCCATACAAGTAAGGCTGTTCCTAAGATAATTTAATATTAAGTGCATGGAGCAAACCTTTAATCTTGCCTTGTCCTGTGCATCCCAGAACTGGAGGGACAGTGAGACAGTTCTGCCTGAGCTGCTCGATGCTGGTGTCAGAAGTGGTTTAGGGTGGAGCTCAGGGAAAGGTTCTTCCCCCAGAGGGTGCTGGCACTGCCCAGGCTCCCCAGGGAATGGGCACGGCCCCGAGGCTGCCAGAGCTCCAGGAGCCTTTGGACAGCACTGCCAGGGATGCCCAGGGTGGGGTTGTTGGGGGGTCTGTGCAGGGACAGGGGCTGGGCTGGGTGATCCTAGTGGGGCTCTTCCAGCTCAGGAGATTCTGTGGTGAGTTTGAAGGCTCTGGAGAAGCATTTCCTGGTGAGATCAGAAGTTTGAAAATTAAAGAGGGAATAAGCTTTGGATAAAGATGATTTATTTTTTGTGGAATACAAGGTGCCAGGACCTCCTGGAAGAGCACAGTGGCCCATGAGGGGACTCTTAAGGCCATGAGAGCTCTTGGAGAAGCCAAATGCAAAGCAGGGACTGGAGAAGAAGTGTCAGAGAAAAACCAGGCCCTGGTGACCCAGCCTCCCTCTGAAGGGTCCAGGAGGTGTCACAGCGTAGATGAGTGGGAAAAGAGGGACAGCTGTGAGAAAAGGAGATGGTGGGCTGAACCTGTGCAGCTGAATAGTCTTTGCAGATTCCCACTTCAGTGCCAGCAAGCCTTGAATTCAGGCTTAGAGTTAAAAATGTCATTCAGATCAGCCCTTCAAGCCTAGGTAACATTTCTTTCCAAATCATGAGTGTCAACCAGCTACTTCCCAGGAGGAGACCTCCAAACAGGAGATTGTTTGTGTGTTGTTTGTTCAAGCAACAATGATTAAAGGTTTCTCAGGAGCCTGATTCCCTCCTTAGGGATTCAAGCCTCCACTTTGAAGTTCCATGTCCAGATGGAAACTCACACAAACCTTTAGGCCAAGAGCATTTTTCCCTGAAATATTTGATATCAGTGCTTTGGTACAAGTCTGTAATTTGTGTGTGGGTTCTGCTTTGTGACTCATCTTCCTTGGCAGGAGACAGGCAGCCAGTGTCAAACTGGATTACTGAATCAGGGAAAAATCCATATTCCCTGGCAAGATACTTGGGGACCTCAAAGTCCTGCCTTGAGATAAATGTTCATCGTCAGGTGGGGAAATGGGATTATTTTGCATCACTCCTCTGTGAGCATGGAAGCTCTCCTCCATACCCTGATGGATCCTGTGGAAATACAGAGCAGAATCATTTCTCTTTTTGGGACCAGGGACCCACTCAGGTCAGTAGTTTTTTCCCTGTGCTTGGAGCAGTCACGTGAGTGTATCTATTTCTCCTTCTCTTAATGCATTCCTGAGGAGCCAGAGGAGAAACGAGTGGCCTTCAGACCAGTCCCATACTGGTCCTGTGCTCTGGTGAGTACTGGAAGAAGGTGCTGGTGGTGCCATCCAGCCCAGGACACACTCCCAATCGACATTGACTCCTGGAAGACATTGAGGCAATGCATGTGTGACCTGAAATAAAACATGCTCTTGTTGCAGCCCCACGGTCTGGGACTGATGCTGGAGAGCTGCATCCTCCTTCCAGGGCTGCTTAGTGAAGGCTTCCAGAAAATACTTCCATGAAGGAAAGTCCCATCTCCTGGGCTCTCCCCCAGCTGCAGTCCCAAGCATCTTTGTGTAGCCCTTCCCCATCGCTGTTTTCCCATGGCGAGAAATGCCTAGTTCAGAAAGCATCAGCCCCCAAGCCCTTTGATCTTTTCTTTCTCAAGAGAAAAAAGATTAAAAAGAGACAAGAAGTTAAGGATTTGTGAGGGGGAACGGGAACATGAATAGCAAATTCTGCTGCGGAGGTCACCTCCCCCCAGCTTTCTTCCTGTGTGATGGGGAGGAGGGAAGGGTGTGGAGCGGGTTGTGGGGGGGGATCCAGGGAGGAAGGGAGTAAACTGGGGGCAGAGGAGTGGGGGTAGAGTGGTGAAGCCCTTCAAAAGGAACAATGCTGCCAGCGCTGGCATTGTCAGGTGGCTCTTTACAGAGGGCCATGAATACAGGTTATAAATTCTTTGGCCATTGAGAGAGCTCTCCAGACCTGACTTCATCCTGCACTAAACCAGGCCTGAGCCCTATCAGTTGCATAGCAATGAAATCATTTACATCTGGATAGTTAATCTCCAATTCACTTGACAGTTTATCTCCTCTTGGAAGAGCAGCAGTGCCTGCTCCTTTGTGTTGGAGCCAGTCGAGGCTCATCAGCCAGGCCAGCACCTCTGGTTTGTGCTCAGCAAAGATAAGCAGGGTGGGTATTGATATGAAACATGAAATTATTGCCCCAAGCTGCTTGATTCTGGTATCCTTTCACTCAGCATCCTCCCCACCTTCACCCTTTGGCTCTCCAGGGTCTATGTCCCTCCCTCTGACACCGTCACAGTGCAACTGGAGTGTGACTTTTCTGATGTGACTGGCATTAGATGAACAATTGACAATCCAGAATTATTTTGTTTGTTCTTGTTTACTGCAGTCTCCTAATTCTGCACTGGTTTTTATCTCTGAATATTTTCATAGAATCATTACTGTAGGAAAGGAGCTCTGAGATCAAGTCCAACTGTTCCCCCAGCACTGCCAAGCCCAGCACTAAACCATGTCCTGAAGTGCCACATCTACACGTGTTCTGAACACTGCCAGGGACAGTGATTCCACTACTTCCCTGCAGAGATGCCCCAAGAGGAATCAGTGGTCTTGTTCAGCAGAGCTAGAGAGTTGTGAGCAGCCTGGGATGTCCTGCAAGGGTAGGAGAGGCACCATTCACCCAAATTGCCAGGGAGGGGAGGGGAGCTGGCTTGTGAGCCAAAGCTTTTTGGGTAGCACTGATTCAACCACTCCTGCCTGAAGAAATCCTGTGGTACTGCACATCCAAAGGGGCAGTGATGAGGAGAGGGAGCCTGTTGCTGCTGGGCTGTGCAGGCATGCAGAGGTGAGGATAGAGCCTGATTTGGCAGATCAACTCACTTTCTGTTTCTTTTAGGAAAGTGGATCGGGAAGAAGACCTTGAGGGTCAAGGGGCAAAGTTAAGCATGAGAATTCCTTGATTTATTCATGGTTTTAAGTCTCCAATTTTAATTTCCTGCAGTCAGTATTTGTATGTATTTGATGTGGTTTGGACATGATCTGGAGAAGGGCCACTCTAATTAAGTATCGCTCTTCTTTTATCTGGAGTGGCTACAAATCTTTAACTGGGCCTTTTGTTTCCTCTGATACACAGTGCACTCGGCTCTGGTCACAAGAACCATGGCAGAAAGGTTTTGTGTGGTTAACACCAAACAGTTAAAAATGGTGAGGTAAAATAAAAACTGATGAGAATTTGAAATCTAATACTGAGTTGAGGCAAAGCAATTTTGTCTTTTACTTTTAGTACTAAGCAATCTTTCGTTTGTAGACAACCAGGAAAAGACACAATTGTTTTCTTTTCTCATGAAAGCTCAGCCTTTCCCTGAGTCCCAGTAGTCCAGCAGCTGAGACTGGAAATGGAGCTCCCAAGATTGGGAACAGCCCTGAATCTGCTGAGCTGTTCCTGCTCTTCTCTGGCTCTCACCTTGCCTCTCCATGGGAGGAGCTGGAGCTAGGAGGTCACAGAATTCTTCAGTGAAGAGCAGCATCAGGCTGTGGGAGCAGCCTGCCCCCAGCAGCACTGGGACTGGATTTCCTGTCTGTGACCTGTAACTGGAATTGGTTTAAATAAGGAAGATTTGGCTCAGCAATGTGGCCATCACCGGCTGAGCTCTCTTCAGCCTGAGGCTCCAGCCTGTGCTGGGTCTGCCTGGATGATGCCAGTTGGGTGTATCCTTGAGTTACTTTTGCTTCCTTTCCACGTTATCCCTAGGAAACCAGAGAGCACCCAGCAAAGGAGGGGCTAGCCCAGCCTGCAGGGGCTGATGGAGTCAGTCCTGCATCCCTGGGGCTGGTAGCAGGGTGGTAGCAATATGGAGAATGAAGCACAAGCTCAGGGCAAAAAGGCAGATAAATTCCCTGTGGAATTTATTCTGTAAGCATAAGGATGAAGTCAAAAGGGAGAATGTGAGGAGACAGGTCTAGCAAGCAAGCTGCAGAGTCCTGACCTTCCTGAGAAGGTGAGAACACAAAAGTGCTTCTGTGACAGTAAGCGGCAGTGGAATGTCACGGTATGACTGGACCAGAGAGAAACTGCCCCAGACTGGCCCATTTTTCCCAGTTATTCCCTGCTTTACCTGGCCTGATAGTGCCATGGGGCTGGCTTGTGTTTCCCCTTGGAGTCCCAGAAGTCACCTGCAAGGTTTAAGTCCTTGCTGTAAGCAGCCTTTGGCATTTCTTTTTGTCTGCTTCGTCTGAGATTGGCCCTTTCAGCTCCAGAAGGGGAGAGTTTGGGGCTGGCTGTTCCTGGGTACTGGCTCACTGAGAAATCCAATTTCCCAATTAATCATTGGGACGGCCCAGGTAGCAGCATGGTGCATCCTCCCACCACTGGGGATTTAATGGCACTTCAGGGTGTGACAGCAGAACAAGGATTGATGGGATTAACCTTAAAATCTGTGGGGAGATGCCGTGTTTGGTAAATAAACTAAAGGATATGAAAAAGCAACGTGCTGTTTCAGATAATGAAAAAAGACTTTTTCCTACAGAACCGAGACAGGGTTCTGTGGGTTTTTATGTTTCTTTTGTGTGCTTTTTTTTGTGCTTAGGTGGAAGAGTGAGGAATGATTCCTTCCTGTGGAGATCACCCCCGGCTCTGTCTTCACAACTCCTTGTCAAAAGGCCTTTTTATTGTTCCTTGGTGTAGAAACAAATTTCTGTTTCTTGTGTCAGTGCCTGGTGACCCTCAGCCATCTCTCCACAGGAAAGATGTCATCTGTCTTCCTTATCTGCTCTGTGGCTTTTGTTTTTAAAATAGCCTAACATGATTTTATTTTATTTACTTGTGTGCATATGTTTAAATGAGAAAAAAATTAGAATAAATAGCATTAATATAAATATTATGGCTAAGATTTAAACCAAACAAAATTGAGATGTTCAAAACTGTATTGTCATGGATGCTGGTGAAACCCCTTTCTGCCTCACTTCAGCCTGGGAAGCACAGAGAGAAGTGTGAATGATGGGATGCAGGTGGGACAGAGTGGGACTCATCTTGCATATTTGATATTTGTTCATTTGAAAGTTCAGTCATAACACATCAGTTGTCTGCAGCTACATTCTTTGCTCTTTTTTGTTTGTTTGTTTAATCAAAAAGCAAGGTTACTTTATGTCTTCTGCTGCATGGGAGCTGGCATGGAGTAGGGTTGGAGTGCACAGGGATTTGTATCAGCATGGCCAACAGAGCTGGCTCTGGTTGTGAATTAGAGAATCCCATGCTGGCTTGGGTCATCAGAGGCCTTAAAGCCCATCCAGCTCATCCCCTGCCATGGGCAGGGACACCTCCCACTGTCCCAGGCTGCTCCCAGCCCCATCCAGCCTGGCCTGGGGCACTGCCAGGGATCCAGGGGCAGCCACAGCTGCTCTGGGCACCCTGTGCCAGCCCTGCCCACCCTCCCAGGGAACAATTCCTGCCCGATCTCCCACCCAGCCCTGCCCTCTGGCACTGGGAGCCATTCCCTGTGTCCTGTCCCTCCATCCCTTGTCCCAAGTCCCTCTCCAGCTCTCCTGAGCTCCTTTAGGCCCTGGCAGGGGCTCTGAGCTCTCCCTGGAGTCTTCTCCAAGCTGAACAGCCCCAGCTCTCCCAGCCTGGCTCCAGAGCAGAGAGGCTCCAGCCCTTGGAGCCTCCTCTGGACTCTCTCCAACAGTTCCTCATCTTTCCTCTGCTGGGCCCCAGGGCTGGGGCAGTTCTGCAGGTGGGGTATCACCTGACTGGGCAGAGGGGCAGAATCCCCCTCCCCTGCTCAGATCAGCCCAGGGCAGGGGGTTTCTGGGTCCCAGCCTGTGTGGCCGAGGAATGTGAAGCTTTTCATACACAACATCCCCACTACCACCACCCCCCAGCCATTTCCCTGGGCCTGTGCAGGAATTGGTGCCTCGCAGGTTTGGAATTTCCATCTGCACTCAGGATGCACCCAGAAAATGTCTCAGTGACTTGCTGCTGCTCACATCCTCATGCTCAGCCGTGAGCAAACCAGCCCTGTGGGCTGCAGTTAATGCTCATGTTTGGGTGGGTGTTTGTCCTTGTCGAAGTACAGGAATTGCTGCTGGATTTACTCCTGGAAAACCCTGGGGCATGTGGGATTGGGCTTGTGCTGGGCTAGGGGCAGAAGTTCTCTTTGCTGCTGCCTCCCTCTCTGTGAATGTCTGTTATCTTCCATGACGAAAGCCAGATGAAGAATTGCTGCTACTTATACCATCAAACTTTCCTAAAGAAATTCTCCCCTGGGTTAAGAAAAGGCATGACAAATCCCAACCCCAAGGAATGGAGGCGGGGAATGGGAACTTACAAGCCATGAAAAACAAGAGCTTGAAATGGAAAATGGCTTCACACCATAACACTTGGCAGTCAGCCCTTCACGCTTCAACCTGCACAGCCAGTGCAGCCAAGAGAAAACGGGGGGCGAGTTTGTGTCTTCAGGAACTGCAGCAGAGAGCCCTTGGCTGGTGGCAGGCACAGCCCTGACTGCAGGATGGCAGCTTCAGGGAGAGACCATTATAAACCAGCCCCTCTGCGCTGTGGGCAGAGAGCACCAGCCATGATGGGAATTAACCTCTCAGGCATTTCTGGGGGAGTGTTGGTGGCTGGTACAGAGCAGCACTTCATCTGAGAGTCTTCAGACCCTAGCAGGACTGAGGAAAGTTCTTGGCTGCTCTTTCATAGAGTCTCAGACTGGTTTGGTTTGGAAGGGACCTTGAACATCATCCAGTTCCACCCCCTGCCACAGGCAGGGACACCTTCCACTAGGCCATGTTGGTCCAGGCCCCTGCACTCCATTCTCATGTCCTTGCTGGTGGCCAGGGGATGCCAAAACCCCACAAAGTCCCTGGTTCACCCCAAGCTCTCTGTGAGACTGATATTTCTGTTTTCAGAGACTGGGGGGACACAAGGCTCAAACCCATGAGGCAGAGGTAGGAGGCCCCCAGGAGAGGGTGTGGGGGCCACTGAGCCAGGACTGAAATGCTGGATGGAGGATGCTGCAGGAGGGGGTGTGGGGGAGGAAGATCCCTGTGCAGGCTGGAAAGGATTAAGGAGAGGGGCTGTGGGCCAGGGATGAGAACACTACCTGTGACCTGCTCCCAGCCTGCCAAAAGTGGGGGCTAGAGGCAGTATCGGAACCTCTGAGGAATATATATTTTTAAAGTATTTTTTTCTTGAACTACTGCAAAAAAGAAAGAGCTTTTTTTCAGTGCTCACCTCCTCTTTCAAGCTGGATGGGATCCTGGATTTTTTAAAAGAAAACAAAGCATGTTTCAAATACAGGCTTTCTCTTTTTGGGGGGGGAGGAGGGGGGGGGAGCGTTTCCTTCCAGTTGCTTTCTGTTTGCTGACAGAGATTTTGGAGCCCTGGGGAAGATACCTCTGCCAATGATGATCTAGACTCTCCATGGATCCAGGCCCTGTGTTGGAGAGCTCTGCCCTGCTCACTGCTCCTTCCCAAGCAAGAGTGGGCTGAGCCCTGCAGCAGGTCCTGGTACTGCTTCCCCAGGATGATATCATTGGGCAAGTGCAGGGAGAAGAGCTTTAGGTTGTCTGTACAAGCCCTGATCTACTGTCCCAAAATCCTCCTGTGGCAGCTCCAGGTGCTCTAGGATGTGATGCTGTATTCAGTTAAGGCCTCACACAATTCCTGACAGTGATGGACTCCCACCTTTGCATCCTTTTGACCGCTTGGCTGGAATATCTCACTTTTATTCCTGGAGAAACCAAGGCAGTGAGCTGATCCTTCTCATATACTGTGAAA
Organism: Phylloscopus whistleri; assembly: GCA_017589585.1. NCBI lineage: Eukaryota > Metazoa > Chordata > Aves > Passeriformes > Phylloscopidae > Phylloscopus > Phylloscopus whistleri. Next base: position 1,610,723 of record JADMLD010000860.1, read on the forward strand.
ACATTGCTGGCAGAGTCCCAGCTTCCAGAGACAGACCCCCAGGACATGGGGGCTGAGGGACACGTCAGAGCGCTGCTCTGGTGTCAGATTGACATTAACCTCCAGACAAGAAGCCTGACAACCAGCAGGAGCCAGACCCTTCACCGTGCCCTCCTGTGCCTTATCAGAGGGAAATAAATCCTGCCTGATTAGTTTTTTTTAAATGAGAATTCTCAGCAAATAAATGAACTGCCTGCACAGTGATAATGGGCTGTTTGGGAAGTGAGTCTGCAGAGTGTATATGCAGCTGGAAGTCATCAAAACCATCTTATCCCATGGAGTCTCCTGTGCTGAACTTGTGTTTACAAAATCAGACAGGAAAAGGAATTCTTCAATGGGTATTTTGTGATAATTTTTTCAGCCTAGCAGCAGTGTAAGTGAGGGCCTGTCTGCACAGAGCCATTGTATCTCTGCTGCGTGCTGGGCTTCACCTCCTCCTCTCTCTCCCTTTTGACACGTCCTGCTCTGCTCTAAATCCATGTGTTGAGGTTTGATGGACACTGAATACCATGGCCAGTGGTTCTACAGGAATATCAGTCAGAGGGGCCAACTGATGCCCGGAGATGAGCCCAGCACTCCTGCCCCAGTCCCTTCTGTGGCCCCATGGTGTGCAGGGACACCAGCCCATACACCACACAAAGTGCTCTGATTCAGAAGCTGTCAGTTTTATCTACTAAATTTTTTTTTTTTTTGCTTATTTTAACAAGTTCTCCTAAATAATCCTGACATTCAGTCCATAGTTATAAGCTGGGCTAGGAAAAACCTTTCAGAGGATGGTCATAAATACTCCCTCATAGTTCACCACACTTTTGTTCTCCCTGATAGTCGCCTCTCCCTCCTTTTCTGTGATCTTCTCATCCATAAAGATCCCTTTGTATGGTCTCTGCTAAAAATCAGGGCTGGATAACTGGCCAATTTCCTGCACTCTGGCAGTTTTGTGGGTTCATTGTGTTCATGCTTATCTTCCTCCCCATGTGCCATGTGGGGCCAGATCCAGCCATGGCTGTGGCTCAACTCCAGAAAGGCACCATGCTAAAGTTTGTAGTCTGGTGTTCTGGGTGGAGATCTGCCATTAGGATCACCTCTGCAGCAGGCAGGGAAACATGGGCTCTGCTGTGGGCTGTGAGACCCTGCTTGGAGGGGCCCATTAGATAAAACCCCTCGAGGTGATTTGGCTCAAATTACTGGGTCCAGCGTTAGGTAACCATGGAAAAAATGCCAAAGGAGCCCAATCTCACCATTGTCTCTGTGTGTGAAATGTCTCGGCACCTCACATCTCCTCCCTGAAAAGCTGGTATTTTTAGATTTACAACAGATTATTTTTGATGCTGGAGGCCTTAAAACTGTTCTGACATGAACCCAAGGTATCCTGCGATCTTCAAAAATGAAGTCTTAAATGAGAACTGAAATTTATTGAACTGTATTTGAATTACAGCAGAGCAGAGCACTTCAGCATGTGCATGGAAAGTAGCCTGTGAGGAAGGGGAACAAGACTGACCACGGGTCAGAAACTGGAGCTTTTCAGAGGCACTGCAGGGGTTACCCTCTCCAGAGCTGCACCCTGGAGAAATCAGCTTTGCATGTGAAGGCATCCCTGTCCAGCTGTGAAACCCAGTTGAAATGTAAACTTCTCTGAAGCCTCCACGGGTGGTTTGCATCTGTATCTGTGTCTGATTAAGCCGGAGTTGTGCAATGGCACCGGGTTCTGCTCTCAGTTCTTCCCTCCTTACCTTGACCCGTGGTTTCACTCTTTCAGGAATTGTTTTGTCTTTGGCTCAGACCAGCCTCCTCTGGGCAAGTTTCAGCCTTGCTTTGTGGGTCTCCAGAAAGACAGACACTTTTGCCTTACTGATGGTTCTGATTGCTGGGGACAGTTGTGGCACAGACACAGGCAGACTGCTCACCTGGGAGGGGGGTGGAGGTGGGCATGAGCCCAGGCTTTCTCTAACAGGATTTTCATGATGATTTGCTGCCCCTGTCGTGTTGTTTCAAATTCCTCTCAAGCCATACTTTTCACAGTCTGGATTTTCTCTCATGAATTTCTCAAGGGGCTATCTGGAGGGGAAACTACTCCTCACCATAACAAACAACCAAAGCCTTCATAGTTAAAAAATAAAGCACTAACATGGCCCTACAATGGACCCCTTTGTCAAGTCACATCTGTTTAGATCACCAGAAATTATAAGCCTTTACTTTTGAAAGTAACTTTCTTTTATCAAAATAGGAAAGAGGACTGCAAAACATTGAGGAAAAATCTGCATGAAAGCACAGGCATGTGGCAGTAGTACTCTGTGCTACACAGAAACCCCAAATTGCCTGTGTATACAAATACTGGATTTAAGCTCTTCTGGCTGAAGGAACAACCAAGTCCGTAGCATGGGTCACTGCTGTGCTTGTGTGAAACCAGTGTGAGAAAGAATCTGGCCCAATGCACAGAAAAATCTCATTTCAGGGCTAACATAGTTTACCTTGGGTTTGGCCCTGAAGTTTAATATCTGTCTCCCAGAAATTGTCTGCCACTAATTGCTAAATGGTAGAGCAAGGGGATTCATGTGGGGAATGATAGAAAATACTGTGTGAAATGTATGTGATCATTTGAGTTAAATAATCCACAGACATTTGTCCCCAAGTAATACCAGTGCCTGCTCACGCAGGGAAGCTCCGAATGCTGCTGCACCAGTATAGGCCAGTGCTGCACCAGAATAGGCTACTGCACCATTCCCAGAGGCTTGCAGGTGGGAATGCTGATGCTGCAGCAGGAAGAGCTGCCCCAAACCCACCACAGGAGGCCCTGCTCTCTCTTGGCCAGCAATTTTCTCTCTCCCTTTTCAAACGTCTTTCTGCAGGTGAGGAGCTGGGAACCTCCATCACAACATCTGGTCTCCGTCCTTGGCACTGGCCTAGCTCCAGCCTCTCTTTGGGAAGGGGCCACCTTCCTCTGAAACAAGGGTGAGATTAGGCAAGGCAGCCAGCCTTAGGACAATGCTGTAAGTCAGCTCTCACAGGATCACAAAGCTTTTCTGGTTGCTTTTGAAAATTCAGAATATTTGTGCTGAATTCATCAAGTTTGAATTCCCGTAGGACTCTGGAGCAGGGCTGTGGGAGTGGCCCAGGGGCACTGTGGTTTGGGGGATGCAGATGAGCTCAGTGTGAGCTGTGGTGCTTGGGAAGGGGAGACACATGGACCTGAGTTCTTAAGACAGAGGTATTTTCTGAAAAATCCTGCCCACTGCCTGTGGTCAGGTCAGGCTCTCTGCTGGCCACAGCCAGGCAAGGGCCAGACCTGCTACTTCCCCTGAGCCATCTGGGACACAAACTGGGCTCATCCTGTGTCACTGACAGCTCTCCAACTGCCTTTGCTGTGTCACCACAGAGAGTTTCACTGGCAGTGGCCAAAAGGTCCCCAGGCCTTTGTCTGACACAGAGCCAGAAATACACTCCAAATTTCCCTGTACTCGACTGAAGACCCGGTGTTTGTGTTAGGTGCTTTCCCTAGATAAAAGAAGGAAAAAAAATGAAACAAATTTGTCTTGATGGAGTTTTTTTCCCTCTTAGAAAATCTTGAACATCCTTTTCAGGGCTACCACCAGTGGTGATGAATTACAGATCATTCCTGTGCGCCCCATAAAGGGAATGGTTGTAGAAATTCCTCAAATTACATTTAATTGATTTTGAAATTAAGCGATCTGTAATTTCAGTGAGTGGCTTTGAGAAGGATTGCTGGCTGAGATGGCAGTCTGAGTCTCAGGCTGGCTGAGAGCAGTCTGCTGGAATGAGCTGGATACATGGAAGTAATGCTGGCAATAGCAGCTTTCAGAATTATGATACTAGAATTAGTTAGGCCAGTTTAGGTCAGTGCATGCAGGGACTTTCCCGTTTAACTCCCATGCTGCAGGTAACTGCGTTCTGACAGCTCTTCCATTTAGCATCCAGAGGGGAAAATGCTGAACAGACTGTGCTGAGGAGAGGCTGGAAGATGCCAATCCTCTATTTTTAATCCTGAGTGATACAAAGCACAGCTGCTTCTTGCCTGTCCTTTCCCCAAGCATTTGATTCTGTTATGTGATTTAATTCATTCATAAATGCTCTCTGGACTGCACAGTCGTGCCAAATATGCAACTGTCTGGGTAAGGGTGTACAAACAAGGTGTGCCTGATTCCTGCAGGGAGTTACCGTGGCAAGTGCAAACACGCACTGGGAATGTGAATCTACGCATGAACAGACACCCGATTAGCAAATAATTTCTGAATGCAGAGACCTGATTTGAGCAACAAGTCATGGCATCTGTCCATGTAAATGTTGTGTGTCATTGCACACGCATTTCAAAACTCTGTTTCTAAGGAATGTAGGTATTTCTATGTATTAGTCCACAAAGCTTCTCTGAGTTCCCTCTTTTTAACCATAGTGATGAGGTCACTGGAAAAAGAGTGACCAAATGTTCATTCCCCTTCCTCATTCTGAGTGCCATGTGTCACACATCAGGCAGTGAGTGCCTGGTTCCGAGCTCGAACATCCAGGGAAAGCAAGAGCCAGCCATAGAAAGGACAGAATAAGGGAACTCACAACCTGTGGAGCCATCCATGCCAGGAAAAATACAGCATCCAGTTCCCTCAGCTCCAGGAGCCTCCAGCCCAAAGGGATGGAGTGTAGGTCTGGAAAGGACACTTGTTCCTGTTTGTGTCACCCAGCCTGTGGCCAGCAGCAACAGGGTGCAGCCTCAAAGGATGAACTGCTGAAATCTGTGTGAGAACTGTCTGACAGTGTCTGTGCTCACCAGCCAGGGCTCTGACCCACAGCGTTTCAGATCATACCAGAGCATGCATCTTTCCTCAGGCTCTTCCCTTTCAGATGGGAAGAGGGAAACTAAAGGCTGTTGACCTCTGTGGACCTCCAGAACCTGAGTCCATGCCGGTGGCCAGCCTTGAGCTGTCTGGCTTCAAACTCATGTCCCAGGGCACACCAGCACTTACCGCTTTCAGCTGCAGCTTAAAATATCCATGAAGCCACCATGGCCCCAGAAGTCACAAGGGTGGATGGTCCAAGGCCACAGAGAGCCTGGTCCTTGGCATGCCTTTCCCATTCCACTGTTATTCCAGTCCCCAAGTAGTTGCATCTAGCATCCAGTGCTGTCTATGCTCCTCTTCTCTATCAGGAGTCATCTTTTCAGTTAATACTATGCTTTTCTGAACAGGAAAGGCTGTTGCTTTTTTTGGAGCTTTGAAAGACTCTTATTTTTCAAAACCACTTTTAGAAATGTACCTTGGAAGCTGGTGTGTGCTGAGCAGGTGCTCACTCACTGCTGAAGCAATGAGAAAAATGCAATTACCTACTTAAGGCATGCAAAGAAAAGCTTTAAAAAAAAAAAAAAAAGGACAAACAATTTGTCCTTTTGCAGTGTTGCATGCAACACAAACAATTCACTGGAATGCTTTACCACAGCAGCCAGCAAACTGCTGTGTCAGCAGAAACGTGGGAGTGGGGTGCTGGGCTGGGGGAAGAACACCCTGAGCTGGCACAAACAGGAACGAGGACTGACATGGACACGGGCCTTCAGAGAGCAAAGCCTCTTCAGAGAACCACAGTGCCTGCAAGAAACCAGCAGTTGTTTCACTATTCTCTTCTCTGAAGTGTCATTGTCACTTTGCCCATGTGGAAGCAGCCTGGGGACACGGAGTATGACCTGGCTGTAACATGGGGGAGCTGAACTGTGTGACAGTATCTGAAGCTGATGGATGCATCTGGTTTGAAGTCTCCTTGTTGTTTTTTGCATATGTTTATGGATGTCCTTGCTGTCTTTTAAGTGCCCCTCCACTTGCAGTGAGTGCACTGTGAGTGCAGGTGTCTGTGCAACTGGTGGCACTGTGACAAAGTGCCAGGGCTGCCACTCCCCCGCTGCAGGGACACCCAGTTTGCAGTGTCACACTCACTGGTGTGTGTGGAGTATCTCCTGCTCCTGTGGCATGCAGGACATGGGAGCAGGGCCACATGCACATTGTGTTTTGGGGACTCGTTCCTTCCACCCCCAAAGTACCGAGCCAGTGCTTCTCAAGGTTTCTTGCGTCTCTGTGGTGCCCAGAGGGGATCTGGAGAGGGACTCTGGACCAGAGACTGGAGGGACAGGACACAGGGAATGGCTTCCCACTGCCAGAGGGCAGGGCTGGATGGGAGATTGGGCAGGAATTGTTCCCTGGGAGGGTGGGCAGGCCCTGGCACAGGGTGCCCAGAGCAGCTGTGGCTGCCCCTGGGATCCCTGGCAGTGCCCAAGGCCAGGCTGGACATTGGGGCTTGGAGTAGCCTGGGACAGTGGGAGGTGTTCCTGCCCATGGCAGGCGGCCAAACAAGATGATCTTTAAGGTCCTCTCCAACCATTCTGTAATTCTGTAATTCTGGCAGTGAGCACAGGGGCTGAGCAGCCCAGCTAGTTTGTGTAGGTATTTGTGATCTTTGTTTTTTGGAGATTTTCATCTTCCCTTGGCAATGACTGCTGTTTGCTGCAGCCTGTGCCTGGCCTGACACAGGTATGGCTCTGGTTTGGCACAAGCTGCCTTCCCTGCTGGTGGCTGAGCCGCTGGCTCCAGGCAGAGGGGCCACGGAGCCAGTGCCCCCAGGATCAATGGCTGTGCCTGGCAAGGTCCTGCTGCCCCACAGCTGTGCATGATGCTCTGCTGGGCTGCATCCAGGTGGGACCATTGGTGAGCTCCAGCCATGCAGGGAGAAGAGTTCTGTGGGTTAGAAATACATGTTGTCCCACGGCAGAGAGCTGTGAGCTCAGCACCAGGACAGAGGGACACGCAGCACCCTCCAAGGCACTTGGACTGTTCCCTGACAGGGCACACATTGCTCCAGCAGCCAAGGCAATTCTGAAAAAAATTCTAGTTTGTTCTCATTATCCCCATCAGAACTCATAAAAAAAAAATCATGCCCTCAGAACCAGTAGCCAAATTTTTGCCTGTTTACGTCTCGTGTTGGAGCCTGAGTAATGTGGGGAGATGAGGGCAGTAAACAGAGTTGTAAACAGAACAAACCTGGAGAGCACAGCAAAGGGCAGCCTGTGCAATGTTGTTCTTAGTGTCAGTGTAATTTGTGTGCGGTTTCATTGAGTTTACAAAGCCGGCGCAGGGTTGGATAGGCTGGATGAGGTAATTGGAAAATGCCTCACTCACCGGGACTGCTCCAGCCTTTAACTCCGCGATGAAATTCCCGTCTGATTGCAGCCAGGCCGGGGCTGGAATCCGAGGGCACTCGGGGCTGTCCCGTGGCTCCGCAGGGAGGGAGGGAGGGTCCCGGTGCCCTGGCCAGGTGTGGGTGTTGGGGGGCTCGGCCCCTCCTGGCAGCGCTCGCCTGGGAGCTGCCCCGGCTCTGAAGTCATTGTTTGGTTCTCAGGCTATTTTTGAAGCCAGAAATGTGAGTGTAACCAACGCTTCAGCACTTTCCCACACCTTTCATGTGACACAGGACTGTGCCCAGTCATAGGACTCTGTCCCCAGGACTTAAAAATTGTCACAGTTTCACTTCCCTCGTGGTTTTTTTTCCCCTTCCTTTCTGGAACCAGCGGAGTTGGTTCCCTTTGCTGCCTGGGGAGCTGCCTCATATGGTTCCTTCCTGAAAAATTACCTTCTTTGGGATGCTCTCACCGATTCTGAACTGTTTTTGTAAGCAGGCAGTGCCCTTTTGAGTCTCTCTATATGTGTGTCACACCAGCTGTTCCATATCTTGAAGCATAGAAACAACTCTTGGGGCAGAAAAAGGAACTTTTCGGGTTGGTTTATACATAATTTCCACCTTATTGCGGTTTGGATTAACATTTAAAAATAATTAAATATACAGCAATTCACGTCTTTCTAGTGAAATGCTAAAGAGAAGCAAACCCCAGGTATTGCACATCCACAGCCTTCAGATGGATTGTGGATTTCTGCCTGGTCCTTGTCTCCTGCTGCTCTGGGAAGGGGAGAACTACCTGGCCAAGGCATATGGGGAAATTTGCTGAACAGAAAATGCTGCAGTTATCCATATAAACCCCAAACCATCCAGGGAGTTGCTGGTTCCCTGATGTGCCTCAATTACAGCCAGTCCAGGGATTGCTGGGGCACCAGGCCCTGAAAATGCCCACTCAGTGAGTTTTCTGCTGGTGGTGTTCCTTTAATTCTAATGTACTGTGAGAATGTTAATTAAAAAAGCATACCAAAATGAAGTGCTCCTTCAAGAACCAAGAACCTGTCATTTGCATGAAAACCCTGGATTATAAACTGCTTCTTCTACTTTTGCTGCCAAATATGCAAAGTAAATTGCACAATTTTGGGGATGCAGTTGAGCTGCTTTGTGTTTTTCTTTCTCCAACTGAGAAGAAATATTTTCTCCCATCCAACAGGGAGTGTTTGTTTTTCTTGCCGTGTAACACTTACGGCTCTCATCGACAGCAGGAAAATAACTGCTCCACCATTTCTTATCTCCCTTCAGCGTGACGTTGGGATTTTTCTAAGATAAGGATGGTTTGTTTGTTTTATTTGCTTGCTTTAATTTTGTGGTTGTTTTTCCAAATAAAAGAAAGTGAAGTTTAGGAAGCAAAGCAGTGATGGCAGTTGTGAGCTGTGCTGAGCCTCATTCCCATCCCTGCTCAGGCGTGAGAATGTTCTCAGCCAGTGGGACTGTTCACATCCAAACTTTTCTCTTCCATAGTTGTCACATACCCAAGTCATTTACCCCAGCTTCATCCATTGATTGCACAACCAATTACTGTTTTATGACAGATAGTGGGATGCTTCCTTATTTTCTTAGCGCTTTTTTTAAAACTGGAAGAGGATCTAGTGCTGGGTAATGTTTCAGCAGGAACATTGGTGTACCCCAAGAGATGGAGCAGAGCCCTCCCTAGGACAAGGAAGCCTCAGTACATCTTTAAATTCATGTGCTGGCCCCTGCATTGCTGAGAGTGGGTTTGTGAGTGGGATCTCCTCAGTGGGAGAGACAAACGGGACACTCTGGTCTCAGGGTGGGACAGGAGAGAGCAGGTTGGCTCAGACAATGGGTGTTTCCTGGGGAGAGTTTAAACTATCACAAAAAGCTTTAAAATAGTTTTAGAGCATTTAAAATTTGATGAGCTTTTGATAGCTTCTGTGTTTATATAAATCAGAACATTCAGGGTGTTCAGTCAGGGCCCCTTTATGGGCAGATTGTGGTCCAGAGTCCCTGTAAGTGTCCAAGCTTTGTTTGCCAGGTGGGACAGCCACTTCCCCATTTGTTGCTTCTGCAGAGTTGGGTATTTTTTCCATTATCTATCACTTTACTGTCCTTCTCTGAACTGTCCCTTTGGGTTACTCTGGTTGTGTCACACCAGGTACCTCAGCACTGTGAACTGGCAGATGAGACAAAGGGCTCCTGTTGCCCATGGCAGGCTCCTGGCACTGCTGCCACCAGCCAAGCATAGCTCCTCCAGGCTGCAGCCATCCCAGCAGGGTGTCCCACCCCACCAGGAGGGTCTCCCACCCCACCAGGAGGGTGCCCCATCCCAGCAAAGTAGTTCAGCCCACATAAAGGTGTTAAACATTTGCTATTTTGCTGGTGACCTCACTGTATTTTTTCCTCAAAAGGCTTGAACGACTAAAAGAGGAAAACTAGTTGGAATCCTTTAACGGCAGAGGTGAGAAAGGACCTCAGGGCATCCCTGGCATTGATAAAAGATTGATGAGCTTGATCTGAATAGGAAAAGGGCTGTGGGTGCTTACATGAAATGTTTCTTAGAGTTCAATTGGGATCCTTTTGAAGTAAGTGCAGAGGCTGTCTTTGCCATTGAGGATCCTTTTGGTGACATTTTTGTCCCCAAAGTTTGGACTCCTCACAATTAGACAGCTTCCATGAGCTCTGAGGCACAGGGGGATGTGAGTGACGTGCTACAGGTCCCTGTCTCTCTCCACCAGATTTTGGGAGAGCTTCTCACTGACCCACTCAGTACTTTGAGATATTTGGGTAAGAGGTAGAAAAGAGGGTGCTTTACCTTGGTGAGGATGTCCAGGTGTCTGATTCTGCACTGAAATCAGTCTATATTTCTTACATATAGAAAGTATACAGAAAAAGTATTTGTTTAGAGTGATAAAACACATTTGAGTCCACCACAACTCCTCAGGATTTGCTGAGGCTCGGTGTCATCTCTCTGGGAGGCGTTTTCTGCTGTTAGGCTTGTGCTGCACTGCTCAAATGTCAGCAACAAGCTCAGCCAGCAGGATTGAAGCCCAGAAGTTGAAAGCATTAGGCTGCTACCATAACGTGGACTTACTTGCTCTCAAAATGTGTTTATAGACAAGAATTTGGGAGTTTCCAGGAATCCACAAAGAAAATGGAAGGGGCATCTGTGACACAGCATGAAGGGAGACCAGAGCAGTGGAGATCAGCTGGGTTGAACTTCCTGAGACTCCTTTTCACTGCAAAGAAAATCAGGGGTGAGAAACTGTACCCCTTTTGCAGACAGTATCCAGCCCCCATCACAAATGTTATGATGTTGAAAATAAAATCCAATACAGAATGGTAAAAGTAATCACAGAATCCCAGACTGCTTTGGATTGGAAGGGACCTTAAAGCCCATCCAGTGTCACCCCTGCCATGGGCAGGGACACCTCCCACTGTCCCAGGCTGCTCCAAGCCCCAATGTCCAACCTGGCCTTGGGCACTGCCAGGGATCCAGGGGCAGCCACAGCTCCTCTGGGCACCCTGTGCCAGGGCCTGCCCACCCTCCCAGGGAACAATTCCTGCCCAATCTCCCATCCAGCCCTGCCCTCTGGCACTGGGAGCCATTCCCTGTGCCCTGTCCCTCCATCCCTTGTCCCCAGTCCCTCTCCAGCTCTCCTGGAGCCCCTTTAGGCCCTGGAAGAGGCTCTAAGCCCTCCCTGGATCCTTCTCTTCTCCAGGTGAGCACCCCCAGCTCTCCCAGCCTGGCCCCAGAGCAGAGGGGCTCCAGCCCTTGGAGTAGCTCCGTGGCCTCCGTGGCTCCAGCAGCTCCACATCCTTGTTGTGTTGGGGTCCCAGTGCACTTGGCTGCCTCAGTGTTACCTTCCCACAGCCCTGTATCTCATGGCGTAAGGTGAGGAAACCCTACATGCCATCTGTGGGTGAAGGGTTTATTTGTAAACCCTCTTCCTCCAAAAATATTGGGACAGCACCAAACCTAAGGGTGTTTGTGTGTCTAGACCAAAAAGAAAGTGCTAAAACCATTGGAGCTGGTGCCAAAACCTGTCCCTGAGTATTGCAGGATAGCAATTGCCCCATAACACTCAGACACAGCTGGATCTGACTGGAGCAGAGGCAGCCTGGCACCTCATAGGCCAAGTAGGGAGATCACATCCCTGAGCTTCACCGGATGCTGCATTTGAAAACCTGCCCTGGTTTGCAGCCAAATCCAGCATCTCAGCTGGTGTCAGTTTTTGAGGACCTTCAGTGGAGAAAGAGGAAAGAGTGTGTTGCAGGAGAATGGCAGCTGCTCTGGGGCTGCAGTGCCAGCAATGGGCTTCTGGTGTCCAGAGCCCACATGTAATCATCCTGTCAAGCTGATGTCTAACGCCTGACAGGCTCCTGATCCGTCCTGACATGCACCCAGATGCTAACTCAGTGAGTGTCATTTCCTGCTCCAAGGAGCCCAGATTGCTCCTGACTGGCCCTTGGGTTGGAGCAATCACTTTAATTCTTCTCCCTCATTTATTTCCTTGGCCCAAGGGGACTGGGCTTCATCCCCTTCCGTAAATCTCCCAATCTTGTGCATGAAACGCGCTCCGCAGGGATGAGGGCTGGGTTCTGGGCTGGGCTGTTCTGGGTTTAGCAGTGCTGCAGCACAGGAGGTTTGCTGGGAGTGTGCTGCTGCTGTGAGGGAGCTCAGCTGGACACAGCTCCTGCCAGTGCTCCGCGTGGTGCCAGGGGGAGTGCAGGGAGAGGGTCTCTGATGGGGGCACCAAAGGCTCCAGCCTGTCCTTGTTGAACCCAAACAAGGTTTGGTCCAAGGAAAGAGCAAGCACTGCTCCTTTTCAGATTGCTGACTCCTGCTTTTGCACCCAGGAGAGCTTAGGCTCCCTGAGAGGAAAACAGCCCCAGGTGCTGCAGTGCAGCAGCAGAACAGGGCTGTGGCAGCAGATGTGCTGGGACAGCCCTGTCTGCTCTCCTTCCAGAGGAAGCGCTCCACTTGGAGCCCTTTCCAAAGCAATTTGAGGTTAATTAGCAACTTTTGCCTTCACTATCTCGCTGGTCTGTTTATCTTTTGTCTGAGTGAGTTCTTCTCTCTTCCCGTTGTCGTTCCTCCTTCATGAGGGGAGTGGGGGCCATGTGGACACAGGAACATTCCCCGTGCTCAGGGAATCCTGCTGCAACCCTCTCCCCACTCCCAGACAGGCAGGCTGCTCTTTGCCTTCAGAAATGTCTCTCCTTGCCAATCACACCTTTAATTTACTCTCATAAAGGGGATCCTTTGCAATGCGAGGTGCTGGAGGCCAGATGGTGATGGGTGCAGCAGGTAGGAGGAGAGAGCTGGGAAACCACAGCTGTGCTTGGAGGTCTTGCCTCCTACAGACATGGCAGCCCCATCCTGGTGGGGGCAGCCCCTCATTCTCCCAGTGCTGGAGGGAGCCCGTGGGTGGGTGCTGGAGCACAGACACAACATCTGAGCGGCCCTTGGCCGCTCTGCAGAGCCCAGCTGTTGATGCTGATGGAAGCCATCCAAAAACCAGCACATGGGCTCCAGCTAAGCCTGGGGGTCACCCCTGCTCTGCAGTGGGCATGCACCAGCCATAAATGCAAGCCACCGTGTTATTAATGCACCCACCGTAAATGTTTCAGGTAACCTCATAAACTCCAAGTAGCTGTAATCTCGGAGAGCCCGTGGCCTTTGCTGGGCTGGCATTCGAGGCAAGAGGCCTGGAAGAGCCAGGCCATCTGCAGGGTAATGAGTTTCTCATCCTTCCAGAAAGAGAATAGTCCCTTGGTGCCTGCCCTGTGGGGTCTCATGTGCTGGAGACTGCATGGGATTTTCCTAACTTGCATGTCAGCAAGGATCTAGTGGTGCAGCAGTGAAAATACAGAGTGAACTGCTGGATGTGATCCTTACATTCATCCATCAAACTTCTGCCATGGCAGAACAAGTGAAACAACAGATCCCAAGCAAGGAAAGGTCATTGTCTGCGGGGCAACAAGTGGAGCATAAATGAACCCCAGACCCAGGCACAGTGCAAGGTGCTGCTGATCCCACCTGTCTGGTTTATGTTGAATTAAGCTTTTCTCTCCCTTGTGTGCTGCTTGCAGGCTCCTACAGGCTGGCAGAACTCATCCCCAAAGTGCCAGAGACTGTACAGTGTCTTACAGGGACTGTGTCTTAACACCTTGATTTCACTCTTTTGATCCTTTCTGAACACTCTTCACAGAGAACTTGACCCCTTGTTCCACCTCCCCATCCTCTGCCACAGGGTAACCCCAGCCCTGCAGAGATGGTTATCACAGGAAGACCTCCCCCAGACTCAGCTCTTCCATCTCATGAGAGACCTTGCTTTCCTCTCAACCTCTCATTCTGGAAATCCTTCTTGCTCTGCTCCCGCCGTCCAGCCCAGCTGGTTCCTGTTGCAGCTGTCAGCTGCAGCACCGAGCCTCAGCCGGCCAGACAGGAGCTCTGCCCTCATCCTGCTCCCTCAGCACATCCCCCAGCCTGCCCCTGCCCCTTCTCAGTGCCACCGCCCTACAGGGGACAAGGTCACTGCCAGGGGGAGCAGGATGGGCCAGGCTCTTCACCCTCACACCAGGAATTTTCACACCAGCTCTGTGTGCACAGGTGAGTTGAGCAGCAAAAACATTCCTTTTATTTCATCCAGCCTTCAGGCTTAACCTGAAACATCCAGGCTTAATTCTGGGTGTTTCAGAGCTCCTGAGTTCATGCCTCTCAGTGACCACAGCAACACAGAGGCATGGCCTCTGTGGAAAAACTTGCTGCTCCTCCTGGCTCTTGGAGCACATGCCCAGGGACTGCCTTCCCAAGCACCTAAAATGTCCTTGGGGTAATAACACCACAATAAGAAGATAACAAAGGAAGAGCAGTGCCAGTGGAATGGATCCTCCACACAGGGACTAGGCAGTTAGCAGGTTTGGAGATATGCAAAGGGAGATGTGTGTGGACGTGCATCTCCCAGAATGGGATGGTTTGTTCCTGGTCACACAGGAGAGAAGGCATCTGCCTGGAAATCTCATTTTAACACTCCCACTGTCTGGGTTTTCAATTCAAACCCTGTCCCAAACATGCATCTGCTTTTTCTTCTATTTTTTGGCTATCGCTTCTTGCTTCTCCTTCCCCTACCCCTATGTGAAGCATTTTTCAAATGAAAGTGTTCAGGCAGGAGTAGCTGGGGTTCCTTGGTTTCTGAAATGCCTGCCTGGCCCTGGGCTGCTCTGCCAGCCATCACTCCCTCATCCACAGCCCTACCCACTGGCTCAGCCTGGCCGCTTTCTTCTCCAAGGGAGTCCAAACTATCCAGATCCCTGTTCCAGGACAAACCCAGGGCTTGAGTTTCAGCCTGTTGGTCCTTGCCAAGCCACTTTTCTTTTAAATTCAGTTCATGAGAAATGTGTAAATACTTTCCAGTCTCCCATTTTGTCCCTTAACCTCAGGCTTTCAACAGCCAGCAGTGCCCACCTCTGTCCATCCCTCATTTCCTGGGCTCTCCTGAGAGCCTCTCCTTAGGGAAGAGCCAACAAGCAGTGTTGTGAGTGTGTTTGGCTCCCCCAGCTTTAAGGATTCTGTGATTCTAAGATCCTATGTTGCACTGCAGATGCCCAGGCTGGTACAAGACCCAGGGTGTCTGATGGCAAGCAGTGTCTTTACTGGGTCTCACTCCTTGTCTGAAATGACTGAAACGTGCCTGGGTCACTGCTGCTTGATGCAAGTTTTGCCTCCACACCACAGCCCCTGCTCATGAGGGATTAATGCTGGATCTGTTTCCATTCCCATGCTGCTGTTGGAGTTATGCTGGGCAGGTGAGAAGGCAGAGGGCCACGATTTGCAAGAAGCCTGATGATTTTGACATGTTGTTCTCATTGGGAGAGAGATGCCCCAGCAGAGATGTGAATAAAATAAACAGGGCCAGGCTGAGAGGGGCAAATCCAGGCAGGCATCCAAGATGCCCAGTCCTCATCCTGGGGCTGCATCCAGCAACTGTTACCTATGATTAAGAGTCCGTATCAATCTTGATGTCATGAAAGTCACCCAGACCGTGAAATCCCCATGTTGGGTGTGGAAATACAGCAGTTGATGCATTTTTGTTTGAAATGCGTTAAATCTGCCTGAGAGGGGCCACGGGAAGGAGTTGGGTCCATCGGCCATGAGGAGCTGTTGTGTCTCACTCCCTCTCAGAGCAGGGCATGTGGATCCAGCAGTGCCTAATGGCTCATCCATGACAAACTCAGAAATTGCAGAGATGTTTGCCATGGTCGGGCTGTGAAATCATCCTCCTCTCTAGGAATGAGAAACCTCCAGAGCTGCAGTCCAGGGCTGCCGGCTGGCTGTGCCTTCCTTGCCAGACAGCACCTTCCAGCAGGGCCAGGCAGGCAGGGAAGTGGGCAGGGAAGCAGAAGGGAAGCGGGCAGGGAAGCAGAAGGGAAGCAGAAGGGAAGCAGGCAGGGAGGCAGGCAGGCAGGGCTACCCAGCCTCCAGCATGCCAGAGGGATGGGAAAGCAGAGGGTGCTGTGCTTTGTCACCCCACTCCATTTAACCTGGCACGTGCATCCATGGTAGGAAGGGGCTTTGAGCACCCACATCCTTTCATTCACAGGCTCTGTTCAGGGCAGGCTGCAAAGCCACTCTTTGGGTGAGACACTCTGCTGGCAAGTGCAGTGTGTTTTAGCAGCCAGATGGCCCTGGGGATGTCCCCTACTGTTCCAGCTGTCCCTTGGGATCCCTTGTGCACCTGCAGCCAGAGGGGAAGCGGTGAAGCCTGAGGTGCTGCTGGTGGCTGTGTCGGGGCTCATGGTCCTGCCCCATGTTTCCTACAGCTCTGCAGCCACAGCTTCACAAACGTGCTAATTGATAACTCTCTGGAGTGCCTTTTCCCTTTCTTTTCACACAATATCCTGAACGCAGCTCTCCCTTTGGCAGTTCCCACTTGTCGAGAGAAGATGGGGGCTTTGGTCCCACAGAGGGGCAGGTCTGAGAGGCCAGCAGTGGCTCCCTGCCTGAGCACGGGGCTTGGCAGCAGCTGTTTGTGCGAGGTAGAGTTCTCACGCTCTAAATATACAATCTTTGATAAGGGAAGGGAAAAAGCCCAGCATGGAAATATTCCTTCTGTAAGAGAAATAATTTTCTGATGCTAAAAATATGTGTCCATATTATTCCTGCCTGGTCTGCAGTTTGGTGGGAGAGAGTGCACGCAGGCCGCCCCCAGGGGACTCAGCTCCGGGACAGGCCCGGGCGCCCGGAGAGGCCGCGCCTGCTGGGGCTGCAGGGATCGGGGGAGGGACGGGGCTCCCCGGCTTCACCCTGGCTTATCATCTCCATCTCTTTCTCAGGGCAGTAAAACTGTGATACAGCATTACCCTGAAGGTCGTAGGAACTAACCTCTAAGCAGGTGCTGACAGTGGGAAAGTGATCCACAGCGTTCGCAGAGCAGCTGGGAGTCCATTCCCAGCCCTGGCTGCACACAGAGGCAGGAATGGCTTTGTTCAAGGGGGATGCATGTTTGCAGCGGTGGGATGTGTGTAATCCCTTCCTGTCTCATCTGCAAGTGTCCCGGGCCTGGTGCTTCCTTCCCTGATTGCTGCTGCTGGGACCCTGGGTTCCCATTCCCAAGTTCTTCTGTGCCCACGGGTGAGTGGAGCTGAGCTGAGCCAAGTGGAGCAGGCAGATTTTCCAGGGGCAGCCCTGAGGCAGCCCTGAGCCAGGAGACAGAGCTTGCACAGGATCCCTGCCCTGCCCAGGGTCCCTGTCCTGCTCAGGGTCCCTGCCTTGCCCAGGGTCCCTGCCCTGCCCAGGGTCCCTGTCCCACCCAGGGTCCCTGCCTTGCCCAGGGTCCCTGCCCTGCCCAGGGTCCCTGCCCTGCCCAGGGTCCCTGTCCCACCCAGGGTCCCTGTCTTGCTCAGGGTTCCTGCCCTGCCCAAGCTTCCTCACTAGTGCCATGGTACCAAGTGAGGAATGGATGATGTTTGCTGCTTCCATGACCTTGGCTAGCAGAGCCAGGCACACCTGACCTGAAGCTGGTCAGGACCATCCCTGTAAAGCCAATCCTGTTAAAAATGGGTGGAATCTTGCACAGCTTCTTGCTGATCTGTCTCTGGAGCATGGTAGGTGGACACTGTGCCTGCTCAGGAGCAGGTTGTACCTCCTGTCTTGAGAATTGTCAAATCCCAGACTGGCTTGGGTTTAAAACTTTAAAACTCGTTCCAACCCTCCTACCAAAGGCACTAGACCACATTGCTCCAAGCCCCATTCAACCTGGCCTTGGACAATTCCAGGGATGGAGCAGCCACAGCTTCTTTGTCCAGCCTGTGCCAGGGCCTCACCACCCTCACTGTAATAACTTCTTCTTTATAAGTAATCTATATCAACCCTCCTTCAGAGGTTTAAAACCATTGCCCAGGAATTACACAGAATATGGTCAAGAAGATGGTCAGTATGGCAGAAGATGGTCTTGCTGCAGCAGAGCCATCAGCAGTTACAGACATTAAACCCTAGCAGAACTTATTACAGTTTTTGTAAATCATGTATGGCCTCGGCATTGCTTTTTTGGATTCTCAAAGAACTCCTGCCCTATTTGAGGCCAGACATTTGTTCCCAGAGCATCCCCTGATCAGTATTCAGGAAAAAAAAAATTCTACATGGAAAGAGCTGTCAAGCCCTGGAACAGGCTGCTCAGAGTCACTGGTGGAGTCACCGTCCAGGATGGATGGGACAGTTTGGGTTAGTGGGCTTGGCAGTGCTGGGGGAGCAGTTGGACTTGATCTCAATTTTTTTTCCATGATGATTCCATGATTCTGTGTCCGCATAACTCCTCACCATCCCCCAGCTGTGAGGGTGACGAGGAGGGGCATGGTGGGGCAGCAAGCAGGAGGGCTTGGAGGGAGCTTGGAGAGGAAGTGCACATCTGTGCACATCTGGGCTGGATGCTTTGGTCCCTGCAGCTGGAGCTGCAGCCTCAGCACAGCGTGCTTCAGTGCAGGTTGGGGGACTGTGAGAAATGCAAAACTGCAACCCCAGAGCAGACCTGGTGCTGAGCTGTTCCCGAAGCAGCTCCCTGTGGACTCCAGGGCTGGTTCTGTGAGGAGTGTCCATGGTGGGTCTGTGGGTGCTGCCAGCTGAGTCAGAGCCTCGTACTGCCCTTCACAGGCAGCTGCAGTTTCCTTCTGGCTGCAACGGAACCTTCAGGACCTGGTGTTGGCTCCCCTGGGGCTGCCCACTGTCCACCCTGGCACCGAGTCAGGAATGTGTGTGCTGCCGAGGGATCACCACCCAAAGAAAGGGAAAAGCTGCCTCCTTGTTTTCCTGCTCCAGCCCCTCTCCCACTTTGGTGGCTGGGAACGGCAGGGTCCAGCCCGGCGCAGGGTTACGTCCTTCTGCTGCTGGCCCCAGGCCAGTGAGCGTGAGACCGAGCAAGACACAATAACACGGATGTCAAACACAGGATCCCTTCCCTGCAGACCCAAACTGGTGTGCAGGAGCACTGGGAGGGATTAGCAGAGCAGGACTAGCAGTCAGACTAAAGTACAGCAAAGCTGTTATATAGATTTATTTTTTCAAGTATTCCTCAAGAAAAGGGAGCCTCCTACCTCTGCCCAAACAGGTGTTGGTGTGCAGAAGTTCTGCTGCATCAGTAATTCTGCTGCTCCCTGGGATGGGGTCAATCTGCAGGGCCTGGGTACAACTTGCTTTAAGCCAAGGAGACAGGAAGGGTGACTGGGGCTCAGCCCTTGGTGTTGGCAACCAAACACTGGTGATGGCCCTTCTCCTGCTCCAGTCCTCAAGCCCGGGCAGGCTTTGTGTTTTGGATGCATTGGCTTAATGCAATGGTTGGTCCTTGTAAGAGTTTAGAGCAAGCTGAAGTGAACTGCTGCCCCAGCCAGTCAGTACAGTAATCAGGGCCTGTGTAAGGGGAGGGCACTGGAAAATACCCCTTATCCTGCTTGAAACACAGGGAAGGCAAAGCACATGTGAATGTGGGCAGACATGGCCAGAATGAGTTATTGGTGGCTGCTTGTCACTCCCTGCTCAGCCAGCTGTGATTCCACCAAATTCTTTGCTGGGAATTCAGGTTTGCTTTCTCGCATAATGGAAACATTGGAGTTTCTCACTACAGATGGAGCTCTCTTTGGGAATGGAGCTGAGGAAGAGCAGAGGTTCTTTCCCCTCCATTTGCCCTCTGATCACCACCATGCTGGGACCAGGGAGAAGAATGCCTCAGCAGGGAAAAGGAAACACAATAATTGCAGGTTAAGGAAGTATACATACATACATATATATATATTTGTGTGTGTGTGTGTATCTATACCATATATATTATACTGGAACATTTAGGATAACTAAATGAAGATGGTGGATTAGGTGGGGAGAAGGGATTGCTCAGGGATTTCTTTCCAAGCTCTATTAGACTATCACTTCAGTGTAACCTTACTCACAGAGTTATTTCTCACCTGCCTCTCTACAACTCCTTGACAGGAGGTTGTAGCCAAATGGAATCGGTGTCTTCTCCCAAATATCAAGTAATGGGACAAGAGGAAACACCTCAAGTTGAACCACCAGGGGTGGTTTAGATCAGATATTAGGAAAAGGTTCTTCACAGAAGGAATGGTCAGGCATTGGAATAGGCTGCCCAGGGCAGGGTGGAGCCAACATCCCTGGAGGTGTTCAAAAAATATATGGATGTGGCACTTGGGCACATGGGCCTTGGCAGTGCTGGGTTAGTCTTTGGACTCATGATCTCTGGAGGCTTTTTCAACCTTAATGATCCCATGCTCCTATGATCTTCTGCAGAGAATTGCAGAAGAAACATTTTCTGACAGTTACATGCATTTTTTTAAAAAAAGTTGCTATTTGCTTCCCTGCCTCCCCTCTCCAGCCAAATGGAGGCCGAGATCCCACAGGTGGTGGTGCCCTCATGGACAGCAGCCACCTGTGCCACAGAGAGCATGTGGGCCTGGGGGAGTGATGGCTTTGGAACCAGGAAATGGGGACAGGACACGGCCAGCTTGAGAGGAGAAGCTGTGCCAGACACAGTCTTGGTGCTCCGAGCCTTCTTCCTCTCCTGGTGCCCCTGAGGGTGATGCCTTTGGGGGAAGGTCCTGGCAGTGGGTGCTCACAGCCATGCCCAGTGTGCTGCTGTGCCCAGATAGCCCAAGGAGGCAGCACTGCCCCTGCTTTTGGCAGAGCAGCTGCTGAGCCAGAGCCCATCAATCCACGGCCTGTTTCTCATGAGCCACCGTGACCCGTGGGGCAGTCCCACCTCATTTGCTCCCTGCAAGCATTCTCAGACTGGTGACCAAAGACCCTGCTGAAGTCAGTCTGGCTGCACTGCGGTTCCCACAGGCACAGCACCATCACCCATGTCCCTCTGTCAGCCTGCTGTGACAGAGGCACTGCAGCTAGCACACAGGTCTGAACCCAGAGGCACACGTGGCAGGTCCACCCTCCCTCTCTGCAAGCATCTCAGTGCCACACGGGCAGGATCCCATCTTCTGTCACACTGAGGAGAGTGACAGCAGCTGGAATCAGCCCCAGGGACAACAACTTTTATCACAGGAGCAGAGACTGGGAAATAAGCGGGAAATAAGCGGGGCTGGCTGTGCTGCCACAGCCCTGGGACCAGGTAGAGCAGGGTTAATGCCACCAGAGTGTCTCTGTGCAATGGCCTTTTTATCTGATCCAGCCCAGCGCGTTTCCTGGTGGAGCACTCTGTGTCCGGTCAGCAAGGCTGCTTGGCAGCGAAGCAGAGAGGAAGGCTGGAAGTAAACACAGGCGTTCTTGGATCAGTAGCTGGGAAAATCAGTGAGAAGCTGCATGGGATTGCCGTCTCCAAAACCTCCTTGTTTCCTTGCCTCGCAGACAAACGGCTTCCTGCCAGGGACAGCACTCACTGCCAGGCCTGCGGCAGCACCGCCCAGCCCCTTCTCCCAGCACAGCACGGCTGCAGCACTGCCTCCCATGGGCATTTCCAGCAGCTCACCTGGATCAGGGACTCAAAGTGGTTTGGAGCTTTGTGAGGTTTGAGTGCCCAACTCCACAAAATCCCAGCCATATTAACTGAAAGTACTGATCCCCACCAGAGCAGCAACAGCCACATCCACTGGGACAGGGACAGAAACAGGGACAGGGAGAACTGCGATGATGGACACTGCCGTCGAGTCCCAGCATGGCTGGAGATTTTGATTGCTGAAGTTCTAATACCTGTACTTTCACCTTTCTCCTTTGAACCAGAGTCTGGTTTGAACATGGCCTGGAGCTTCCTGGAATGACTGAAAGAAACATTAGGAAGAAATCCTTTCCTGTGAGGGTGGGGAGGCCCTGGCACAGGTTGCCTAAAGAAGCTGTGGCTGCCCCTGGATCCCTGGAAGTGTCCAAGGCCAAGTTGGACAGGGTTTGGAGGAACCTGGGATAGTGGAAGGTGTACATGCCAGCAGCAGGGCATGGAATGGGATGAGTTTACAGTCCCTTCTAACCCAAACCAGACTGTGCTTCTATGAAACCTTGGTGGGGTCAGAGAGGGAAACATCATTTTGAGCAACTCAGAGCTGAGTCATTAGACAGGATGTGGCTCTCCAACAGGTGACCAGGCAGGGAAAACAAGACTTTGTCCCCACAGGTTCTTGTGAGCAGAAGCAGCTGAGCAGCCTGGGTGGAGATGGAAGGTTTAGCTAGAGAGATGATGGTGTGGTGATGCTACTGTGGAATCACTGTCCATCCCCTTACCTCTTCAAGCTTTTCCTTGCTTCTCCTTGGATTTGGGACAATAGAATGTAAATGTACAAACTCCAAGGCTGACAGGAGAACAAAGATTTTTCTTCCAGATATGAGACAGCTGCAGAAATGTCCAACATAGAGAAAGGAATGAGAGGTCACTTGAGTCCACGCTGACGAGTGTGTCTGCCAAGAAGGTTTCCCAAATAACGAAACCATTCACCTGTTGCTGCTGTCTTGTACACCTAAAAAAAGTGAGGAAAGAAGAATAGAGAGAGTTTGAGGCTCATCCAAATGTCTCTGTATCAGTGATGTATCTAGCGTTCAGCTACAGAAATAAATAATCCATTCCATGGAGCCATAGCCGAGGCTTGGACTCTGGACTTCACTCTCCTCTGGGCAGGAAGGAAAGCAGCCTAATTCAGCAGAAATAGCCAGCATTTCTTATGGAGACATGGAATAAAGGAGCTTATTTCCTCAGCCTGGGCTTCCCTCTGTAAGGCAAATAATCCCAAAATGCACCCAACTGGAGGCTACTGGGATCCCAGTGGCAGCATTTTCCATGTCATGGGCTCGTTCTGGCCTCTCTGGAGCTGATTTCACTGGTTTGCAATGTGGCCACTGCAGCGGACGCGCGGCAGCCGCTGTTACCCTGGCATGAGCTCGTCCCTCATTCCCACCAGGACCTCCTTGGATTTCAAATCTCAGGGCAGAAGGGCAGTTGGCAGATTTCATGTTCCCACTGTCTCAGCGCTTCTCGGCTCTTTACATCCATGGACTTTCTGGATTTTCCCTGGAAAGAGACTCTGGCCTGCTGCTTTCCCTTTTCTTACATCCCATTTCTGGTTCATCCAACCCCTGGATGTATGAACAGCCAGTTCCCATTTGTGTGCCTGTGCTGACAGCCTGGATTCAAAGATGTTGTGCTCAGTAGAGTTATTGCAGGGCACTGCAGGTACCAGGGGCTATCCTAATGGTCACCAACAGCAGCCACCAGTGTCATGCACAGACTGGCACCTGAGCAAACAAGGACTGTCTTGAATCCATGTGCCAAAGAGGTGATGTTCTGGGTGCTGAGCTGAGCAATGTCTCTCCAGTTATCACTCAAAGAATCACAGAATCACAGACTTGTTTGCTTTGGAAGGGACTTTAAAGGTCATCTCATTCTATCCCCTGCCATGGGCAGTGACACCTTACACTATCCCAGGTTCCTCCAAGCCCTATCCAGCCTGGCCTTAAACACTTCCAGGGATGGGGCATTTTATGATTCTCTGAAGTTCTGTAGCCAAAATTGGATGTGTCTTGCTCCATCCCATCTTATCAGCTGGTACCTCTTGCCCTGCTCTGATCTGTGCTGAGTGGGATGCATCCGCCTTGTTACTGATCCCCAGTTCTTCAGTCAAGCTGGCAGATGTACAAGAAACTTTTGCTCAGACACACAAACCAAGAACCACAAGTAGAAAAGCTTTTTGTCCTTAAACATGAAGGCTTCTATGTTTATTTAGAAAGAGTGAAAGTCCTCCCAAACCCAAGTCCAAGCTCGTCTGTCTCTGACTTCCTACCACCCCGCTTCTTCCTCCAAGGCCCATGTAGTCCCAACCAAGTGGATGTTCACAGAAGATTTTGCCAGGCTCGTGGATCAAAATAAAATATTTGAAGACTTAGATTTTTCATGAGCCTGTTCCCTGTAGTTGTTCACAGGAGGAGCCAAGTCCCTGGGCTGAGCAGCCTCCTCCATGTTGCAACACGCACATGCTTGCCTGTGGATTTGCATGTCTGAGTCCTTACTCACCCCTTGGAGAGCACTGCACCGCCTGGGAACGGGACAGGCACAGGGCAGCCTCAGATTCAGGGGAGCAACATGACTGTGTATCTGCATCTCTGGGTAAAGGGAGTATGTTGTCCTTCCTTGGATGGGAAAATGAGTGTCCAAGCCTTTTCCAGCCTGTGCGCTCATATTCCTGCCTTGCCATGGATCTGTGTCTCTGTGCACTGGTGCTGGAAGAGCCTCCTGGCTGAAAAAGAGTTCTTAATAGGAGCAGTGAAGAGAGCTGGAAGCTTCCCACGGCAGTGCCAGGGGAATCTGCTGCACTTGAAGCCTCTCTCCCTCCATTCACAGTTGTGTTTGTGGGAGCTGGGGGAAGTCCAAGGCAGCACAGCTGGGCTGAACAGCCTCAGCCAGTGCTTGCTCAGTCTGCCAAGTGCTGGCAGCAGGGACTGAACTTTCCCTCTTGGCTGAGTGCTTGGCTGGCTAGTGCAGCTCAGGCTGCATGCAGTAACTTCTGGTGCTGCTCAAGCCCTTGGAGGCTCTCAAGCCACTTTCTTGCCACTGGTAATGATGTCTCTCCATGCCTCTGGAAGATAACCAGGTTCCTACAGCTGCCGGTAGAAACAGGGAAACTGCAGCTCGTGCAATTAAAGTGATGGCTCTGGGCCCTATAAGGTGCCAGGGAGGCTGTGTGTGTCTCTGGACTGCCCTCACACCAAGTCATTTAGTCAGTGTGTGACCTTTACTGCTTTATGTAAACATCACATATGAATAATGTATTATCAGGCTCCAGTTATTCCCTGAGCTTGCATCTGACTTCTCCTGAAGAACCTGATTCTGTTCTTCTGTCCAACATCGACACAGCCCAAAGACCCTGGGACTCTGTGAATTGAGGGATTTTGCTGCCTACAAGATGAAGTGTGAGGTTCAAACCAGAAGGAAATGTCACTAGGGAGCAGTCTCTGTGCAAGCATCCCAGGTCCCTAAACTGCTCTGGGGGTTTTGCTTGGATTTCTCCACCCAAGAGCTCTTACTGGGATCCCCCAGCATTTTGCAGAGAAGGGTGTTGCTCTGGTTATGAAGCACAGAGCAGGCACAGCCACCTGCCTCCTGCTGGTGTTTAATTCCTCTACTACTGGGTGTGGAAGTTCTACATTAGATTTACTCCATTTGCCAGGAGATGCAGGAGCTTGAGATTGTGAGACATGTTTGGGGTTTCTTATTCAGTTAAGGTAGTGAAGGGAAATGTATGGAGAGGGAGGGATGTCCCCCAGGCATGCATGGAGCTATTAACCCTGGCTGTTAAATTCTCTCCCTCGGGAATATCCCTCCAGTGCAGGATCACAGGGGAAGCAGCTGGGATCACTTGGCTTGTTAAGAGAGGACAGGGAGATTCTGAGAGGGGACCTCACCACAGTCTGCAGCTTCAGACCTGGGACAATGGCTGGAGCTGTATCAGGGGGACATTAGGCTGGAGCTCAGGGAAAGGTTCTTCCCCCAGAGGGTGCTGGCACTGCCCAGGCTCCCCAGGGAATGGGCACGGCCCCGAGGCTGCCAGAGCTCCAGGAGCCTTTGGACAGCACTGCCAGGGATGCCCAGGGTGGGATTGTTGGGGGGTCTGTGCAGGGCCAGGGGCTGGGCTGGATGATCCTGGTGGGTCCCTTCCAGCTCAGGACGTTCTGTGATTCTTTGAACTGTAGTGCAGCCATGCAGAACAGCCAGGATGTTCATGGTAGGGGACTTGTTGCTGTGGATGGGCCCTTCCAGCCAGTGTGGCTGTGCCTGTAGAGCACTGCAGGAGCTCGGAGAGGTGGCAGACATGGGCAGGTCACTCTGCTGTGACAGAGCCCAGTGTGAGGCTGAGGGGGGAGTGTGCCAAGCAGCTGCCCACCCATGCGCCATCTCTGAGCACACCATGGGCAGCTCTGGCTGAGCAAAAGATGTCAGACAGATGGTTCCTCATGCTCCAAGGGCTCCATTGGCCCAGTATAATGCCTGCCCTTGGAATGTGTGTCCTGTGGTGGGGACAAGCCCTAAGGCAGAGAGATCTCTCCAGCACTGCACGTCACTGTCCTGCTCTTGTCCACAGTAGAGCTCTGGAAACTCCCCTGCAGCCCAACCCTGCTTCCCCCACAGTCGCTTCTGAGGGTTGTCTGGAGCCTCCCATCAAGGTGTTCCTCAGTCCTGCCATGAGCAGAGGCTGTTGTGTGGGGTGGGGGTGGAGAACCAACTTTCTGGTTTCCCTGACTTTGTAAACAGGAGGAAGTAGGAGAGACTCGAAATCTCTGATTATCTTCCAAGGGGACTCTCATCCCCTCCAAGGCATGTCTCAACTTCCCAGCCAAGGCTGGAGCTGTTCCAAGAGCTGCAATGTTTCTAGTCCTCTTTGAAGCACTTTCATTTGCTCCTCTCTGGTAAAAGCCTCCTCAGGTAACAAAACCCCAAGCCTGGAGCACCAGGAGCCTGTGGCTGAAGCATGTAACCAGCTGAGGCTCCTGTGTCTCCTCCCACCGGAGGGGAGAGCTGTGCAGCAAAGGTGCTCCAGAGGAGCGACTTTTTGCAGAAGTACAGGTTTGGAGTCCTGCTCCTGGGGCATTTGCTCCCTGCCTGGGGGGACCTGGGGCATCCACGAGCCAGGATGTGGGCAGGACCCTCTGGCAGGCTTGGAAAGCCTTTCGTGGTGACCGGGGCACTCTTCCTGCAGTGAGGAAATCTGGCATGGAGCTGTTTCCCAGGGCAAGTTCCTAGGGTTTCCCTCCTCCCGCCTACCTCTTTCCTCCAATTTTGTGGATATTTGTGGGTTTGCACTGCAGGCGCTCCGTGCTGCACAGCTTGCACAGCCTCAGCCTGCTTTGGAGAGAGGCTGAAAGGAAAGAACTAAAAATAATAGTGATGGTTATCAAGTTCTAGGAGATTACAGGAATCTGCCCTGGCCCCTGGAGCTGCACAGGGTGGACACAAGCACCCATCCAAGCAGCTCCTCTGACAGCCAGGTGTGGGATGGGGCACTTTGAGCAGGTTTTGAGGCTCACCATTTCCTCTGGCAGGACAGTTGTGCCCACCTGCCAGCTCCGAGGTGGGATTAAACCTCTCCTGCAAAGGCTCCCGCTCCCCTGGCTCCACACAAACAGGATGGCCATGGCCTTGCAGCCAGGAAGGCTGTGAGTCATCAGCAGCTCCCTCCTGCCGACAGCGAGCCCTGCCTGCTTCCTGTGCCGGTGAGGCAGGGCCAGAGGCTCTGCAGGGACAAGGAACGGGCTCTGGGGACAGTGGCTGGGAAGAGAAGATGCTGCTGAGGGAGGTCTGGGAGTCCACAGGCAACAGAGAAAGAAACGGTACTAAAAAGGAGTTTTTGCAATTTTTGTGAAGTAGGCAAGTCTGAAAGTATGGCAAAATCCAACCTTGCCAAGGTTATTGAAGAAAATAGCAAAGGATGGTTTGCACAACTCTTGGAAACGATCAGACATATAAATGAAAGGGGAAGCAGGAAAGGAGAAGTGGGGCTGGTCTGTGCTGAGGATGGGACAGAGACATAGGATAATCTGTGTATAGTTCCAAAAAAACCAACGTGAAAGCTTTCCCCGTGTTTTTGGTGCCACTGGGAACTCTGCCCAAAGGGGAGAGAGGAGGGTGACAAGTGTCTGGGAATGGGAAGTGCCACAACCAACAAGGAATCAGCAGGCAAGGAGCTTTGAGCATGGCAACAGGTAGGAACAGCTAGCTTCTCCTCCAGGAATGAGACAGGGCTCGCACAAAGCTGAAGTCATGGAAGAAGGGTTTGTAATAAATCTGTCAAAGCTCAGGGGTTGGGTCGTTTTGCTGGAGAACAGCAAACAAGGCCTGTGGATTTGGGAGGGAGAAGGTGTTCCTGGCACAGAGGTATCTGTTAGTCTGAATCTGTGAGTATGCAAAGCTTCAGAATAAAGATTAAAATAGACAATAATTAAGAACATGGAAAATGGATGAGATACGGATTTTCTGAAAGTAAATGATGCCAGAGTATGATAAAAAACCTGAACTTCTAGACAAAGCAGACAGGATACATCTAAGTTGTCTGGTCTGCAGTAAAGGAGAATATTAAATACTTTGGGAGAAGAAGATGCTGGGCTGTGACGACTGTGCTAGATGGGCTTATCAAAAATTGGCCTTGTTGTTTGACATTTTTAATGGTCTTGGCACAAAACATACAAATTGCTAATGAAATTTGGTAATTACCTGTAATTGGAAATCATCAAAACAAAGGAGTTGGGGAAAATTGCACGCAAAGAACAGGAGTCCCTTCAGAAAAGGAAAACAAGGAATGTAATGAAATGAGGGAGTCAAGGAGTGATGCACAGGGGGATGTGCAGCTGGATTTCTGCTCTGGTGAGGAGATGACAGTCACCCAAAGTCCAACAAATTCAGAAACATGAAAGGCTCCGGAGCACGAGCCAGCCCTGGAGTACCTGCAGTGGGCAGAGGGAGGAGAGGAGGGGAAGCAGTGCTGCTGCTCCTGGGTGCTGCATGGTTGCATCCAGAGCCATTGTGGGATGATGGTGCAGAAACCAAAGGCCCTGCTTTTGCTGTGGGATGTTGTGACATGGCCTCTGTGTCCCCTGATGTGCTGAGCGTGTTTGTTCTTGAAGGCTGGGGAGGATTCACTCTCCTGTGCCCTGCTGTCCTTTCCATCTTGCAGGATATGACCTCATGGGATTACCTGACTCACTTTAACTCATTGCTGCTGCTCCACCTCTGCTTTCCCAGGTGTGCTTTGCTGAGCCCGTGCTCACCAGAGGTGCCTCTGCCTCTGACCAGCCAGGGAGCTGCTTCAGTGCTCTGAAATACCAGAAAAAGGGAGAATATTTCCATTTCTGCAAGGCGAATGGCTCCTGTGGGATCTGAGGTTGTGCCAGGACTAGTCCAAGGATGTGAGCAAGCACTAGGGAGGGGTTCAGGGGAGGTGGAGCTCCTGAAATGTCTCTCCTTGGCAGCAGGGAGCTTTGAGGCTGGCTCTGCTGTACCATGAAGCTGTACCCTGATCATCAGTGCCCAGTGAGTGTTCTTCCCAGCCCTTCCCTGGGCTGGAAGAGTATTTTGCTCTGATTTATCCCTGTGTGATTAGAGTGACCAGTTCTGGTCCAAACAGACAGATGGGAGCTGCAGGGAAATCTGCAGGCAAATCAAGGAAATGAAGATGCTGTCATACAGGAGGAGACCTTGGAGCGGGGGGCTGTGGAGAGGGGCTGGCTGCCAGGGGCTATTCCTGCCATTCCCTGACAGGGGAGGAGAGGCTGGAGCTGAGCCAAGAGCATCAGGAGTGAAGGTGCAAAGTGCCAGGAGTGAAGCCAGTCTGCAAATTAGAAGAAGGCTCTGAATCCCCCAGAAAACAGTTTTCCACACCTTGTCCTGGTGGAAGAAACATTCCATCTCAGTTCCTGTCAGGACTAGAGGACAAGGCAGTGTGGGAGCAAAGCCCAGTCTGGGTAACACAGTCCCTTCCACCCCATGCTCAGGGCTTCTCAGAAATGGGATCTGTCCCCAGGGTGTGCCTGGGCAGAGCACAGGTTTGCAGGGTTTCTTTTGCCTTTGCCAGTTACTGAAGGGACACGTGCTCCCACTGCCAGGGCTGCACCCTTGAGGTGTCCTGGCTGTGCTCCCCACGCCCACGTGGGCACCAGGCTCAGTCCCTGTGCCCTGCTGCACAGTTATCTCTCCTGGCTACAGGGCATGAGTAATGCTTCAGCCTTAAAAGAATCCCTCCTGGCTGTTAGTTCTGCCCTTTGCATCATTTGCTGTGTGCACCCTGTGCCAGCGTCCCTACCAGACACTGGCACTGGCAGTGGGTGACAGAAGAAAATGATGGTTTGAGCATGGGCCTTTCTTTTTTTTAATAGTCCCATGATACTGTATTTTGTGTTGCAACACAAAGGATCACCTGAGGCAGTAGAATGGTGAGAAAATAAGCCTATTAAACTGCTCAAGCTTATTTAACTCTCTGACAACATCAGAGGATAACCAGGCAGTTTTCAGCCAAGACTGTGAGTCATCTTGTCCTGCACCATTGTTGCTGCTCAGCTCATCCGTGTGCTGTAATTGCCCAGGGAGAACTGCTCGAGCCAAACCCCATCATCCTGCCCAACACAGCCAGGACACGCCGAGCTCCTGCTCAGCGTTTCAGTCACTGGAGCCCAACACCTGAAATTAAGTAACACCTGGGCCCCTTGAACAGCTGGGATGGGAACCCATCAGGAAACAAAGCTAATAATTCTTCCATCTATGTGAAGTTTTAAAAAAAGAAACATTGATGATTATTTTATGTAAATGAAATGAGCTTTCAGCACTATCTGGATCATCTCCTATCTCAGGTACTGGCATAAAGCCTCCAGCCTTCCCTTGGAAAATGCTGGGAAAGTGGCCCATTCATTGCCTGCCACTGTCAAGTGTTTTTTCAGCCTGCTCATGATTAAACAGTGTGGTATCAAGGGGATAATTGCTCGTTGGAATTGATGCCAGAAGAAAATCATTCACTTCTTTCTTATCAAGCCCTTTCTTTCTGGGCAAGATACCCACAAGACTTATCTCCCTCTTCAGTGGCGGCCTGTGATTACTGTTTAAACAGCTCATTAGAAAACCTTCATTAACATGTAATAGTTGAAGCTGGAAATAACTGAGGCTGGTGCTGTGGCCAGGCACTGCTGCCCAGGCACAGGCCAGGCCAGGGCAGTGTCCAGCCAGGACGTGGCCCCAGCAGCCCCAGGATGGCCCCGCTCCTGCTGCCAGCCTGCCTGCCCTGCCTGCACCACGGCCTGGCTCCTGCCCTGCTGGGAGCCCCCCAGCAGCTGAGCTCTGTGCCCAGCCCATTTCTATGCCTAGCACAGGATTTCAGCAGCTGCAGGCACTGCAAAGCTGTGACTGCAGCCTGAAGAAATTTGGACACCATGGTGATCCTGTTTTAAGAGAGGAAAAAAAAAAAAAGAAAAAAGAAAAAAAAAAAAAAAGGGAAAAGGTTTTATATAAATTTATTTGCTGGTGAAATACTCACAAATGAGAGCTTGAAATTTTCTTGTGTCCCCAGAGCATGGTCAGCATTAGCTCTAACCGTGCTGCAGTCCTGGCCAGGCTGGGCTGATCTCTCTGGCTGTAAAACACTAGGGAAGGAACAGACAGGCAGGCTCCGTCCTTCCCTGTGTCCTGGTTCCCTGACAGTTTCAGCCCCAGAGGAGTCACTTTTTTTTGGCATTAATCTTCCACTGGGTTTTTCAGCAGGAAACCCACAAATGTTTAATAAAAAAGATTGCCCTGAGCATGCCAGGCAGCACCAGGTGAGGGTTTGCCCTTGGGGCTGGCAGCTCAGCTCAGCACAAGTGGGCCCTGTAAATATTTTCTTGACATTTAGGAACTTTGGAGAAGTGTTTAGTATTTCTCTGCCAACTTGAAAACCCCCATGTCAAGAAGGAAGGAGATGTCCAGGACTCCCTTCTCTGCCCGAAAAGATAAAGAGTGGAGAGTTTGAGCTGCTTTGAGTAAGGAAAACAAAACACTGCAGCTGTGTGGGATTGGGGTTCTCCCCCCTTTCTTCTGCTATTGCAGTTTGGGGTGACAACATTACCTGTGATTTGTTCAGCTCCTGTGCTGAGCTGCACCTGGAGCTGCAGATGTGGGGATCTTGCCACAGGGAGCAAGTGTGGCTCAGGGAACACCTTCACACAGACCTGGGCTGACATCCAGTCAGGCACCTGACACTGGGAAAACCATGTCCTCTGGGGATGGATTCAAACCCAAAACAGACCTGAGGTTATTCATGGTTACAGGCACAATCAGCTTTACAAACTGTGAGTCCTTATGTTCCTCAACCCCTCTGCACTCAGCAACACACTTGGTTTTGTTTCCACTTCATGAATCTTCTGGAGTTACTGAAAATTCTGAAATATAGAACTCTGCCAAGAATGGGAACATTCCCTCTGACTTCCTATCTCTTCAGCACCTGTGAGGTGCAGTCTACAAGCAGCTGCAGCCAGGTCAGAACTCTCAGAATCAGGGGGCTCAGGAAGCAGCCAGCTGCAAGGATGCACCCACAGCCATCCCCAGAGGAAGTTCAGGATGATTTGTGGTGGCACCTGTGCAGCAGTGGAGTGATATGAGTTACACCTCATCTAGTGGGAGGTGTCTCTGCCCATGGCAGGCAGTGGAATGAGAGAATCTTTCTGGTCCCTCCCAACCCAAATCAGTCTGTGATGATCTGAGTTGTGGGGCTGTGTCTGTTGGCAGTGACCAGCATGCTCAGAGAACCTCTGTCATGGAAAAAACTTGTTATGGAGTGAGAGAAGACTGAGACCGCTCTGCAAGTATCAGTTTAAATGTCTTTAGCAGCCTGGGGAGGAATTTACAAGTTTGGCAGTTTCTGGTTCAGCTTAAATTCTGCGTTGGGGGTCCTTTGAGTGTGTAAGTAAGAATCTGGATGTGAGCTGACACTGAAATGTTGTCAGTAGTCATTATCACTTGCCCAGCTCCTCAGAAAGCTCATTTGGGAGTAACTGGGTCTCTGGTTTGGATCCAGCCATCCCACCTCGTCAGCTCCTGTTTCCATGGCAAAGCTGCCCAGCTCTCTGAGGTTTGTGGGGATGTGGAGATGTGCAGGGCTGTGAGGATGCTGGCATCCTGGCAGCAGGCTCAACTCAAAATTCAGGAGTTTGTAGCTTGTCAGGTGCCAGCTTAGGCAGTGTCCCTTCCCACGGTCACACTGCTGAACCACAGGACAGACTCTGTCAGGTTTGTCCCTGTCAGCCACAGTCCAGCAGGTGTTTTCATGATGGAATTGTGGGGATGGCAAATGCGTTTCCCAGTATTTTATTTCTGATTTAAGCAGAGGAATGGCCATCAGGAGCTGCCAGACGCACAGAGAGGAGTGTTCCCATAGAGAGGAGAGCTCCCGTCACAGCGGGGTGTAGAGCATCACATCCAGGCATCTGTTGGCTTTTTCCCTTCCCCTGTTTTTGCCCATTTGTTTTCCGTACTCGTTCCTTTTGGTTTCTTTTTCTCTCAGTCTTTGTTTCAGCACCTCCAAAGCAGCCTCGGGCACCATGTGTCTGGGGGTTTCTCTATCTGACTGGCAGCTTTGGTACCTGAGAGGATCCATAGCCCTGACACTGCAGTACATGTGTGCTGAACAGTGAAGTAGGCAGGTGCAGAAGCTAAAAATTATGTCAAATAATTCATTAATTAAACAAGAAACGGCTGTTTCATGCACACCCAGTGCTGGAGCGATTCCTTCCTTGGCAGCAAAGGGAGGAGGATCCTAACGGAGCCAAGGAGGTGGGACATGGCTGTTCACAGGGTGTGCAACCAAAAAGCTGAGTGTGACGGGTCCAAGTTCAGTGATGTGAACTCTGTAACTCCTGCTGGGAAAGCAGAGTTGTAAAATATCCCATGGGTGACATGTGCCTGACTGAATAAATGTTGAGGAAAGGACCTTTCTGTCCCATGCTGGTCCCTGGTGCTGTTCACATGAGTGTGACTACTTCCAGTGCTGGAGCCCTTTGAGAGGAGGCAGGAGGAAGCTGTGTGGGAGGGAAATGGGAAGAACAGGTAACTGAGACCTCCTAACACTGCAAGCCTACAGGGAACTGGAAATCATCTCCAGCGCTTTCAGAGGTGCACACTGAACACAGCCATTAGTAATAAAAACTCCATCAGCTGAGAGTGACGAGGCAGCAAAGCCAGCCAGGGTTTCCCATGAGCTATATGGAAGCTCATCTGCTTAAGCTGGCATTTTTATAAACCTGTTTTTCTGACACGCATTTTCTGCCTCTGCCTGTGATCAGGGAGTTGGTGCTGCTGGACAGTGCAGTCCTTGGGGGAAAACCCACAAACCATGGCAACAGGAACACATCCTGGGGTGTCCTGTGGGGAACAACTTTGTCCCTGGTCTGCCAGGTGAAGAACCTCTGTGCATTTATTTGGGTTAGGTGTGCCCTGTCTGGGGAAAGCAGATGCTGGTGTCCAGAAGCCCCATCCCTGGAAGTGTTCCAGGCCAGCTTGGACAGGTCTCTGAAAATAATAAAAATATTTAAAAAAATAAAATAATTTCTATTTTAAAATCAAAACATTTTTAGCAGAAAGGATAATATCACCACTGTCCAAGTAGCAAACTCTAATATCTCCATTATCAAGTGATGTCACTCAGAAGCACATATAATGTCTGATCAATACCTGCAATGAGATTCTCTGTCCATACTCTGTCCATTAGAGTTTTTCCCTCTTTTGCCCTTGATAATATTGGTTTTTGTCTTTGTCACCTTGCTATTGAAATTCGAGTACAAAGCTATGAAAACAGGTGATGATAGAACCCAGACTGGACTGCAGCATGTGCTTGGAGCTCCAATCCTGTGTTATTTGATTGGAAATCCCTTTGCAAGTACATTTCTTCACAGGGCTTTCCCATACACATATAAAGGTATATACTCTGTCCTATATAATGTGTACAATATATGCATATAAATGTATATGTTCTGTACATATAATGTCTTCTATTAACAAAGGGAGCCTAACTGGGTGCCCGCAGCAGTGGGAGCTCAGCCCCGCAGCCCTTTTGCTCCCATTGAACCTTTCCCTGTTATTCTTGGGGAAGCTGAGCAGGGGTCAGGCCCAGGCAGGGAAATGAGGTCTGGGGTGATGGAAAATTCAGACCCCACAGCCACCTCCTATGATATAGATATAAATGGAATGGAAAATTATTTTGAATAAAAGTGCACTGCCCTCTGAGAAATGTTCTCACAGAACCGCCTCCAAGAGCGCCTTAACTCTTTATCGGAGCACAGCGCTGTGTGCTGGGGGGACCTCAGGGCAGTGGTGACAGCCAGAGGCAGAAACACAGCACTGGGGACATGCCAGAGCCAGGGATGTGCCAGCAGAGCTGTGAGAGAGCACCATGGCCAAGCAGCCTCTACTGCTTCCCAGGCACAGCACAGGAGGGAGATTCCCTGTCCCTTCCCTCTCCCTCCACCGGCAGGGAATCTAACTCAGTGACCTGACTCAGTGTCCAGGAAAGAAAAGGGGCACAGCTCCAGCTCTGTCCACCTCCACAGGGCAATACAGCTTGGGATGCAGATGTGGTCCCCACCCCGTCTGCACCCAAATCATTCTGAGTTTTTATCACAGCACCTTAGCTGGGAGGGTGGTGCTGGGCTGGCACAGCAAGGCACAGACAGGGATGTGCCCCAGCCATTCCTTATCTGTTCCCAATCCAACACCAGTGTCTCTGCTTTGCATGTGAGAGGGAAGTGTCCATGCTCAGGGACACCAGCAGCTGCCTGGGAGCCCTCCTGCCCCAGGACCAAGTGCACAGACAGCCAGGACAGTGGGACAGGGGTGCAGCAGGAGAGTGGAATCCAGCAGGGCATGAGACGGGGCAGGGAACACAGCAAATGTGACATAGCAGTGTCCAGACACTGTCCTTGCCTTCTTCCATGTCACTTGTCACTGCCAGCACTGTCACCTCCCCACCTGTGAGGGACAAGGCTTCACAAGAGAATGAAATGCCAGGGAATGGGAAAGCCCATGGAAGGAAGAGGAGCAGGGAGGTGGGCAAGTTCCCACACCATGGGGAGAGAGGCCCCCTGGGAGCAGGGGGAGCCTCCTGCCATGGGCTGTAAGAGCCCAGGGCCAAATCGCTCCAAGGGATTCCCGGACCTTTCCCATCTCCAAGGCCTCTGTCTCTCCTGCCCCCCAACACCTCCTAAAAGCAGCAGATGTTTCCCCCTTTGGGTGCTGACACACAGCTTTGTTTGCTGCTCAAAACAGCAACACCTGCATGGGTGGGGAGCCAAGGCTGTGGCTGGGAGGGAAGGGGAGAACAAGCCAAGAGCTGCTGAAAACACTGGTGAAATAAAGCAACAGGGCGGAGATTTTATGTGCTTTTTAAGGAAACAAACTGGAAACAGCTACTTAAAGACTTCATCAAAGGCAGAAAGCAAAAATCTAATAGGCCATTTGTCCAAAGCCTTGTCATAGGATACTGAATCCTAAATTAATCCCCAGAAAAAAATCTGATTTGGCTCATTACAAGTCAATTTATAAGAGCCCAGAAGATAATGCTGGAAGACAAACCAGGCGCTGGAGACTGGTCCAGGATAAGCCCCACAGTCTAGTCCCATGGCTGCTGTCCTGTGTAACAACGAGACTTGTTGGATATGGGATGGAACTTACACATACACCTCAGCAGATGTGGTGACATGTGCCCTGTCATGTGCCACACTCATTAAGTGTGCAAATCATTCACTTGTGGAAGAGAAGCTGCTGGAGAAACATCTGTAGTTACTAAAACCCTTCCAGTTCTCGCTTCTCTCGGAAAAAATAAAAATTAAAATGGGAGGACTCCTTAGCCATGACTGTGTTTTAAATCTTTTTTTCAGCTCAGAAGAGGACAGATGACAGATACGAGCTGGTAGGTTTGTGGAGTATCTTCCAGCCTAAATTCATGAAGAAGGACTCCCCAGGCCAGAGAGAGCATCATGTCCTGAACCCACATGGGCTTGTGCTTTTTTGCATTGCAGTCATTACTCATTGCACCAAGGACCTGGGAAGATATTTAATAAACTGATTTGCTGTAGGTATTAAAGTTGAAAAGGGAAATGGATTTTACTCAGCACATAGGCAGTCTGAGTGCCCATAACAGCTTCTCTCCAGTGTCCAACACAGCTCTGAGGGTAATAAAATGCAGAGGGGAATAGAACAATCCCCCTGGAGCTGTCTCCCCAGGAGCTGTGTCCCCAGGAGCCGTGTCCCCAGGAGCCATGTCCCCAGGATGTCCCCAGGAGCCGTGTCCCCAGGATGTCCCCAGGAGCCATGTCCCCAGGAGCCATGTCCCCTGGAGCTGTGTCCCCAGGATGTCCCCAG
The DNA here is from genome assembly GCA_017589585.1 of Phylloscopus whistleri. Taxonomy (NCBI): domain Eukaryota; kingdom Metazoa; phylum Chordata; class Aves; order Passeriformes; family Phylloscopidae; genus Phylloscopus; species Phylloscopus whistleri. The sequence goes on from JADMLD010000860.1 coordinate 1,647,289, forward strand.
GATGTCCCCTGGAGCCGTGTCCCCAGGATGTCCCCAGGATGTCCCCAGGAGCTGTGTCCCCAGGATGTCCCCAGGATGTCCCCAGGAGCTGTGTCCCCTGGAGACATGTCCCCAGGAGCTGTGTCCCCTGGAGCCATGTCCCCAGGATGTCCCCAGGATGTCCCCAGGATGTCCCCAGGAGCTGTGTCCCCTGGAGCCATGTCCCCAGGAGCCGTGTCCCCAGGAGCCATGTCCCCAGGAGCCATGTCCCCAGGAGCTGTGTCCCCTGGAGCCATGTCCCCAGGAGCTGTGTCCCCAGGAGCTGTGTCCCCAGGATGTCCCCAGGATGTCCCCAGGAGCCGTGTCCCCAGGAGCCATGTCCCCAGGAGCCGTGTCCCCAGGAGCCGTGTCCCCAGGATGTCCCCAGGATGTCCCCAGGAGCCGTGTCCCCAGGATGTCCCCAGGAGCCATGTCCCCAGGAGCCATGTCCCCAGGAGCCGTGTCCCCAGGAGCCGTGTCCCCAGGATGTCCCCAGGATGTCCCCAGGAGCCGTGTCCCCAGGATGTCCCCAGGAGCCATGTCCCCAGGAGCCATGTCCCCAGGAGCCGTGTCCCCAGGAGCCATGTCCCCAGGAGCCGTGTCCCCAGGATGTCCCCAGGAGCCATGTCCCCAGGAGCCGTGTCCCCAGGAGCCATGTCCCCAGGATGTCCCCAGGATGTCCCCAGGAGCCATGTCCCCAGGAGCCGTGTCCCCAGGATGTCCCCAGGAGCCATGTCCCCAGGAGCTGTGCCCCAGGAGCCGTGTCCCCTGGAGCCGTGTCCCCAGGAGCCGTGTCCCCAGGAGCTGTGTCCCCAGTGTGTCCCCAGGAGCCGTGTCCCCAGGATGTCCCCTGGAGCCATGTTCCCTGGAGCCGTGTCCCCAGGAGCCGTGTCCCCAGGAGCCGTGTCCCCAGGATGTCCCCAGGAGCCGTGTCCCCTGGAGCCGTGTCCCCAGGAGGCGTGTCCCCTGGAGCCGTGTCCCCAGGAGCCGTGTCCCCAGGAGCCGTGTCCCCAGGATGTCCCCAGGAGCCGTGTCCCCAGAGCCGTGTCCCCTCGGGCACGGGCAGCCGCGCTGCCGCCGCCGGGCTCACAAGCGCTGTTTGGGAGCGCGTTTTTTCCCAGGCAGATTACACAGCCTTTTTAGCTCCATCCCCCCACTACACCCCCTTCCTCTGTTATTTTGGTGCCTTTCCCCAAGGGAAACAAAGTTAGTTCAAACACTGTTCCCACCAGAAAGGCAAAAGCTCCCCCCACCCCCCTTTTTCCTTCCTCTTTTGGGTTCAGGGTAATGTGTCCCATGACAAAACAAGCACAGATCCCTGCACAGAGGGTATTGCCTTTCTCCTTAAAGGGAGAGTCTTTCTCCAGGGCCCCGGGGGTATCTCTCCCCAGGTACCTTTTGGATGGTCAAGCTGGACTCTCTGCCTTTGGTGAAAGCCAGACACAGGAGGCAACATTGGTGGGTGGAAATAGGGTAATATGGAGTGAGGAGCAGTGATGTGGCCAAGAGAACCAGGCTGGAGTCCTGTGGCTGAGCTTCAGCCATCCCCACTGGAGATGTCTCCAAGCTGGAAAAGATGGAGAGTGACTTTTGCAAAGGGAGACAGTGATGGGACAAGGGGGAATGGTTTTAAGCTAAAATAGGAGAGATTTACATCAGACATTAGGAGGAAACACTTCACTGTCTGAAAGTGTCCAAGGCCAGGCTGGATGGGGCTTGGAGCAACCTGGTCTAGTGGAAGGTGTCCCTGCCCATGGCAGAGGATGGAACAAGATTGGCTTTAAGGCCCCTTCCAACCTAAACAGTTCTATGATTTTCCATGAGAGTGAATTGTTCAGGCCCCTCTGCCACCCACAGGGAGACAAGGTCCCTCCTGAGCCTCTAAATCCCATGTTCAAGACAGAGCAGGAGCTCAAAACGTTTCTCTCTGCCTGTAGGAATGATGGGTGAGGAGTTACCCTTCCTTCCCCACTCAGAGAAAGATGTGATTGGGTCACAGGCAGGAAAAGACCACTTCAATCCACACCACCAGCCTGCTTCAATCAGCAGGAACAGCTGGGCAGGTGGCCCAGGTATAAATGTTTATTTGGAGGTGGATGATCTTGGCCTCTGGATGAGCACCTCGGGCTGTCCTCCATGGCAGTGGAGCTGTACCTGCTGCAGGAACCTTCTGAAGATATTCCTTGAGTCTGGGTTTTCCCTGCTCCTTCGTGAAGGCAGATTTATTCTTTCAGTAACTGCATCATAATGCCTTCCTCCCACTCTGGGTGGTCACCACTTCCCTGCCTACCATGTCAGAGGACATTTAAGTATTTTTGTTTCATGTAGCTGCTTCATCCTCAGCCCTGCTTGGAGCTGAGCATCTCCTCCCTGCAGAGTCATGGCACAGGCTGGCATCACACATGCCAGTGTATACATCACGGTGTATCACTGACAGCAGTCACACCTCTGCACCTCCACAGAAGTACCCCAAACTGCCTGGCATACATTTTTCTTTGTAAATGCTGTTTTCAGGAGTCCCTCCATCCTTGGATTTCTTTTAACAATTTTAACAGCCGGGTTTTTAATGCCTGCCTCTCAATCCAGAGGCTGTGGGCGCCTGGGTTTCCTGCATAGGTGGTAAGTGGGGCAGGGGGGCCTGGGGGTAGAGGTGTGTTTCCTATTTTTGAACTCAGTAATTTTGCACGTTCAGACCTTGGCAGCTTCTGCCTGGAACCTGTCCCTGCAGTAAGGGAAAAGTCTGAAAGGGAAAAAAGAAAAAAATTGAAGGAAACCCTAAAGGCAAATAATTGCTCATGGTGAGAAAGGCAATTAAAAACTGTAATTTAGATTTGCAGTTTTAGAACAAGAAAAAACATTTTTGTTCGAAGATCAAATCAGATTATTATTTTCCTTCAGGTGTTTCCAATGAATGCAGAACTTGGAAAGAGTGGGACAGAAACAGCCAGTTTCTACCAAGATCATTGAGTCTCACATCCAGAAAACCTCCCTGCTGAGAATCTTACCTGCAGCCCCAGGAGCCAAACAGAGCTGGGCTGCAAGGCTGGTGCAGGATGTCAGAGGCTCCATTGTGGGCTTCTCACTGCCAGAAAGACTTTGAGGGGTTGGAGCCAGTCCAGAGAAAGGAACAGAGCTGGGGAAGGGGCTGGAGCCCCAGGAGCAGCTGAGGGAGCTGGGAAAGGGGCTCAGCCTGGAGAAAAGGAAGCTCAGGGGGCCCTTGTGGCTCTGCACAACTCCTGCCAGGAGGGGACAGCCAGGGGGGTTGGGATCTGCTCCCAGGGGATAAAGGACAGGACAAGAGGAAATGACCTCAGGTTGTGCCAGGGGAGGTTTGGATTGGATATTAGGCAAATGTTCTTCATGGAAAAGGTTCCAAAGCATTGGAACGGCCTGCCCAGGGCAATGGCAGAGTTACCATCCCTGGAAGCGTTCAAAAACTGTGTGGATGTGGCACCTGAGGACACAGTTTGGTGGTGAGCACGGTGGTGGTGCTGGGTTGATGACTGGGTTTGATGATCTTAGAGGGATTTTCCAACCCTAACGAGTCCCTGATTCTATGATTTCCTTCCCGTTCTGTGCCCAACATGATGCTTCTGCCGTCAGAGGTACATTCCGGACTGGTGTGCATTGATTAATGACTTCCAGGTCCCAAAGGTGTGGATGTGGGAGTGAGAATCACAGAACAGAGGCAATAGAGCTCTGGCATAGGATCTGCAACAGCCTGGCTCATCCATCAGGAATGCCACGATGGAGGGGACGTTCCAAGGGTAGTCAGCATGGGAAAATATTTTATCAAAGAAACTTGGAATAAAAAAATAAAATTAAAATCTAAACATGAGCGCTTGACACAGTGCCACATCAGGGCTATTTTTAACTTCCTTCCTGATTGCTCCACTTGTTTTCATCATCGTCAGCTCTTCGAATGATGGAATTAGTCACCATCCATGAGATGAAGTGCATGGTTTGCAGTGAGCATCATCTGACCTCTCCTAAGGGACACCAGAGCCATGGTGTGCCCATGCCCAGGATCTGCCACCAGCTGTGAGTGACCTGCTGGCACCAGGACTCTGTGTCTGGTTGCAATGTTTGGGATGGGCCAGGATGTGGTGCTGCCCTGGCTCTGCTGCAAGAGTTCAAAGTGCCAGAGTTGGACACACTTTTATGTCTCTCTTTGGGGTAGGTGCTTCCCATGGAATCACCAGCATAAAAGAATCACAGACTGGCCTGGGTTGACCTTAAAGCTCACCTCATCCCACCCCACTGGCACAGGCAGGGACAACTTCCACTAGACCAGGTTGCTCCAAGGCCCATCCAACCTGGCCTTGAGCAGTTCAAGAGATTTTTAGAAAGAAGAGAGCAGGCTGGTGCTCGGTTCCCACTGCTCAATATTTTAATTCTGATTACTTCTAACTGTGCACTTAATGAGCTGGAGAAGCCCTTGCTGAGAGCCTGACACAGGTACAGGCTTGACATCCCTGCTGAGGTCAAGTGTGGAGAAGAGGGAAAGCTGAGCACTGGCCTCAGCCTTGGCAAGTGTCTGAGCACCAGATCCTCCCTGAACATGGGGTCCCAAAATCATGAGCTCTCCTGCTCTCCAGTGCCGCAGCACACCAAGGGGACCTCGCAACTGCAGGTGACACAGGGAGTCCCAGAGCCCCCCTTGCTCTGTGTGCTTTGAAACTCCCAGTTGCATGGTACATTTTCTTTCAGATTCAAATCCTAAAATATCCTGAGCTGAAAGGGGCCCACAAGGATCATCGAGTCCAGCTCCTGGCCCTGCACAGACACCCCAACAATCCCACCCAGGGCATCCCTGACAGCATTTTCCAAACACTACTTGAACCCTCATTATTTGTTTTTTTCTGAGTATTTAGCTCAGGGCAATACTGATTTCTTGACTTTGCAGTTGTGTGGCTATGGCTATGCTCAGTGATTCCTTGATAAAAATGGAGTGGCTTTCAGTTGATGTTGTAGCTGGAAAATACTCATCAGTCCAACTGGAGAAGTCTCCTTTTCCTTGATCCACAGAGGAGGATCCCTGTGGTGGTCCCTGTGACAGCACGGCTCAATTATGGAGCACTTTTCTTTTTGCAGGTTTTACCTGATCTATTTTCTAGTCCTTTGGGCTGAGCTCCTGAAGCTAATGGGAGCTGCATGTAGGCAAATGGCTTTGGAGCCAGACTAGAATAATTCCTGTTCATTAGAGAGCAGCACTGTATCACTTGGGAATGTCTTTCCAGGGAAATTTTTGAATGTTCAAAACTTTACTTCATATTAACCTCTCTGTTTCCAATATACTTCAGCAATTGATTAACAGTGATCCCATTGAATTGAAAAATGGAGTTACATACCTGAGTATGCAGCCAGGACACTGACCAGGACATGCAGCCCGTTGTCTTCAGTTCTGCTGTGGGTTGGTATCAAGTCCAGGCAGGATGAATGGGATCACCTGATGCCATGGCCCCTTTCCATGGCTTTATGCTTCACTTCATGGTTTTAATGGAAGATTTGTGATGGGGTTTGGCTGTTGCTGTCCCATAAGGAGACTGAGTGATGGGGAAATTCAGCTGGGCCAGGATAGGGGTTAAGTTCCTGGATGGAGACAGTGGCCACCCCCGGCAGAGCATCCCCTCCTACCTCCCCCTTGATCTAACCAGCTCACAGGTTCCAGGGCTCCTGAAAAATTGCTTGTTCATCTTTGGCTTATTTAAAAATAAAATCTCCTATGCAAACTAGAGACTATTTGTTTTTACTAAAGTCTGGAGTTTCCCACAGTGGGCTGTTGTGTTTGGGGACTGTTGGAGCCAACATCCATTTTTACCTAAGGTAAGGAGCCTTTCTTACCAGGATTTTTAGGATAATAATCATGACAGACATTTCCTAATTAGTCATTAATCATGGGCTGATCTTTCTGACATGTTCTGGGAACTGATGCTCCTGCCAAACCTTTTCTGCTCCCTCAGCTGTGATCCCCATGGCTCGGCCATGTCCCAGGAGGGTCTCCAGGATGCTCCACGTGCACAACTTGGCTCTTGCCTGGAGAGTGGGGAGAAAAGGAGAGGAAAGGCTTGGGAGGGTGTTTCGAGTCTTTGAGGTCTCAAAAGCCTGGTGGGTGGAGATGAAATGCCCACATCAGGACATGGAGCCTCGCCCAGGCTAAGCATTCCCCACACAGTGAGGAGCACCCCAAGGCATCCCATTGGGTGCACCGGTCTGGTCCTTGCCCAAGCTCCCACTCAGAGAGCTCTGACTTAGCAGGTTTTCTGATTTCCTGCACTGTGGTGGGAGATGATCAAGGCTTGTTAGGCGACAGTCCTGTGTGCTGGCTCTGCTTTGGCCCCAGCAGCTCTGAGGTGCTTCCAACAGAGGGCCAAGCACAGGGTGAGCAGGAGGAACATCCTCTGCCCCAGCCCTGCACCCAGCAGCCTCCCAGTGAAGAGCCACAGCAGGAGGCATTCCCTTCTCCCTGCATTTCCTCCTCCCCAGCTCTGCCCTGGCCTTTGTGAGCGCAGGGTACCTGTGGCCCCATTCCCACACTCATAATCCCTGGGTCATGGCAGACACAAAGGAGGTGCCGCCGCCGGGAGCCAGGCTGGGGGCAGCCAGGGCAGACAGGCAGAGCTGCCTCTGCTGCTGCTGCCTCATTTTGGTCTCACTGAGGATGACCTGCAGTTTTCTCCCTGCTAATCCCTCCCTTTAATCCCCTTCTCCCCTCCTACCCGGGTCAGGATGCTTTCTTGTCATCTCCCTCCTTCCCTGGTGGTTCCATCCCAGTCGCTATCGATAAACCCTGATTCAGCAGAGACGTCTCTGCTACCCCCACACAGGGGGCAGGGGACAAGCCAGGGCTGCAGGAAGGTGGAGATGCTGCCAGTGACATCACACTCTGCCCTTGCCTGGTTAGACATGAGGTGTAAGAGGAGTCACTCGAGGTGGAACAAGACAGGCTAGGTTCTGCCTCCTGTGAATTCCCAAGTGGGACCTCTCTTAGCAGGGCTTCCTTGCCAGGACGAAGGAGATGTAGGGCTGAAATCCTGTGTCCCCATGAGTCCCATAGCAATATTTCACTCCTGGGTTTGCTTCTGGGGCTGGGGACCCAGCAGAGCCCTCAACCAGGCAGTGTGCTCCCTGCCAGGCCCTGCCATGAGGCACTTTAGCATTGGGAGCTGGAGCTGGGCACTGCCCTTCACATGGACATCACCAATGCCAGGCTTAGCACAGCATCACCAGGGGCTTTGCTCAGAGTCTGAACAGAGATTCAGGGTCTGAGTTTAGTCCTGATTTGTGAGAGACTTTGCTCTAACACTGAAGCACCAGGGCATTCTCTACTAAAATGCCTGATGCAGTCGGTTCCAGCCCGCATTGCAGCGATGAGGTGATGTGCTCAGCTGTCACCAAATCCAGGGAGTCAAATAGCTGTGTTTTTATTGGAAATCCAGCAATAGCATCCTCATTTCCAGGCTTAGGGGGGAAGCCCACAAATGGTGGAGCTGTCCCTTTTTCTAGCTGTTTTCTGGAAGTGCAGCTGCAACTCACAAGCTGTGAGTCCCTTCCATCTGGAATTTCAATATTTCTAGTCCTAATACTGTGTCACATGGTCCTTACCTACTGAGAAGTTGGCTGCTCCAAAACCTCCTGTTTCAGCACTTTTCTCTGGCACCTGCAGGGCTGAGGGCTGACCTGAGCAGACAGCCCTGCCAGTGACTGTGGCATCCACCATGCTTCTGGAGGCCCCTTAAGGATGCACCTGTGGGTTTATCCGTGGATTTTTCTACAATGAGAGTGGTGAAGCACTGGCACAGGTTGCCCAGAGAGGTGGTGGCTGCCCTGTTCCAGGAAACATTCAAGGTCAGACTGGATGTGCCTCTGAGAAACCTGATCTAGTGGAAGATGTCCCTGGTCACTGCAGGGAATTTGGACTAGATGAGCTTTAAAGGTCCTATCCAACACAACGTGTGTGATGATTCTATGATCCTAGTAATAAACCAGTCCTCCTGGTGCCATCTGGGTGCTCGGGGACTCGGTGGTGCTCACAGAGCAGCAGTGCACAGCCCTCTCTGCTGACCTGAATCATGTGGTATCAGGGATGAGTGGAAAAAAAAAGCCTGAGGCTGTGGCAGGAGAAGCAGCCTGGGATGAGAGATAAGGTCTTCCTGTTTCCCACAACACCCTGGGTTTCTTATCTTCAGTACTGCAAATAAAAACGAGGGAGCCAGCGAGGCTGATTCTCACAATGTAGCGAGGATCCATCAGTGTTTGTTTTCCCAGTGGCTCCCGTCTCTGTAGGAGGATGCCTGGGCCCCAGGATGGGCTTCCCCAGCAGATGTCAGCTCAGTGGAGGTCTGCTCTCCCTGCGTGGCAGGCAGGGCTCTGTGTGTCCCCTCCACGTCCCATGGGATGGCTCCTGTTAGTCCTCACAGTCCCCAGTTCTACAGGGATGTTGCAGATCCCACCACTCTGATCCACAAAAGCTTTTTGGTCACCAGCAGGGAGGGAAATGCAGCTGTGCCATGTGCTGGGGGTGGGAGCCAGGCACTGAGCCGGCCTGGCAGGACCCCCACCCCACCCCACCCCATCTCTGCCAGCCTTGGCAGGCAGGAGCCCCAACTCCAGACAAGCAACGCCTGCGGTTTTCCAGAGCAAACGTTGGAAGTTTGCAATACCTGCTCATCACTGTATGGATTCCAATGAGGTTTTGAAATGTGGGATCTATAATTTATCACCTGCATTAAAATAGGGCGATTTATTTTATAAAATTACATACTGGTTTGGGCTGGAAGGGACCTTTAAAGCTTATCTTGTTCCACCCCCTGCCATGGCGTATTTCTGCACCAGCTTTTCTAAAACAATGGGTGCTTCTCCTCCATGTTACCCTGTTGGCATTACCTATTTCTAGAGACATGTATGATTTACTATTCCACCCTCTCTCCAGGGAAATAATGGGAAAAATGTCGGTGCTGCTGGTCTGGGTGAGTTTTATCAAGTAGCACAGCTGGCTGGTGAAGCTACATCTCCTGCTTTCCTGGAGGAGTCAGGGGCATGGATAAAAAAATACAAGGTTGTCCAATGTGGCATCAAGAACAAAAGAGCATCTCAGCAGAGGTTTGGTGTGGGCTGGGTCTGGTAGCAGGCATGGAGCAGGACTGGGACAAACTCTGGGAATTTTTAAGCCAGAGGGAATTTCAGGGTGGGAGGAAGCAAAATGATGGGATGGTGGCTCCACAGCAAAACTTTTAAGTACAACATCGAAAACTTTAAGTAGTTGTACAGGTTTTTAAGGTGTCTGACCTTTGAATTGTCCAGCAAAAAAGCAGGGAAGAGATTCCTTTTTCCACTGGAAAAAGTCCAGCTTGGCAGCCTGCGCCCAATTAGCAGCAAAAGCCACTAACGACTCAGCATGTGCAGCTCCAGCCTCCGACTCTTCTCACAGACCTTGTGAACTCTGGGACTGTTTTCTTTTCAGCCACCCTTTGCCAGCAAAATCCACACACAGGATGGTCTGTCCCAGGAGAAATCAGCTCTGCGGGAGCCTGAACCATTTGGAGGGAAAAGTGGTGCTTTCTGAGTGCCAGGGGGGCTTGTTCTAAAAATCCCCTTCCCACATTAAAGCACTGTCTCTGTGGTATGAAAGTGTACTGAAATTGTTAATAGATATAGATATTAGCTCATGAGAAATATATATATATAGAGAGAGAATATCTAAGTGTGTGTTTATGCATATTTATATATAGTAGATCCCACTGTATTGTGCTGAGGCTGTGAACTTTTGCTGGAGACTTTGGTAGTGTTCATGCTTAATTAAAACAAACCAAAGGACACCCTGGCCCTGGAAATGAAGTTTTGCTTCACTGAACAGCTGGGGAGATGAGGAGTGAGGGGCTGGTTTTGCAGGAGCTGGGCTGTACCACCCCCAGCCCCTGGAGCAGCAATGCCTGGCTGCTCACATCACTGGCAATGGGCTCCTGGCACCATTGCTTACTCACTGGGAGCCCCAGACCCCAGAAAATGCCAGAATTCTCCCTAGGAGTGTCACCATGGCTCTGTTCAGGGCTGGGCTGATGCTGGCAGTGCCCAGGAGGGTCCATGAGTGAACATCCTGCTCAGGCAGGGGGCTGGGCCAACTCCTGACACAACTGCCCAGGATTTTGCTTTTCCCACAAGCAGTTACATCCCCCATAGCCCCTTTTCTGGGGCATTAATGACCCTGCTGATAGATTTGTGCCACTGCTGCTTCCTGGGGCTCCTGGGCAGAGCATGTCCCTCTCCCCAGCCTTTCCAGGGATGTTCCCAGCTGGCACAGCCCATGTGAGGGACAGATGTGTGCCCATGTGCAGCTCCAGCACAGCCTCTGCTCAGCTGGGACTGTGGTGATTCCTGCTCCTTTTTCTCCATTGCTGTGTAACAGCCTCAGGCCCTGCCAATCCCCCACCCCTTTTCCCTCCTGTGAGCTCCCCTTCCGTGGAATTGGGTGCAAGGCTGGGCCCTGCATGGTCTGAGCTCAGCAATGTGACTGCTGGGGCTCACCAGGACCTGAGCCCCTGGGACAGCACAGCCTGGCCGTGGGCAGGGCCTGGGGAGTGCAGGGGGCAGCAGGGGGTCAGGGGTCAGACCCTTGGTGGCCACCCAGGTGCTGTGGCCATGCTGAAGTCCCCACAGCCAGAGGAGCCAGAGGGGGCCCAGGGAGCCCCTGGCCTGGGAGGGGATTCAGGGGTTGTCCTGGAAGTGGGGAAGTGCTGGAAGCTGCCTGGGGAAAAGGGATCCCTTGGGAAAAGCATCTGGCAGGGATGTTTCCCCTGTGGACACAGATGAGCTGCTTTCCCTGGAATAGGGCTCTCACCCAGGGAGTTGCTGTCCTGTGATCCCTCCAGAGCTTTGGGCTTTGCTGGGGTTGTAAATTAATTTCTCAGAGCCCTGCCTTTCGCCAGGCTTGTTCCTCCATTTCTGCTCTTTTTTTGAATGATTTGTCCCTTAAAAATAAGGGTGACCCTAGCAGTCCTGCCTTCCACTCACAATGCCCAGGGCAGCGAACTCCAGGATGGGCCCCAGGAAAAAGGGCAGAATCACACTTATTAAAAACCCTGAAAGCAATTTCACTAAGGCCATAAAACAGCAAGGCAGCTAAAAGCAGATAAATCTACTAATTATTTGCTCATTAAAAAAGCGCTCCAATAAATTCTTCTAAGGTGATCCCATAAATCTCTCCAACACCATTAAGGCCAGTTGTCTTCAATTCTTATCTCCCCCCAAGGAAGCCTTTTATGGACTTACAAACAGTGGGTTTGGGATTTGTATTGTAGATATAACCAAAGTTTGATGTGGTCATCCAACAGAAGTGACCCCTGTTCCCCACAGCAGCCAGAAGCAGCAGGTCCTCCCTAAGGAGGCAGATGAAGCTCAAGGACTGGCAGAACCAGCAGCTCTTGCCCTGTGACTCCAGGAGCCACTGTCAGGCCTCCTGGGAGACTGCACGGATGCTGAGCCGTGGCCACAGCTGGTACAAATGGCTTTTCCTGGAACTGGAAGTGTTTGAGCACAAGATGAGTCTGTTTGCAGTCATCTGGGCCCCTGCACTGGGTGCATGACAGGTTGGATGGGGATTGGAGCAACCTGGTCTGGTGGAAGGTGTCCCTGCCCATGGCACGGGATGGAACAAGATGAGCTTTAAGGTCCCTTCCAACACAAAACAGTCTCTGCTTCTGTGATTTTGTGATTTGCACACTGAGGGCTGGGAATGGAGCTTGCTTTGGTCATGCTGGGGGGACTGGATGGAGCTCAGGTGGAAGGGCTGTTCCACAGAGACCTTCAGTTCTGTGTGTACAAATTAAATACTTAGAGGAAAATCATCTCCCAGCCACTCATCAGGCAAACCTCCACTAAAACCCTGAAATTATGCAAGAGATATTTTAGCCCTGACACTGCAGGGCTGCTTCCTGCCATGGTATTGGGTGCTGCCTTCTGCCTCCAGCATCACAGCATCCTTCTCCCCTTCTTGCAACCACATTCAGCCCTCCTCAGCCCTGGCACTGCTTGCTTCCATTCTGGGGAGCAAGAGCTGGCAGGGGGATGCTGGCCCAGCACTCCTTGGCTGTGCCTTGCCACTCTCTGCAATGCCAGCTCTGCCTGCAGTGCTGAGTTCACAGCCCATTTTCCAGCCAGTACCTGGATTACCTGAACCAACCCCCCCCGGCTGTCCCCTCCTGGCAGGAGCTGTGCAGAGCCACAAGGTCCCCCCTGAGCCTCCTCTTCCCCAGGCTGAGCCCCTTTCCCAGCTCCCTCAGCCTCTCCTGGGGCTCCAGTCCCTCCTCCACCCTTCCCTCACTGGAGCTGTGCTTCCCTGGTTCCCCATACCCTGGACGGGTCCCCAGGGAAATGTCACCAACAGGTTTAAAGTGACATGGATGCAGAAATTGTGCCATGAGCCTGATGCCACTGCTCAGCCCCTGTGTCCCTGTCCCCTGCTCTGGCAGCAGCTGCTATCTGGCTTCTATTTTCAAGTTTTATTGCTTGCTCTGAGATTACAGACTCTGCAAGGGGGAGTGTTTCTCACTATCCTTCTCTTACCGAGATGATGTGTGGCTTGATTTTATGTGTTTTTCTGATTGCTTCTGCTTTCTGCCTGTGCACAGCCTTTCTGGTTTATGGAGTCAGGCCAGTTCAGCCAGTACCACTGAAACCCTCCATAGCCACCTGCCCTCCTATCACTAACCACTCTTTAAAAAAAAACCCCGAGTGTGAGGAAAATGTTTAATTTTGCATCTCAGCACGTGCAAAGGCCTCAGTGTCCTACCCAGGGCGTTAGACAAAGCTGGCTCTCCTGCAGGATGCATCTCCATAGGGAAGTGCCTTTCTCCTGAGGCGCGTTGGCCCGGGGTGACACCGACACTGCCGTGGGCTGGCCGGGGTGACGCGGGGGCAGGAGAGCAGCACCTGGGGCGGCAGTGCTCAGCTCCAGAGCCCATCCTGCGTCGCCTCGCCCGGCCCTGGGGTGACAACAGCGGCGGCGACACGGCTTTTGCCTCGTCCCTGCGGCCACCCCAGGCACAGCCTGTCCCCGCCGTGCTGCGACACGAGCTGTCCCCTCCCGCCGGGGGACAGAGCCCAGAGCCACCTTCCCACGGGCCCTGCCCCGCCCCTCGGCTCCCCTCTGATGTGGCCTCCGAAGGATGTGGTGACAATAAAAGCGCGGTGCCGGCGGGGTGCGAAGGCAGCTGCGGCGCTGGGTTTCCTGTTCGCACCAGCGCCTCAGGCCCGGCCCTGCCCAGCGCCCGGAGCCGGCCCGCTCCCCGCACCGCCAGCCCCATTGACAGCTATTTGCTAAAACAACACCCAGTGTGTCAACTCCCTCTAGGCCAAAAATAACCGCCGCCCCATTAACTCCGGCTGTTTGTTTGTTTTCAGCTGTTTTCTGCCCCTCTCTGGGGAGGGGCCCTGCCTGCCGGGGGCAGCGCGGTGGCACCCGCCGTGCCCGGGCGGAGCCCCCTCGCTCCCCGCTCCGGGCAGCTCTCGGTGCGCCGCGTTAAACGCTGGAGCACCCGCTCTGCCTCGGCCGGCTGGGCTTTTGCTCTGTGCTGGGTGATGGGGGCTCCCGGAGGTCCCCTCCCGCAGGGACAGGGCAGCCGGGTCACACGGAGACGGCCCCCAGCCCTGCCCCCTTGCCTCCACCAGATTTTGGGACCCGATGGGATTGTAGGGCCGTAGCAAAGGGTTGTGGCTGCCTGTGGCTGCAGGCGCCAGGGAATGGGACAGCAAATGTCTCAGTAGGTGCTAAGCAGGCTGAGCAGAAGGAGAGGGCTTAGTGGACTTCTTTGGGGGCTTAGGAAGTGGGGCTGAGGTGGGAGCAAGAGCTCCTGGGGAGCTGGGAGTTCCCAGCCCCTCCACAGTCCCTCGTAAGCCCACCTACAGGATGGATTTTGCTTGGTTTTTCTGGGGAATCCACAAATAGGCATTTCAATTCTTACCCTTTTAGTCAGATATCGGTGGTAAGAATGATAGATTTACTCCCCAAATCCTGGGAAATCTGTCTTGATTTTCAACCATCTCTAAAGCAAAGTAAAAGTCTTCCAAACTGGAAGAAAAATGCCCCCAGTGCCTGGAGGGAGAAGAATTGCTTTAAAGAAAGAAATTCACATTTCCCACAGCGCCTGTGACAATATGTGTGCCCACATTGGGCAGTCAGAGCCCTTCCCCACAGATGTCCCTGGTGCTCTTTGGCCATCTGCCCCTGCCAGCTCCCCCTAATCAGGCTCTTCAGGAGCCCCAGACAGGTAGAAGGGTTTGACAATGTCCTTCCCTTCAAGGACGGAGGAGGACAATGTGTCCCTGTACTGGGCACTGCTCAAGCCACACCTCAGGTCCCGAGTTCAGTTTTGGGATTCTCGTGACAGAAAGACTTTGAGGGGCTGGACCATGTCCAGAGAAGGGAACAGAGCTAAGGAGGGGACTGGAGCTCCAGGAGTGGCTGAGGGAGCTGGTGGGGCTCAGCCTGGAGAAAAGGAGGCTCAGAGGGACTCTTCTGCCTCTGACAATCGTGTTTCTGGAGCAGGTTTTGCTGGAAGTTAAGAGCACGTGCAGGTTGTGCTGTGTCCATCTCATGTAACTGCTGTGGTGGGGAGGGATCAAAGTCCTCAGCTTCACACTGAGGGTGGAATTGGGACATCCAGGAGTGCTGCTGAAAACCCTCACACCACCAGTGCCCACAGCTGTCCCCAGGAGGGGACACCTCCCATCCCTTTAGGAGGTGCAAAATGCAGCAGGACCATGGGACTGAGCACCTAACAGAGCACAAGACCCCGTGCAGATAACCCAGGGAGCATGCAGGGCAGTAAAACCCCCTGTTTGTCACTCCCCAGCCATCACCAGAAAGTGGCCTTAAATGGCCCTTTCCACAACGAAAAATAAGAAGTTGTGTCTGTCATGAAGGAGAACAGACTATTTCGTATGCTGGGTGAAATCAGAGCAAGTCACTCCCACGCAGGTCACCGTCTCAGCCACTTCTGCATTGCCTGTCAGCTCTTGCCTCTGCAGCTGCTTTGCAGAGCTTTGCCTGATTAAAATTATCTTCACAGGAAGGCAGACCAGGGAATCCATTAAAAATGACTGTTTAAAATGTCCAAGGGTCTCTAATTGCAGTGGACTTCATGGGGAAGGGTCAGGATCTCCACCCTGGGGAAACACCTCTCATGGGTGTGTTGGGGGAGATATCTGTGTTTACCAAAATTTCTGCTGCTGTGAAGAAGATCTGGCCCTGTATGGGAAAAGGACAGCCTTATCTGGGCACTGGAGGCTCCCTCACACTTACAACATCGAAACCATCACACACAAGCACTGGTGCACAAAAGTCTGTGTGATGTCCCCACAGAGACAAAGTGGAAAAGTCAATGAGGTAATGATGAGCTGAAAGAAACATTATCCAGGAGGTTGTGGGCTGCTGCAAGTCACAAAACGTGGAGAAAAACCCTTTCTTTGACAATAGCAGTAGCTGTTCAGGTTGATTCATTTGGGCAGAAGTTGCCCTGGCCTGTGCTGGTCATCCAGGACATTTTATCTTCATTACCTTTTCATTGACAAGACCAATAATGGAACCGCGGGGAGCACAGCAACAGAGATTTTCTTCCTGCGCAGGAAGATTTTGCAGTTTGCAGTTTGGGCTGTGCAGAATGAGCCATCAGCTTGGTTGTTTTGTTTGTTCACCCTACTGGAATGCTTATGATTGTCATCAATGTGCTTTCTAATTTCAGGAGGTTCTTTCCAATTTTTTCTCTCCCTCACTGACAAACATTATTTCTACCCAAGAAGTTTCTCCTTATGTGACAGATGAGGACGGTTCCTCACGGCATGTGAGAATTTCTCACCTGGTTTTGCAAACAATCTCCTCTGGTTCAGGCTTGGCTGGTGTCCCTCTCTTCATCAGTCTGGGATGGTCACCCCATCTTTGTCCAATGAAAAACCTCTTCCAGCCTTGATGTTTCGCTCCATCTTTTGGCATCTCACACCCACATTTCCTCGGGAAAGGTTTTGGAGGCATCCAACCCCAGCCCACCCCTGTGAGGTGGCTCCAGAGCAGGGGAAGTGCAGGCTGTGGGTAATGCTTGCACAGCACATGGATGCTCAGGTAGGAATTACATTTAAGCCTGCCAAGCCACAGGATTCTCATCCAACAGCTTTCCATGACTCATGTCCTCAGGAGACCCCAGGCCTGGCTTTCAGAGCTGGGTGTCACAGCTTCCCAAGACAGCAGGTTTGGCCTGGGGCCTGGCTTTTTGTACTGGGATGCACGTGATGTCTCCAGGGGCTCAAGTGATGGCATTTTCCTTTCAGACTTTGCAGAGTAGCAGGAGACATTTATGGTGCTGTCTGACATAGGAGGTTCCTCATTTCTCATTTCTCCTCTGGGAAAATGTTCAGAGAACAAAATATAAATAAATTTTAAAAGACACAGTAGTCTTTTTTTCTAGTTTAGAGAAGTTGCTTCTCTGTTTGTTAAAGATAATGGGGGAGTAGATATTCACTATGTGTGGAAGAAACCATGTCTGGTGTGGTCCCAAGTCCATCACCTCCAAGTCCTCCAACAACTTGCATGGAATGAGGGAGACTCTGGAAATAAGGCCAAGAAATGGGCTCAGCACAAATCCTGAGCCTGTTGTGCCCCGAATGCTGGTCTAGCTCTCATGCTGTGGTGGATACATGTCCTGGGACATTTCCTTTGGGCAGGAGGGATCTCTGGGATGTCCCTGCCTCTCCTGGAGCCTAAACATCCCCTTCCCTGTCTGATCAAGCATCCCAGCTCCAGCCTGGCTGCAGAGTGCTTATGTCTGGAAAAAAACCCCACAAATAAAATTGATTTGGTTTGAATAGAGGGGCTGAAGACACTGGAGAGTAGGACATACATGTGCTGGGCTTGTGTGTTGGGGCTTGGGGCACCCCAGAGCAGCCCCTGTACCCTGGAGGGGCCTGCAGTGGTGGCTGGCAGATGCCAGAACTGTGTCAGCTCTGCGTGGCACCGAGTTCCCACCACAGATCCCGCTCCCAGGAACCAGCCACTGACAGATCTGTAGTTCATGAGGGTTCACTCACCTTCCTGGACACTTGGAAGTTTCTGGTGCTTCAGTTTGGGCTATTCACCCACAGCAGTAGCTTGGAGAGGAATTTGATCCCTGATGTCCATAACTGCTGATGGGAATCATTGTCCGCAGCCGGTGTCTCTCCCACAGACAAGGAAGGAGTCCCAAGCGCAGGATGCAGCTGAACACCAAACTCAGGGCAGTTCTGAGTCCTGTGCCTGGGGTCTGTGCTGTGCGTGGTGCAGCTGGGACACGGAGCAGAGAACTGAGCTGGAGTGTCAGAATGCAATCCCTGCTCCCCTCACACTGCCAGGCTGCTTCTGTGGCTGTAGTACAGGGAAAGAAGGGGCAAATTGGTTATTGCTGACAGCATAAAGACAGCCCCTCATTTGCTGGAGGAGCAGTGGGGCACCACTGGGGTCCTGGCCCCCACTCCTCCCATCCTCCAGCAAACCTCCTTGCAGAGCTGGGGGTACCTTGTACCTTTGGCTTTTGCTGGTGGCAGGGTCTCAGCGTGGCAGCCGTGGTGGGAGCTCACACATGTCCCCATGGCCTCATCCCCACCAGGATGGGCAGCACCGTGGCTCTCTCCAGTGCCAGTGTGGGTGCCAGCCCTCAGCGTGGGGCCTGGCATGGCAGGGACACCTGGTCTGGTGGAGCCAACCCCCATTTGGGAGTCTGAGCTCCTGCCACGCAGCAGGCTCACTGCTCCTCGTTCCTTCTGTCCCTTTGCTGGTTCTGCTGTGATCCTGTGCCCGCTGTGTCTCTCACAGTGCCCGGGCACTGGGACACAGCGAGGTGACAAATCCCTGCACACCAGGACTGTTATTTATTTACTGCCACAGCCTCGCTGAGCCCCAGCCGAGCCTCCGAGCTCTGCAGCCGCTTCGCCTTTTTTGTTTTCATCTTCTCACATTTTTGTAGACGCTGTGTTTTCACATCTCCTGTTTGTTTTGAATGCCGGGGGGGAAAGCACACAGCACGGCGAATTCCCAGCCTGGACCATGCCGGCTGAGGCGGGGCCGGGGTGTGAAGGCGCCTGCTGAGAGCGTGGTCAGGGCGCAGCAGTGAGCGAGGCTGCCTGCAGCCTGCAGCCTGCAGCCACCCCACCGCTCCTGGGTCCGTGTGCCTGCGGCCCCGGGACGGGCACGGGGCCCGGCGGGGGGAGGCTGCGGGGGAGGCAGGTGCGAGCAGCCGGCAGAGCTCATCCCAGCCCGGAGCAAGGGATCCGTCCTGATCTCGGCATGATTCTGTTGGAAGTTTCCTCCCAGTGGCTGCGGGAGTGCCCCATCCCTGCCGTTCAGCGCCAGCAGAGCCAGCCAGACAGGGGTCCAGGCTGAGCAACCCTTGTCCCCAACAAGCCTCAGTTCACAGGGTGGCTTTGGGATGGACTGGGCAGAGCAGGAGCTCTGCAGGAGCAGCTGTGGGCATTGCTGGCTGTGCTGCTGTGGGTGCTGGCTGGAAGGAGCCACTTGAGCAGGGATTTGTCTGTCCTAACTTCCCACGGGATTTGTTAGGCTCCAGTTCCGGGTGATGCTCAGACAGGCTGATGGTGCTCTAGGACCCACAGGATACCTCACCAGCACCCTCTCCTTAACATTTATTTTAAAACAAGGAATTTCATGCCCACCTTAGCAGGTCCAGCACATGGTTATCCTGCATCTTGGCAGCAGTGCAGAGTCCTCTGGGTTCAGGCCTAAAATTTGGAGCCTTTTTGAGTTCTTTGGGTGGTTGTCTGGCTTGGTCCTCTGCCTCAAAGGTCACTAAACCTGGACTGGGTGTGCTGCAGGAGGGGATCTCACATCTCACTGGCTTCAGCATCATGGTGGTCCCACCTCTCACAGCTGGCCTCTCCTTGACCACACTGAGGACTTCCTCCCTTCCCACATCCCTTGCTGCCATTCGGGAGCAGATCCTGTTTGTGATAGGCCCCTGAGGGCGGTTCCTTCTGTCTGCCTGTCAGTTTGTCATATCCAGACAGTGTCATCTGGGGGGTTTGACCAATTCTTCATACTTTTGCGGTTTTGTTTCTGCGTTGCTTCATCTCACGTGCCTTCCAGAGCAGCCCAGGGATTCACCAAGGTAAAGGCAGGCTGAGGATGTGCTTGCTCATGCAGGAAGGGCAGGGCATTGGGAGCAATCATTGACCTGGAGAACAGCACGGTGCCCCTGGGCTGGCAGAGACAGGCCCACATTCCCTGCTAGCTCTGCCTGGTGAGGAGCACAGGGACAGCAGGATGGGGACACATCACCCTCCATCTCTACTAGAGCCTGCAACAGGCACCAGCAGCCTCCCTGCCCACAGGGACCTTGGCTTTCCTTCCCACAGAAAGCTTGGGGAAAGGTGAGGCTTGGCTCTGTGGAGATGCCACCCCTCCAGTGCTCCAAAAGGGCTGAGCACTGGAGTAGCCATAGGGTGGCTCTTGGGAGGATCTTCCATGGGAAATGCTGAGATGCTGTGGCCCTGGGGAGCAATGGAGTCTTTGGCAGTGTGCCCCTTTTGGGGTGCCTTGGCCTTGTGCTGGCTCTGAATAACCAAGACTGAGGCTTGGGGGCTTCATCCTGTAAGACCACCAGACCAGCTCAGCTGGGAGCATTTGTGCCCCTTCACTTTTCTCCTGCTCTTGTGACACAAAGAGCAAAGCTGCCAGTTTGCCTGGAATGACCTCTGTGCCCTCCAAGCCTAACCCCTTCCTTGGAAATACAAAAATCCCATTGCCTTGCACCTCCATCTGTTTAGCGAACAGTTTAACCTAACAAGATTAGCATTTGAGGTCGGCTCTTCTGCTTTTACGTTTTTCCCCCGCCGTTTGCAAAGAAAACAGCATTGGATTTGGGACAAAAGCTTGAAACCCCTCATTTGTAAGTAGCACAGCCTTTGGAAACTGTTTTGTTCCAAAGTTATCTGGGGAAGGGCTTGTGAATCCTCTCCTAAAGCAAACAGGAGCTGGCCAAGGGGATCAGCTCCAGGGAGGATGAAGCCCTGCATGGAGCATCACACCCAGAGCTGGGAGATTCCAGTGGGTTATTCCTCCCAAAGGAAGTTTGCGAGCAGAGAGGATGCAGGAGCAGGGAAGGGTTGCAGTGATGTGGTTGAACAGGAGTGAATCAAAATATTCCCTCCAGACACTCTCCAGTGATGTTCCAGTGCACACCTCCATCCTACTGGGAACACATGAGGAGTACAGGCACATCCCTGATGGAGGAAGCCTTTAAGATCCAGCCCAATGTTGCCACCACCATGTTCACCACTGAACCATGTCCTCACATGCCAGGAATGCTGACTCCACCACTGCCCTGGGCAGCTTGTTTCAGGCCTTGACAACCCTTTCTGGGAAAAAAAAAAAAAAAAAATCCTAATATCTAATCATGTGAGAGCAGTGGGCGGCAAAGCCAAAGTAACCTGTGAGGGTACACAAGTGGATTTTTCAATGTTTGTGTTTACTTGTTCCTTAACCATCAGCACATCCCACCAGGAGCCCCTTCCATCCAGCTGGGCCCGGGCCCTGCCACAGCCTGGCAATGCCCAGGGAGGGGACAGCCTGAAGAGTCCCCAGGGACTCGTCAGCAGGGTTGGGGGGAAAAGGTAAACGGTTTGATTTTCATTCTCTGGGGCCGTTTTCCCTTCCCTCTTCTCCCGCCCACCCCCTCCCTTTTCGCCACATTGTGCTGAGCTTGAATCGGGCCTTCACAAAGGGGATTAGGGGCTGGTTGCTGATAAATAGGAAAGCAGGTTGGAAGCGTGGGAACCAGCCGTGGCGCAGCACGGAGGGACATTCCTGCTCCGGAGGGCCGGGCGGGAGCAAAAGTCCAGGCTAACCCCGGGTCACCCGGGGGAACCCAGCGCCTGAGAAGATTTGTTCGGACACTGGCTTTTGTTGTGCACAGTTCCGTGTCAGCCCAGCGTGGCTCTGGCCGCTATTGATGGGAAGGAAAGCGCTATTGTCCAGCGCCCGAGGGCCCCCCTTTCACTCGGCGCTTTTGGGGTGACGTCAAGGAGGGACGTGGGAACCCGAGCAGACAGCCCGGAGTGTCCCAGCCCTGCCCCGTGCCTGCCGAGGCGAGCAGGGATGCTCAGGGGGTCCCCGGGAGCTGAGCTCTGCTCCCCCTGTGCAAACCATCTCGGCCAGGTGGGATGGATCCTCCTGCAGACAGCTGGGTGGGAATGCGGAGGGTGCTTTTTCTTTATCTCAGCTGCACTGTTATCAGAAAAGTTTCCCAGAGGAAAGGGGTGAGCCTGCCAAAAAATTCCTTCTGGGAAATGTCTGCTGGATTGAGAGTGTGGCTGCCCAGCCCTGTGAGTCCTGGGGGTGGCTGTGGTGTCCGCTCCTGCCCCACCTCACACCTGCTGGTATGTTGAGCATCCCTCATTCTGATGCTTTTCATCTCCACCTGGAGACCCCAAGAGAGGTGGGAGAAGGGCCTGGGACTGGCCTGAACCCTTTGTCCAGCTCCTGCTCTGGCCTCTCTTCAGGAAGAGGCCAGTTAGGGAATTTCCCCATGAGCACTGTGGGCTGGTGCAGTGAAGCTGCCTGGAGCAGCCAAATGAGGATCAGCTGCTTTGCATCTGGTGCTGAAGCTGGAGCAGCAACACGGAGCATCTGGGGACAGGCAGCACGCCAGGGAGGGAGCCTGCTGGGAAAATCCCTCCTTTTCCCCCTGTGACCTGACAGTGAGGGGCTGAAGGTGACCTTGAGCCCTGCAACTGGTCCTGGCTGGAGTCTGCATGGTGCATCCACCAGCCCAGGCTCAAAAAAGGGGCTGAGCACCAAGGCTGGAACTCGCTCCCAGCCCTCACTCCTCCTCTGAAGCCAAAATTTGCTGTCAAAGGCTCCAGCATGGCTCTGGGATCCTCACAGGGTCAAAAAAGCTCAAAGGAGCTGAGCAAATGGTCTAAACAGCCATATCAACGTGTATATGGATGTGGACCAACAGGCTTTGTGTCCAGCGGGGAGGCAAAGGGGGAGAGTGACAAATATTTGCTGCTGGCAGGTCCTGTGTCTGTGTTCTACCACATCAGAAGGGAAAACAGAAGGCTCCCCTACGAGCTGTGATTACCCCAGAGAAATGTGGCACAGTGGGATCGTGGCTGCTTCACTGCTGAGGATGCACACTGCCCTTCCTGAGGAATCTGTGTGGGCAGCTGTGGAAATACTCATGGAGGTCACTAGAGAGCCTAGGAGCTGCAGGGGCAGCATGGCTCTGCTAGGGATGGTCTGCAGCCAGGGTTTTTCTGAAAGAAAAAACTTTTTCTGAAAGACCTCTGAAAAAAGTGGGAATGACTTCCAAGAAGTTAGATTTTCAGCTGGTCTGGGTCCTTCCTGGTGGGTGGGAGAAGCGAGTCACCACCTGCATTTTTGGGTCCTTTCCCAAAGTGGCTCCCTGGCCCTGCACATCTGAGGGCTGGGACCCACTGTGCTGCTGAGCACCTGACCCACAGCTGAGCCAGCACGTGGCAAGCCAGGGTGTCCCTGTGGTCCTGGGAGAGTGCACAGATGGGGCCAAGGATGAGGATGAGGACAGAAATGAGGATAGGAATGAGGGTGAGGATGTGAATTGGAATGAGAATGGGGACAAGGATGAGTCTTTTTGGCAGGGCCTATTGCAACAGGACAAAAGGCAATAGTTTTCAACTGACAGAGGAGAGGTTTAGATTAGATATAAGAAAGTTTTTTACAATGAGGGTGGCGAGGCCCTGGCACAGGGTGTCCAGAGAAGCTGTGGCTGCCCCATCCCTGCCAGTGCCCAAGGCCAGGCTGGGCAGGGCTTGGAGCAGCCTGGGACGGTGGAAGGTGTTCCTGCCCACGGCAGGGGGTGAGACTGGATGGGCTTTAAGGCCTCTTCGAACTCAAACCAGTCTGGGACTCTGTGGTTCTATGATTTGAAAGCAGACTGGAGCTTGGGAGCACTCTGGGATGCCTCACTGGGACTCACGGAGGTGCACGGGGCAAACTCCTGGCACTTCCAACCATCCATGCATGGAACACATCAGCCAGGGCAGACAGCACAAGGCATGAACACCTCCCTCCTGAAGGGCTGGATCAGCCCCTGAGGACAGTCCTGCTGGGGCTCCCCCCGTCCCAGCATTCCAACCCCACCGTGGGTTTGAGCTGGTGTCACTCACTAGTGGCAGCCCCCTGTGCCAGGAGCCGTGGTGACTCTGCCTTCAGCCCTCGCTCAGTCCTGAGCCCCTCCTGGCCTGTGAGTGGCTGCATTCCCATGCCTCATCCCTTTGGCTCTCTGCAGAAGAGCTGTTTGCTGGTGTGAAATTTGGTGTCAACTCCTGGCTGTTTGGGTGCAGTTCTGTGCTGCAGTGGTGCTGACATGTCCTGATGCCACATGTCCCTGTCCCGGGGCTGCACTCACTGACAGCCCCATCACTGTTACCCCAGAGCTGGGACATGCAGTGACACTGCAGGAGCCCAGCCCAGGCCATGGCCTTTCTCTCTCTTGTTCTCCTTCTCTCCCAGCTATTCCCATTCCCAGGCTGTGCTCCCTTTGCAGTTCATCATTCCCACCAGGCAGGCACCTTGTTTCAGGCTGCTCATAAGGATTCACTGCCCTTTGGCAGAGGTGCCCCTGTGCCCTGACACCCAAAGCTGTGTGGTGGCAGTGCAGCCTTGCCACTCCTATACCAGAATCCAGGGGATAAACCGCGTCTGGCCCGCGGGCTGTGGGTTGTTTGCCAGGATGGTGATGGCCTTCCCCCCTCCGGGGCTGGGATGGTTCCTTTGGGAACCCGCAGGCAGGAGCACCGGGACACAGGGACACCTGCCCACACGACCCCCCCCCTGACCCCGGCCCGGCGGGCTGGGTCTGTGTGAGCACAAATTCCCGGAGATGAGCCGAGTTTGAGCCGACACGAGTCCGGCATCATCTGCTTTGCAGGGAGAACCAGCAGAAATCTGGTGTTTCCGTTTCTCTCCAGGCACCTGAGAGCAGCCAAATTCTGGGGGTGCTGAGCACTTGGGCAGTGCCTGCAGAGGTGAGCGGTGCCCAGGGTGCCCAGGGTCCCCCCCTCCCGGGGCAGTGGCCATTTGGCCGCGGCAGCGCCGGCCCAGGGCGGTGCCGGGCGGTGCCGGGGCGGGGGCGGCCGGAGCGGCCCCATCGCACCTCGGCCGGAGATGAAAGAGCCGCGGGCCGGGAGATGAAAGAGCCGGCGGGGCCGCGGCGGGCGAGCACGGAGGTGAGGGGAAGCCCCGGGAGTTGTTTTTCCTCTCATCTCTGCCGCGCAGCAGGACAGCGGCAAGCAGCGCCAGGCGTTCCCAGGGCTCCGGCTCCGGGCTGAGCATCCATCGGGCTGCTGCGTGCAGGAGGAGAGACTCGGGGGTGTCTGCTGAAGGAGAAGGGCTGCAGGGGGTAGAATAACCTCTCCTTTCATAATTTTTATCATGGGGGGGATAATAGTATCTTCTTTGCCTGAGACAGAAGCTGTGGGAATCCTGGGGGCAGGCAGAGTCTCCATGAGCCAGGAAGGTGTCCCCTGGGCTGCTGAGGATGCTCTGCTCCAGAGGCGCCTTTAACCTCCTGCACTGGAGCCGCGTGTTCCCAGAGGCTCCTGCAGGGCAGAGAGAGCAGGGGCTGGCACTTACAGACGGGCACCCTCGCCTTCTCCAGGAAGCCTCAGACTTGGAGGTTTGGACTTTGATGTGCCTTGGGCTTTGAAACTGAGTGTCCAAGACCAAATGGCAAGCTACTACTCCCAAAATATTCTCTCCAGGGACCTGGTAAAGGTCCATTTTTTTTTTTTTTTATTTCTTTGTATTACTTTTGCAAGAGCTTGTGCAAAGGTCTGGGCTTTTGCTTTGAAGTGCCTCAACCATGCAGGTACCCAGGAAATGGGGCTGAGCAGGAGCAGTTCCCACCCAGCTGCAACCTCCAGGGCAAACCCCAAGTCTGTTCACTCCAGCAACTCAGGCAGAACTCAGAGGGGTTTATCCTCTAGCCCTGGCCCTATGTGTCCCAGAGTTCTGCCAGGCTGCAGGATTTGTGGTGACCAGGGGCGTGACTGACTGTGGCCACAGATAAAGGCAGTGAGGAACGGGGCACTGATCCCTGACATGGCAGGTAGGGACCAGGGACTCACAGAGAGTTGGGTGAAGGTGCTGATGGAGCCAGACAGGTCTCCAGCTTGGCTTCTGCATGACCCAGACTGCAGTGTGCTCATCCCTGCATTAGACTGGCTTGAAAAATTGAGGGAGTCTCTTGTTGCAGCTCAAACTGTTGTGTTTGCAATTTCATTGCCTCAGGGTGCTTTGGTTGGTCCTGAACCTCCTTGACTGGGTTCAGGCAGACCTCAGGTGGGGAAGGAGAAAATCCAGAGCTGCCCTCTAAACCAGCCCTCTGTTTGTGTCTCCTCTCCTGTTTGTTGCTGCTCTCCCAGGCAGGTCCAGGGCTGCCACCTGCCCTGGGGGCCACTCTGTGCATGGACCCACCCAGCCAAGAGCTGGGAAGAAGGTCTGGGATAAAGATGCTGGACAAGCCATCCCAGCTCCACTCTCACAGCTGCAGCAAGTCTGACAGTGCTCTGCCTGCTCCTCCCTGGACAACACCAACCCTTTCAGAACCCACGGGGTTCAGCTAGCACTGGGAAGCCTGAGGACAGTGGCCTGAAGGACAAGGGTCCCAACTCTGCTCTGCACCTCCCTTCTGCACCAACCCTCCCTCCTCTTGCCCTAACTCCTCTAATGCTGGGTAAGGTCTCTTCTCACCTTGCCCTGAGCCTCACAGCTGTGGCCCTGGCTCAGTTCCTGGCTCAGAGGTGCTTCTGACCCGGGAACAGGCAGCAACAGCTCACCCACGTGTTTGTCTCCATCACATGGACCCGTGTCAGGGTATGGCAGGCTTTGCCCTCCCTTCTCACGCACCCAGGCACCTGTGTCAGGTGAGGAACTAAACCTGCCCCAGGTTTCTCAGGACACTAAGAGTGAACCAAGAGCTTTTAAAACCAGCCCAGAATCACACTGGGTCAGAGCCTGCATTATTGTGCCTTTGCTTCCCGTGAATTCCAGTCCTCTGAGATATTTAGATCAAACCTGATGACCCAAATCTGAGGAGAGGAGAAATGAGAGGAGAAATTACCCAGATGAGGGGAGAAATGACCCTCCAAAAAGAGCAGCCCAAAGAGGCCCTGCATGTGCTCTGGGCCACCCCGGGCCGCTGCACCCGTGCACAGAGGAGCAGCCAGGCAGCACCAAAGTGATTCACCGGCTTTAATTCAATTATTTTGCAAAGCAGCATGAGACCAAAGGCACCTCTGCAGGATCCACAGCAGCAGGACGACTCTCCAGGCTCTGGAAGCTGTCACTGACAGCCCATGTGAGACAGCTCAGTGGGCTGGGGCCAATAAACATGTAAGCAATGCAGGACCCACCTGCCGGTCTGCAGCAGGGCCCCTGAAGGAGCTGGGGCAGCAGAGGGTCACCCCATTGCTGCAGTGGGCCAGCAGCTCATTGGGGCACCTGGAAAAGCCTCCCAGCCCTTTGGGGCAGGAAGGTTGTGGGGTCAGGGAGGAAGCTGCCACCAGAGCTGACTGGAGATGGAGGTAGGCGTGGAAGGAAACAATAGAGAGGAGGGAAAAGGACTCATCCCTTCTTCCTCCTGCCTCCCTGGAGGAAGAAGCATGGACCTAGTTGAGGTTCCAAGGCAACATGAGAATCTGGAATTTGTAGGGTCTTGCAGGGATGTGTCCCCAAGTGTGGGGCTCCTCAGGCATTCAGCATCTGCTGTGGCCTTGGGCATCTCTCAAGCCCACTGCCCCAAGTAGTCCAGGGTATCCAGCCATAAATGAGGCAGAGCAGGTATTGTTAATGTGAAAAACACAGAAAAACCCTTTTCACTTCAAGACCTCCCCTCTGGCCCTTTCTTTATGTCAGCACTGAGCAGCTGCGATGCCCTACACAGGCCTTGTTTAATTAAAAACTTGAGTGAGGAGGCTGCTACCCCAACTGTTTATCATCTCAGAAGACATCTGCCAACGTCTGTGGCAGGGAGTCCCAGTTCCAGGTGATGCCTGCCCCATCCCTGCTGCTGCCATGTTCCCAGGGAGGCCAGAGCTGCTGTGCTCAGTGCTCATCTGGCCACTCTGAATGCTGAGCTGGGGCTCAGCTGTTGTGCAGATGGGTTTTTTCATGGCCTGGTGATGCTTTCCCAGTCTTGCTTCCCACCTTTCAGGGTAGCCTGAAAGCGACTGGGAGTTTCAGACATTGCAAAGCCTGACCTGCTTTGGCCAGTGGTGGGAGAAGAACCAGCTTCAGCCCTACAGACTGCTCAGGGGGAGCCTGGGGGAGCTGATGGGGGTCTGCCGGCCGGGGGATGGGAGACAGCTGGGGCACTGTGCCCTGGTGGGGAAGGGCTCCCTGCAGCACAAACCCCAGGGCAGGGAGTCCCCCTTGCACCCCCACTTTCAGCCCCATCCACCCCTCTACGGCGGGGGGGGACAGGCCAGGGGGACCCCAGGCACCCCCGGGCCGGGAAGAAGGATCCCTCGCCCTGGGGAAGGTCCTCCTGCTCCGGCCCAGCAGCCTCAGCCCCACCCGCAGAGCCCCTGCCACCCCTGGCACCCGCCGGGCTGGCGGGTCTGGGGGCAGGCGGGGTGGGCTGGCTCCGGAGCCCCCGCTCAGTGCCGTGGGGTTGGGTTTTCCCCCCTCCTGGGAACCAAGCGTCGGCTTTTGTTGGCAAACAGAGCGTAGCTTTCATGTGAAAAGGTTAGTACAGTATGTTAGTTCCTAGGGAGGGGATAATAGAGTCTGATTCTCACACCCCCGGGACCGCGAGGTGACAGCAGCACAGGAGAAGGGTATTTAACACCTTCGCCTTGGGAACCTTTTCCCTTCCCAGAGTCCCTGCAACTCCTTTGTCCCCGCTTCCCTCGCACCCCGATCCCACCCCACTGGCACTCGCATCCTCGCCGCCGGTAGAAGAGCCTGGGAAACCGTGGGACAATGGTCCGGGCTCTGGCTCCCTGTCACCGGGTCGTGGTGTCACAGTCTCCGCAGCTGTGGGCGGGACAGGGAGGGTGTGGGTGGTGGTTCCCGGTGGGGATGCGGTCTCTGGGGAGCCATAGCAATGAGCCACCCCGTGCCCGGGGGCTGGGTGTCCTCAGTCGGTGTCCCCACGGCTGTCCCCTCCCTTGCCACCTGGCAGCGGTGTCTGTGCCAGGACTGGGGCTCACGGTGCTACTGGGGCACCCTCAGTGGATCAGGATGCAGGGGCAGATACGTCCCACAAAGCCTGGGCAGTGCAGCACAGCCCAGGTGCTGCACAGGGACGATATAAAGACCCTGCTACCTGCCTTGCTTTTCCTAGAAAAGTCAAGATTTCTTTCTAAATCCAGCTTCCCTCTCCATCCCGCTGCAGCAAAGGAGAAGGACCAACCCTGTGAGCGTGTGGCACCTGGGGACAGCCCTGCACTGGCTGTGACCCCCTCCAGGGCTGTCATCCACAGTCACATGCCATTGGGGGGACCAGATATAGGTCGGTGTGGCCATTTTCTTAGGGATGAGCATCCAGTGAGGGCAGGCACAACGCCAGGGTGAGGGTTCCCAGGGGTGATTGCTAGCACAGTGACAGGAACCTCAGCCCTGGGGATGAAGCTCCCCCAGGAGCTGCTGCTGCTTGTCTGACTGAGAGGGCAGAGCTGGATTAAACCCACAGTTGCTGTATGTATTGAGGGAGTTCAATTCAAACTGCCCTTGCAGGAGCCGGAATGTCCTCAGAGCAGGAGAGACCAGTTCTGCCAAATTCCACCCCATGGGATGCCAAATTACATGTGCCATTGCTTGGTCTGTCACACTGCTCTGAGTCTCAGGGCTGACACCTTCCCACCAGTTACTGATCTCAGAAATGGTACATTTTTGGAGGAATCCTTTCCTGGCTGACGTGGTTCTGATGCTGAGGTTGCCCATGGAAAACAAGCCGCTCCCCAGCCCCCAGCACTGCCTGTCCTTGCGGAGCTGCTCCCACTGGGCTGTGCTCAGGTGGGACAATGGATGCTGCAGAGGGGTGGTTCAGTGCCACCCTGCCCCCTCCATGAGGCTGGGTCAGACACCAGAGTGTCAGGGGTGGGATGTTTTGTTATCTGGTCTGTGCCTGCTAGAAACAAGGTGATGAGGAATTGCTGCAATTCATGGCCAAAGTCAGTGTTTAACCATGTGGAAAGCTGTGCCAGCTCTGTCATGAGACCCATCCAGGTGATTTTAGGAGGGTCCCCAAGCTGCTGTGCCCCAGACTGTTGCCTTACAGGGCTCCTCACTCCTGGAACTGCCTGGCTTCACTGCTCAGCTCTTTTGTGCTATTTTCTTTTTTTCTTCCATTCTTTAAAATAGCAGGATAACAATTCTAGCCTCACTAGATTTTCTGACAGTATCTCTTGAAGGAGCTGCTGCCTCCTGCCCCTGCAGGCTGTGCACTCTGGGCTGCTGCTCAGGTGGGGAGCGCACAAGTGCCAGGGATGGCACTGCCATTATGGACCTGTCTGCATGTCCCCTTCTCCAGCTGTTCCAGCCTGGATGTCTCCTCCAGCGTGGGAGGCAGCAGTGGACCATGCTGGCATGGAGGGGTTGGTGAGGAGCAGGTTGTCCCCTCTGGCGTGTGGGTTCACATCATCCCCACGCCCAAGGAGCATCTTTCTGGGTCAACCTGCGCCAGCCCACTCACACGGGAGGGGATGGTTTCCAGCTGGGATGGCCCGGGCCTGAGAAGCAGACGTTCCCTCGCTCGAGTGTGCTGAAATGTTTAATTAGAGCTTAGCAGCAGCCTGGGAAAAAGATGCCTTGTCATATTTCTGGGCTGCATTTTCTGTGGGGCCGCGGGCTCGGTCCGCGGAGCCGGGGGAGACCCGCGGCACAAAGAGCCCTTTATGAGCCTCTCCCCGCGCTCGCCCCGACCCTGAACTTTCCCATCGGCTGCTGGCGCGGTGCCCTCGCGGTGCCCGGGAGGGAGCCGGGGATGGAGCACGGCTCCTCCCCGGTGCTTGGGGTGGTGCTGCAGGAGAGGGCACACGGGGAGGTGTCTGCAGGAGAGGACATCCCTCTGTGTTCAGACGCTGGGATGAGCCCGAGGTGCTCTGGAGTGGCCACAGGCAGGCAGTGTGCTGGCCGTGCACACGGCGGGACGCTGGGGTTCAGCAGGATGGGACCTGGAGATAGGGCGGTGCCTGCGAGAGTCCCTCACCCAGGTGTTTCTGAGGGTGCTGCCCACATTGATCAAAGATTTCATTTCACAGACCCCAGCAGGACTCAGACCTCAGCCCCATTCCTGTGCGATGGGAATGGAGGGGAAGATGCTCAGCCCTGCCCAGCTGGTGAAGGCAGCAAGGTGGCAGGACAGGATCCTCAGCCCTCTTCATAACCCCTGGGCACTGGGAGGGAGCACAGCCACCATCCCAAGGAAGCTGGAGAGGAATGTGAGGAATGAAGCATACACTTCTGTTCCCCAGCTTCACCCCCACAAATTGCCCATCAGCATTTTCCACTCGTAGGTATTTTTTTCTGCGGGATGAAATTACAGTTCTGCCACCACTCACCTGCCCACATCCTGTCCATCAGGGAAAGGGCAAACCCAGGTGTGGCAGGGTCAGATCACTCCTGTCATCTGCCCCAGCTTTGCCTCC
This sequence comes from Phylloscopus whistleri, assembly GCA_017589585.1. Classification (NCBI taxonomy): domain Eukaryota; kingdom Metazoa; phylum Chordata; class Aves; order Passeriformes; family Phylloscopidae; genus Phylloscopus; species Phylloscopus whistleri. The sequence goes on from JADMLD010000860.1 coordinate 1,677,979, forward strand.
TCCACTTGGCCACTGAAACAATAGACAGCAACTCACTTGGGTCCAGCAAGAGCCTAAAAATATGCCAGATTTGTACATTATTTCCTCTTTTTACCTTTTATTTGTGTGTGACACAAGCCTGTGATTCTGTAGATCACTCCCTGCACCCCCTGCTGCTGTGGTGAGGAGCTGTGGAGGGGTTGGGCCTCCCATCACACCATGGTGACCCCACGTGTCACCAACACGCTGGGGTCACGTTAACACATCTGGGAGGTGTCAGGCTGGGAACGTGGGGAATAAGTGCCCGAGGTTTCCTGGGGTTTGTTCTTTCTCTGGCAGCAGCAGGTCTTCCCCTGCTCCCAGGGTTTTCCTCTCACTGGTCCCAGCTAGCAGCCAGTGTGGCTTCTCTCTGAGACTGCTTTGGGGAGCCTTTTGGAGAAGCTGTGTGTGAAGAGCTGGTGTTTTCCCTCAGGATGAGGTGCAGATGGCTGATCTCAAAGGATGTGGTGGTCCCTGTGCGCCCTCTGTGCTGGGAATGCTGCCTGTCCCTCAGACAGGGACAGCCCTCCAAAAGTGCATGGCAGGAGCCTGGCTACTGACCCAAATCCACCTTTTGTCCACCCTTGCCCTACCAAACGTTTCTCAGTAGATGTTGGGCAGCACACAGCCCAGGGACCTTCAGTCATGGCATGTCCTACAGCCACACCCAGCCAGCTTTCATCCCAGAGGTGATGTCCCACCCCACGAGGGGTTGTCTGGGGAGGACGCTGGCACACCCGCAGTGAGACACTGGGCAAAGAGCCCACCAGAGCGCAGGGCTCCTCCTCCTCCTCACCTGCCCTTGGGCTGCCTAGGAGCAACCACCTGCCCACTGCCCAGGGCCCCAGGGTCCCGGGAATCCTTGGCACAGGGATGTCCCCATCAGTGTGGCACACTCCATGACACCTCCTGAGCCCCAGCTTCTTCCCAGAGCATAGGGTACTGCAGCCCTTTTGGACCCTGTCAGAGTGGGGTCTGCCTTCTCTCTCTGGCTCCCTCCCTACACTCTTTGTGCCCAGGTGGTGACAGTTTTTGGAGTAGGCCTGTGCTCACAGGGACCATCCCCAAAGTGAGAATTGGTGACAGACCAGGATAAATCAGTGGCCCATGTTCTGGGGACACCATCTGTCCTCAGCCTCAGCAGTGAGTGCTGGGCTGGGGGGCCAAACACCTCCTCCAGTGCCAGTGGCACAGCCAGACTGCTCATGGTGAGGATCATGATGGTGGTTTTCATTTTAGGAGTTTACAATTCTGCTTCAAAATGAAACTATGCAGCCCTCACAGCTGTGGGGAGCACAACCCCCTGGCACATCCCAACTGTTGCCACACAGCCAAGGGGATGGATCCAGCACTGGTGCCCATGGCCAGGGCAGGGAGCAGCCTCTGGACCGTGCTGGAGCTGGTTTGTCCACCTGGGTTTTCCCCATCCCACAGCCGAGGGTTTGCCTGCCAGGATGTGCTGACCAGAGGGACAATGAGCATTCCCACAGTGGGATCTGGGGAGGGGAGGAGGTGGCCAAGCTGGCAGCAGTGCCACTTCCCTGAAGGGGACCTGTCTAGGAATCATGTCCCACCAGCCCTTTGGGGTGAGCTCAGCCTGGGGATCATCCCATCCTGAGGCTGAGCTCAGTTTGAGGATCAGCCCGTCCTGGGGATGAGCTTAGTTTGGAGATGAGCCCATCCTGGAGTAAACCCTGCCTGGAAGGGAGCCCAGCCTGGGGGCTAATCTCAAAATGTGGGTTAATCCCGGGCAAAACGGTTCTAATCCCATTTTCAGGTCTAATCTCAGACCAGTGGCTGATCCCAGCCCGGATGCTGAGCTCAGCTGAGTTAAACCCAGTTTAGCCCAGTTTGAGCACTAAAGGCAGCCCAGCCCAGCCTGGGTGCTGAGCCCTGCCGGCCCGGGCTGCTGTTCCTGGCTGTCCATTCCGGGGGTGGGTGCCAGCCCAGCCCAGCCCAGCAGGATTAGGAGTCCCGCACGCCGGGAAGGGGCACCGTGCCCCAGGCAGTGCAGCCGTACGATGCCCGGCTTGTTTGTGCTGGGAGCCTCCTGCCCCTCCTCCACGTTCCCAGCCTATTCTAGCTTATGTGTAGAAACTGGTTTTTCTTCCTGGGCCATTGTTTCCGCTGGATTGGGTAGATTGCTCCAGGCCTCACTCGGGTTTCCTTTCTCACGCTTTTTTTTTTTTTTTTTTTTTTTTTTTTAGTATTCCCGTTTTCTGTGGCAGTTCCTACTCTCCCCCCACCCCACTCCCCCCCCCACCCCCGCCATTAAAGCAGCAGGCGCTGCCCATCGGCGTGTGGGTCACCTCACCTCCTTCCAGCTGTGCCCTCTTGCTCACCGGCGTTGCCCAGGACCAGGGGCTGGGCTCCTGCACCGTGTTCCCACGCCGGGAGCCAGCTCTCCAGCTCTCCAGTCTGTCAGTGCAGCCTCTGCCCTGGCCAACCTGCAGCTACACACGAGCTGCTCGGGCTGGGGCAGCTCAAGTTCCCATTTTCCTGCAGCTCTGGCCACTAAATCAGGTTCATTTGCTTTAACAAATGGAAAGGGATGGGGCCTCAGCACGGGCTCCTGCAGAGCACCCCAGGCCCTGAGCATCCCGCTCCCCTGGCACAGAACTAAAGTCCAGCTTGAGAAGGGACACCAACACTTGGCTGCTGACCTGGGTGGTGGCCTGGTGAGAGCGTGGCAGGGCTGCTCTGCAGGGTGACCAACTCCAGGCTGCTCCAAGGTTATCTGTGATGAAGTGTTCCAGCCTCAGAGCAGCTGGAGGCAAGGGGACCTGGCCTGCAGAGCCACTCCCCAGCTCCTTCCCTCCTGCCACAGCACACCGGGAGCCAGGAGGATGTCCCAGTGCCTCGGGTGATTGTGTCCTCTACCCGGAGGTCTGGCACGGTGACAGGGAAAGGCAGGTAGTGCTCCGATGGTATCTGGCTCCAGCTGGGGAAGGCAGTGTGTCCCCCGGGGGCCTCTGCACAGCAGACTTGGGTTCCCAGATAAAAATAGAAGCTGAAACATGAGCCCAACTTCCCCGGTTCTCTGCCCGCACACCCTCACCCCACTCAGCTGCAGTGCTGGCCTGGGGGAACCAGCCCGGGGCAGCCCCAGGCCTCCCCAGGGAAGGCAGAGGAGAGGGCAGCAGGATGCTCGGGGACCAGATAGCCATGGAGGAGCAGAGCTGGGCAGCCACCTGGCCCGAGGTGGCCCTGGCCACTTGTACAGGGCTGAAAACACCTCAGCAGAGAGCTGAGGGTAGAGCTTCCAGCCAGGCACAGCTCTAAAGGGCCCAGCACAGGGCAGGGGAACAAGCTCCTGACATACATTACACAGCTGGCCCCAGGACCTCAATCAGAAGGAGGATAGCTGCCAGGGAAAGCCAGAAGGAGCCAGAATAAGGGTGGCTGTTGCTTAATACACAATAATAATTTCTTAAAGCTTGTCCAGCCCCAGGAGCAGAGGACAGAGCCCCCAGCTTGCCTGCATGTCCAGGGGAAGGTGCAGCAGGGAAGAGGCTTCATGATCCCAGGAAACCCTGGGGATTCCTGGGGCCTGGCTCAGGCAGGAACCCAGCTCACAGCACAGCCAGCGAGCCCTTGGGGGAGGAAGAGCAGTGCTGGTGCCTGACTGTCAATGCCTGAGCATGGGGATCCTCTAGACAGAGAAAAGCTTTGTCCCTTTGCAGTTTCCAGTGCTCTGACTCTCAAGGGCAGAAAATGTATCTCCAGGACCTCTTCAATTTCTGGTGCCAAAACATGATGCTCCTGAAGGCCTGGGGTTGCTTGGTAGCCAGATTTCCACCTGCATTTTAGTTTTGGAATATGAGCTGGCAGGATGTGGACCCTCGCTCTGTTTCCAGTGCTGGGCAATTCCAGAGCTTGATTTGGGGCTTTTTTCCAACCCTGATCCATCAGCCTCTGGCATCCTCTGACCAAGGGCTGAGCTCTCACCTCCAGCTTGATAAAACTCAATAGCCTGATAAAGAGGAACAGCAGTGAGCTGCATTGCAAGGAGCTGGGCAAATTAACCCTTCTCCTGCTGTGACACAGGCTCAGGGGCAGACTGGAGCAGGAGGTGGGTGTCCTGGAGCTGCATGACACAGGTTTGCACCCCCAGGAGGGGCTAACCCTCACCCCAGGGTTAGCTATAAAGCACACTTACAGGGCAGGAAGCTGCTGGCCTAGGGCTGGAGGAGCAGAGGCAGCGCAGTCAGGAGGGTGGGAGGGGACAGCTCACACCCCGGCCCTGGCAGCTCCTGGCACGGAGCTCACCCTAAAGCCAAATCTTCAGGGACGCTGCATAACCTCGTTAGGAGGCAGTTATTATTGCTTTGCTTTGTTATTAAACTTGCCCTGAGCCTGTCCCAGAGCAGCAGCCGTGTGCTGGGTGCTGGATAAACAGGGCTCGCGGCTACAGGGAAGGTCGGGTCAAGGGTGCCGGGGCAGCTTTTTGGGGCGCTCAGCCCAGCTGGGAAGAAGAGCAAGTGAGACTTGAGGTGGCTGAGAGGCAGCTGGAGGGACCTGAGGGGGGATGTGTGCGGTGGGAGGCGGGCTGAGCATAATTTTTTTCCTCTGGGAAATTCAGCTTTGCATGTGGGTTTAGGTGTAGTGTGGGGTGAGGTTCTCATTGCTGCAAAGGCCTTGAGGTACTGAAAAGGGCTTTCGTTGTCAGCCCGGCAGTGACGGCAGCGGGATGGGGTTTGTGGTTGGGGACTGGCAGCATCTGCGCCCCAGGGAGCACGAGTGCAGCGGGGGGAGAGAAAAGCAGAGGCCCCACGGCCTGCTCCCATCCCTGCTGCATGCCGAGCCCACAGCCTCCAGGCCTTTTCCCGGGATGTGCCTGTGCTTCCTCCCCTCTCTTCCCATCCCTGCCCTTCACCACAGCCCACGGGTCACCTCTTTGCTCAGAGCATCTGCAAACTGGGAGGTGGAAACGGAGAAAAGGGTGCCCTAACAAGCCAGTGGGAGCTGGGGGGACCTGAAAAGGAGCCAGCAGCAGCTGGGGTGCATGGGCAAGGAGGTAGTGGGAGCTGGGGTGTCCCAAGGAGGAGCCAGCAGGAGCTGGGGTACCCATGGAGCCTCCAGGGCTCTGTCACTCTGACTCTCAGAGCTCCCCAGTCAGAGGAGCTCCGCTAATCTGCCTGTTTCAGCTGTGGCTGATGCTCCCAGACAAGCAAGGCCCTTGTAGCCGTCAGGTGAGCCTTTCCCAGAGCTTATGCAAATGATACTAATTAAAGACATTCTTATCTGTTCAATTTCCCACACCTTTTGCCTCGAGGGAGATAGAAAACTTCATGTTTTAACTCTATATTTCATGGCAGTTGGAAGGACTGCCTAGGGAAAGTGTTGGGAAATGCAGCAGGTCACTCCTGATGAGAAGAATTGGCTTATGCAAGTGTTGAAACACTTTATTATGCATGAGAAACCTTCCAGAAACGGATGACTAATAGCAAAGCAGGAGCAGAGAAAGCAGTGGGAACGCAGTACCAGGCTGGCATGGGATCCATGTCATCTTACCAGCTTAGCAGGGTTGGGCTAGGTCAGCACTTGCCTAAGAGACCTCTCAGAGTACCTGGCTGGCAGTGAGGGAAGTGATGTTAATGATTCAATAAACAGAGCCCTTCCCTCTCTGTGAACCAAAGGGCCCCTGATGCCAGGATCCCACTGGCAGCCCTGTGCTTCCACTGGCAGCATGTTACTGAGCTCAGATGGCCGTAAAATCCCTGCTGCTGGATGTTCAGGCAGGTTTGGTGGAGGATGCCCAGGCTGCCTTTCCACGTGGGAGAATCACAGCCCAACTCCCAGCCCTGGCAGGCAGGCTCTGTGGCACTCAGGGCTGCTGTGTGCACTGAGAGCCTTTGTTCTCTGGAAGGAGCAGGCTGACATATCCGGCATCTCCTCTGCTGCTGAGGGGCTTGCTGGTACCCAAGGACAGAGCATTGCAACAGAGCAGGAGCAGCAATGTGCACATTTATGATTCCCAGGCACTGGCCATCAGAAGATCAGTGAGGAAAGCTCTTGGCATAAAGGGGAAGGGAAAGAGCCCAGCCAGTTGCTCTCTGAAAATCCCCTTGGAGAGATGGCTGTCGCCAGCACTGCACCCCGAGGTGGCCTTTGCACCCACAGGGTGTGGAGATCTCCAGTGGGCTGAATTGCTGACTTTTCTACTCTTTGTGCAAGGACCTTGAAGGTGCTACAGGGCAGAGCATTGCTGGAGGAAGAGGAGAATGTCTGAAGGTCAAAGCTGTGGGTGCAGCAAGGGCAGCTGAAGTCATTTGGGAAAAATGTAAGAAAATAAGACACATGGGCAGATGAGCATGGTCAGCTCCTGACCTCTGCTTCACACCTGCTGGGTTGTGACCTGGTTTTCTTTCACTGCCCTTCCCACCATCTCCCACCTTCCTGGGCACTCTGCTTCAGGTTGTAGGCAGGAGGTGTGCAGAGGCAGATCCATAACTCCTGGCCTTGGAGGCAACAGAGGACAGCCTGTGCTAAGTCTCAATAAGACCCCGAAAGAAACTCCTGAATGCTCAAGGGCTGTGCTTTCACAACCAAAGTGAGAGTTGCAACATCCATCCAGAGGAGTGGCCCTTTCACCAGGTGATATCCATCTTGGAGAGAGGGGTAAAGAGGAGAGGGTAGGCGGTGAGTAGGAAAAGAGATATCACTGCAGGTGGCTGTTGAGTAGTCCTGTGATATGGCGAGCAGAAGACGCCCAAGGAATTGTCCTGACATGAGCTGCCCTGAATTGCCCCAAAGAGTTCACACCGGGCACTGTTGTCCTTTGCAGCGGGTTTGATACACTGAGGATTTCCCAAGGCAGGAGCTCTCCAGGCAGAGGGCTGTGTGTCACTGGTAAACCCCTGCCAAGGAGATCCCTCAGTGACGTTGGCCTGTGACGTTTGTCAGCAGAGCAGCTGGAAGGAGCCCTAAGTACCAGAGGCCGTTCCAGGGTGGCTCCTCTGGGCAGAGGTCAGCATCACCAAGGTGACTCAAAGCACTTTGGAGATGCAGCTTCTAGAGATATCAAAGGAAGGAGCAAAACTAACTCCAGTGCTGTCTGAACTGCTCATTTTCCATGTGTTTTGGGTACCAGCCTTTGTCCACCTGAGCTCATGCTGCCAGCCTTAGCCAAGCTTACACTGACTTCTGCAGCTCTTTTGGAGTCGCCAAAGATTCAGCTCCTGTTATCTGCTGAACTTGAGTTTTCTTTCAGCTTCTCAGCTCCATGGGTGGAGGTACAGAAAGAGGATGGGATCTGAGATGGCCCTGGAGCTCCAGGCTCAAGCATCCAGTCCCTCGAGTCCCGGGAGGTTCGTGCGTCACTGCTGCTGAAATCCCCAGCCGGGAGGGCTGGGAGAGGCAGGGATCATCCTGAACAAAAACAAGGCGCCAGCTGGGCTGCCAGCATTGCAAAAGGACGTTTCACCTGCCTCATCCTCCTTGGTGGCACAGGCAGGAGAGCCTCAGTGCAGGGGGGCTCAAGCTGCTGGGGCTGGGGACAAGCACCTTGCCGGGCTCAGGGTCCACAGATCCACACCAGCGACATCAGCACAGTCTCAGTCCAATGACATCACCCCTTCCGATCCCCGTGTCACGCCTTGGCGGTGACAGCACAGGGCTGGCTGGGCTGCAGTGTCCCTGTGGATGCTGGCCTGACGTCCTGGGGGGAGCACACGGCTATGGAGGCGACAGTGCCCCACACCAGTGCAGCACCTTGGCCAGGATGTGCAGACAGGCACAGGGAGAGGGGACTACACCGAGGGACTCAGCGGGGACCACGGCTTCATCTGAGATGAGCTGCACCTGCTCCTCATCCGTGCCACGGATGTAGAAGCAGAGCCTGGGGACACAGGGGAGGTGTCACAGCCGTGTCCCCCAGCTCAGGGAGCCTCAATTCCACAGCAGCTCGGTCTCCCCTGCTGCCGAGGGGATGGGAGCAGGGACACGCCGGTCGGCTGCGCTCCCCTGCGCTGAGCAGGGCTGATTCACACGGGGAGCCGGGGGCCGGGCTGCCGTGGGAAAGCGCGCCCGCCATGGCTCCCGAGCGCCGGGATTGCTTCAGCGGGGGTGCAGCCAAGATCCATTTCACAGAGGGCAGAGCAGATCTCGGCTGGGATTTACCAGTGACTAAGCATGTGCTGGCACGGAGTGCCCCAGCGTGAGAAAGGCAGGGCTGCTCCTCCCCCGAGGTGTACCCGCTGCTGCCCTGCACCCCACTGCCTCGGGGACATCGGGCACCCCACTGCCTCGGGGACATCGGGCACCCCACTGTGTCACAGGGACATTGGGCACCCCACTGTGTCACAGGGACATCGGGCACCCCACTGTGTCACGGGGGTATCGAGCACCCCACTGTGCCACAGGGACATTGGGCACCCCACTGCCTCGGGGACATCAAGCACCCCACTGTGTCACAGGGACATCGGGCACCCCACTGTGTCACAGGGACACCGGGCACCCCACTGTGTCACAGGGACATCGGGCACCCTGCTGTGCCACAGGGACACCAGTGTCAGTGGACTAGGTGGCACTCAGAGTCCTGTGGGGGCTGCAACCCCCCAGTGCCCTCCTCCCAAGCTGGACTCTGCCCTTTCCTCATCCCTGAGACCAGGCAGGATGGAGAGAGCAGAGCTCCTGCATTCAGCACATCATCCCCCCGGCAGGACTGGGGCGTGGGCAGAAGCTGCCACCCCCACTCTGAGCCTGGCACAGGGGTTGGGGAGACCCCGAGATGTTTAGAGATACCAAACCCTTCTCTGTCAGGTCATGGCTGCTGCTCACACTACACCCCAGGCAGTGTGCCAAGGTGCCACCATCTCCTGCTGATTCACCTCATGAAGATTTTTGGGGCCACAACTAATCCTGCCCTGATGGATCTGTAGAAACCAAACTCTCCTTAGAAGGAACAACCATCCCTTCTCCAGTAGAGAAGGTCCCCACTTCCCTACCCTATATACAAAAGATCCATACAAAAAGCTGCTCCACATCCCCAGGAGCCAAGCATCAAGCCTGAGGCCACCACTGGTTCCTGCAAAGCAGCCATGCAGCCCAGCCTGTGGAGGTGGCAGCCTTCCCCACTCTCTTCATCTCTTTTGGCTCATTTTGGCAAGGCATTAAAAAAATTAATTGCATTTTTTTATTACAGCTAATTGGCACTGCTGCTTAAGTGGCTTATCTGGCTCCTGAGCTCGTACTCTGTTTTTTGGGAAGCTGAAGATGGCGAAGGCCCAGAGACTGGGGAGGTGGCATGGGGCACAGAGCTTCTTGGCAGCGCCCAGCAGCCCCAGAGCGTGGGGAATGCCAGAATACCCTGTGTGACAGAGAGCAGAGGAACCCCTGCATGTACCATGCCAGCAGGGAGGGCAGGGGAAGAGGGTGCACCCTCCTGGTTGGCAGTTCAATGGACAGATGGTTTGGGAGATTTCTGGAAACCTCTGACTCTCCAGTGTTGCCACCATGCCCAAGAGGTGCCATCCCTCACCCCTCCAGGCTCAACATCCCTCTCCAGCACGCAGCCCATTGTCACAGTCACGGGGAGTGGGACCAGCATATGTCCCCAGCAACTGCCCGTCCCCTCTGCCTGCCTGCTGCAATCCCACAGATCCCCCTGAGGGTATGGGGCCTGTTGGGGGGTGGCCTGTCCTGTTCCTCCTGCAGGCAGGAGGCAATCACCCTGCCCTGTTCCTCCTGCAGGCAGCTGTGTGGGAGCAGGGCCATCGCTGCCCCATGCCATGAACCTGGCACTGCTCCAGCCCCAAACCAGCAGAGTGGCCACCAGCCTGCACCAGGGCCTGGCTGGGAGCTGGAAAACCCTTTCTGGTTTCAGCAGGCTCTGGAGCAAATCCCCTGACAGGGAGGGAACTGATTTGTCTGCTTGGTGAAGTTGCTCACCTCTCTCCCACCTTGTCTTGGGTGCAGCGTGCTGGGAATGATCTGCCAGCGGAAAACAGCCCCTAAAAACAACCAGCTGACAAAAGGTGTTGCAGCACATCTCAGCAGCCAGCTCCTGGCCCAGAAGGGAGAGGAGAGGAGAGGGAAGGTGTCAGGGAGCTGGCTGCAATGCTCCTGGGGAGCTTTAGTGCTGCTCACTCTGGACAAGTGTGTTTGGCTGCCAGCTGCACCCTGTGCTTAGCTCCAGGCACCATCCCTGGGTGCTCCTCAGCAGTGGGATTTGGGGAGCTCCTTGGGGTCCAGTGCCTGGCACATGTGGGCACTCAGAGACCTGTCTGGGTACATTTTGGCAAACAAAAGGTGGGGTAGAAATTGTGACTCAGTCTTCACAGTGCTGCAGCAGAGCCAAGCCAAGCGGAGCCAGATGAGAGCCCAGAGTGTTTTGGGGTCCACAGTTACCCTCCCCAGCCTTTGTCAGACAAGAGAGATCAAATCTTGAAGCCACAGCCCAGTCATTGGGTGTCTGCTTGATGCTTTAAGGCAGCCTCGTTTCTGGTGTTTCCTGGCCAGGGAGCCAGGGTGGGCAGCAGTGCTGGCAGCCTGGCTGGAGCCATGGCTGAGCACACACGGGGGAGCACCTCTGGAGGGGGTTCTTGCACTTGTGGCTGGTTCCTGTCCCTGCTCAGTGGGACAGGCCTTGCCTGGTGTCCCTGCTGTGGTGCATGTGATGCAGGCTGCCCAACCTGTGACAGGGGTGGCCAGCATGGGTTTGTGCCCTGGGCAGGCAGGAGGTGCCTGGGGAGCACGACAGCATCTCACTGACCTGCGTGTCTCTCTTCTCTCAGGTGTGCAATTGCAACAAGTACCTGAAGGTCTCACGGGAGAGGATGAGGCAGCTGGTGGAGGGCAGCAGACAAGTGTCAGGGGAGCACAGTGCAGGTGAGTGGGGGGGTGCCCACAGCTGGGTGTGATCCCCCCTCCTGTGCCCTGCCCTGGGACTCACTGCCCTGGACAGAGCAGGACCATCCCCTGGGCCTGGGGGTTTCTCAGGGGGGGATCGGGGTGCCCTGCCATCAACCTGCCATGGGGTGCAGACCCACAGAGCTCTTTCAAGTCCATTTTATGTCTCTGCCCTGTCCTGCCCTGCCATGCACAGGGTCGTGCATGGGATTGCCCAGCCAGGGGGGGCTTGGTGACATGCCAGCAATAGCTCAAGTGACAGCCTGAGGCCATCATCACCTGAACGTGAAAAACTCAGCTTTGGTGGTGAAATGCTTCCTGGCTGGGGCTGCTCACAGTGCCTTCCTCAGCTGCCCAGTGCCTTGAATTAGGTCAGGCTGCAGGGAGGTGAGTCAGTGCCACCTGCCCAGCCAGGCTCCAGCAGGCTCGGGGGAGGAAAGGCTCCTCCGTGCCGTGCCCTGAGCTGCACTGACCCACACACACTCCTTCCCACAGGGAGACATATTTTAGTGGTAAACGACACCCACTGCAGGCACACCGAACGGGAATATGCCGCTCCAGCCCAGCCCGGGCTCTGCCCCAGCCCTTCTGTGCATCACTTCCCCGTCTGCTGACAGCAGGGAGCAGAGGGAAGCGGCGGCTGCCGGGCGCTCCTGGCCGGCTGTGGCTTTGTCGGGAGCTGCACGTGTTGCTCTGGGGATGAGGAACGTGGTTGGGCGGCTTTTCCCATGGTGCCGGCATCCCGGGAGTGCTGTGCTTCCCCGGAGCCGGGACATCCTCCCCAGCGCTTTCTCTGGTGAGGGCACTCTCTGCGTGTGTACCCAGCGACCAGACGGACCAGTTCGGCCAGTTTCAGAGTATGGGAAATAGAAATGCCATGGTTTGTGTTCAGAGTGAGCCGTTTCCCCTTCCCCCTTCGGGATGAGGTAGATGGAGCTGGGAGGGTCTCACACAGCACCGTGGCTCCTCCACACAGATTCTTCAGGGACCGCCTTGCTCTGCTCTTTACACCCCATCTGCAACACCCCGTGTCCCCATCGGGCTGTGCCATCTCCTGCTGGGTCCCCCGTGTACCTGGGGCTGTTCATGGAGAAGGAGCAGGTGGGACCCCTGTGCTGGCCATTTCACTGATGGCCTTGTCAGGGAGCATCCTCCAATGGGGAGCATCCTCTGCCCCGAGCAGGCAGGGGCAGGGACCAAAGGTGCCACAGCATTCTCAGAGGGTTGGTGGAGACATGAAACAGAAGCTGTGGTTCCCAGACAGGTGGGCACAGCAGGGCACCAGCACCCACCCGAAGTGAGAACCCCTGGGGACTTGCCAGCAGAGTCTTCTGTGACCCAGGGCTCTGGCCCCATCCTGGGGTTTCCATTTCTCTTTGGGTTTTGCTAGGAGCTGTGGGGATTGCAAGCATTAGTGTGAGCTTGGCTAGGTTGCCCCACAATGTCCCACTTTGAGTCAGGTTTCCAGGCAGACAAACAGGAAAGGTGTGCTGACAGTGTCCTGCCATCGCTTGGTGGTGACAGTGGTGGGATTGGGACAGGCTGGACAGTCAAAGAAGTGGGTCCATAAGGAAAATCTCACTTGTTCCCTGATTTCCTTTACATTTTCCTGCTGAAGGGGTTGGTAGCAGAACCTGCTCTACCCTTGTCATGGCCCAGCATTTGGCATGGGGTGTTCAGCACCCACAGCCCCACAGCAGGACTGTCCCCTGTCGCATGGCTCCAGCCCAGGCCATGTTGTTGTCCCTGTCATGCCCCTGTGTGTGGCCCAGACCATGGCCAGGTGCAAGAAAATGCCTTTTCCCTGCTCCTGCTTGCAGGCAAGGAGGGAACCTCCTCCCATGGGGGCTTCCCCTCTCCAGGGAGGAGCTGGTGGGTTCTGGGGCAGGAGGGTGATGGGGACAGATCCTTCAGGACCACCCCTCAACACAAGTCTGCATCTGGCCCAGGTGCTCCCTAGTCTGGTGGTCCAGCTGCAGACAGACACGGGCCAGTGCTGCTCCATTTGGCTCCTGGATTTTTATAGCAGGGCTTCCAAGTGATGAAAGGCCAATTATTCATCCTGTAATAGCTCATTCTTTCTTGGACCTAGGACTTTCACAGATTTTAGGGAACATACTCCTTGACACAGCCACATTTTTCCCTGCATGAGGGCTTTGGCAGAAATGCTGCAAATAGTTTCAAGCCCAGACAGCTTTGCCCTGTGATGTCCTTTTCCCAGTGGGATGCTCTGAGCAGCTCAGGTGCCTGGAGCAGTCCGGGGCAAAGAGGGGAGCAGGGCTGTGGGTCACCACGGGGCACAGACAATTCCTCGCTGGAGGCAGTGACAGACTGGGGCTCTCAAGTGACCCGGGGGAATGGGCTGTGTTACAGGCTCTCATCTGGCTAGGGGAACTCTTGCTTAGTCAGTACAGTGAAACCAGCTGGCATGGGGCCCCAGAGCTCAGTGGGTGCTCTGCCAGATGAAATCTGGTCTCTGGGAAAGGCAAGGATGTAGCACATTCCACCAGGTTGGGAGTTGCCAAACAGAGGAGGCAAATTTAATTGTAAAATCCTCCCTCACCATCTAAAATGTGCTGCAGAAGATGACAACAATGGATCCTGCTACCCTTGGGTCTGTGGTGCTGACCAGACACGGTGGAGCCTCCACTCCCATGCTGGGTGGGCACCCTCCCTGACCAGCTGCCAGCACTGGGGCTCCGGACACAGGTGCAGGATAAGTCTTGGATGGCCCCAGGGGTGGCTGGAGGAGCAGCTGGAGTGTCCCTGCACTGGGTGGCAGGATGGCATTGGGCAGCTCAGGCACCTACCTTGCCCCTGCCAGCCTGAGCAGTGACTTGGGGTTTCTTTCCCTTCTCAGCCTTCGGCTCCACCCCGAGCCTGGGGAAAAGCCAGCAGAGACAGCTCAAGGCAGCCGAGAGGAAGAGCTGCAGACCATGGTGTGGGGAAGGCTGGGCAGCAGCTCCAGGCTGGGGTGGCAGCAGGACAGTCACTCCTCTACAGCCACCACACTGGGGCAGCTGAGGGCATGGGTTGGTGCCACCCACTCCCCTTAGCCAGGATCTCTGAGGGATGGCAGGAAGAGGCCCCTGCATGCCCACAGCCCTACAGCTGGAGACTTCCCTGATATACAGACTTCCCTGATATATTTGGCTTTGCTGTCAACATCATACTTGTCTTGTTGCCATGTGGAAAAGGTGTGAGATAGATCCCTGTTCTGTCCCAGGAGTGTTCTTGCACTCAAGGATCCTCAGTGCCTTGTACCAGACTCAGTTTGTGGGGCCAAGGCACCCCCATTGTCTTAGGCTGCTCTGAACACTTCTGCACAGAAGGGGATGGGTTCCTGAGGGGTTGCACCCCTGGATCCAGGGGATCCCCTGCCTCCTTCAGCAACCCCTTCTCCAGGGTGCTACAGAATAACAGGAGCATCCTCAGGTGCCCAAGCGGGGCAGGGATGGGACCGGGGGCTGCAGTGGTGGGACCAGCCAGAAACACTCCCCAGGCTCAGCTAGGTCATGCTCTGCCAGCTTTCCCTCTTCAGTGGAATTTCACTTGATCCCATGGAAAAGCACGGCAGGGCTGGGAGCCGGTGTCATTGTTGTGTCTGCCGGTTTACAGAGCTCTGCTGTGCCTGCTGCCGGGGGAGCCGTGCCCAGCGGGCCCCGGGAAGGAGCTGGGGGCCATTCAGAGCCGGGGACCATTGCATCCTGCTGCCCAGCACTGCGTGCAGGGGCTGGCAGGGTTCTCTTCACAGCGGCACCGGGAGATGAGAGCAGCTGGAGCTGCCTCTTGCTTGAGCTCATCCTCCCTCCTCCACCCTGGGAACATCTTAAGATCATGGCCAGGCTGCTGCAGCCCAGGTTGCACAATCCCAGGTCCTTTGTCCTTTGCTTATCTGCCTTATCGAGGAGGAAAAGATAACCAGGCATCTTCAGTGCCCTGCAATCAGCGCATTTCTCATGCTCATAACTTCTCTTATCAGACTGATCTCTCACCGTGGCCAAGGTTTCCCATGCACCTTTGTACTCCAAGAATGCTCCCAGGTCTGTGTTCAGCCTTGTGCAAAGCCTCGACAAAGCTCTGAGCTTTCTCCCAAACCCCCCAGCCCTGGCTGCAGCCGAGCCCTGTGCACCACGATGGCTCTGCCTGTGGCGGGTGCAGGGTTTGGGGCTGGCACAGGGCTCGGGGCTGGCACAGGGCTGCCAGACCCACAGCTTCTCCAGAGGCAGCAGGAGCTGCCAGGTGCTTGCCTGAGCCAGCCAGGACAGGCACCCATCTCGCCCCAAGGCCTTGGTTTGGGCTGGGGTGACAGAGGGACCTGGGCTAGAAACAGGGCCTGTGGGGCAGGATTTTGGGCAGAAGTACCTGGCTCCCTGGGAAGTTGTTGGCTACCACGCTGACACTGAAACCCTGGGGGTGCCCAGGATTCACACCGTGGGGACAGGTTGTTCCCAGCCAAATCAGGGCTGTGTGGGCCGGGGAAGAGGAATGGGCACAGGTTCAAAGGAGGTTTGCCCCGATCCTGCTCTGTCCCAGCTTCCCAAGACCTGCTGTCCCCCCCTGTCCTGCCGTGGAAGTCCCAGTGCTGTCCCAGTAATGCTGACCCAGCATTGCAGCTGACAGAATAGGCTGGAGGGACTGCAGGTCACCAGTGTCACCATCATGGTGGCCTTTCAGTGTGATCCCCACTGAGAGCCCCTCTGTGTGGGGGAATGTGCGTGCCCTTGCCCACAGCCCACGTCCTGTCCCATGTCCACCCCACTGGGTTCAGCCCCACTTCCATGAGAAGGACTGTGCTGCAGCTGCAGCTCGTGCCTCATCCCTATCTTGGGACAAAGTCACTTTGCCCCCTCGGCCTCCCTGTGGCAATAGTTCAGTGTTTTTGTGGGACTGCCAGAGTGATCCCTGTGGCTGTGGGTCCCGGACGCTGCCATGTCCCGCCCCAGGTGAAGGGACTGTCGGTCCTTTGGACTGCCCAGAGCTCGTTCAGTGCCCAGGGTGTGGGATGGGCCTCTGGCATGGGTCTGCCTCTCTGTCTTGGGGCTGGTGACTGGGGTCTGAAGGAAGGGGGTCCAACCCAGGCTGGGGAGCTCCTGCTGCACCCACCTTGTGGAGCATGGGGCATACAGCAGGGGCTTGCGCACAGAGTGGGGCTGCTGCAGAGGTGACAGCTGGGATCCCACCACTGAGAGAGGCCCTGCTCAGCTCAGGAAAGAACCTGATGAAGAAATAAGCAGAATGGGGGTCCTGCAGCATCCACTCTCCCCTGGACATGGCAGCTTTTGCTGGCCATGAGACGTCATGGTGGGAACAGCAGCAGCTTTTGCTGTTCCCGTGGGATTCATTTCCACAGGCGAGCAGGGGTGGGCAGGAGCTGTGAGTGGGCAGCACATATGAGGCCAGGAGGAGATGGCTCTTGTGCTAAGCTCTGCCCAGCTGGGGACAGTGCCAGGGGATGACTGTTGCTGCCTGTGGAGCTCTGCAGCACTCAGGTGGGGGTGCTCAGCTTTGGGGGGCTGGGGGCCGCAGGGCTCAGCCCCTCACCCAGGCTCTGTCATCCCCAGGGTGACCCAGCCAGGAGGGGGAGAGGTGAGCGAGAGGCGAAGGGGGTTTTATTTTCAAGATGTTTTATAATGGGATTATTAGTTCCCAAGAAGTGTTTCGAATCGATTCGGTAAGGAATCGCTTTCCTTTCTCCTTCGCGGGGATGCGGTGGGAATCCAGCCTTTGGTGTGAACCTCGCAGAGCTCTGGAAGCCACAGATCTGACAAGCTCCTGGCACGCTGCAAAGCCACACTGGGCTCCCCGCGGCCCCATGCACCCTACACACGCCTTTTGCTCCGTCTCTGGTGTACCTCCAGGATGTGCAGCGTCCAGGCAAGCTGGGCTGCAGTCCCCAGGGAGCCGTGGTTCCACTGGGGAGGCCTCTGCCTGTCTGAAAGGGGATAAAAAACCCTCCTGCAACACCCCCCCCGCACCCTTTCCCCAGGAAACCCCTGTTTTTCTGGGGGATGCAGCCTGTCCCAGCTCAGTTTTCCCACGTGCCCGGCTGGCATCCTGTGCCTGGCGCCTGGTGGCCCTTTCACCCTGTCGGTGAGGAGAGCACAGGCATCTTCAAAAGCCCTGGGAAGAATTCGGTGGGAGGGGGAGAAGGGGTTTTACAAGCTCCCATTCAGAAATGGCCACTTTGAAGTGATGTAGCATTTTCAACCCTTTGAAGAGCCACAATTAGGAGGGGGCTGGTGCAAGTAAAGGCAAAACTATGGGGTGACCATCACGGCCTTTCTCTCCTCAGGCTTTTAAGGGATGAACTTTCCCTCCCTGCCTGCCTTTTTCCCACGAGCCTGGGGGGGTGGGATTAGGGTGTTTGGGGGAGCTGGAGGTTTCCCATCCCCCTGTGCAGGGAGGACTGGTCTCCCATTGGCTTTGCCCACCAGAAGCAGGACAGCAAAGGGAGCGTGCTGGCAGGAGTCAATTACTCAGGATCTCTGCAGGCACACAGAATGTCAGTGTCCTGTCAGTGTCCTGGTGCCATGCTCTGGCCAGGGAAATTTTAGGCTCCGTGATGGGGAAAGCTGTTGGCCATGGGTGCTGGGTGCTGGCAGTGTCATTTCTATTGCACTGGATCTAAAAGTCCCACCCAAGGTCGATGTCCCTCCCTTCAGGATCTGGTGCTTGAGAGCGGGAGGATAGGAGAAAAAAGGGTGCCCAGGCTGAGGTCACCCCATGCCACCAAACACAGCAGTGGCACAGGGCAGAGGGAGGCAGGTGAGGACAGATCTGCCAGCCACTGGCAGGCTTTATCCTGGAGGAGCCCCTGGGAAATGAACTCCTCCACATCCCTGCTCTGGCTGGCTCAGGAATCTCCCAAGAGCAGCCTGGGTGTTTCACTACTTCCCAGAAATTGGAGAAAATGGGAAATTGAGGTCATTGTTTTTCCTTTAAGAGTAGATGCCAGTGTCCAAAGCAGATGTGGGGGGTGAAGGAAAGGTCCATCCGTGAGTGGGTCCGTGGGGCACTTGCCCAGGGCATAGCCCTGGTGAGCCCAACTCTTGCCCAGTGTCTCAGATGGGGCTTGGGGCTGCTTCCCCTTGTGCTGTGGCAGCAAACTCCAAACAAGTGCTGCTGCTGGGCATTGTGGTGGTGAAGGACTGGCCTGCAAATCCCCCCTGAGAACATCTCCAGTGACAGCCACGACCCTGAGCATGGCTTTTTGCGTGCTAAGGACTGGGGGTGACCATGCCCCACCAGCTCAGGCTGGTCATTTTCCCTGGGGAGGTGTGGAAGGTCTTGGGGGGTCTGGGGAAGCCCCCTGAACCAGGGGCTGGTGTGAGCTCATCCTTCCACACCTCCCCTGGGTTGTGGCTCTTTCTGCTCATGCAATGGGCAGCCCCAGACCCTGCTGCACAGCTGAGGGGTGACTCTGCCAGGATGGGATGGCCGTTTCAGGGCTGTCCCCCACAATAATCCCCAGCAAGTCCCAGCTCCTGACGGCTCTGGGATGCAGGGAAGGGCCAGCTGGGAATGCTGATGTCCCTCTCGGTCCCAGCTGGCTCCTGACAGGGTCCCTGTGATCCTGAAAAGGGTCGGGTGGACACCCCAGAAGTGCAGCTGGAGTGATGCAGGATACCTTTTGTTGTCTTAATTGGTGCCTGGGCAGAACAGACCCCCCCCCCCGCCAAAAGGGAATCATCCCACAGCAATAACTGCAGCCCGCTCCCGGCTGGCAGGCTCTCTGATGGATGGGAGGCAGCTTAACCCTCGGCTTCCTCTGCCCTGATCCGGAGAGCTGCCGTGCCCCCGCTGCAGGCGGGACTGCCGGATCGGGGCACTCGGTGCGAGGTGGCAGCCCCGGGGGACAGGGCTGGGGCTGCGGGGACAGCTCAGGGGACACGGCCCCGCCTCACTGTGCCCCTCGGCCAGGGTTCGTGGTGGGAGGTGGGGGGTCACACACTGGGGATGGGGTCACACACTGGGGATGGGGTCACGCACAGCCCAGAGCCCCGTGTCCGCGGGTCGGGAGAGTCGCGGGTGCCGTTAGCAGCTGATCACGGTGCTGGTTTAATTAAAGCTGCAGGAGGGGCTTCCCTACTGTTTGTTTGCCCCATAACGCAGCCGGGGGTGGGGGCACAGCCGCGCTCCGAGAGCAGCCTGGCCTGACCTGTGCCGGGGAGGGAAAACCACAGCACCCAGAACAGCAGCAGCAGCACTGGGGCTGTTACCCAGGCTGGAACAGACCCCAAGACACGGCAAAGGAGCTGCAGGAGACGCCAGGCGGCTGCAGGGGAGCAAGGGCTGCATGGGTGCCACGCTTAGGGCAGGCAGCTGCTGGAGGTCAGTGACCAACCACCTTCTCCCAAATTCAGGGGATGCTCCTCCCTGGGATGCAGGGCAGAGCCTGAACCCCCGCAGGGGTGACCCTCACAAGGGTCGCTCACGTGGCTGAGCACAGATTCCGCTCATCACGCCAGTGACTGACGGTTTATCTGCTGTCCCCTCTCTCCGCAGGCTGCCCGGGGAGCCAGAGCTGCGATGTCACCGCAGCAGTCCGTGACACAGCCCAGCCCGGCCGCGCCCCACACGGCGAGCAGGCAGAGGGGGTGCAGCAGTGCGGGGCAGCCGCGGTGTCGGCAGGGGACACGGTCCTGCAGGTCGCTGCCATCCCCCCCGGGGTGCTGGACAGAGCCGTGCTCACCGACTTCTACTGCTGCACCCGCTGTGGGAAAGTGTTTTGGGAAGGGTCCCATTTTGGACGCATCGTCTCCCAGTTTCAGGATGTTCTTGTGGCCTCTGGGGACACACAGAGCGTCTATGAGCTGAGCTGAGCTGAGCTGAGGGGAAGCATGGGGGCTCCACAGGGGAACAGGGACTGCCTGGGGAACCTCAGCAAATTTTGGGCCTTGAGTTTCCAGAGAGAGGCTGGAAGTGGGGAGGGAGGAGCTCTCACTTTGGGATCTAGCATGGAGAGCACTGTCACAGGTGCACCAGTGGTTTGCAACAGCCCAAAAATATGTGGCCTCCATGAGATCATTAAAGCAGAGGTGGCTGAAGAACAGACCCTTTGCTTTATTTCTGCCCCTCCCCAAGCTTCCCATGTCAAGATGGTGGCAGAGCTCTGCTGACCAAAACCAGACCACCCCCTGCCAAACCCACACCCACACACCCCAGTGCCCCCCTGCCCACTAACTCCTGGGGGCAGGAGCTGCATCCCCAGCAGCAGCACAGGGCAGAGAGCATCCTGAGCACCCCCAGCCTGTGGGACATGTGCCACACCTCAACCCATCCCCAGCACTGCTCACCCTGACCCTGCACTCCCCGCACTCCTTGGAGGCAGCTGGTGGGTGCAGGCATGCAAGTCTGGGGAGGCTGAGCATTGCTGGGATCAGGGAAATCTCTGGGTGCACCACGATGCCCGCTGGCACCAGCACCCCCTGTGCTGGGCCTGGGATGCCCCAGCAGGGCCAGGCCGGTGCTGGGCAGGCTCCCACTGGTGCCAAAGCTTCCAGGCTCCTCCTTCCCGGTGCCTCAGGACAGCTCTGTGCCCAGGCTCTGTGCAGGGTGCACAGGAGAGACAGTGACATGTGTGGGCCCACCAGTACCAGGAGCTGGCATCACTGGTGGGACTGGCCAGCATCAAGAGGAGGTTGCATGTGCCATGGAGATCCCAGGCCAGGTCCTGGAGCTCCAGGGGGCTGCTGTCCAGTGCCTCCAGATCCATGGCCAGGCTCACACCATTCCACCCCAAACAGAGGAGCATCTGCAAAATTCCTCCTCTAATCTGGTTTAACTGCCAGGCCCTGCTGTTATTGTTGAGAGGGCCTGAGGAGTTCTTGGCTGAGGTGTGACATTTATGGGCCAGCAAAGCACCTGCCCAGGCAGCTCATTCTGCAGCACAGGACTCATTTTCCCTCTTCCAAAGTTCCTGGCCACACAGTGCCGGGGGGTCCTTCCTGCCAGGGACATCTCACCCTCTGGTTCAATGCTTTAATAAAAGAAAAAAAAATCGACTTTTAATATTCTTCTTTCCCATAAGATCCATAATATTAATGCCTGAGCATTAATTGGCACAAGTGACCCTGAAAGGCAACCATCCCCACACTGCCACTACTGGGCACTGAGCAGCCCAAGCCCCCCCAGCTTCACACAGACTCATCCTTGTGTCAGCATCCTGCTTCTGCAGGATTTGTTCTGGGAGGGCAGAAATTGGGGATGAGGCAAAGCAGGAATGATGCAGAGCCTCCAGCTGCCGGCCCCCACAGCATGCGCTGCTCCGTCATGCCATGAAATAAACCTCTCCAAAATGGGAGGGACCTTTCCCGGGCCTGTTTAGGGGAAGCTGCTGAGCCACATGCACATCTCACCATTCATGGGCACTTCTGGCCTTTGCTTGCTGCGTTTTCCAGAGCTGTGGTTTGTCTGCCACTGCTTCCACTGTGGAGGGGAGCTCCAAGGTAACGGGGACACACGGCCCTGTCCCTCTCCTGGGGACAGCTGCCTAGAAGGTGCCTTTCCCTCTAATCCCTGGGAACAGTAGGGTCACCTCCTGACCAACTCCAGGACTTTATCTGCTTGAGAGCTCCCCCAGTTTAGGGGTGAGCTCTTGTGCTTACAGTCAGGCTGTGCTAGGGCACGGTCCCTTTGATGGGACTTGTTCTAGGACACCGACCCAGGGCAAAAGCCAGCAAGTGGTGTGTACCTCTTGACATGGCACCAAACAGCTCCTAGAGGATTCCATCCAGCTCCTGGGGACAGGGGCAGTGGCTGGGACCCAGCATAGCACCTCTTCCTTCCTGCTTGCCCACAGGAGGTGGTGCTGTGGTGGGAAGTGTGTAGCAAGGTCACCTCCAGTTACAGACATGGCCAACAGCAAATTCCACATCAGATCAGCCTTGAGGAGCATCCAGGAGGTAATAAATTGTCCAGTTTTGAATGGTGGATACATATCAAAGGGAATTAAAGCAGCTTTCTAATCAGCTTACAATATTGTTTCCTTATCTGGCTGCTTAAAAAAAAATATTACAAAATCCCATTGTCTGTGTCATACTAATGTTTAACATTTAGTAGGGCAGTAATGAGCCCTCCTTGGTTCTGTGGAGCTGTTTGATGCTGTGGGAAGGGCAGCCCCAGCAGTGTTCTGGCAGGGATGTGCCCTCCGGGTGGGCTGCCCACTCCAGAGCCCATGGATTCCCCGGTTGCTCCCCCTGTGCTCAGCTCCTGCCTTTGCGTGACAGGATGTGGTCATGAGGCGACCCTAGGATGAAACAGCACTGAGGAAGGGTTTTATTGCTCTTTATCATGAATGAGATCTGGCTGAGCAGCATCCATCCCTCAGCCCTGGGAAACCACACGTTGCATTGGATGTGGGACGGTTCCTCTCCTCTCCTTGTGTACTCCTGCACATCCTTCAGAGTTTGACAGGGACAAGGTGTTTGACACTCAGGCCAGCTTTAGTTTACAAATGAATATATCAACATTGTTCCTCATCAGGCAGGAATGCACTTCCCTCCCTTCTCCCCCACCTTATCCCCATCTCCTTCCGAGCAAACTTCCTTCCTCCTGTAATCTGGAGCGGAAACCTCGCCACATATTTGACCGGCTCACAGAAATCAGCTCAGTATTCCCTGGAGTGACTTCGTGCCTTGAACTAGGGCTGGTTGGTCTCTAAGGCAGCCAGCAAGGCATGGGAGGAGGAGGAGGACAGGGGCTGTACCACTGCTCATCCTCACCCTGGAGCCGCTCTTCCAGCTGGATGCTCCAGTTGAGCTCCAGTTGCCCAGCTGCCATTTTCAAACAAACCAATGTGGCTTTGGACACAGATCCAGCCTGAGCTGGCTGTGAGCTCCAGCCCTTGTGCTGCCCCACACTGTGGGAATGCTGCTCCCACAGGGCAGGGTTGCTGCTCACAATGAGGGGAAGAGGAGAGAGGTGTCTGTCGAGGAGGGACATTCACATCAATCAGGGAATGTTTGCTCCCTGGAGAAGAGCCTGGGACCAGACCCTTCCCATCAACCCCAAAATGTGGGCATGACCCTTAGGCAAATGAGCTTCTGTCACTCACCAGGCATGTGTCCCATGGGGGCTATGGCCATGTCACCCCCAAGCCTGCTTAGACCTCAGGGTTGTCCCCACAGAGCAGTCAGCAGGTACAGAGGCCACTCCTGGTGGGCTGTAATGAGTCTTCTGGAGGAACTGTGCAGTGGGAGAAGTGGGGTGACATATCCCCATCCCACAGCCACCACAAAGGGTGGTGCACCATGCAATGCAACCAAACAGATTGCCAGAGCAGCTGTGGGCTCCCCAGTCCTGGAAGTGTCCAAAGCCAGGATGGACAGGGCTTGGAGCAAGCTGGGATCGTGGAAGGTGTCCCTGCCCATGGCACGGTGTGTGACAAGATGAGTTTTAAAGATCACTTCCAACCCAAATCAGTCTGTGATCCTGTGGGAAGTGGCCCCAAGAGCCATGTGTCTTGGGAGATGGCAATTTCCTGGCACCAAAACTCTGCACTGACACTGGATTCAATCCTGGAGCTCATTCAGATGATCCAGGACAAGATAATTATGGCCCAAAGATGGCCTAGAGCACATAAAACCAAGGTCTGTGTCTCCAACCAACTCTATCAGCACCTGCAAAGTGATGATGTGGTCCCTCCACGTGCCAGTTTTCCAGGACCAGAAGCCCCACGAGCAGCTGCCAGCACAGCAGGTCAGGGACACATGATAGTGTCAGATTAGCAGAACACAAGCTGGAGCCATCAAGCTTGGAGAATGTGTGCTCAATGGCCATGAGGACATCAGTCAAGGGGATGCCTCAACATGGCCTGGCAGCACTGAGACACTGGTGCAGCTGGAGATCCCTGCCTGTGGCCCGGGGCAGGAATTCTCCAGCTCCAAGTGTGTCCCAGCCTTTTGCTCCAGGTACATTTTTGTGCTGTCAGACACTGAGACCATAGGCTACCTCAGAAGAGCTGCAGCATTTCCAACAGGGTAAGGACTGACAAGATGGGCCACTGGGCTGGTTAAAGGCCAAGCTGCAGTGAGATAACCCAAACTGTACAGCCCAGCACCACGTCCTCCAGCCCAGGGACATGCCTGCCTGTGTGCTTCCCAGAGGACAATGACTATGTGAAGTGTTATGACCCTGCTGGAGTCTCACTCAGGTTTTAAATCCTGTTTGTCACAGGCTGGGAGGGAGGGACCATGCAGAGCAGCATCTACAGTGACATCCATGGGAAGTGGCAGTCCCTAGACCGTGTTCCTGCAGTGGCCCCTGTGGTGTGGAAGTCTCAGGAGGATGCCCTTGTCCACAGAACTTCCCAAACCACTTGTGAGAGATTTTCTTGTGGTGCTGTGCTCCCTGCAGAGGACACAGGGCATCCACACATGTCCTCACCATAATAGCATGAGGTTTCCCTTGCAAACCCCCAGCTCTGGCCTCAGGAGCTCTGCCTGCAGGGCTGGCAAGGTCCCAGCCCACCCAGGAACAGTCTGGGTGCCACCAAAGGCTCCTGGTGTGTGATGTGTCCGCAGGGAGAGGATAAAGCCAGGGCCACGCCCCTGCTTGTGCAGCTCACACGGAGGACGGGTGTCCCCTAAGACCCCCACCCGACCTCTTCCCCACCAGGGACAGGGATCCCCCTTCTTGCCCCCAGAGGTGAATCCGCACAAAGGAGGCTGTTCGCACGCAGCAGCCACAGGCCCGGGTGGGCTCCCTGCATCCCCACACCCCACATCTCCGCGGTGGGGCACACGGCATCGGCCAAGCCCCGCGGTTCCCCACTGGAGCTCCGGCAGCCGCTTTGCCAGAAAGTCGGGAGGCGAAGCGCCGGCGTGGCCAGTGGCGGAGGAAAGCTCCGCGCTTCCTCCGGCTCCGGGGAGCCGAGCGGGCAGGGCGCTCTCCCTCGCACGCCTTTCGCTGCGGCTCTGCGCTGGGAAGAAAAGCTCCCGTCTTTCCCACGCTCTCCGACACATTTTAATGAATTAAGTGGGGGCACGCCCCCTCGCCGCCTGCCCCGGATCCGTCCCCCCGGCTCTCCGGCTCCCTGCAAGGAGGCCTCGGGGGGTGGCTGGACTCTGGCTGCCGTGTCCGCCCGGCCGGGAGGACGGGCACGTCCCGCTGGGATTTTTTGGAAGAGGGCTGCGACGTGCCCAGCTCGGCGCTGCCAGCCCCGGGGCGGCTCTGAGCCCCGCCGGCGATGCCGGTGGCAGCCGGCCCTTCTCGCTCCCGCGGGCTCTCACGGGCACGGGGAAATTTGGCCGTCACGTCTGCTGAGGAGGGGAAATTTGTTCCGCGCCTCTCGGCGTGACCGCTCGCTTAAGGCATCGCAGCTCCGGGGCCCTTCCCCGCCTCCCGCCACGTCTTCCCCCGGCCTCAGAAGGGAGCGGGTAAATCACTGGGTGGGACTCTGGTTTTGCAGGGCCCCATAAAGCGAGGGCAGGGGCCTCCCAGCGCCGGCCGCGGCCCCTGACAGCCCCTTGGCGGCCGGCGGGCAGCAGAGCCGTGCAGGGAGCTTGGCCCGGCCGTCACACCGCTCCCGGCTCCTCTCGGATTACAGAGCTGGGTACAAACTGGAGTTGAAATGCAGCTTTTCAAATTTGTCTTTTTATTTTCCGTTCCCCCCCCCCCCCCCGCCCCCCCGCCACTTTTTCTCTCTTTCCCCTCCCTCTCTGGCTCCGTTCCCAGGCCGAGTCCTGCCCCCACCTGCCAGTCCCGAACATTTGCATGGCTGGGTCCCTGCCCGGGCTCTTTTTCTCACCAGTGTCACTGGCAAATGCAGATTTGCTTGCGAGGATGTAACTGGCCAAGCTCCAGGCCGGGGAGGTGTGAGCAATTCCCACTCTCCCACGGCTCGCTCACAGGGCTCCCACACCTCGCAGGATGCCGCCAGTAAAGACACAAATCGGCTGTCCCGGGATATACGGGAGTAAGGAGAGGGCGAGCCAGGAGGAGCGGAGCCTCGACACCCGGGCCACCGCGGCAAAGCTGCCGCACGGCCCCGCCACCTTCCCTTTTCCAGCTTTGTCCTGATGGCTTTGCTGGGATTAGTGCCTGCGAACAGTGACGGGCTGCGGTGACTCCGGCGCTGCCCGCACGCTGTCTGCACTGCCGGGCTGTGCCGGCCCCCGGGCACAACCGGGGCTCCCGTGAGTCACCGTGAGTCACGGCACGGGAGACAGGACAAGGGATTGCCGCTGGTGATCCCCGCTGACACCGCGGCTGGAGTGATGGGGACAGAGCCACCGCCTGCTGCCCGGCACGGGGCCCTCGGGGGGACGGGACAGAGGCAGGAGCGGCTGCTCTTCACTGTCCTCGGGCAAACCCGGCTCCTGCAGGAGCCCCAGAGCTTCGAGCCCCGAGCCCATCTCAGTGCCCCGTGCCAGCGCTGCAGAGGCCCCGCGTCCCAGCGGCACAGGGACATCCCGGGGAATGTGCACAGGCACAGGAGAGCGGAGGGGCTGTCTGCAGCCCCCAGCAGCAGGAACGCTCCAGTCCCTCCCGTTCCGTGAGAGCCATGGACTGCAACACGCGCACGTTAGGGAGGCGTGTGACGGGGAGAGCTCTGGCATTGGGGAAGCCAGACAGACAGACGGAGAGCAGACAGATGGGATTGGGATAGAGATCGGGGTGAGATGGGCATGGGATGAGCACGGGTGAGGAGATGGGGATGTGTACTGAGATGGGGATGGGGATAGGGTGGATGAGGACTGGATGGGGATGGGATGGAGATGGGGGTGTGCGTGGGCATAGGATGAGGGTGGAGACAAGGACGGGAAGGAGATGGGGAGATGGGCATGGAGATGAGGATGGATGTAAAGATGGGAATGGGATAGGAATGGGGATAGGGATGAGAACAACTAACTGCAGAAATTGACTTAGAAAAGCAGACCCTTTGTGGGAGGAGAATGAGGACCTGCTTCAACAACTACTTACAGCCTAAATCCAGGTGGGATTAGAAAGACCCAGACAGGGCAGGAGTGTTCCCAGGCTACTCCAGCTGCTGGGAAAAGCCACAGAAACAGGCCGTGGGGCAAGTCACACTCGGAGCTCGAGGCCACTGTCCTCCAGCTGTGCGGCAGGCACTCCGTGATGGCACACTTCATCGGTGGAGGCTGAATTTAGCAGTTGGCCGGTTTCTCCCTTTACCTCCCCAGAAGAACACACCAGCAGTGCCAGGTGACAGCAGCTTGCCACGCAGCTGCCCCGGCGCGGCTGCTGTCACCTCGGTTTATGACACGCTCCTTCCTCTCTCCCCGCACCTCCCGCCCTCTCCTGCCGACCAAATGCCCGGGAGGCGGTGGGAGCTGGCCCGGGAGCGCCGCTTCCCACCTGGACCTGCCGTTTGCTCCCCGGAGACCAAACGGAAACAGGAGGGGAGCCGGGGGTGCAAGAGGGCTCCGCCGGAGGGTCCCCCCAGCACCGTTTCTGGTTCATGCACTGTTTTCGGGATTTTTTTCCCCCATTTTTCCGCCTCCCTGCGGTGTCCACAGCTCCCAGCGCTCCCGCTCCAGGAACGTGGTCATCGTCTGGGCAGCGAGTCCGACCCCGCATAAAGCCCCAGGCAGCCGAATTGAGCCCCTCCAGGGCTGGCAGGACATGGTGGGGGCTGCATCTTTCCCCCTTAAATCAATCCCACCCAGAGTCCCTGAAACCCTGTGCAGTCCTCCCTGGGAGCCCCTAGAGGGGCTGGACCCCGCCAGCTGAACGCCCCATTCTACTCCGTGACCTGTCCCTGTTGGCTCACGGGGACACAAACCGGCAGCAACGCGGTGTCGCCCCAAATCGGGGGCAGCCGCAGCGCCGCGGGGACCGTCATTCCTGCGGCTCCCGGCTGGGGGGCCCGAGCCCGGCCGAGCCGAGCCGAGCCGAGCCGAGCCGAGCCGAGCCGAGCCGAGCCGAGCCGGACGGAACCGAACGGAACCGAGCGGAGCCGCGAGCGCAGCCCCGAGCGGGGCCGAGCGGGGCCGAGAAAAGCCGAGGAGGGAGCGCCCCCCATCGCCCCCCTCCCTCGCAGAGCGCGGCGCGCGCGCCCGTCCCGCTCATTCCGGGGAGGGGGCGTGTCCTCCCCGCTCTGCCACGCCTCCCTCTCTCCCGCTCAGACCAATGGGCTGGCGCGGCGCGGCCCCGCCCCCGCGGCGCGTCAGGGCCGTGCCATTGTTATGCAAATAAAAGGGCGGTAAAAGGCGCGCGCGGGCCGGGGCGCCTCAGAGCGCGGGGCGCGGGCAGCGGAGAGCGGGGGCGCAGCAGCGGCGGGGCCGGGGCGCAGCAGCGGCGGGGCCGGGGCGCAGCAGCGGCGGGGCCGGGGCGCGGCGGCAGCGGCGGCACCACAGCCCAGCCCAGCCCAGCCCCGGCAGCGGCCGCAGCACCACCCGCCCGCCGCCGCATGCCCGGGCGGGCGCCGCCGTCGCCGTCCATGCGGGGCGGCGGGGCCGAGGCGGCGGCATGAGCCAGAGCGAGGTGTCGCCGTGCGCGGCGCCGCCGCCGCCCCCCAGCCAGCGGGTGTTCCAGGAGGCGGTGCGGCGCGGCAACACCAAGGAGCTGCAGTCGCTGCTGCAGAACATGACGAACTGCGAGTTCAACGTCAACTCCTTCGGGCCCGAGGGGCAGACGGCGCTGCACCAGTCCGTCATCGACGGCAACCTCGAGCTCGTCAAGCTCCTGGTCAAGTTCGGCGCCGACATCCGCCTGGCCAACCGCGATGGCTGGAGCGCCCTGCACATCGCCGCCTTCGGGGGCCACCAGGACATCGTCCTCTACCTGATCACCAAGGCCAAATACTCCGCCGGCGCACGGTGATGCCGGGGCTGCCCCCAGCTCCGCTCGCCCGGTGATGCTGGGTTCCCCCCACCCCGCGTTCCCCCGGCGATGTCGGCTCCCGCTCCCCCGGTGATGCCGGGGACCCTCCCCGCTCCCCCGGCCGCCAGAGCTGCTCCCGCCCCCGCCCGGGGGGGGTTTGGCGAAGATTTGGGGCTCCATGCAGAACACGCCACCGCTTTTACATTTTTAAGGTTTTTGGTTGTTTGTTTGGGGTTTTTTTCAATCTTCCAAGGGTTGTTTCCTACTGTAACGTGGTTTTTTTTCCTCCATCTACCTCGGCTGCACTCACAGTATTCACGGTTTCAGTTTGACATCTGGGCAGATGCTTTAACAACCCCCGTTCCCTCTCCGCTAATATTTAATCCCCCTCCCCGCCCTCCTCGCTCCCGACCCTCCCATTTAAAGTGTTCTGGCTCAGAAACGAATTCATTTCAACGCCCCCCCCCAAAGCCACCCCGCAGACCTCCACTGGTGCTGGGGTCCCCTCTCTGGTGCCAGCCCCAGCCCTGGGCACGGTGCCCGGTCCATGGGCTGGGGCTCCCGGCCGGCTGCGGCCTTCCTGGTGAGGAAGAGTGGGAAAGTCTTCTTCCTCTCCAAGGTTCTCCCAGTGTTTTCCCACCGCTGACTTTTTTTTGTCGAGGCGACTCCGTTGGATTATGACAGATGTGGTTTTTTCACCCCAATTGCTCCTGGGTCTGGTTGATTTTGAGTTGGGTTTTCTGCTTTGGTTCTTCCTTGGGTGTCCGAAGAAAGTCTGCGTCCTCACCCACTCCACAAATCTGTTTAGCACACGTGAGATCCCAGGAAAAGACATTGAGTCCTTGTGGTTTTGTGTGTAAAGGGGGATTAGCAAATCCTGGACTGTTTTTTTCTTTTTAAAAAAAAGTGAAATAAACTCTAGAGGCAGAGGATTTGCTTTTGCACAGAAAAGGGGCGCGAGCGCTCTCTGCTGCCTACAGAGATGCTGGAAAACTACTGAGAAAAAAAAAGTTTGGGAACTTTTATTTTTTTTCTTTTGGTGAAACTTGGATAACACTTCTCAATGCAGAACGATTCACTTGACGTACGTACACTCACCCGCCTTTTCTAGGAGATATATATCTCGCTGTATGTCTCTTTACAAAGGAAAGGGAGGAAGCAGAGCAAGGCACCCGAAGGCGCATTTTGAAGTGACTGCACGTATAATCGCAAATGCTGCTTTTTAATTGCTATGGCACAAGAACATCCACTTGGAAAATGCGGAAAAGTTCAGAAGTCTCCTTTCTCCTGCTGGTCTTTCAGCCCTCTTCTCCTCGTCTGCACTAAAGCCATCCACATCACTGCCGTCTCCCTGCTCTTTCCTCTCTTGCTCCCTGCATCCAAACCATTCTGATTAAAAAAAAAAAAAAAGAAAAGAAAATAGTTACCTGCTGGTTTATTGGGGTTGTGTCTTACCTATTTATCATGTCTGTATATATTTGTGGGTGAAGATTGTGAGCCTGGTTTTGTTTGAAGCTGGTGGTGAGTGTTTCAAAGATATGGTTTGGGATATATGCTTTTTTTGTTGTTCTTTTTTTTTTTTTTTTTTCTTTTCCTAGTCTTAAAACTAAAAAAAAAACAAAACTAGAGTCTGCCCTGATTATTTCCCATTGCACTGAATATTCTGCTTTGTCTCTGATGGTTTCACCTGCAGTTGTTTGCGTTTTGTTGGGTTTTTTGTTTGTTTTTGTTCTTTGTCCACTTCAACAATTTGAGATAATTTCAAAAGCTCCAGATTTCAGGAAGAAAACGAGAAAAAAAGCCCTGTCAAAAGTGTCTACTGTTAATGCTGTAATTTGCAAGGAACTGCTTGGCCGAAGTCTTTCTGCAAGCATGGAAGGGGGTGTCCAGCACTTCCACTGGTGCTTCTGTGCGATAGTTACGGGGTGGGAGCAAGACCTTTCCTAGTGAGGTTTTATCGTTGTTACCAGATGGTTGCACATTTTTATTTTTTTTTTTTTTTTACGTAAATGGATTTGCCACAATGAAATGTCATAACATTTATGACATGATATTAAAAAGTGTATTGTAAAGCCAACTTCTAGATGGATTTTTAAAAAGAAATCTTGGTTATAAACCCAGTCTAAAGGGAGCTCTGTCCAGTGTTGTAAAGACAACATGATGTAACCCATATTTATATTTTTATAAAATACCTATTAAGACTGTGAATCTCCTGTGTGAATTGCTGGGTGAGTTGTTTAAGAAAAGCATTGTTCCTTTCCAGCCTCCTGGAGCTTTAGACACGCTGAGATTTTTGGGAAACTGTACGTCGGGGAAGGGGGTTTGCTCTGAAATTTTGAGTTGATGTATTTTTACATCCCTTTGTATTTTACTGAAAAGCTGCTGCCCTTCCTAGTCCCTAGAGTTTCAATTTTCTATGCAACCCCCACACCCCCGTCTCTCTTGATCCTGAGAAGTAAAAGGGATGCAGATTGATTCAAATTGAAATGAGGGTCCCTCCCACCCCCCTTGTTGGCTCATCATGCTGCTGACCCTTCACGCCAAAACGGGGAGTACAAGAAAAAAAAAAAAAGAGGCAGGTGGGGGAGGCTCTTTCATGCATGACTGGTTGCCTTCCAGCAGTCATCTTTTTAATTATTATTATTATTTTTGTAAGAAGAATATATTGATAATGTCAGTGAAATAAGCAGACATTGAAGCTGATGCACAGATTGCTCCAGAAAGGAGTTTTTCTGTAGATTTTTCTTTAGATGCGAATACCTTTTTTAATTATGTTAATTAATGTTAAGAATTTTTAGGCTTATATTGAAGCTGTATGTGGGTCACTATATGATCATTTCTAACTGGATAAAGTCTGTACAGTACAGCATATTCCTGAGTGTATGATATAGACGTGTAGCCCCAGAGTGCGAAATTTATAAATAAATTTTTCATTGATCTTTTTATAAAAAAAAAACCTCCAAGGCTATTTTGTTTGTTCTTTTCCACGTGGTTATTGGCAATGCTGGGTGTTTCCTGTGGTGGGGGGTGGCTGGTCCCTCTTCTGGTGTCAAACCTGGAGCTGTTCTGGGTTTGGATGCAGCCCTAGAGGGGAATGGCTGGGGATGGGTTTGGGGGCAAGTGTGGCTCCTTCCCCCAGGCTGGAGGAAGTTCCCTAGGCTCAGGGATGTCCTGGTTTGCCCCATCCCAGCATTCAGAGGCTGGTGGAGGGGTGATGACTCAGACCAAACCCTGGTGCTGGATGGGCATGTGCTGTTTGAGACATTCCTAAAGAAGCTACTTGTCCCCAGGAAGTGAGGGGAGAGCTCAGCAGCCAGTCCTGGGATGGGGGATTTGGGGTGCATTTTTGGGGCTGCAGTCCCAGCCTGTCTGGCTGAGCACCCCACAGCTCCCTGTGAACATTCCCAGCTTTTTGATTCCAGCCTGGGCCCCAACAAGAGTTTGAGGCCCCTCAGGCTGTGGGGATGGAGTCAGTGGTGTCTTCAGCTGTCCTAAGGAAGGGCCACAGGGTGAGGGTCAGCGTGGCCTCTCCATCCCCAAAGGCATCTCTGTGCTCTGGCATGGCTCAGAGTGGAGCAGTGCCCAGCAGGGCTGAGCCCTTCCCTGGAGCCTTTCCCAGCAGGACCCGGCTGCTCTGGGAAGGGGAAGAGCAGAGGCAGCCCTGTGCCTGCACGGCCGGGCCCTGCCCGAGGCCAGGCCTTTGAAGGCGTGATGCAGGCAAGCCTCCCTCGCTGGCACTTGTCGGGGGTCAGATGAGGCTTTTTCTCTATCAGTAATTCTGCCAGCTCTGCAAATGCCTAAATCCCAGGGAAAATTGTGCCGTGCTCAGTTTGGCTCCGGGTGTGGGTTCCCAGGGATGCAAGGAGTGGTGTCCTGCAAACACAGTGGGGAGGAAACCTGGAGAAAAGGCTCAGTGCGACCTTTTCAGGTTGGCCAAACTCCACTCCAATGTGCCAAGCCCCTTGCCATCTGCTGCCAGCACAGGCCAGTGCCTGGCACAAACACAGCTGGTGTCCCCAGGTGCCCTGGGGACATGCAGCCAGCCGGGCAGCAGCCCAGTGTGGACAATATAGGCACAAAGTGACCCGGATGGATTTGAGGAGGAAAGAGGTGATGCCAAAACCATCAGTCACAATCGCTGGTGGTCCTGGGGGTCCTTCACCCAGGGTCCTGTGGCAGCTGCTGACTCCCAGTCTGTTGGGGGCGTGGAGCGAGCACCGCTCCCCTCTCCAGCCCTGGCACTGACCACCAGCCTGTGCCACCAAACCTCGCAGTGGCTGTGCTCCCCACGGCAAATGGGGTTACACCTGGGGGTGGAAATAATTCCAGACTCATCCCTTTGTGCTTGAAATTCTGCAAAACCTTATCCTGGCACCTGCACTGGGATTTCACAGAGCTGGGCTCACCTGTCTCGGCTCAGCCCTGCAGCTTCTCACCCTTCACTTTGTCCCAGGGCCCCAGAGAGCTGGGCTGGGCCAGGATGTTTTGTTCTGGGGAAACACAGCATTCCTGTGCGTGGCTCCTCTCCCCAGAGTGGATGGGGTGCGCTGGGGTCTCCAGCAGCCCCTTATTTGAGCACCTCCCTGGAGCCAGGCCTAGAAAAGCCTCTCTGTGTTCCCCACATGTGATGGCCCTGGCAGTGAAAATGTGCTGAGGGCACAGCTGAACCCCAACCCTGGGGCTGAGCAGCTGCCCTGGTGCCAAGCTCTTCCCAAGGCCCAGGGCCACCCCACTTTGCAGCTTTCCTCTAGAGAAACCCTGTCCAAGAAATCTAGGAACTTCAAAGACCTTTTTTTGTTCCCTTTTTTTCTTTCCCTTTTCTATTTTTGTTCCAATAACACAAAAATAAATATTGGATGGTTTGGTGGTGTAAGCACATTCTTCTGGCATTTTTGCCTGTCCCTAGCTGCGTGTTATTGTCCGTCGGCCGCATTACGTAGGTGCCGTTGTTCCGAGAGAAACCAAAGCAAGAATTTGAACTTTCAAGTGTTTCCTGCCATTGTCTTTTGCTTTTGTTTGTGCTGCTGACTTCAAACCAGATGGATTGGGCTCCCCTCCGGCTGGGGGGCGATGGGAAGTCAACACAGCCCGGTGAGGTTTGACAGCTTTGTCTTCTCTTCTATTGCCCTTCATCCGTCAAGCCCGGCCGTCGCTGAATCAGCCGTCGCATATGGATGCGGGGGAGGAGGTGGGACTTTATTTGAATTTCAGGGAGCTTAACACAGTAAGTAATGAATGAGAAAGAAAGACAGCGAGCAGACGAGCAAGAGGGGACAGGCTGTAATCAAAATTCAGGACATTTTAAATAGATGCTTTGTTGGGCATTTGTATGACTATGATAATGCCGCAGCCCGACGGTCCAAAGAGGAGTTACCTTTTTTAACAAAAAAAAATCACAATCAACTTCTGTTCAGTGCCAGCGAGGAGCCGATGGCTCAGGCTGCCCAGCCAGGCTGCCCTCATTTCCAAACTTCAGAATGTTTTGCCCCTTCTCAAGGCATTCTGGATCCATCCCTGTGGATAGATGGATGGATGGCCAGCAGCATCAAGATCCTCAGCGCATCATGCAGGACAGGATAGCTCATGGTTTCAGCCTGGTTTTGCTGCTGACCCAAAGCTGCTGCAGTATTTGGTGCTGGGACTGGGTGCAGAGGTCCTATTCCCCCGTATCCATCCCATGTCACCCCATTCCTACCACATTGAGTCATTTTTTGCTCTTCTTGGGGTGTACACAGGCTTCACACGCTGCCATGAGGTGAGCATGGCCTTTTCAGTGCCATCCCCTGTGCCCGAAATCACTGTCACTCTACAGACCCCCATGCTTGGAGGACTGTGCCCTCCCCAGGATGCTCCCAGCACAGTGTAGGCTGCTCCAATTTCTCCTTGGTGCAGGAAGTCCCCCCCAGGAATGATGCTGCTCCATTGTGCAGGAAGAAACCTCTTCCCCAAACCTCTGCAGCTGCCATGTTCCTCTGCCACCATGAGCACCCATCTTAGGGTGCCCAGGGAGAGGTGACCTCTGGGTCTCACCCTGTGTGGGATACAGACCTGTGGGTTCAGTGGAACTTTTGGCTTTTTTTGTTGACAGGTTTTTCTTCCTGAGAAGAAATGGTCAAGCAGGGCAACATCATGGTTTGTCTAGTTTTGGGGAAGACAGTGGATGGGGTTTGGATGTGGAAGGGTGGAAGGTGCTTGGCTGGAGGATTGAGGGATGGCAGAGGGCCTAGGGGGATCACTGGGAACATGGAGGGGTGGAAAAATGCAGGGAGAGGGGCTGGCTGGGAGGGATGGGGAATAGCAGCCTGATGGGATGGATGGTAAGGGATGGTAGAAGAATGGAGAGAGGCAAAGCTGGACAGCTGGGGCAATAATGGGGTTGAGGGTGGTTGGGACAACTATTTTAACTGGAAACTCCTCATTCAGCCTGACTCCAAGAGTGTTCTGTAGCTGAGAGCAGACCCTGAGGGTAAGCCAAGGAGAGCAGCATCTCCAGCAGCACTGCAGGTGATGGCAGATCTCAGCCCAGCTGAGCTGGTGGTGTCCTCAGGGCTCTTTCTAGGAAGAGGCTCCCCTGAAGGGGAAAATTCCCCAACCAGCTGCATGTTTATCCCAGTAGGATGGCTATGGCTCTGCTGACCCCTCCTCAGTGGGGCGTGGAGGACGCAGACACGAGCACAGAGCAGTGGCAGAGTGGGCCCAGTGAGCAGAGTCCTGCACAGCACAGGCTGGAGGGGGCATGGACAGAGGGAACATTGGCTGACCAACACTCAGTGGCTCTGCTGTGCTGCATTTGTGGGGCAGCTGAGGCTGAGCCTTCACAGGGAGCCTGAGCAGCACGCTGGGACTGACGGTTTGTGCTCTGAAACATGACAGCACAACGAACAGATCCTGGCTTCAAATGAATCCTGCAACCAAGGAGAGCCTCTGCTTGGAGGCAGTGACTCTGCAGCTCCTCTCACCCCAAGACTGCCATGTCTGTTCATGTTTTCTCCAGGTGAAAAATCCCTCTCACCCGTGTGCAGTCCCCGGCAATGTTCTCACACATGAATGCAGTTGCACAAACAGGCTTTGAATGTGTGTAGCCCTCAAGGTTTCCTGTCCTGAACTAGACTCTGATGTCTCAGTGTTGTCACCCCTCCAGCTGGGGCTGGAGCTGGGTGGCAGCTCCCTGGACTCCTGTTTTCCTTTGATTATGCCTAAACCACTCAGTCACCCAGTGGCTGGAGGGCTTTCCCTGGAGTGGGTGGAGGAGCTGGAGGCACTGGCTTCAGTGTGCCCTGAAAGTTTTCCTGAGTGCCCCATCCTATACCCAGTCTGCCCCTTGGAGAGGATTGCTGCATTTCCAGAAGCCCACCACTCTTGGGGAACTGACAGGTGCTGTGACACTTACTGGGTCTCTTGCTGGAGAGGTTTGGAGGTCACAGACTGGGGACCTCAACCCAGCCTCAGGGGCCTGGGGTACCTGGTGGCCTGAGGGAGCTGGGCTGGGGGTACAGGAAGGTGCTGGCTCAGCATGTACAGCCTGCCTGTGCCCAGGAGCTTGGGGGCATAGGGCAGCCCTTGCCCCACACCACAGTGCCAGGATCAAGCCTCGAGCCCCAGCAGTGCCCAGACAGGAAGCCTATCCCCAGTGGATCCCCACATTTCTCCTTGCTCACATTCACAGCTACGGTGACAACTCTGAGCTGCCCCCGTCCCATTTTCCACTCACTGTTCCCCCTTATTCAAAGCCTCTGTCCTTTTAAGCTATTTTCTTCCCTCCTATTCATTTCCCGGACGCCTCGATCCTTTTCTCCTGCCTAGCCCCTCTCCTGAGCAGCTGCTATGCTAATAAGCAAGGCAGAAAAGGGAGCGAGCTTTGCAGGGCTGGGGAGGAGAGAAAGACCCCAGAATCCTCCAAATGCTAAATAAATCCAAGGCTGGAGCAGCATCCCTGAACAAAGAAGCCTGGCCTCCCCCCCTCCCTTCCCCTCTTCCCAATTCCAGCACCTTTTCACATTCAAATCCATTAAACAGCGAGCAGAAAGACCCCGAGTATTCATAGCATTGCATTAAAGAGAAAGCCCCGTGGTCCCTCTCCATCGGGCCGGGTGGAGGGAAGGGCTCTCCATCCCCTCTGGGCTGGGAATCACCCGGCTCCGGCCCCTGGGCTCGCTGAGGGAGGACAAAAGCATCTGGCACCGCACAGGGAGACCAGTTGTCTTTCCCCTGAGATCCAGGGCTCTTCCCCACATGGAACTCTTGGGCTTCTCCAGTGGGGTGGAGCCCCTGGTTCTTACAGGCAGCTCATGGGGCTGCACTGGAGCCTGGGGGTGCAGCAGGCTGGGGACCCCCAAGTCTCCTGCCTGCTGACAGTGCTGGGGAGTGCTACAGCAATGACAGGGCAGTGGGGACACGCAGATTGGAGGGTGGTGAAGATCACCCCCAGGCAAGGGCAGCTCTCTTGGTCCGGTGATGGGTGAGGAGGGAGAGTGCTCCTGCTGGGCCAGGCACAGCCAAGGGGGCAGTGATGGTGCTCAGCAGCCCCTGAGCAATGACCGGCCACCACTGTCTTACCACGGCTGGTGCCTTCCCAGCACAGCAGGTGCCTTGGGCTGCTAACAGAGATCCCTTATGTCAAAACTGATGATTTCATACCCACTGTGCCTATTTTGCCCTAAAGTCAGAGCAGCTTTCTGGTACAAAGACCACAGATCTCATTCCCTGAGCAGGAGGAGGCAGGGATAGAGGCGGATGTGCAGTAGGCTCCCTATCAGCTGCTGAGGCTGGTAGTGGGATGCCTGAAAGGACAGGACTCTTCTCTGGAGGAAGAACAGGTATTTTCTTCTTCTGCCTTCTGGGATGGAAATGGACACTCACCTCCAGGAAGGATCTCATGCTCTTCTCAGGGGCTAAGTTTCTGCTGGAATCACAGAATTCCAGGAGATGGGGCTTTTAGTACCCAAAATCTTTTGAATTCATGGACTTAATGCATTAGGAATGAATGATGCCAGCTGGACCATGGACTGTGATGGTCACCTGCAGTGCTCAGGAGGTAGCAATACCTGGGACCCTCCTGCACAGCTTGGTCGGTGGGGTGGGATTCAGCTCTGACCATAGGGGTCCATCTGAGGTGGCATCTGTGGAAGAAGGGGAAGGATGGCAGCACAAAGAGCTTCCCTAAGCTTGTTTTACAGCTTTGTGATGTCCTGGCATGTCCTTCCTGACCTCTGTTCTGGAGCCATCCCAGGTGTCCTGGCCATCCTGAAGTGTCTCAGCTGGCACACAGTGCTGTCTTTTGGTGCCTGAATCCTGCTCTGCACCAGTACAATGACCAGTCTGGAAGGTGATCAAGGCTGCCCCGACAGGCCATTTCCATGGGCTCAGCCATATCCCACCTTGGGCTCCTACATTCATGTTTACCTGGTCACCAGGGCTCCATCCTGACCACTGCAGGTGCTGCACAGATTTGGGGTGCATGAAGGACCAGACCAGCAGGAGATTTAGATTAGAAAATGGGGAGAGGTGGGACAGGCCTCAGGAAACTGATAATGACATTAACCACAACATGGGACGTGGGACACAGGAGCTCAGACCCCTGTCCCTGAAGTGCAGGAGCCCAAAGCTGTGTGAGCAGTGCCCAGAGTGTGTCCCTGCATGGGATCCTCGGCTCCCCAAGTTGCTCCTCAGTGTGAGGTCCCCGAGGTGCCTTCACAGGTGAGGTTTTGGGCCTGTAGGACTGGGTTGACCCATCCCTGCTTCCCACTGCAGACCACCCAGCTCCTCAGGCCAGGGAGAATCTTGCTCACTCTGGGACCTTTCTGGGCTCCACAAGGCATGTGTTCCCCTAGAAATTAGCTCTCTGGAGTGAAAGCCAGCAGGGACCTCAAGAGGTTTCTGAGAACCTCTGAGAACTTCCCTTATCCCATGAAGGAAACCAGCTTTAGCCAGGAGTCAGCCTCAAATTCCCAGTTCATGGAGAAGGTCCCTCCCGTGGGGAACTCGCATGCAAACTACAGATTGACCCAGCTCATCAGAAACAGGTAGGGGCTGTGCTGCTCCAGCTTCCATGGAGTGTCCTTGGGCAGAGACAGTGGGCACCTGTGTGCCACAGGTACAGTGTACCACACTGCTTTGACCAGGGCACTCCCATCTCCTTCTACATGTGCCTCACCTGAGGCAGGACATGAAGGGTTGACCTGGCATGGAGAGACATGGAAAGCCCCAGATGCTGCCAACACCACAGCCCTGCTCCTGGGTGACTCCCCATGTGTCTCTCCATGGGTCAGTGACTGGTCTGCCGTTGTCCACCATTGTCCACCATTGTCCACCATGGTCCACCATTGTCCACCATGGTCCACCACTGCCATCAGGGGCCCCTCACTCCCAGTGTGACCCTGAGGCCACCCACCATCTCAGTCTGCTCCAGTGCTTCCTGAGGACCAGCGCTAGCAGGGAATGCACCTGCCCCAGACCTGCCCCCAGAGCAGCCCCATTTGCACCCTGACCTGCATGACCCTGGGAGGTGCCAAGAAAGGCAGGGAACACTGTGGGGTTTTAAGGGATCTTCAAAGAAACAACACAGTTAACAAGCACTGGGGCACCACCATCTCTGCTGCCAAGGCTGTGGCTGGAAGTGCCCCAGCCCTTCTCCAGGTCTAGCAGACCCCAGCCTGCTGCAGGCTCCAGCCTTCCTTTGAGCTCCAAAGCCTCCAGCCCTGCAGGATGAGGCCCATAGCTCTGCTGGGGTGAGGCCTGGGAACATCCCAGAGGCATGAATTGCCCCACACTGCTCCCAGACTGCTCCAAGGGCTGCCCCAGCTGCCTCCTCATCCTTGTGGGACTGGCTGGGGACACTGTGTCCTGAGCGAGACAGGCTGACCCAGGGGACCTGCAAGCACCGCAGCACTGCTGTCTTCCATCGCGGCTGCACCTCGAGGGGGGTGGCGGGACCATCCTGGGCAGGTCTACCTGCGGCAGCAGGTGGGGCAGGGGGCCGGGGCGTCCCTCCGAGAGGTTGGCCGGCGAGAAAGGTCCCTGCTTAACAATGCAGGAATGCAGGTCGGGTTGAATGCGGCGGAGGCGGGTCTGATCTGGTGCCCCACTAAGCCTCCATTCTTTCCCAGCCGGTGCATCTTGTATTCAGGCTGCCTGCTCCTAAGCAGAGCGTCTTTAATCCTTCCCTTGTCTCCTCCATTCCCTTTCAGGCCTTTGGCCAATGGGAAGGGGATGAGCAGCTCTCTCCAGGAAGGAAATTAAAAGCGAGGAGGAGGGTAGAGAGGAGGAGAGCGCGGGGAGGGGGACTTGGAAGGGGAGACAATCCTGGAGTGGAGATGCCAGTCATCGGGGTCTCAATAGCCCCATTCACCCTGCCCAGCCACACAGAAAATCAGGGTCACCAGGATCCATGCCCTGCCTGGAGACAACTGTTGCTTTATTCTTTTTAATTGCTGGAAAACGCAGAAAAGTTCACTTGTGTGTGTGGCTGGCTCCGGTGGGGGCTGCGCCGGGGGGAGCGGGCGGCGGAGGGGCGGGAGGGACGGGGCAGAGCCCGACCCGCAGCGAGGAGGACACAAAAAGCAGCCGCACGTGAGGGTGGAGGGTGCGGCCCGGCGCGGCCGAGGAGCAGATATCTGCACGGCCGGGCAGCGAGCGGCGCCTGGGACACGGGCCGGGACCGGGACCGGGACAGGGCGGCATCGCCCCCGGGCGTGCACGGGAAGGGTTCCCGGGGTTTAGGGGTGGAGGGGCCAGGCAGGGAAGAGCTGTGCAGACAGACGTGTGAGTGGATGTGTCCCCACATCTTCAGGCACAGAGAAGCCTGGCTGATGCTTCTGGCTGGAAACAGAGAGACCAGGCAGCTCAGAGCACACATGGGACACCCAGTAGCACTCCAACACCAACCCAAGGGTGCTGATATAGGGCTGACATAGGACATAGGGCTGTGCCGTCTCCACTCTGAGATACTGCTCCAAGTGCCACCCCAGTCAGGTCAAGGTTCCACCTCTGCACCTGCAGAGCCATATCCAGGGGATGTCCCAGAGAACAGCTGTGGGGAACCGGCTGTTCTCCCACTCTGCCATCCATCCCTCTTGCCGTCCCATGTGCCCAGATGTGGCTGAGCACCAGTCTTGACACACAAGCCATCACAGGCTGTTGCCACCCATCAGCAGCCCAGGAGTGCCACACGGGCAGCTTGGCAGCTGCCCTCTAGGTCTGATATGTGGTGAGTGCCAAGGGACACACTGGGAGAGGAACATGAGTCCCTGGGCCGAAGATGGAGCCAGTCCCATCCTGCCTCCATCAGGGACACCTCTGTGCACCCTCCCCCAGGCCTCCTGTGAGCTGGGGGTGATTTAGGTCTGTTGCAGTCTTCAAATTTGGGTTGCACTTCCCTCCCCAGTACAGCTTTATCTCCCTTTGCTCTGCCCTTTGCTGAACACTCAACTTTCCTGTGTGAGGAGCATCAGAGATGTGCCCCCAAGCATTCCGTGACCCACGGGACACAAGGCAGTGTCTTCCAAGGTTTCCCTGATAACCATGTCCTCTTGCAAGTCATAGAATTCCAGACTGGTTTGCGTTGGAAGGGACATTGAAACTCATTCAGTTCCATGCCCCTGGCATGGGCAGGTACATCTTCCACTATCCCAGGGTGCTCCAAGCCCTGTCCAGCCTGGCCTTGGACACTTTCAGGAGTGGGGCAGCCACAGCCCCTCTGGGCAACCTGTGCCAGGGCCTGCCCACCCTCACAGGGAACAAGTTCTTCCTAGTATCTAATATAAACATCTCCTCTTTTAGTTTAAAATAGTTGCCCCTTGTCTTATCACTATCTGCCCGTGTAAAAAGTCACCCTCCCTGCCTTTTACAAGCCTCCTTACAGGTTTCCCCGGTGCCCATCGCTGCCCGGACCGCAGGAAGGGGGCTCAGGGGAACTCCTCCACCCACCCGTGACTGCTGCGGGGCCGGAGCGCGGCTGTCATTCCTTACCGCCGGCTGCCACCTAGTGATAGAGGGACCGGGACAGCGGGGACCCCGCCTGGGGACGCTGGGGAGGGACCCCTGGCTTTGGGGGTGGAGGCCAGGCTTTGCTGCGCCGGGGATGCTCCTCCAGAGAGAGTAGGCGGGACGAGGAGGGAGTCCGTGCCTCAGGTCCGCGTCTGCCCCGCGCTCCCGACACACCAGGATGCGGCAGGAAGATCTGTTTGCGGAGATGTCCAGGCTGTCTCTGCCACTTCCACCGCTATCTCGCAGCCCCGTGCCAAGGGCCCGTCAGTGGCCGTGGTGAAGTGGAGGGTGAAAGTCCGGCTGGCTTCTGCCAGTGTGCCACCAGCTCTGGCCCTTCTCCACAAATATTGGGCCGTGGCCACCTGCAGAGGGGCTCCTGCCCTTTGCTCTGTTTGCAGTTTCTCTCGGGCTGTTTGGTTTCTGTTAATCATCCCACGAAGGCAAACACTGCTGGGAAGGATTGAGGATGGCCCAGCATTTCCCGCTCCTCCCGGCCCCGGGACCCTCGACTGTGGGATGGGTCACACCCAGCCGGATCCTGGATGTTGGCCATCAGCTTGGGACTGCCTGGAAGGGGTCCAAAAGGGGAGCAGGAAACTCAGACTCTGTTCCCTATGGACACTGATTAGATAGCCTGGGGTAAGCGCTGGGCAT
The DNA here is from genome assembly GCA_017589585.1 of Phylloscopus whistleri. NCBI lineage: Eukaryota > Metazoa > Chordata > Aves > Passeriformes > Phylloscopidae > Phylloscopus > Phylloscopus whistleri. The sequence goes on from JADMLD010000860.1 coordinate 1,720,276, forward strand.
CCCTCAGTGCTCTCCTCACCACAGGGTCAGGCTGGTCCGTCAGGGCTGGGGCTCTTTGTAGGGATGACAGAGCAGGAATATGAATCCCAACATAGAATAAAGGAGAAAGACAGCTCCTGGCCCCACGGTGTAGGAACAGGCAAGGGTGAGGAGCTCAGCCTGGTGTGGCTGGGAGGGTGCTCGTCTCCACTCCTGCATTCCACACAGCTCCCTGCAAATCCCCAGCACCGCCAAGGGCAGTGCTGCTCCCCGGGCCGTACACCCCACCTCCCCCGGCAGCCCCCCCGCTGCCTGGCCGGCCCCGCTGGCCCTGGTCTGAAGGTCACAGTGCTGCACAGAGGGGGCAGCGCAGAGTCCGGGATCCCACTGGAGTGCTGAGGCTCGGCAGCACTCCGAAGCCACCAGCCATGATTATTCGGGGTCTCCTTTCCCTCCTTCTCTTCACTGTGGCTTGTGGAACCCCCATCGGAGATCAGGATGAAGATGTCCAAGTGCAGGAGAATTTTGAGGCTGAGCGGGTAATGGCAGCTTGTGGTCCCTTAATTCTGGGGGCAAAAGGAAGGGGGTAAGATTTCTTCCATTTTCCTCCAGGAAAAAAAGGGCAATAATGCCCATGCCCATGCCAGGCCGTGCGGGACAAGCACTGGCTGTGTGGCACTCTCTGGGTGCCACTCAGGAGGTGCCCACTTCTGGGGTGGCCTCATCCTGGCAGATCCCAGGCAGGGCAGCTGCAGTCCGAGCGCCAGGGCAGGTGAGCCCCGTGGAATGTCTGTGGTTCAGCATGAAGGATTTCTGTGGGATGCAGGCTGTCTGGGAGATCCCCCATAACGCACCCTGTCCCTGCCAGGCTTCATACAGCCCTGTGTGTGTGTCCAGGTCTGGGTCTCACTGGTATACATGGGGGGATGCCAGCCTGCTGCCTCCAGCCCTGCCTCGTAGTCAGGGAACCAAGGAAAATACTGCTCAATGCCAATACAGCCTGCATCATCACCTCCCACTTTCTCCCTGGGTCAGGAGTATTTCAACTCTTCACACAACCAGGTGATGTCCCACCTTGGAGAGGAGGGCTCGTGGTGCAGACATCTCTCTCTTCTCTCTGCAGATGTACGGGAAGTGGTTTGACATTGCCATCGGCACCACCTGCAAATGGATGAAGAACTACAAGGAGAAGTTCAGCATGGGCACTCTGGTGCTAGGCCCTGGCCCCAGTGCCGACCAGATCAGCACTACCAGCACCAGGCTGCGGTACGGGGCACTGCTGGAGGGGCTTGAGCCTTCTCCAAAGCCACCCCATGCAGAGGTGCTCCCTCTCCCAGGGGCTGGGACAGACACAGGGGTTACTTGCTCCATTTGGTGTCTGAGCCCTGAGGAGGGGGCGGATAGGGCTCAAATACCCAATGCCTTGGACAGCAAAATTTCAGGGATCCTGCACCATGGCCTTGGTGCCCCAGACATGATTTTTGTGCCATAACCAGGGAAAACAATCCCTCCAAGCAGCTAATTGTTTTCTTCTCTCTCCAGGCAAGGTGACTGCACACAAGTCTCAGGGGAGTACCAGAAAACCAGCACCCCTGGCAAATACACCTACTACAACCCCAGTGAGTTGGGCGTGGCTGGGAGATGGGAACCAGCTCTGGGGACAGCTGGCAGCGGTGGAAGGGGTTCAGAAAAGCAGGGCTCAGAGGCCACTCCACAGTTTGGGTCATTTCCAGCCAAAGTATAGAGTAAAGCTGCAGGGAGAGGGCTGTTTGAGCACCGTCCCTGCATAGCCACAGGATGATGAGATGTTGCAGCAGGCTGCTTCTGTCCACAGGGTCCCAGGCTGGGGCAGGGACCAGCCACACTTCAGGAGCATTAGTGGTATCTCAGTTGTTCGTAGCTCTTGGTTTCCAGTCCTCCCAGCTAAGAGACTGGTGAGCCTAAACAGAGTCATGGTTGTATCTGAGTCTGCTTCCCAAAAATCATGGTTTTTTAAATAGATGCCTGATTTCAGTCCCCAGCTTTGGGGCTATTCTACACTGCTCCATCTCACTGTGAGGGGCAGGAATGACATCCCTGTGTCTCTGTCTCACCCAGAATGGGATATGTCTATCCAGTCCTATGTGCTCCGTACCAACTACGAAGAATATGCTGTCATTCTGATGGAGAAGAAAAGCAGTTTTGGTCCAAGCACCACCTTGAAGCTATATGGTATGTCTGGCCATAGCAGTTGAGGGCAAGCAGGCTCTAGGGTGAACCAGCACAGCTCAGAAACACGACCCAAGGGTCTCTCAGCTCCCTTGGCCTTAAGGGACCTGACCATGGGCTTTGGAAATGGTGGCTTAGACCAGCTCATCTTTGGCATGGCAGAGGTGGAGTCTCATGGCTCCATGAGAGCCACATCAGGCACTGAACATCCAAACTGGCGATGTGTTTGGGATGAAGGTGATGATATCTGCTTAGAGGAAACCCAGCCCCGAAGTGGCAGGAGATGCTGTCTTCCATGATTAAGAAACATTAAACCCACTTTGTCCAAGCCCTTGGTCAAGGCTGGTCAAGAACAACAAGCTGCCCAGTGAAGCGGTGACATCACTGAGCCTGGAAGGGTTCAAAAAACATGTAGATATGGGGCTTAGGAACGTATTTTAGGGTGGACATAGGTGGACATGGGTCAATGGTTGGGCTCAATCTTTGCTTTCCTGATTCTATGTTGGGAAGGGCCAGGAGGCTGCTGTTGCACCTGTCTGCAGCCACCTGAACTCAGTGGGTGCTTGGGTGCTGCACTCCCACACCAACCCTGCTCACAGCCCATTCTCCTTCCCAGGGAGGAGTCCGGAGCTGCGGGAGGACCTCACTGAGTCTTTCCATCAGCTCGCTCTGGAGATGGGCATCCCTGAAGACTCCATCTTCATCTTGGCCAACAGAGGTAACCTCCCATGGGCCATGTGCCTCTCATGCTGCCAGAGCACTCCAATTGTTCCTTCTGGGTCTGCCAAGCTGGGGCGATGAGGGATAGTCAGGAGGGAGGGAGGGAGGAGAGACAAATACTTTGGCAGCATGGGATGAAAAGGAAATAAGGCCATGTATCAGTCAGGATTCCACCAGAGAAATCATCTTCCAGTCAGAAGGGTCCGTGCTGGACTGTCATGTCAATGCAACCACACCACTGTGCTGGCATGAGGGCATGGGACACTTGTGTCTGGTCCCCAGGCTGGGTGCTGCCAGCAGCTGGGAGGCTCCTTGCTCCCTCTGTGGTTCAGAAGGGGCTAGCGTGATGGAGGGGGTGTATGTGTGTGGGGCTGTGTAGGATTTTGGGGGGGACCCAGGGGGGCGTTCAGATTTCAGGGAGATGGAGGGAGGTATGGGCATTTTAGGGTGGTGCTTCTGTGAGTGGGAGGTGGAAAGCAGAAAGAGGGGAGGAACGTTGGGTGGAACTGGGAGGGTGTCCCCTTGCCCAGGGTCCTGCATGTGCACAGTGCTGGACTCACTGAGGTGAGTTTGTCAGGGCACCTCTCCTCTCACACTGCTCATCTTCTCTCCTGCTCCTGGGCCAGGTGAATGTGTTCCTCAGGAGACTGAAAATGCTCCCCAGGTGAGTGGGCCAGCTGGGACCTTCTGAAGTGGATCAAGGCCAGAGACATCCCTTCCAAGCCAAACTCACTGAAGATAGGGTGTCCAGGGAGAAGGATCCATGGGCAGGACATGTTTGGGCAGTGGCTCCACCAACCATCCTGGGAGTTGTTCTTGCTTTGCCTGCAAGGATGGGGGCAAGGCAGGTGCAGGCTGCAGGGGGAGGGTCCTGGTGGCCAGTTGGGCACAAGAACTTATTTCCAAGTGGAAGCCTTTTCCTACTCTGATTTTTTAACAGTGTGAAGGTTGCTGGTGTTTCCTTGCTCCTTGCCAGTCTGTGTGTGTCCCAGACAGGCTGTAGACCCCTTCTCCAGGGATGGGGAAGCTTAGCACCCACTGATCCTTCAACTTCCATCACTCAGCACCTCCCAGCCTCTCAGGGTTCAGTGTTGAAAGATTTTCCAGGGGGAATGGAACTTTCATAGGAGAAACAACCCAGTTGACTCAAGAGCAGGTAACACACCATTGAGGCACACCCCCAGCATGGGGCATGACTTCAGCACTCTGAGTGCCTTCATCCACAACCTGGGATTGTGGACCCCACCCTGGAAGAGCACAGGGCTGGGAAGATCATGAGGTGTGGAGGGATCACAGCCTGCAGATCCAAGATCTGTGACTGGAGACATGCTGGGAGCACAGAGGGGAGTTGGAGCCTGAAGAACCTCTGACACAGCCTACCCTGAGGGCAGTGGGGTGGGCAGCAGGTCCCACAGGTAGGACTGATGGCAGCTCTGTGTTTCCTTACTGGTGCAGAGGGCACGGAGAGCAGTCCTGCCCCTGGAGGAGGGCTCAGCCACAGGACCCCTGCCCACTTACATTGGCAATAAGGAAGGTAGGTCCCAGGGGACGGGGCTGCATCGGGACCCCCCTGGCCTGCACTCCCATTTGCCTGTCACCCACGGTGTGCCGGCCCACAGACTCGTGCCGCCTGAGCCGGGACCCCGGGCCCTGCAGTGGGATGCTCTCCCGCTTCTTCTACAACTCCTCCTCCATGGCCTGTGAAACTTTCCTCTACGGAGGCTGTCTGGGCAATGGCAACAACTTCTACTCGGAAAAGGAGTGTCTGCAGGCGTGCCGGACCGAGGGTGAGAGTCCCGGCCGGGCTCGGGCACTGGGGGTGCCTTTGCTGAGGCATCACAAAGGATCTGAGCATTGCCTTGAATGCCACGTGTCTGGCACCCATGTGGGAGGTGTGGGGGGTCCCTGGACCCCCTGCCTCATGCAGCTCCTGTCCCTGCAGCTGCCTGCAGGCTGCCCATTGTCCCAGGTCCCTGCCAGGCACTGATGACGCGCTGGGCCTTTGATGCAGCCCAGGGCAAGTGCATCACCTTCAACTATGGGGGCTGCAAGGGCAACGGGAACCAGTTCTACTCGGAGAAAGAGTGCAAGGAGTACTGCGGGGCTCCTCAGCTGGCAGGTATTCCCCTTGGCCCCCCACCCCAAGGCAGCAGCCTGCACCACCTTCTGTCTTGCCCTGGGTCTTCCTGGGGTGGGGGACAGGGCTGTCCTGGTTCTGGATGGGTCTGACCTAACTCTGGATGGGTCCAGCATGGGTCCATCGTGGGCCTGGGATGGGTTTGTCATGGGTTCAGGATCAGTCTGGCTCTGGAATGGGTCTGGACTGGTGTGCTCTGCCTGGGATGGGTCATTCTGGGTCAGCGTGGACCCGGGACGGGTGTGTCCTTGGGCTGGGATGGGTTTGTCATGGGTCCATGATGGGTGTGGGATGGTTTTGTGCTGTGCCTAGGAGGGATCTGTTCTTGGGTGGGGAATACGGCCATTAACCCACAGACAGTATGGCACAGTGGGGCTGGGCAGGCTGCAGACATGCTGAGGCCATGACTGAACTTCAGTTTGGTCTTGATGAGAGAGGGAATGTGCCCAGGCAGGCTGGGGTGCAGTGGGGAGCAGTGGAGGCGACAGCCCCTGGGCTGAAAGATTTGGGGATGTGGGAACCTGACACCAGTTAAGGACCAACCCAGGGTCCTGTCGGGGGTGTGACACCTGCCAGGCCCCCCAGCTCCAGCCGGTGCAGGGGTTTTCATACTGAACCTCCTTGGGAGACACAACAGGCACCGCTCAGGGGAAGTGATGACCGGGTTGTTAGGAGTGTGGCAGAGAAAACCTTCCTGCAGAGGGGTGACCGAGGCATCTTCCACCATATCCAGTCCTGGGCGAGCCTGCTGGAGTCACCCAGGAGCAGGAGGGCGGGAACTGGGGACTTGGCCTGACCCCACAGGTGGGAGATGGAGCATGTCTTAGGGCAGAACCCATCTTTTATAATCCCTGCCAGCAATATAAAATACATTAATGCCACTGTGGCGCATGGTGGGATACGAAGTGCAGGACAACATGGATATGCACAGATGGTCTAGGCTGCTGCCCTCATCCATCACTGCTGGCAGGGCCAAAGTGGGAAGCAGCATCCATCGTCTGTGACTGCAGGGTGATGAGGGGTCTGGGGGTCTGTCCATCACCTGCTGTGTTTCTCCACTTGCAGAGGACGAGGAGTTCCTGCATCCCTCAAACTGATGCAGGCAGAGGATGAGGGGCGGGCACCCAGCACCAGGGTCCTGCAGGATGGTGCTGGCAGCTGCGGCAGCACCCGAGATACCTCCAGCAGTAAATTTCTCTCATGTGACCAAAGAGCCCAGTGTCAATCCTCAAGCTGGTGGGGAGCGGCGTGAGGGTCGCAGGAGGGGCAGGGGATGCTGTGGGGTTCTCTCTGGCCTCCCTGGTGGGTGTTCCCACCTCCATGGGGTTATTGGGTTATCCCCACTGAGTCTCTGACCTTTCCTCAGGCCACTGCCCTCTCCCACAAAGGGCTGAGGTGGCCGGGGAGGGGGCACTGAGAGGTTCAGGGGTCCCGCTGGATGGGGTCCAGCCCCCATATCCCGGGGGATGGGGGTGGGCTGCAGGGAATGGGACAGCAAGAGAGGGTAATGTCTGCTCCCCCCTAAAGGTGAATGATTGCATTTGGCTCGGAGTCACGGTGGGACTGGGGAGACCCGTGCGTGGCCGAGATGGGGGGCACGGGGAGGGGAGTTATATGGGGTTTGCAGCATGGGATTACGGCGTGTCAGAGAGGACCCTGAGGGGTCACAGAAGAGTTACGGGGGTACAAGGGTCACGGGAAAATGGGGTGGCACAGGAGCGGAAGACATGGGTTATGGCAGTCCCAGGGGTTAGGGGTCCCAGGAAAGGATTTCGAGGGTGGTGTTTGAGGGTGGTGTGAAGGAGGTGTTTTGAGGGTGGTCCCAGGGATGGTTCGGTGTCCTCGTGAGCAGTTATGGGGGTCACGGGTGGAGGGCTATGAAGCTGCCATGGGGGAATGGCGAGAGTCTTGGGGGGGTGTGGCGGTCCCAGGAGGACATGGCTGGGGTTATGGGGGTCACGCTGCGGGGGTCTCGAGGGAGTTGGGCTAAACTCGGCTTTCGAGGGGGCCACGGAGGGGGGGAGTCCCGGGGGTCCCCGCGGCAACCGCGCTCCGGGCCCTTCTGTCCCCCGCCGGCCCCCGTACCCGCGCCGCGCGTGCCCCGACCCCCCGCGGTGAGGCGGAAGAGCTAAGATGGCGGCGGCGGCGGGAACCGCGCACCGCCCCCGCTCCCCACGCCCGGCCCCCGGCACTGGCCCCCGGCGGGGCTGAGCGGCCTGGCCCCACCGCCCCGCGCCGTTCCCCGGCACCGGCTCCAACGCCCCGCGCCGGGATATGCCCCGATAGTGTCCCTCCTCCCCCGGCGCAGCTTCCTCCTGCCGGGCCGGGCCCGGACACCTCCGCCCCGCATGGCCGGGCCGGCCCCGCCGCAGCCCTGAGCCGCCCCGTGCCTCCGCCGCGGCCGCCCGGCCCCTGAGCCCGCGCTTGGCGCGTTCCCTGGGGTGTAGGTGTGGGACCGCGAAGATGTTCTCGGCCCTGAAGAAGCTGGTGGGTTCGGACCAGGCTGCGGTCCGCGACAAAAACATCCCCGCGGGGCTGCAGTCCATGAACCAGGCGCTGCAGAGGAGGTTCGCCAAGGGAGTCCAGTACAACAGTGAGTCGGGGCGCTGCGCCCGGCCGGCTCGGCCAGCCCGGGGGGAGGCGGGCGGCCCTGGCTGGCGCCCCGTGGGGTGCCCGGCCGCCTCAGAGGGGCTGGGAGTGCGTGTCCTTTCTTTGTGCAGGTTGATGCTTTTATCCGTATTCGCTCAAAGACAAGTTTGGAATGAAATGTTGGAGCCCGTGGGAGGAGTGAGGGATGGGAAACTTTTCTCTTTCGGTGCAGGGTTCGGAGGCCGCGGTGCAGCAGCTGCCTGCCGGCCGTGGCACAGGACAGAGTGCCTGGTACATCCAGTTTCTGTCCGTTCGAGCATCAAGAGGGTAACTCCCCTGAGTGCGTGGGTGACCTTCCCGCAGCGTAGGATAATCGTGTTTGTAATTAAGCTGTAGTGGTTGTATGATAAGAGTCTATTAAAAAGGGCTTTAATAAAAGGTGGTCAGTGAATACCTCTGTGTCTCCTTGGTACATCATTTCATCCTGATTATTTTTTCTGCAGCTGATACATTTGCTCTTTTCTCGAGGAACGCTTTCCAGAATTCTTTTCCTCTCAATGTTGAGGCTTAGGGCTGCATTTTTCCCTTGGAGCTCGGTAAAAGTGATTTCTAATACAGTGTTTCAGGAGGGCACCGCAAGTATGTGAAATGTGTCCCAAAGTAACAATTGTGAGACAGGGTCAGCAGTTAAGTCATTCCTGCTGAAAATAGAGCAGGTTCCAGAGAGTGCTGCGAGTACCAGCTCGTCTGTGTGGATCCAGGCAGGCAGGGGAGGCAGATTGCAGAAGGCTGAGAGATTGGCAGGTGGGAAGAAGACTGATTTGTAAACGTGGCACTGGATGATTTCTGTAAAGGCACACGTGTTGGAGGAATAGAGCTTCTGTTGGATCTTGGTCTGAAATAGAATGTGATGGAGAAGTTACACTTTGGGTTTGGGGGTGTTTTTTTCTTTGTTTAATATTATGGCAGTTGGCTGTGCTTTGGGGTTGAGGTTTTGAAGTGCTCTGGTTTACTAGAGAGAGCATTTGGTGCCCTTGTCCATAGTGCATCTGCAGATATGCCAGTGCTGTTTAATTTAAAAATTAGTGTCTTAGCAGGCAGTCCTGAATGTGAAAAGCAGCAGTGTGATTGTCGAGAGTGGGTTTCCAGTGAAGGATGGGGGTGGGAATGAGCGTGCTGCCTTGGAACACAGCACTGCACCCCTGAACTCCTCCTGGAGATCTGCTGCTCTCAGACTGTTGGTCTGTGCAGGGGCTGCTCCTGTGGCCACGGCCAGGAAGACCTGCATGCTGCACGGGCAGCTGAGGGCCAGATCAGGTAGCTAATACCAGCTTGTGAATTATGTAAGAGCCAGAAGCTGACTTCTCAGACAGGGGAGGTTTGTGCTGCGGGCAGAAGGGATCAGCTGCATCCTGCTGGCACAGGATGGGACCAGCTCTGCTCTGTAGTGACTGCATCGTGCCAGACCTGGGGATGGGCACCTGCCTGCCGTTCATGCAAGGCCAGAAATGCTAACTGTAGCTTCACTGCTTTTTGTCTTATTAGTGAAAGCCTCAGGAAAGGTTTTTGGTTTGTGCTCTGTCTTACCAGGATTTGTGTTCTAGTTACTGCTTTATAGCTGAAAACTGCAGCTTTCTGTCACTGCCTTAAGGCAAGCTTTCCCATCTCCATAGTAACTCTTCCCAGCATCACCATTATATAATATTTACAGGAGCTATAGGCTGGCTTACCAAAGGTACCCCCCACAGACATGGCACTGGGGAGATGGGGAATATGCCAGCGTGGTGAGGTGGTCTCAGCTGAAGGGGGGCTGTGAAGGAATGCCATTACCAGGGCCATTGCTCACGAGGGGCAGAACTGCAAATCCTGTGCATTGCCAATTCTCCTTTCTTGGCAAATTCCTGACATTCAGCAGAGGAGTGCAGGATGTGGTTTGGAGCCACTGTTAGCACACAAAGATCTTTACAGCTCCTCAGTTTCCCTGAAACTGTCTAAACCTAAACCAAAGGGCGCTGTGATTTGTTTTCCAGAAATGTTTCTTTGCTGCATTACACCACTACAGATCCTGAATGAAGCCTGTTTCCTTCCCAGAAATATACTTAGTGTGCTGAGAGTACCTTGGGTTATTCACTGATAAAGCAGACGGAGACACAGGCCTTGTAGCTGGCTCTGGGTGCCTCCCTGGGCTCAGAGCAGCCCCTGCTGTGCCAGCCCTGCAGCTCCCAGGTACATTTTGTAACAGATAGCCCCGTGTTTGAGGTGATACTGGAGGCTGTAAAGTGTTTTAATGGCACTGATGGTTACAGACCCTGGGTAGAATAGAGCACTAAGTTGAACCCAAATGATTTCTTTTGATGGTCCCTCTCCTACACAGTCAGCTTTTCAAAAGGAAGATCATTACAGGGTGGAAAGATTTAGATTTCTAATGAAATTATGAGAGCAGAGACCAGTATCAGCCTTTGGCAGCAATCATGTCCTTTGCTTGGGACATCCTATTGTAAAACAGAAGCATTTCCATACTGCATTCCAGCACACACACACTCTTGTACCATCTGCACGGAGCTGCAGTTAGTTAACTCTGTCCAGTTAACACCAGAGTTCCCTGAGCACTCAGCGCAGAGCTGAAAATGCCATGAAAATGCCATGAATGTCATGGTTGGAATGTTTATGGGGATCATGATTCTAGGGGTGGGGAACCAGTCTTTGTGAAAACTTGGTCTTGTTTTCCTGCTTGGGATACCCTGGATCAGGTGTGCTGTGTGGCTGTTCCACGGGCTGTGCTGGCCCTGTGAGGGGGTGTGGCAAGAGCAGGTATGAGGAAGTGGCTCTCATGCCTTTGGCAGAAGTGCTTGTTTGAGCAAATGACAAGAGCAATTGCAGAACATAATTTTGAGCAGCAGGGTGCTCAGATGTGACCGTTTATGTAAGGCAGTGCTGGGCAAACAGTGGTCCTAGGGATTTGCTGATCAGGGACAGGAACAAAAGACATGGAGGTGCCAAATGTTCATCCATTCTGTTCCCCAGACATGGAACCCTTGCTCTGGGCTTTACACATTGCGTCCAGTGTGTCACTAGACTAGACTGCTGTGTGTGCCTGGAGCACAGGCTGAACAGTCATCAGTGCTAGGATACCAAAGGCAGTAGCTCCAAGAATTCCCCCCACTCCCTCTCCTTATTAATTTTTCTGCCTAACATATTCCTTAAAAGACAAAACTTAACTAATACTGTGTACCTTTTTAGTAAGCACTGTAGTCCTTACTTCTTTTGTATTGCTTTGGAGTTGTAGTTCCCAGATTTGTTAAGTATTTTCATTCAGCACAACTCCCAAAAGGAAGGCTACTCCTCTTCCTGCCACTTCCCACCTTCTCTTTTTCTCCTATGGCTGACACAGGTGTTTGTGCAGCACATGCCAGCCCTGCTTTGCCTGCTGCTGGCCTGTGCCTATGGGAAGTGTGCCTGGGGGAGGGGGTCTGCAGAGCAGGTGGTGCTGCTTTTTGCAGCAGAACAAGCTCAAAACATTTCAGCTGAAATCCCAAAGACCTTAATGAGGGTAAGGTTATGACTCTCTCGGTGGGGTTATTAGTTTCTGGATCTTTGCTGCAGAGTCCTGGAAGAATGTGGGCAAAGCTGGGAATTCCTGATTTCTAGTTCTGAGTTGGTCTCAGACCTGGTCTCTGGGCCTGTATCATCACTGCTCTACTTCCGCTTCCCCATCTGGAGAATGGAAATCCCTCTGGTTTTCCTGACGCAATGACAATATGAATAAAGTGATTTGTTTAGCTTTTTCCTTGCCTCTTGATCTATTCCCCATCCCTACCCTTCTTCCCACAGATAGTTCTCCTGTCTTTGCTACAAACCTCTGGCTGCTTGCAGTACGTACTGATTTAACTTCAAATCAAAATAAGGCAACAGTTTTACTTGACAGCATTAACCTGGCCTATAATTACTGTTCCTCTTTCCACGTTCAGCCACAGCCCAGGCCTGTGATGCACCAGCCCAGCTGTGCTTGGAAGCTCATTCAGGCCTTCCTGCCTTGCAGGTGCCTGTCACTGAGCACACCAGCCCCAGCCAGAGTCCCAAATACAGACTTTGCTTTGCTAAAAGCGATTTGTGTCATCTGCCTTCTTCCTATTCTGTTTTTAAAGATTTTTTCTTTCTTCAGGAAAAGAGTCAGTGAGAACTTGTGCACTATGTAGGAGAAGAGAGATCCTAATGGAGAGTGCTGGAGCTGGAAGGGGCCCTTGGACCTGCTCAGACTGAGCGTGTGGTGCCACAAGCACCTTGCACTGATCTAAACGTGAGCTGATTAGGGTTGGGGGGATTCCCTTGCACTCCAGCTGTGCCTCCCAAGTGCTGCTCAAGCTGCTCATTCAGATGGGCACTGGAGCTAGAGAAGAAAACTGAAAATGGATAATTTTGAGGTTATTTCTCAGCTAGTTAAGTTTCTTGATCCAGCTCCATGTTAAGTGCATAAAAATGGTGTTGGCATGAGGTAAGACTGTCCCTTCTGGGGAGAGCTCACAGCCGCATGATCTGGTAGTGATCCTGAAAGTGCACCTTGAGAGCAGCCTGACTGTTTAAGGAGGGGTCTGTTTGTCCTTAAAACTCACTGTTTTAGTATCTCTTGCTGCATTCAAGGAGAGCATTTGGAGAGGTTTGGGTTTGAAAGGGGACAAATGGAGTCTCATTCTGCCTGTGCCGTGGACTGGCTTGTTTCCAAAAAATCGAAGAGATGTTCTGTTGATTGTTTTATCATCTGTAAGTAGGAAACAATCACACACAAGGTGACAAGAAATGCAGGAACTGGTTTGTTGTGTCTGCAGAGATGCTCTGGGACCTTTAAGTGCAGTCAGCCTGTAAATACTGTGTTCATTTTTGCTGTTATTATCCTGGTGTGTCAGAATTTTGAAAAAGAATAAATAGCTCTGAAAAAGAATAAACTTCTGTGTACTACAACAAAAGCACATTGGAACTGCAGCAACAGACAGAATTCCTCCACAGAATTTGTGTGCTTTATCTTCAAGTTGACCTCTTCAGCTCTTCTCTGAAATGCCTGCAGCAGCTCCTGAACTGCAGCAGAAGGCAGCTTTCTTTCTCAGATCTCCTTGCCCAAATGATGATGCACAACCTAATGCTAATCACCTGACTGCCATTAGATGTCTGTGAGGTGGCCCATGTTCCAGGGGATCATAGGTCCAAATCAAAAGGCAAGAATAAAAATTCAGTTTGGTCAGCTTATGTTTTCCAGTAGCCATGTGGTTGCCAGTGAAAACAAAGATGACATTAAAAAAAAAAAAATCTACAATATAACAGAAAGTTTAGAAAATAATAGGTAGTGTTTTCAGAAAGAACAAGATAACATTTGAATTCACTCTGGAAAGTTCATGATATTAATTGCTACAACTTTTGATATTTTGGACACCATCTTTCCTTGGAAGAGTTTGAAAGAGTTTCTGTCTAAACTGAAGCAACCAACACAAGGGCCTGGTGACAGGAGGCTGCAGCCAGGTGAGGGTCAGCCTCCTCTACCAAGTAACAAGTAAAGGGAAGGGAAACAACCTCAAGTTGCACATGGCAGGGTTTAGATTGGCTATTAGGGAATATTTCTTTGCAGAAAGGGCTGTCCAGCCCTGGCACAGGCTGCTCAGGGCAGCGGTGGAGTCCTCGTCCCTGGAGGATTTAAAAACCACATGGATGTGGCACCTGGGGACATGGTTTACTGGTGGCCTTGGTAGTGCTGAGGGAATGTTGGAATAGTTGATCCTAAAGGTTCTTTCCAGCCTAAATCATTCTGTGATTCTGTTCTCTCAAGGCATTAGAAGTGTTTAAGGAGAAAGGGAAATGATAGAGGAAGTAATGGAAGGAAGAGCCTGGCAGAAAAGATCAGCAAGGGAATAGGGTATGACACAGTGGGAGTAAGGGCCAGGGAGAGGTAGAGAAGGCAGGAGGATGGGAGGTTGTTGCAAATGGGTGATTTAGGTCACCTAAAGAATGAGCAGCAGCTGTACAAGCAAAAGTGGTCTGGCTGTGATATTGTTCAAGTGTGACTTGACAAAGGTCGATGGCAAAGTTTGGGCTGTTACTGACCACGTGCATGAAATACCCCGAGGGAACTCGAGTTAGGGTTGAGGTGGAATGAGTGACACAGAGGCCCTCCTGTTGAGTTACGAGGCTCACCCTTTCTGAACTCCTGATGGAGCTTAGGTGCTTCTGGGTCCAGTACAAGTCTCAGAGTTGGACTTGTACAGTTTATGTCTAATGGAATTATCTATACAGAGTTTATAATAATACTGAGCATCAATTTCATTAGTATTAATTCCACATGCTGTCAGCTTCTTACTGAGGATCTGTTGGGCAAGGAGGGATCTCTTATTCCCAGGTAAGGGACCTCAGACATAGAGAGGTGTCACAGCTGAAGGGGAGACTCACAGGCAGATAGCCCAGCCACAGTTTAGAAGGAGCTCAGATTAGACTGCTCATCTGTCAGGGGTCTCTGCCTCAAGGAGAATCTTAAGAGGTGGTCCAGCTTCTGGGGAGGTCCCCACCATGCAGCCACACCACTGGGCACGGAGAGCTCAGGGAAGGTTCATCCCATCTGTCATATTGATGGCATAATGTGGGGGGTCATAGTCTGATTGTATTCAATGAGAAGGGTGTGCAGGAGACTCTTTGTGCTCACATCTTTCTTTGTTCCATGATAAATGAGTTTTGGAAAAGCCACCTGGTGTGGTGTTCCAAGCTCGTGTGCACCAGTGCTGGCTCTGTCACTGCTCCTCTCTGTCTTTCCTAGAGGAATTCTTGATCCAGCCATGGCTCAGGCCTTTGCTTCTTTAAAGCCTGAGCCAAACTGCTGTTGGTTTGCTTAAGGGGTCAAGTGTGTCCATCACAGCAGAGACTCAGCTGGCTGGAGTTGTGCAGATTCTGAAGATTCAACCTTGCTGTTGGTTAGTTCTGCTGAGCTGGTGTGAGTTACTGAATAAACACTGGTTTAAGGTGACTGAGGCTCATGTTTTCTAACGACCCCGTCGTGCCTGTGTAGTATGGGAAGACGAAATACATCTGAATAATGCTTGCAAAAAGTTAGCATGCTTTTCACAGCATTCTTCAAGTTGTTTAATCACTTTATTTGTCTGCTTGCTCTTTTCTCCAGTGAAAATTGTCATCCGGGGGGACAGGAACACTGGGAAAACCACACTCTGGCACCGACTGCAGGGAAAGAAATTTATTGAGGAATATATTCCAACTCAGGAGATCCAAGTCACCAGCATCCACTGGAATTACAAAAGTAAGATGGAAGAGGGTGGAGGAAGTGACAGTCATGGGACAGTGCCTTGGGGGAGGAAATTCCACCGCAGCCTCATTTGCTCCTTTCTTCTCTGTCTTCTTGGAAGACAAAATGGTCTCTCATTGTTGGAGTTCTCATCACTCTTTTTAAAAAATGTATTATTCATAGTCTTTCAGTCGTGTTTTTAATTTTGTCGGATGCTCTGTGTTATAAGTGCTAAAGAATATGTCTTTGGAAGCCACAATCCAAGGGAAGTGTTTAATAGGTGGTGTAAAGTATTTGAAATCTTTGTAATATGGTTGACATGTTAATGAGGAGGGGTTGTATAAATTTGTCTCTGAGGCCCACTCTGCTTTGGGTGTCACTGTGTTGCCTAGAAGGGGATACATGGTGCAAACTGTATTTCACTGATGAAAACATGAAGAGCATCTGGTGACTGGGGAAGATTGCAAAAATTTTTGTAATACGGTTAGCTCTAGGCTGATTTACTGAAGCACAGAAGTGCCAGGGCCTTTTTTAAGTTCTTGTTGCAGTCTGAGTGATCAGATGTGGTTTTAATTTTTATTTTACTGATTGCAAGTGGCTGTGAAAGCCCTGCCTCCCACCCGGAGAAGACACTGCAGGCACTGGAGTTGCATAAGGTTATGATTCAACAGTGCATTAAGTCCAGCTTTCAGGATACTGATCAAGAATGCCACAGCCTTGTGGGATGAACCCCTGATTCAGTATGAAAGTGCTCTGTAAGACTGAGCATACTGTACAAAAAAGGTCAGCAGTTGTTTGTCATTATCAGACGTTGTCCATCTGCTTCACTTTAATCTTCTGTTGAATCAGGTACTGCCCAACTCCCAGCTGGGAGAACATCCTGTGCAGTTGGGTGAGCACCAAATTGAGTGTTGAGTCTTATTCATCACCAGATTTGAATTACCAGGTGATACCATGATGCCCAAGTCTCGTGGTAATGCTCACAAAGCTACAGGATGTGTTCACCAGCAGATCTTCTGTGGTCACACAGAGGTGTTTCCCATCTGCAGCCAAACCTCTGGCATGGTGTGTGTTAGCTGTGGCATCCTTCCCCTCACTCCTCTTCCTTTCTCCCAGGATGCCAGCTCATCAGTTACTGAGGAATGAACACAGAGCTTACAAGTTGGATGATGGAAACTATCTCCAAAATCAAATTTGAATGCTTCAGCCTAAACAGACTTAGATCAGAGTAAGAAATAAAATTCCTCTTTCCTAGATACCCAAGTGTAAAGAATGCACTGAGTGTTAATTGTGGCTTTCTGCAGTGTCATGGATTAAAGCATCAGAGTTGGATTTCCCCTCTGATGAGTGCAGGTGACACAACACTTATGTTGGATACAGCCTGGAAGTCTGACATTTATTTTAGGAGGCTTTTTCATATCTAACTGTATCCATGAACAGGTACAAAGTATGTACATGCAGAAAGGTGTTTGGAGGAAGATCCAGTGATCTCACCTGTGTCTGCATTTCTTTCACTGAGCCAAGGCTCAGGCACTGCTTTTACAACACCGATGCAATCCTGGGGTAGAAGACGCCTATACCTGAGGCTGGCTTTGCTGTGTGCTGAGACCCCCTGGTCTATAGGTTATTTCTAGGGCCCACTTCTAACCTTGGCATGCTGTGTTTCTGTAGGGCTCCCTGGCCAGAGCTGACAGCAGTGTGTACAGCTGCTGGTTGGACTTTTCTCAAGATAAAGTGTTGCTGACCTTGTAAAACTATATGCAAAGCTGTACCTGAAACTGTGCCTTTCATTTGTGTTCCTTTTACATTGTAAAAAACACTGTGCTATTGTCTTAGTAATAATTGCAACTAATATAGGAAATTTTCCATTGACTTTCTTAAGATACATTTCAAAAAGTAATCCCCATTTTAAAGACATTGTGAAATCTGTTTCCTGCTGTGAGACATTTCTATCCAAGACTGGTGAAGTGGGCTCTCAGAGTACTTGGTTCAGGTCTAAATCCTGCTCTGTTGGCCAAGTTAATCTGTAGAGGAAAAATAAAGTTTGTTTTTCCTATGTTCATGCTCTCAGGCTACCTTGAATAAACATCATGAGGTAGTTGGTGGCAAATATTTACAGATATTAATTAAATTGCTTTCAAATATTGAAGATTCTTACACTGGTCTTAGAAGAGTTCCATTTTAGATGCAAAATGTAGCACCTTCAGAAATTTTATACTGGAGGAATTAATAAAGGTAGTGGAATCTGAGTTACTTCTTATTCAGAATGAACAAAGTTGCTTTTCTGTGCCAATTGTAATGGGCATTTGTAATTTTTGTGTCCAAGTGAGGAATTACCATTCCTAACCCTAAGGAACACTTTTTTGGATTTTACTGGTCACCAATTTTTTCTCTGTTTGGCAGCCTGGGAAAGGGAGTCTGAAATAAAAATTAATGAATAGTTGTGCTCAGATCCTTTGAATGCCTGAGGGATGGCAGAGTTGCTTTGCACTGTAGGATTTGTGATCCAGAGCATAGGAGGTGAATCGTGTCATTGAATGAGGGTAAAAAATGTCTGAGGGCCTGTGAGTTCCTGATGATGAACTCACCCACAGTGTGATAATTGTTATTTTTAAATGAGCTTTCTTGCAATTGGAGCCTTTTCATGACTCTCCATCATTTTGTGGGAAAGCAGTGTTCAGTGTACCACTGGCCATGGAGTATCTGGTCAAATAGCAGCTCAGGACAGATCTTTGGAGTGCTTTGATCCGTGGTTTGTGCTAATCCAAGCTAGGGAGTTGAAAGGATAAATTTGCATTCTTTTTGCTCCCAAGAGAGCTCCTTTGGGTGAGATGCTGCTGGGTATGAGTCACACACCAAAGCCAATGCAGCAGCACTAAAGCAATTATCCTCTTGCATGATCAGGATAATCAGGAATGACACCAGTGATGGAAGGGAAGAACTTCCTGGCTGTGAGGTAGCAGAAAAAATGTGGAAATATGGTTTTTCTGGGTCTCATGCAGTTGTTTTCTTTGAGAAATTCTGCCCTTCCCCTCAGCCAGAAGGGAAGCAGGTCTGTGGGGTCAGGGAGTTCAGCTCCCCAGCTGCCAGGACTGCTGCTGCCCAGCGGGATGTCAGTTCTGTGGGAATTGCTCAGCAGGTGAACACATCTTAACTGAGGGTGTGTTTGGCTCCTGGGAAGGAGGTGAAGAGCTCAGGAGCAAAGTGCCAGTCCTAGGCCCTGGATCACCCCAAGGGTGAGCCTTGTCACCCTGAGGGCTCACTTCTCTGAACTGATAGTCCTGATGTACTGCTTCACATGGCACTTTCTGGAAAGAACAAGCAGCCTCCTGAGCCCGTGCAAAACTTGAGGAAGGCAAATATCTCCTACCCTTTTGCAGCAAGCCTTGATTGTGGAAAGGCACTGGGATTACCATGCCAACTGCAGGTCAGGAATCAGAGGCACACCTCCAGTAGCTGATCTGTGTCTCAGCACCTGCAGGGGCACAGGGAGAGCTCCCGCAGTGCCAGGTGAGTGATTCACAACTTGGACTTTAGCCTACCTGGTTTGATTATTTGTAGAAATATTCAGGGACTGGGTTAATTAGTAGGGTGTAGTGGTTTGAGCAGAAGTTCTTGGGCTGCAAGTGCTGTACTTCCCGTGTGCTTTCAGTCCTGCAAGGCACTGCCTGGGCTGACCTGGGGGAGTCTCCTGTTCATCCAGTGCCTCCTGCCAAGCTGGCACAGGGGAAGATAAGCAGGAATTACTGTGAGGAAAACAGAGGCCGATTTTGCCTCATGCATAAGTGTAAAAAATGGTCTTTCTCCAGAAGCAAAGGATCAAAGTTTTCCTTTATTCATAATCTTTCTGTACAATATTTTGAAATATTTAAGCCAAGAGTGAGTTCTTTATAGAAAATGCTTCCTTGTTTGATAATGACACTTAGATAAACTCATGCCATCCTCTGATGTTATTTTCTTCTCTGAGGCATTGTCCTCCTATTCCAACTTCATGTTCAGAGCTGCTCCAAGTACAAACTTTTACTTTGAAGCCTATAACATTTTCAAAAAGCAGCTGTTTCTTGGAACAACTTCCTGAAAATCAGGCTACTTATTTGGGTTCCATGGAAACATTGAACCATAGCTGCTCAACCTTCAGGCAACCTAAACATGAATTGGCTGCAAGTGGGTACCAGCAATCACTGGAGTTAGAATTCTGCATCTCTTGCTTCAGATTTTAGCAACTTGAATAAATGTTGCTAGTTATAATTTATTGATGCTGCAGCTCAATAGGAAGCAAAATTGCTGGTGAGACCTTGTTTTTCACAAAATGCACCTGGAAGTGTGCAGAGAGAGTGGGTTTCTGTAGCTGCAGGACTGTCTGCACTGGCTGTCATCTTTACATGAAAATACCGTGATTAATCTTTCTTAAATGCATATATTCCTTTTGCCAGTTGTACGCCTTGTTTATAAACCAGACTTTATCCTCAAAATTAGATTTTTCTTTTTTGAAAGGCTTTCCAAACCTCTGTATGTTATGAAAAGAGTCTACACAAAATACTTACAACATGCTTCAAACCTGACATGAACCAACAAGGAAATCCAGCCATCACTTATGTGACTAAGAGTATTTATCAAGTTCTTTAGACAGCACACTTTTGGTGGACAGCTTGCACCTTCAACAGCTCACTGCCTTCTTGTGGTTGGATTTTCTTCTTGCATAGAATTTGCTTTTCTTCTGGCATTCCTATGCTTTGACATTCCTCCATGTTGGGTTTGGGTTGGGCTCTCTGAGTCATAGGTGTTTTACTGAAACCTTCTAACCCTTTGTATTCTATTGTGCTTCCAGCCACTGATGACATCGTGAAAGTTGAAGTCTGGGATGTAGTGGACAAAGGTAAGATTTATGACTTTCTTTCTAATGGAGATTCCTTGTTTTTTCTCAGTTTTAATTAAAAACTTACATGGAATTCAGAAATACCTGCTTACTTCTGCTTTAAAAAAAAAAAATCTGTATTTATTATATCACTTTCTGAAAGAATTAGGGAAGGAGAGGAGAGTCCCCTGTGCTAGAACCCAGTACCTGTAATCTGAACTTCAGATCAAACCCAGTGTTCAGAAACAGTTGTTCCACGTGCTTATGACAGATGAAGTGCCTGCTGCTCTGTGTATTCCAATTCTCTCAGCTTTAGAATAAACTTCACCTTCACCCCTTTATGGTTTGCTGTATGTTTAGACAGACTCTGAGTTCTTTGTTCTGGTTATAAAAGTTCTTGTTGAGCTGTTTTTTTGATGGCATTCTCTTGTTAAATTGGGAAAACAGTGGCTGCAGTGGGTAATGTATGCAGGGGGGAAGGATGAAAGAGAAGCCAATTACTTAAATACACTAGGACAGAAAATGCAATATGTGCATTCCAAAAGCTTTTCTAAATGCTTAGCCAAGGAGAATTTTATGATATACAAATACATTTTCATTAGTTTTCAATTTTTGTCAGAATATCAACTTTTGTTTTATAAAGAGCAAAACCAAACCCCATAACATCTGTGAAGACATAGTCTGGATGCAATGCAAACTGGGATGCAGTGGGATCTGTTCCTGGAAGGTGTTGGGGTCCAGATATAAATCTCCACAGCCCATTCTGTAGCCCCGAATGCAGATGTTGTTTGGCTTCTAAGAGGTGTTTAGTGTTACATGTGGTCGTAGGTTGGAGGCAGAAATCATGACTCAGGTCCTCTTGATCATAAGAGAAACAGCCTGGTTTATTGTTGGGAGCCTTCTTGTATAGGGAATTCAAAACTCCTGGATCCAGACAACCGATTGGTCTGGGTCTTAACACCATCCAGCTCCCTGGCCAATGATACATCTGCATTTAGGGTTGGAAGGGATTGGTTGAGGTGTCTGAGTTCAAATCCATCCTATGACTGTTCACCTTTGATTTGTTTATCAAACTAGGAGAGCCAAATTGGGTTTCTTATTACAGCCAGATTTATCTGTGCAGCTACAGACTATCGGTACTGTGACAATTTAGTACCAGCCAGGCTCCTGGTTTAGTGTGTGATTATGGATAGGAAAGCAGCTGCACAGGTGAGCAGCTCTTGCTCTGTGAGTGATGCTTCTTGCGTGGTGTCTGTCAAATTCGTTGACCACAGTGTCTTGGTTTGGAAAGACAGGTATCTGCCAGGGAAAGCTGGAGTTTCCCTTAGAATAGAGAATGTAAACCCCTCACCCCCGCCAAATTATAATTTTGCAATTAAGGGCTTTAAGGCAAAGATTTGGGAATAGGAGTAACAGTTCTTTACTAGGAATAAATACAAATGTAATAAAAAACAAGACCACCCAACCAATCAAACAAACACACAAGCAATCGTGGAAAACCCTGACAGAGTCAGAGCTACAACCTGGCACCCCGTTGGTCAGGGTGTTGGAAGCAGTTCAAAAGTAAGTCCTCCTGGAGTGGCAGATGTGGTTCTGTTGAAGTAGAGATGATCCTGTAGATAGGGTCCAGTGATGGTGAGAAGGGTCCAGTGATGGTGAGAAGGGTCCAGGGATGGTGAGAAGGGGTCCAGTCTTCCTCCGGTAATCGAGCGAAGCCAGACAGCTTCGTGTTCCTGAGTCCCAGTTTTATCCAGGTGGGAATGGTTGGCTCCCCCCACTGGGTGGAGCATCTCACAATAGGATGATGGAATGTGGATGTACTATCTTGGGGAGGGTAGGGGTGTCTTAATTGTCCATTAGCAGAAAATATTCCTCTGGAGGGAGGACGGGCAGTGAAAGAGATAAGAAACAATGCCCCACCTGGTTTTAACTGTTGGCCCATTATCAGAAGGCATTCGCCCCCCTCCTTCCAGAGTTACAAGAGATAAAGAAGAACAATTCCTCAACTGCTTTCAGCAGATGAAATAGAATACACATTTTAGGTTCCATTACCCAAGACACCACAGTCATCAAAATACAAACTTTGATGGTTTGTCTGGTGCTGCCTTTCCTGCAGCCTCGGCTGGAGTTTGTGCTCTCAGGCATTCTTCAGCAGAATGGCATCTTGGAGGCACCACCTGTGCAACTTAAACTTGTGTAAAACTAAATCTAAAAGTACAATAGGGAGTGGAAAAAGGAGAAATGTCATTTTTCATGTTAGCTGAACTGTATTCGAAGTAGGGAAAAAAGAAAGACAGTTAGCAGTAGCACCTCTAGTTCAGATACCTAATGGAGCCTTCAGGGTAGACCTGAGCCAGGAACTTCAAATACAAATCCTGAGCACTTTATCTTTTTAGTGTTTTAAGCTCCAGTTTTCACAAGGTAGGCAAAACCTTGCTTAGGCCAAAGTTATTGCTGAAGTCAGTCTGATTACAGTTTGGCTTTCAGATTGTGGGATAACAAGTGGAGGGCTGGAATCTGAGCAAAACATCTGTGTTCTCGCTGCCTTGCAGCTTTGGTATGAATAGATAGACATTTAATTTGGGAATCATGTGGTCCCAGCATTTATTTCTGTGAATAGCTTTTCTGAGCAGAGTCATCTTCTCAACTAGAGACTTGTTTTTTTGGCGGATATGCTATGCGCAGATGTTGATAACAGCTCTTCTGGTCCTGCTTTAATTTCTGACAGCGGAGCCTATGTTGGAAATCTTAAAGGACTCTCTTCCCTCCACTTTATATTCTTTTGGAATAGAACTCGTTCTGTTAAGATCTGTACTTATGGACCACAGATATGGGGGCGTTTTTTGCAATTAGTTGTGCTCAATCAGTGGGGTGTAAAAATCATATCATCATGATGTTAATGAAATCAAATCCTTTCCTATTGCCATAGCATTGTGATAAGCATAACTTTAGGAAGATGTTCATGTTAAGCATTAAGAGCATGCTCATGTCTAACTTTTATCCTAATGTTATGACATTTTTGTTTTCCTTCTGTATGCTTAGGACAAAAAATCCTTCTGCGTGATGCTTTGGGTGAGAGCCACACTGGACTGTAGGCTTGCAGTAGTAAAGTATCCAGTGCTACTGTAGCATAGTGCTGACAAGACCTGATCCTCCTTTTTTTTTTTTTTTTTTTCCCTTGCCTACCAGATCCTGGCTTATGTTTATATTTAGAGTTGGGCGGAACACTGCATTTTATCAGGCTGGATTTGTAACAGGCAAAAAATGCATGTTCTGAACACTCATTTCAACATGAAGTTTTCCAGGCTAAAATTCTTTTGCTGGCATTTCCCCATTTCACTTTCAGAGGAAATTAGAAGACCTCTGTTTGAGTGATGTGGGAAACGGTGTTGAAAGCCCTGATGTGGTTTAACATCAGTAGTTTAACAGGTGCATCCATGAGCTGCAGTTTTCAGCTTCAGTTGTGTAAAGCAGCTTTGGGCTCTCCCCTGCTGAGCAGTGCTGCTGTTCTGCAGTCGCAGGGAGCTGGGGGGAATTGCAGGAGTTGCACCCTGAAAACTTGATGTACATTTCTGGGTGATTTTCCTGAGGGGTGTTTCTCCTGGTGCTCCCAGAGGTGTGCTCCCTGTCCTTGCTGGTTCAGCAATGCCCAGGTAGTTTTCCCTTTGGAGGATTTTCCCTCCAGAATCCACTGGGATGCAGAGGCAGCTCTGTTGGCCCTGCCTGGACAGTGACTTGGCTTAGTATTGGTTATTTAGCATCCAGTTGATAATTTGGAAATGTAGGGAGGTTGGTTATGAAAGCTTAAAAGCTGTTGAGGTTGGTTAGTATGGTGAGGCAGTGGGGAATGGCAGCTGTCAGACTGTGCTGCTCCTCTTGGCTTGTTCTTGACTATTTGGGATTCTTTTTTTCAATGTGCCGACTCCCTGGAGTCCAGACTTTGTTGCTGCCTGCTGCATTCTCCTTGGGCCTGCTCAGGGAGCTGGGATTATGTCTGGAAAGCTGCCATTTGTTAAAATCTTCCCAAGATGAGCTTGCCTCCAGCCGTGAATTGTATTGGATATTGTGTGGGATGTGTAGTAAATAGCATCTCCTTTGCTGCTCTTGAAACTGATAGAGCACAGGAAAGATCTCTCTTAGCAAAAGTCACAATCCTGACTCATCTTTCTGGCTTTGCAGCAAGTTGTGTAACTGCTGCAGGTCATAAAGCTGTAACAGATCCTGATTGCAGAGAAGCTGCTTGAATGCAGGGGATTCAGGAACAGTTATGAATTCCTGTCTTGTAACTTCTGGCACTTTGGTTCCCACATATTTTCTGATAGATGACTGAAGGCATCAAATCATACTTTTTTCTGTTGCCCACAAGATAGACAAACGCTTTCCCTTGTATTGAAGATTCCTTTCCTCCTTGCTACACCTTCACCCCTCTGCCTCCCAGACGTGCTGCAAGAAGAAAAGATCAGAATTCATATTTTTTTTCTTTTCAGATGTCCCAAGTTAGATAACAAAAGGGATGCACATATTCCAGATGTGTATTTTTGACTGGTGAGGGGAAGCAGCCCCCTTGCATGGTGGACAGCATTTGTTGGCAAGCTGTACTGAGTCCTTCTATCCTGCAGCAAAACTGATGGTATATACTGCTGCAGAGGCTCAAATGATGATCACAACATCAGTGTCCAGTAGGAGCTGTTCTGTAGACTCCAGGGCACTGCTATCAAGTGTATTTAGAGCCAGTGTTGCTCTTATGCCTGTAAATGAGGAGCAGCCATCGTTCTAGAAGAGGACCTGAGCCATTGCAGCACGAACACCCATGTTTTCTGATTGAGGCTCCTCCATTACAGATTACTACAACCTCAAAATCTGGACCTCATGCATACAGTGACACTATCCTCACTGTGCCCTTGCCTTTACAGGCTGAATTACATCTTTTCACTGCATAGATCTTATCTTTGGTTCATCCTGCAGTTTGGGTTCCAAAAATAGAGCCTGTGCATGAATCTGTACACACATGCGCTTTTCAGATCTCTGACTGTTTTGAGGTGACCTCCTTTGCAGCACTGATGAGCAGTGTGCAAGAATATTACTCATTCCTCTGGATACACACAGAAAACCATGAGCAGGAAGAGGTGTGCAGGTTGTATATTCTGCCTTAAAGCATTAGCTGTAAATGTGCCCAGGTTAGACAGACACCTTGATTGCTCAGGATGGGAGGAATGATGGAGAGTATTTGTGGTTGCTTGGGTTTCTCTTTTAATACCTAGAAATTTAGGTCACGCCAAGCATAATTTAGCGGTGACTGCAGAAATAGCAATGTTTGGATGTTCAGAGAAGCCACACAAATGTCACTGACTTGAAATGAATTGAAGTGGGAAAAGACGTGCATGGCCTAGACATCCCACACCTTCAGCTGCATGGGGAAGAATCAGAGCCCATACTTGGATCCCTCAGGGAAACACATTGCCCAAATGAGGAGGGATCGGGATTAATATTTCTGCTACTTTCAGATGTCAGCAGTAAGATGACATGAATGGGGCAAACATTTTGCAGTGATGCACGGAAGCACCCACCAGAACTGCCTGCTTTGTTAAAACTGTAACCTGCAGTGGTAAAGCTTTTCTGAATAAGCTTTTCTGTATTTTCTTACTATTTATCCTTGAGCTGTGTGCAGGAAAAACAAACCCTGTTTCACATGCAGCATCTGGCAGAACCCTGAATTCCACATGTGATTGAGCAGAGTTAAGAACTGGTGGAAGCTTTTTTGGTCCGCAGTGTTAGAGAGTCTTTTACAGAGTCAATGGGAGGGGTTTTGCAGTTCATCTGAGCTGCCAACACCTTCTGTTGTCAGCAACACAGGAAATTTCTAGAAGTGACAAGAAGGAATTCCAAGACTGTGCCAGTATAATGTAGTTAAGTCTTCATTATTTAGACTAAGAAAATACACAACAAAGCTATTTCAGAAGTACTTAATTGCGGTCAGTAACATCTGGGAGATACTCGGTATCTGTCAAACATAACTCCTGATCTTGCAGGGTTATTCTTTGTGCAGTGCTTATCATTGATAAAATTCTGGGAACTCAGAACATTCAGTTTAAACAAGAGGCCAGATTTTTTCATGGTGTGTCCATACTAAACCTCTTTGGCAGTAGGTGACAGAAGATGTTGGGACTTCTGGAAATCCTTAGAGCCAAGTGTCTACACCAGAAAATCATGTCAGCTGATGGCCTCTCTGATAATCATAGGTACAGATACACCTCTCTGCTAAGACTCCAGGCTATAAGGTTTGGAAACACAGTTGGTGTGTAACGGATTTGACAGAAACGTTTCAGGGAAGCTGAAGTTTAAAAACACTCCTTTTCTGGGGTGCTGAGTTAAATGCCAGTGGTACTCTAAAATGTCAGAAAATGCTTCCCTAAGATCTAAGGAAAGAGAGAAGCCTCAGGGGCTGCCCTTTAACTGCCTTAGAGAAAGCAGATGAGATGGAGAGAAACCTATGGATTCCTTCAGGTAGGACCATGGCTGTGGGACTGCAGGGCAAGTCTCTAGAGTGATTTTCTAGTGTCTTCTACAAACATTAGGCACGTTGCTTCTTGCACTTGCACTTCTTGCAGACTGGGAGCCTAATCAGAGTTGTACCTGCTCCCTGGCTTATTTATGTGTGCTTTGGGTGGTGATTCTGGAGGATTTCTTTTCTTCACCTTCATTAGTGATGACCAGACCTGACCCTCTGGCAGTGGCCTTTGGAGCACTGTGTAGGCTGTGTCTCCATCTCCACAGCTCCTTTTATTTGATTTCTCTTGGATTCCTTCTTGTATGAGTTCTGTCTGTCTTTGGATTGCTTTACTGTTTGTTTTTGAGTAGACTAGTTGGGATTTTTTGGCAAGGCACACCTATCCCACCCCTCCTCATCCCCCAGGCTTAGAGTAGAAGTAGGATCTGCTTTAAGGTTGTGTTCAAACTGCTGTGCACCTATCCAGACCCATCCTCCAGTTCTTTGCCCAGTATAATGCTTTTTATGTTTTTTACAATTCTTTTTAAGGAAAATGCAAAAAACGAGGAGATGGTTTAAAACTGGAGAATGACCCTCAGGAGGTGAGTCACCTAGAATTCAGCGGTCTGAGGCCTCTTGTCCACTTTTGGCCTATGGGGAGCAAGTTCTATGTTTGTTCCTGCTCTAAGGCCAGCCTGGATGAGGTGGATGAGGGACAATGGCATCACTGACACTCTTCATTCTTGGCTCTGTGCATTTCAGCCCTGCTCCTGCCCTGACTGCAACTTCCTGCTGCTTTCCATTCTGTCACTGGTAATAACTGTGCCCCAGATGTTTGCTCAGCAGCTTTGTACCTGTCTGTCTGTGAGCAGAGGCAGAAACTCCTTTTGTCAGGGCCTTCTTGTGGAGCCTGATGTCAGTTGGTGCCCTGCTCTGGCCGCTCCCCAGAGCTGGGCAGTTAAACTCCCACTGGTGCCCATCTGCTCAGGCTCAGATGAGGAGAATGTTCCTCAAAATATTCGCACATAGGAAAAGCCTTTATGAGAACAGTTACCACAGCTGCTTCTTCCTTTGCAAATGTGGGTGCATTTTCTACCCCTGGGAAATGAGTGAGAATTGTTCCAGGGGCACCAAATTCCAGCAGGAGCCGTGGAGGCTGTGCTGGGACCGGTACTATCTGGACTTAGCAATGTGCAGAGTCCAAATGAGGAAAAGCCAATCGGGTACTAATCCTGTCAGCCCTCCGTGGGACAAACTGCCTCCTGCTTTTGGACACCAGAAGCATTAGGAGTAGAGCCAATATCTGGGTCAGGAAAAAGATGGAATGGGAGCTGTGTTCTCTGTCCTCCACTCTGTTGTTTCTATGGAGTTCTCTTGCCAACAGGATTTGGGGGCACGGGGGAGAGGACAGGGGTGGGTTTTAGCATATGCTGTCAGAGACTGTCAGGTGCTTCACATCCTGTTCCTATGGGAAATGGAAGCTGGGAACCACCAAGTATCTTATTTCGGTGATAATGGTGTGAAATCCACAGGTACTCATTACAGTGGTTGTCACTTTAGGAAGTTTGCCCAGTCAGTACTGTATCCATTGTGCTCTGTATCAGCCTGAAGTTGAATCCAGTTATTTACTGTTTCTTTGCCTTTATTTCCTCAGGCAGAATCGGAAATGGCTCTGGATGCAGAGTTCCTGGATGTCTATAAGAACTGCAATGGTGTAGTGATGATGTTTGACATTACCAAGCAGTGGTAAGAGACCTTTACTGGTAGCATGTGATTCTCTCTTGTTCCAGCAAAACAAATGACTTGCAGATTCCCAGCTGGATTCGGAAGCTGATAACCAGCCTAATGTATTAAAGCAAGCTTGTATCCTTTAAAATAAAAGCTTTATCTTGTGACATGGCTTTTAATACACTCCTCTCCTGGACTTGATCCAAACAAGCAGTGTCCCAGTGGGTTGTGTGCTGCAATTGATGATATGCTGCTGCTGAGGCTTGATAATTAGTGCTATCACAGGTGCAAAATGCATATTGCAAACCCATGCTCCCCAGAACACAAGGGAAAGGAGGATGCTAGTGAGAAATTCCCAAGAAACCAGTATTAGTAAGGATTATTTAGAGGCCGCAGGCTGCATGAATCTATAGAAGTAATGAACTGTTGATTTTGCACATCTGAGGAGGGTGAGAGAAATAAGGAAACCAGAGTGGAAAGAGGAGGGGGTGAGAGCTCCTGCCTTATATTTAGGCTGATGTTGTTCAGGTTTGGTGCGGGCCAGTGAACCTGTGGACAGCTGAAGGGAAGTCGTCTTTTCCTTCTGCTGACCCCACAACATTTTGCAGGACTTAGATTGCTGTAGGAGATGTGAGGGTTCTGGTGAAAGTGAATTATTGAGCTTTTGAAGTTGTTTTTGTATAAATAATCATCCAGACGTATTGAGGCTTAATGTATTTCTCTGACAGGGTAAAGAAGCCACAGACTTGGAAGGATTTTGGAAAAAAAACTTCTTGTTTTCTTTTTCTTTGTGATTTGCGCATGAAACTGTTAACAGTCTCATCTGCCTCTCTGTCTCCCCTCTGATGAAGGACATTTAACTATATTCTGAGGGAGCTTCCTAAAGTGCCGACCCATGTTCCAGTGTGTGTGCTTGGGAATTACCGGGACATGGGGGAGCACCGGGTCATCCTGCCCGGCGACGTGCGGGACCTCATTGACAACCTGAACAGGTGAGAGGTCAGCAGGCAGGGCAGCTGGCCTCGCCTGCTCCCTGCCACCACCCAGCAGTAACCGTGTCACTGCCGTGTTTCACATCCATGTCACACGTGTCCTCTGTCCTGTGCCTGCCTTTGGCTCCCAGAGCTCTCTGTGTCTCACCAGCAGAATCTGCTGACACCACGGGCCCTTTGATCTGGAGCAGATCGTTTGCCATGCTCCTGGAAGCAGGGAGTGCCTGGCAGCATGTGCCTTTCGGAAGTGCTGCTCCCAACAAATCATCTTCTTTCAGGATAGTCCTTCTCCTGTGAGAGAATCTTCTCCCCACACAGCTGTTCTCTGCTGGAAGTGATTGAGCTACACAAGAACCAGCCAGTGCAGCTGTGTCCTTGCTCTGCCTCTGAGCATCCCCCACACAGCACTTGCAGGGCACAGCCAAGTCACATGGCCCTCGCCAGCCAGACAAGCATTTCCCTTAAGCAGACACCTGAGATGCTCCGTTATGTGGTATAAAATAGTATTTATTGGTCAAGATTCAGTGGATTGCACCTTTTTATGTAGTTTTATGTTTTTAAGGTACTTTTTTCCTTCTACTCATCTCTTACTTGTTTATGCCTGTGTCAAGCACAAAGAAATGGTGTCAATTTTAAGACTTTATCCATGATGAAATGATTTCTTTACGAATTAATTTCTATATATGATTTTTGTCAGTTCGATTCCTGTTTTAAGACAAAAACCTTCACTCTGAAATGAACAGCTTGTAAAGCTGTGAATCCCCAGTTTAGGAAATCAACACCCCAGTGTCCTGACGGAATATTTCTTAGCCTGGCAGGCACATGATACTGTCACACACCAACACCCACCTTCTGCCACACTTCGGTGTCAATTTTGGCTGCACACAAAATAACAAGTCCAGGCAGAATGACCCCCTGGACTACATTTGAGGGTGGGGGGCTGGCTTGTGGGGTGGCTCCTGGTGTGTAACTCAGTCCTCTGCAGGGTGTGCTCTTTACAGTGTTCTCCTCTCTGCTTGGCACAGGCCTCCTGGCTCCTCCTATTTCCGCTATGCTGAGTCTTCCATGAAGAACAGCTTTGGCCTCAAGTACTTGCACAAGTTCTTCAACATCCCCTTCTTGCAGCTGCAGGTAAGGCAGGGATGTTATCCTGATGTGTTGGGTGTGTGGGACAGGCTGGATTTGCTTCCTCTCTAAGGCAGGAATTTGGTATTTGGGGTTTCATTGGCTGTTCGGGGGTCCTGAGTACATTTGTGTTTTCATTAGAGTTGGTATAACAAAATTATGTTAGAACATTGGTGCCTGTAACTGTCTTAAATGTGTCTCTGGTTGCAAGAGGTCAGCTGTGCTGAGTTCCCAATGCTGACCTCTGGAGAAAGGCTCCGTTTTCACTGGCATGAAAATGGCATCCAGTGATGGAGTTACCAAGTCAAAAATGTAAAATACACACATTTGTTAAACTTTGGATTTCAATTCTGTTCAGTTAGAACTCAGATGAGAAGAGATTTGGCCATTATCTGAGTAGTTCAGGAACCTCTGTTTGCTGAAAATCTTTGCCCTAGTGGTAAAGGGCATTAAATATGAGATACATGTGCTTGGATCCTGCTCCCATGGATCCAGTCTCATATTTCCTTCGTATCTGAGGATTCTTGGGAGGGCTGAGGGAAGGGCAAAGGCTGTGAAGGGTGAGATTCTCATCTGTGGGCTTTTAGATCAGTTTTTGAGGTGATCCTATGGGAGTCCTTTGGGATCAATAGCTTATGCTTTTTGAGGGCATATATGATGTCCTATCATGGTTTTCTATCTGATGGGAAAAACCCAGGCAGTTGATCTTGATGATCTTTCACCAGTAATTGAAGTGTGTGTGTATTTTTATATAAATAATCCCCAGTGAAATGCCAGTTCAGAAGGAGCTGAGATGTATTAGTGGATGTTACCAGGTCCTCAGGCTGCAGAGCAGAAAGAACCAGGATGAGAATTGAATGTATAAAACCTCAGAGAAACAAGTCAAACAATTTTTTGAGGAGGAAGTTGTAGACATCTGAGCTATAAATCCAACCTGCTGCTCAGTGGAGAAGATTGAAATCTGCCAGCATGTTGGTGGTGAAATGTTTGGGTTTATGACACTGTACATTTGGAGGCTTTTGATTGCTTCCACCCAGGTTTTGGGGCTTTACTTGATGTCAGACTTCACCCAAGATGGGCTGCATTGGTTTCTCCAGTGCCCCTTGTATTTGTGCCACAGGTTTATGGGCAGTGCCTCTTGCTGCTCCACAGTAGCTGCCTTGGGGCACTTTGGTGCTCCCAGACACTCGCTGGGAACCTTGTGTTGGAGTGCACAGGGACTGGGGCTGGCCCTGTTCAACAGCCATTGCAGCATGAGCTGAAATTTGTAGGAAAATCACATCTAGACTTAATTCCTGAAGGTTCTTATCCCTTCAGAGATTCTTGCCAATACCAGGCTCTAGAAAGGAGTTTTTCCCCTTGGAGCAGAGCAGGATTAAAGGAGAGGGATGCTGCCTGGTATGAAATGTACACAGCATTTAATCAGCCTCAGAGGTTTCTGTGTCCCTCAGCCTGCCCTCCACAGCTTTCCAGGGCAGAGTGGTCTGGCTGTATCCAAGGTCTCAGGCTGTCCCTCAGCAGGGTTGGGGTCAGCGTGTGGTTTTCAGTGGCACATTCCTGTGCTCAGTTTACAGTCATGAATCTTCCATGGAGAAAGCAGGGGCTGAAATCCATACCCCCAGTACAGAGCACCTTCTCTCTGTCAGCCTAAGCTCTTCAATTATTTATCAGTTCCTTTCCAGGGGCAGGATTGGCAAACCTGAGGATGCACTTTAGCTGTAGGTATTGCTGGTGGCCCACAAATGGGATGAGGTCACCCAGGCTTCCAGATGCTGTGCTGGAAGGAGACAGGATTCTGCAGACAGCTGAAATTGCCTTTTCCCAGGAAGCCCTTGCAAGTGGCTTTCAGCCAAAGCACTGGTCTCTAGCACATGATTTATTCCCTTCTTTTGGGTCGTTGTAAAAAATAAGCTGTTTCTTCAATATTTTAATAACCAGCATGGTAAAATAGAATATATTTTTGAGGTATTTGGAAGTTTGTTAGTAGTGATGAATTTGTACAAAATTGATTGCAACTCTCTCTTTATTAAATATATATTCTTGATTTATTACGATTTGTGAAAATGGAAATAAATAAAACTGGTGTATGTCTCAGCGCCAAAGTGTAAGGCAAGGCACACCGTTTGTTTAATAGACAAGTCTAATTAAAGTCATTATCAAAGAGCCTAAGGTAAGCATCGGAGAGCAGTAGCCCTTCTGTCTCTGTTTGTTCAGCTAATTTGCTCAGCATGTGTTTCACCTGTCTTAGGAAACTGAGGACAAAGCAGCAGCAGACTTGCCCTTTTTTTTGTCTCATTTTTGCTCATATTGCATGAATAATGTAAAATTATGATATCTACTACTTCTGAGATTTTGATTTTCTTGAATTGTAAAATCTAGAATTTGAAGTCCTTATTAGTACTTCTGATTAGTGTAGCAGCTTTAAATATGAATAACATATTTTGCTGAATCTTTCTTGTCTGTAAATCACAATAAAGGACGTGGCATTAAGTAATGACTTTCTAATTCCATGCATACATGTTAATTAAAGTCAAGTTTCCATCTGCAGAGAGCACTTGAAAATAGTGAATAAAAATTACTCAGGAAAGAAAAGAGGGATTGCTCCAAGCTCTTAACACAATGGCAAAGGTAAACATGAGGACTCTATATGCCTTGGAAGCAGTAAATTAGCTTGAATGATGACAAAAGCCCTTAAATTTCAAGAAGGGCTATGTCTTCTAGCAAATTAGGGTTATCAGCTGTGATGAATCATGTAGTCTTACAGTACAAAATAAAAATTATTTAAACCTTTTTTGCTGGTTTCAGTCACTGTAGAATTTGACATAAATCGGTTGCTCCATGGAGGGCTCAGGTTGTGCTGTGACCATTCCCTGGAATACAGCACTTGGTGGGGTTTGTGTGAGCCAGATGAGTTAACTGCTCTTCAAACTTGTGCAGTGTCTTGATAGCTTTAAAGTTCTCACATCTGTGAAACCATAATGCCAGCAGCATGTGCATGTAGAGACTGAACACCATCGCTTCATGCAAATGTTTGCCTTCTCAGATGGATTTTATTCTGGGAATTATGTAATAGATTTCCTTTTGGGCTTTTAACCTTTTGGGATCTTTCTGCAGTGAGTTCAATTGTTACCAGACCAGGAATTAAGAATTCGCCCTGGTTATTGATGTTAGCCTTCAAAAATATTTGTCAGAGCAAAGTTGAAATGTACTTGGAGGATAAGGCAGTTATCAAAGCAAAAACCTTGGCAGTTTGAAGGAAGCCTGGGTTTTCTCTTGCGTGTCCTCCTGCCTAGGCAGGGATGCAGCCTGTGGCACAATAGACCTGCTGGAATGGGGACTGTGCAGGGCTGACATCACCAGCCCAACTCAGCACAAGCTGGCCCTGCTTCTGTGCCACCCAGTGCATAGGCAGAGGGAGAGGGAGGATTGATGCCCTCAGGCACTGAAAATCGTGGTTTCTGACTCCAAAGCTCCAAAATTTGGGAGGTGAGCTGATGGGCATGGCCAGTGCCTAGCTGTGTGCCAACCAGCTGAGCAGAGCAGCTAGGACTGTGTGGGGCAGGATTTGCACTTCTAAAGCTCTAGTCTTGTCCAGGGGATCCAGAATAATGTTTCTGCAGGAGTGGATGCTGTGTCAGCCCTGCTGTGTCAAGGGCTGCAGCCTTTGAGGGAGCTGGCTGTTCCTGTGGTTATTGATCTGTCCTTGCTGATGTCGGGAGGAGGGAGTCTGTTAAGCTAGCCCTTCCCTTTAGCTGAGATTTTTGTTTGAGTTCTGTGGAAAATGTGAGAAAGGAAGGACTGAGTGGAGCAGTCCTGGATTATATTAGTGCAGTCAACTCACTTTATTTCCCATTGGAAATGGGCTGGGGTGTCAGTCCCCCATCTGTGGAACAGCAGCTGGAGGCAGATGGGCAAGGACTTCTGAAACGTCACTGAGTTGGCAGGTTGTGCTCCCTCATCTACCCCGACAGCAAAAAAAAAAAAAAACCAACCCAACAAACATATTGGGAGGCTTTGCATCAGCTGGGTCCTGCTCCTGGAGGGGCTGGTTTAGTGCAGGGAGAATCAAAAGCTTGAGTGAATGGGTTGCACGACTGATCTCTGCAGGAGCTGAATCTGTTCTCCAAATGTAATTGGTGCTGTGGTATCTGAAATAACACATTATTGATTTATGGCTGAGAACAGCTCACAGAACAAGGTGCTTCTTACACACAGACTTTATGGATTATCTACTTTTTATTCACTTTCCCTTTGTGCTGTGTATTTAAATGGACACCATGATCAGGACCAGGGCTCCTGTTGGATGTGTTGCTGTAGTAAAGTGGTGACACAGGATCTCAGTGCAGAGATCTGTTACAGTGACCCTTCTGCTCAGACCCAGCTTGTTTTTCTTTCCTCAGAGGGAGACGTTGCTACGGCAGCTGGAGACAAATCAGCTGGATATTGATGCAACTCTGGAGGAGCTGTCAGTGCAGCAAGAGACTGAAGACCAAAACTACGAACTGTATGTCACTGTGCTGTCTTTTCTAACTGCTTTCCATGTCACATGAATGTTGGGCAGCCCCAGCTGTGGCATGTGGCCAGGTTGAAGGGTCTGGCAAGTAACATTTAGTGATCTCTAGGATAAGATGTTGCTTTTGAATGGCATCACCTGAAGTAAAGCATGAACCTGGGGATCCCTGTGAAATAGCCTGGGCACCTGACTGGGGAGGGGAGGGCAGATGGGGCTGAGCAGCACACCTGGAGCCAGCACATGCTGAAGTAGATGAAGTGCTGGAAGGAGATATTTTCCATCTCTCAGCTGCTCAGCGCACAAGCTGGTTCCTCTCCTGGCTGTTGCACTCCTGTGTGTTGTTGCACTCCTGTGTGTTGTGTGTCTTATGACAACAGAAAGTAACAGCAACAACACTGCTGTCTTTTGTTCCCTTTAAGCACTTCTGAACTCCTCGGTGTATTTCTGGATTGAAATAGTGGCTGGTTCCTCTGCCCTGTGTCTGTTCTGTGCCCTGGCTGTGTGTTTGGCTGCTTGTAATGGTGTTTGCCATTTAGCCCCACAAAGCCAGTACACCCATAGCACAGCGAACAGGAATCCCTGTTCTGTGAATTCCCAGCACAAGGCCTTTATTGCAGTGGTGTGCAAGCCAGAAAAGTCAGCCTCAGAATGTACTGAAAAAAGATTATTTACAGGCAGCTTTGTTTGGAAATTGGAATCGATGATTATGAAATATTCATGCACAGGCTTTTGAACAAGCATTTTTCAGACCAGGTTTCAAGTACTATAGCCTTGTTCAGCATGTTTTCCTTGGAGAGCATTGAAATACCCCAATTCACACAAAGCAGTGCTGTTTCTAGAACATTCACCTCATTCTCCTCCTGAGGGACTAGTTAGTCACCTCAGCCTTCAGCACTTCTCTTGGTGTCCCTGCTCAAAGGACTGGGCTGTGTGGGCTGTGCTGTCAGATGGTTTTCCATACTTTTGTTTGTACTGCTTCAGTAATGGAGGGATACCTAATAGAATCAGGAGTTGGCAGAGCTGTTTCAAACTCACAGCACAAGATCTTGCTGCTTCATCACCTTTTGCCCTTCCGGCAGCTTTAGCGTGTGCTGGGTCTCCATATGTGTCACTTCAGCTTACAAATTCAGCAGAAAAACAGGTTGGTTGGGGCTTGAAGCAGCCTGGTCCAGTGAAAGGGGCATGGAATGAGATGAGCTTTAAGGTCCCATTCAACCCAAACTAGTTTGAGATTCTGTGACTGTGAAATCTGTCTTTGCTATGTCTACCTCAGGGTTAGTCTGTGTTGGGGTGGCTCTGATAAGAGATCTTAGATCTTAAAGGCAGCAGCAGCAGCAGTGTGGTATTGGTAGAGGGTGGGCAGACCTCTTAGTTCCAGCAAAGGTAAAAGACTGGATCATCCCACCCAGTGTGACCACATTGCTCTGCTGGGAGGCTGTTGGCACTGTCAGGCTGCAGATTAGGTTAACATAGCCTCAGAAATATCAGAGCCTGACAAAAGAGGAGTTGCTAAAATATTGAAAGCAAGACTTTTCTCTAGAATTCTGGTTTAGCAAATGAAGTGACATCCTTATGCAGCTGGCCAGCTCCTTCATGTTCATACCTGTACTGAGGCCAAAGTTCTTCACTTTTAGAAAATAACACTTCTTTAGAGAAAGAGCTTTAAAATACCCCTGGATGCTTCCTGGCTAGAGGCACAGATCCCAAAAGAAAGCACCAGGCAGTGTCATGTCTCAGTACTTTGATCACACTGACTAAGAGTGCTATTTTAGGGTTTTTAAGGTTTTTCTCTGTACCCCAGGTAGAAACAGAGAGTCTGTTTGTTTGAGTGGCACCTCTGTGGGACAGATGAGCTGCAAAGGGGGTACTTCAGCCCCGGAGTTGAAAGGTATGCGCTTCTTACACTCAATTTTTATCCCTGCAGGAGGTCTCCAGGCTCAAGTTTTATAGCAAAAGACGTAATTTAAAGAAATTTAAACAATCACATTCATATATCAGAGAACCCACATTTGGGTGAAATCTCAACCTTAGTAAACAGTTCAGGCTGGGAAGCAGAGTATGTGTGGACACAAGAGTATGTGATGGGAATCGCAGCTTGCAGCAGTGAGGCACGTCTGCAGTGCTCATTATTAGGGCTTGGGAAGGTCCTTGCATCCATGCTTGTCAGATGCCCATTATTTGGGGATTACCAGGTTTAAAATGCTGCATCAGTGAATGTCCAAGTGAGCACCTGGTACGTTGGCAACAGGGCTGCCACTTGCCCTGTTGTGCACAGTATGTGTGTTGGTGCAGTGTGCCTTGGGGACCCTTTACAGATCACAGAACTGTGGAATCCTTAGGGTTGGAAAAACTCTCTAAGATCATCAAGTGAAGCTTTTAACCCAGCACTGCCAAAGCCACCACCCAACCGTGTCCCCAGGTGCCACATCCATGTGTTTTTCAAATACTCCCAGGGATGATAGCTCCACCACTACCAGGGTGTTCCAAAGTCTGACCGTCCTTTTTGTGAAGAAATTTTCCCTAATATCCAGTCCAACCTGAACCTCCTCTGGTGCAACTTGAGGTTTATTTTGCTTTTTCCTATTTATCGCTTGTTACTTGGTAGAGGAGCCCAACCCTCACCTATCACACCTCCTGTCACAGGGTCTTTGTGTTAGTTGCTTCAGTTTAGACAGCACTGGGAGTTCTGCTGTGGGTCATTCAAATTGCCAGCAAGGGGAGATGACCCCGGGTATTTGGGGCCACAGGCTGTGGTGTGGCTGCTGCAGCACATCCTCGGAGGCCGTTCCTGCTCCCTTGCCATAAAATCAGGCCATGGAGCATAGCGAGATGACAATCCTAGGACATATTCCCTTCACCCCTGAGCAGTCTGGTATCTGCTCTATTACAATGACCGGTGCTAAATTTGACTCAGTGAGAACAGAAAGAGAGCAAGAGCTCTTCTTCCTGCTGCAGTGGGGGGGGGACCTGAGGACAAAATGTCACTTATCCAAAATGTGGATCCCAGAGACAACACGAGGTGGCACACGATGCTGCCTCTTCCACCTTACGTAAGCCAGCCAGGGCAGCCACTGCCTGGATGTGCCCGTGAGAGACACAGTCTGCTTCCAGTTCTTTCCCTGTGTTTAGACTCCTCACTACCTGACACACCTCTGGCTCTGGTACTGTCCCTGTGCTTTCAGACTTTACATTTTCAATGCTGCTAAAAGAATGTTTCAGCCCATTTTGAGTTCTTGAATTCTTTTTAAACAAACAGTAATAACTTCTATGATGTTCCGAATTTGTACCTAATTTGCTCAATTTCTCCATTTTTAATTGTGCCTAGCTTATCTTCTATTTTCAAGGAAAACTTGTTTATGTTCAATGTTCCCATTCCCCCAGAGAAGGGTGCCAGGGCTGGACAGCCCTTTTGGTGAAGAAATTTTCCCCAATACTCAACCTAAACCTCCCCTGGCACAATTCGAGGCTGTCTCCTCTCACCGTGTGGGTGCCAGACCAGTGACTGCAGACAGGCATTTGGGCTGCCCTGCTGAGGACTCTGCTTTGGGGAGACACATTCCCTGCAGGGACAGCTTTAGTCACTGCAGAGTCATTGTCTGGGGGTTGGGGTTTTATTTGCCTGGTTGTTTTTTTCCACATTGGGCATAGCTCATCATTTCAGCAAGACCGTGGTGCTGAGTAACACCCGCACAGTGGCAGGAGGAGCTGCTGCTGGAGTTGTTTTCTAGTATCCCCCACTGTACGGAAATACAGGTCCAGAATGACACCAGCTACAGGCTGAATTACCAGTTGGGAAAGTAAACCCACCCCTGATTTCTCTTCCCCTTGCCCCACTTTTATCTTCTCCACTTCCTCTGAATCCTTGTAGTCATCAGACAGGTGGTACAGGTTCCTGGTACAGGAACCAGCCTCTACCCAGCCTGGAATGGGACTCTTACCTTGGTCGTGTTTTTTGAGGGTGCTGCGTTAAGAATTAAGTGCATCTAAGCCTGTCATCAGTCAGTCGTGCTAGAGAAATGGGGACATGGAGCATGTCCTGTGTTTTATGGAGCAGGGAGTTATTCTGCTGCATCCATTTTGTCAGGTGGAAAACAGGACAACAGCAGCAATTAAACCTGCTTGGCCATTGATTCCACATTCAGGGAGCTGGGCTAGGGGGATTGGGACAGTACCTTTAATGAGTACCTTTAACAAGTACGTGGAAATCTAACCCTCAGTAACCCCAGTTAAAATTATGTCAACCAGCCAATTGATCTTCATTTTCACAATAAATAAAATAACCCAGAGCCTTTCTTGCCACATGAAATAACACTTGAACAATTTATCACAGCACGTTAGAACCAGGAGCCAAAAAGCTTTAGGCTACTCCTGTCTTCAATATTAAATGAACACGAGCACTGACAATTTTACGAATTGTGAGGCTAACAAGTCCTTTTGTGTTTTTTGTATTCGCCCTGGGAGCAGAGCAACAGTAACCTCAGGCCCTGATGAGTTTTTGTTCCCACAGAGTGTGTTCATCTTTAAAATTGCATAAAAGTCTCCTCTTGTGAGCAGGTCCAACCACCAGTGAATTATTCAGGAGTCTGAGGATGTTTTGGACTTGTTACTTGGTCTGTAATGGAAGGATTGAAAGGCAAATAAGGAGCCCCTGTGGGTGAGGACAGATGACCCACCTGGACGTGCACGGTGTATTTGCAGTCTCCGTATCCCAAGAGAATAAAGGTGCTCGGGTGTGAGTTCACCTTATGCTTTAGTAGGACTTGGTCTGCTACGTCCAGTGTGGGCACAAAGCTGCTTATTCCACAGTAAGGTTTTGAGTGAGTCCTTTTCCAAAGGACTGATGGATAGAACAAGGAATGAGCAGATTGTATAAAATGTGAGAAAAAACAGACACATGGCAGGTTTGGCCCGGTGTGTTCCCAAAACAGCCGCACTTGTGCCTCTGAGGAGCGTGTATAAAGCCAGAGAAAGCATTCATGCATTATGTAGTATTTTCAAAGTGTGGAGGATGCTTAGACACCTCCATCCTGGAAATTACTGCGAGCTTGCTGGCAGCATTTCATGTATGCTGGTTTTCCACCCACCTCCCTCACAGAAGATCTGACTATAAAAACTCATCAGAGCTGGTTTATGCAGCCCATGTAGAACCAGTGTCAGACCACCCTGATTTCCCCGGTGTCACAGCACAAGGCTTGGCCCACATGTCTAGATGGAGGTGACATGAAGCACACGTGTCACAGCTGTCCTCAGTATTGTGCTGGAGCAAGAGTCTGTCCCCAAATAACCATTTGTATCTTCCTACTAAAGAACTTGCTGTTTCCTGTTTTTATGCCCTTCACACACCACAGGTGACAAAGGTACCAGGAGCACAGGTGCAGACAAAGCCTGCATGTGTTTTATGCCCCAGTCCAGTTGCATTGAAGGGAAGGATGACACTCTTTATACTTCAGCTATGTAGCTGGGTTTTTTTCCTCCAGCTCTTAAATTTCATGTGTTTCTGGAGGAGAAACAGGTGGTAGTCGCAGCCTTCCCTCCCTCTGGATCTGGCTACTTTCCCAGAACAAAGTAGGTTGTTTCCAAAATGGGCAGCTTTGATAGAACCACATACAGTAAATCTTCAAATAATCCAGTATTGTTAAGTTTCCTGTGCTTTGTTGAGTCCAGTTTTAACTACTCTTTGAGCTTCATATTCTGTATCCTGATGTCACTCTAAACATTCTTTGTGTCTCCTTGTTACCAAATCTTCAGTGTACAATCATCTTATCCTCCCTGAGTCACTTGGTTGCCTTGATGGTGGGACTCGGCGACTTGAGGCTCAGAGGTTTTTCATTCTGGTTTCATGCAGTGTTGGTGGTTTAGGTGTTCCCACAGACAGGAGCCCAGCACAGTCAGGAGAGCAAGTACTGTTGGCAGCAGTACCTTGGCTGCTGGGTGCAGCAGTCCCTGGGCTTGCAGGCTTCCATCCAGGATTGCTGTTGCTATAAACAGGAACGGGGTGCGTGTGGATCATCTGGGATTAATTAATCTCTCCTCACGGTTGGGAGGCAGGAGTCTTTAACGCTGAGTGGGTCTTGGGAGGAGGAGTGAGTAGCACAAAGTAGAGCTGCTCAGCTCTCCTGTCTTTGGCTCACCAGAAGCCCTGGATCAAAGCTGTGAGGGGAGGAATGGCAGAATTCAGCACTCAGCACACGTGGAGTGGAGCTGAGGAGTTGCATATCGCATGCAGGCAAAGTTCACAAACAGCTTTGCAGGCCATGGCAATTCACATGGTTTGGGAATAAAGAGTCTTTGCTTTGTTGGATGAAGGCTGAATTGCAGGACCCAGTGGTTTGCCTTTTCCACCCCACAGATGCTGTGCGTACCCTGTTTGGAGGATGCTGAGCCATGCCCCCCCTCCTTAGGAAGGGAGCACAGTGACAGAGAGGTGTTGAGCACACGCTATTATGTTCCTGCAGCATGTGTGATACATTGTACACCTTCCAAACCAACCTGATGCAGTCTCCACAGAGCTCAGTGCAGGAGTTAAACTCTTTTATGTTTTCCCTCTGGTGCATGACAAATCCATGCATCATTTTCAATGGAGTGTGTTGTCACACAGCTCACCCCAGGAGAGGGAGGATGGGGTCTGGATGCTCTGAGCTCAGCTCTGCTGGGAGCTCATGTTGGTGTAGCCAGTGTTCTGGGTGGAAGAGACACATAGTCTTGGCCCATAACCTGGTGGAAGCATCAGTGAGGCCAGCACAGCATGGCACTGATGTAGGTGCCTTGACAGTCTACAGCTCCATGACAAGGGACAGCGGAGGGGCAGCACCAATCTCTGCTCTCTGTGATCAGGAACAGGACCTAGGGAAGGGCTGGAGCTGCGTCGGGGCAGGCAGAGGTTGGATATCAATGGGCAGCGTGTGACAGCCAGGCTCTGGCATGGCTGGGATTGCAGTCCTTAGTCCAGACTTCCAGAATGAGTGAGCTGAGTCTTTCCCAGCCATTCTCATGTAGAGAACTGGGAGCAAGAACACTTTTCCTCACGCTTGAGTAGATGACGATTTTGTTAGTACTGTTGAATTTCTTCCTATTTCTGTTACTTGGGATCATCCAGTTCTATCTGTATCTTGTCCCTGTCTTAATGTTGCTTCACTAATTCTGCTTTTCAGTGCTGCCCTTGATCTCCACTTTAGCCAGTTTCTTAGTTAGGAAGGACTGCTGGTTTTCCAGTTCAAGTAACAGCCTCCTGGGGCTATTGTCCCTAGGGCTCCAGACACTGCTGGTCACAAAGTATATTATTTTGTTCCTTAAAAGTATATCAGGTTACTGCCTTAAAATAGAAAATCATATCTCAAGGCTTAGAGTCTCATAGCCCCCACTGTTTGTGTTCTGCTCAGCAGTCAGTCCACGGAAGGTTCTGGCTGGCTCAGGTCCCTGAAGGACGAGGTCACGCTCTGTGTGGGAGAGGAGGCTCTCACTTCACACTCTCATTGCCTGGAGCACAACCAAAGTGTGTCTTGCAGAACCAGCTGAATCCAGAGACTCTATGCACAAATTCATTAAGCTTAATGAAATGAGAGGCAAGATCAAGATGTGCTGGGTATTATACAGGGT
Source organism: Phylloscopus whistleri (assembly GCA_017589585.1). Classification (NCBI taxonomy): domain Eukaryota; kingdom Metazoa; phylum Chordata; class Aves; order Passeriformes; family Phylloscopidae; genus Phylloscopus; species Phylloscopus whistleri. The sequence goes on from JADMLD010000860.1 coordinate 1,762,475, forward strand.
GCTTCACTTTGGGTGTCCTCTCTGTATCTCTCAGCTGTGCAGCATGTGGCAGATCTGTTTTTCAGACCATTTCATGGCAAGAACTTGTCTCTGTCCACGTTTCTCTGCACACAGTGTGTGAAACAGGCTGCTGACCCTGCAGGCTGTGGAGAGAGGCTTGGGTTTCTTTTGGAAAAGGAAAGAGCTTTTCACTCTCTATAGTGGTACAGGCTTTAATGTTCTTCCAGTCGGGAACCCAGCCAGAACCACAACCTGCTCCAGAATTCCTGCTGCTTGGCTCCAGGGCCTCACACAGAGGGGGAGTGTGTGCAGGGGAGAGCCTGTATGTGGATCTGCAAGAAGGGTAATGGCAGTCAGTCTTCTCTGAGCCCTCAGGACAGCTCTTTTCTTTTGATGTTAAAGGATTCTCCTCTCAAATCCATTCTTGGCTGATAAAGAGGTTATTATAACAGTTTTCTTGAGTACTGTAATTTCTTCTACAGAATCTAAAAATGTGCCATTCTTACAGCACTTACTTCTTTAGAGATATATGTCCAACTGATGCCAACATCACAACAATTGACTTCAGGTTGCATTTCAAGCCCTGGCATGTTGTTATAGTCTGTCTATTCAGGGAGTTCCTAGTAGTGTTGCAAATATAGGTTTCATCCTGTAGTGCAGAGCAGGTTGGGATTCTCCACACCTCAATGCAGATAGGGTGCCTTCAGCTCGTGTGGGTAAACCAGATTTAGTGCGACCCAGGGAGATACAGTGTCATTGGAAGCAGATCCATACCCTCCCAAGCCTAGCTGGAAACTGAACCATACTTTCCCAGCTCAGCACACAGCCAGATGAAAAGGGTTTATATAAAGGAGGGAGAGGGACTTTTCATACAGGCAGGTAGTGACAGGGCAAAGGGGAATGGTTTTAAACTGGCAGAGGGCAGGGTTGGATGGGAAGAAATTCTTCCCTGTGGACATGGGGAGGCCCTGGCATAGGTTGTCCAGAGAAGTTGTGGCTGTGCCTGGATCCCTGGAAGTGTCCAAGGCCACGCTGGACTTGGAGAAACCTGACTTAGTGGAAGGCATCCCTACCCATGGCAGGGGTTGGAATGAGATAAGCTTTAAGGTCCCTCCCAACCCACACCATTCTGGGATTCCAAGATTCGCCATTCCTTATATTTGTAATTTATCTTCCCCACAGCTTCCTGGAAATGATGGAAGCCCGGAGCCAAGGACACACATCACCACTGGCAGCGAACGGGCAGAGCCCTTCCTCGGGCTCCCAGTCACCCATCGTACCTCCGAGCTCCACATCGACAGGCAGCTCCAGCCCCAGCACCCCCCAGCCGCCGCTGCCACTTGCCACAAGCGCCACCATCTCTCCTGAGCCCGCCCCATCCTTCTCACCAGTGCCTGCACCCGAGGCCCTGCAGCCCCCCACGCCCACCACAGCTCCCGTGGCCCCCCCAGCCACAGCCCCTCCACCCAAGCGGGGCATCATCGCGCGGCTCTTTGGGACATCCCCTGCAGCTGAGCCCACTCCTCCCCAGCCAGGTAGGTGCTGGTGCCCTGTCCTGGCAGGTCGTGACCCATAGGCCTTCCAGTTTTCATTTCATTTTTTCCCTGCAAGAGGCTGAGCAGACAGGTGTGTGAAGGCCACAGGCCACAGGCACCATGCTTGTGCAGCAGGTGTCCAGGGAGACTTGGGCTGTCATTCTCTATTTTCTCCTGATCAGCGTTTTGGTTTGTTGCTGTACTGGATGGGGACTGTGCCCAGCCGGCTGGGTGGTGGCTGTAGCATGCTTTAGAGGAAGATCCTGAACACACAGGCAACACTAATAAAATAAATAAAATGTCTTACTAGGAGCAAAAATACCTCTTGAACAGCAAAAAAATTACTAGAGAAGCTATTTGAAGTGCAGTCCATGTACACGTGTGGCAGTCTGGAGGGGCTTCTGCGCATAACGGAGAGAAGCAGAGTGCTGGTTTGAAAGGTTATTCAGCCAGAAATGGTCACGTAGGTCCATGCTCCTCAGCAGATCCCCCTCTGGGAAAATCTCCTTCAGAACAGGTCTGGGAGGAGGGAGCCCTCGGCTGCTGCCTCAGCACTGGTACCCAGCAGAGCAGCGCAGCGCTTGATCTGTACCCTGCCGGACAGAGTGCCAGGCAGAGGCATCAAGGGTTTGTTGCATGTAATTTTACTGATCTGGACCATAATTTGCCTGTCACATTCACTTTGTTTGCAAAGCTAACTGGAGCTGCAGAGCTGGCACTGCCTAAAAATCATGACATGGTTTGAGTCACCCTTTGGAAATACCTTCCCTCTCACATTGGCTCACAGTGCTCCTGAGGGCACACCCACATAGAGAAAGGAGGAGGTGCTGGGCACATGGGTTGCAATTTCAGATGTTGAAATGGTCTGGTTTTAGATCTGCACACAGTGTTCTGCATCCTGTGCCTCTTCCCAGATATAACACAATGCACCCATTTTGGTTTGTTTATGACTTCCTACCCAGAGAAAACAAAACAAAAACCAAAGAGGGGAGCAGATATTAGAAATTCCTTGTCAATGAAAAAAACCTTTGTCATTTTGATCTGTAGAAAAAAAGACAAGTGGTCTACTACCAGTGTTACAGTGGTTGGGTTTGGGGTTTTTCTTCCCCTTTTTAACTCTTTCTTAGCTTGACAGCTGTTTTGTGCTTGTAACTTTCAGCCCTGATTTCTCAGAATGCTTAGGGGCAGTTGCAAAAGGCAGCCAGGAAGAGCTGATGTGTCAGTGTTGCAAGGTTTCAGTAGTGTGCCAAGGGCCTGCACCTCCACTGGAATGTACCCAGGGACCAATTCACTGGAAAGCAGCTGAAAAATCATTCTTACCAAGTAATACTTGGTTTTTCTGGGAGCTGCTATTTAGGCTTTTTCTCAAAGTCTTGGAGTAGTAATTCTTCTGGCTGTGATTTAGCTCACACCAGTGCTACTCTCTGGCATTAGAGGTAGTGTTTGTATGCAAAAGTGATCTGAAAGTTGTGCTAAGGAGAGCAAACTCTAGAAAAAAAGTCACAAGTCTTGTTTTACATAAAAGAAAAGTCTAGATGTGAAGTGCAGCATGAGCAGAGGAAAAACATTGAGCACTGCAAATTCTGGAAAGGTTAATCACTTCAGGCTTCTTAGTTACGCTAATTTAATGAGTTTTCATCCTGATACCTTGAAGATGGGACTGTATTAAAGTCAGTCTCTATTCGAGGTAGCTCTTGAGCTTTTGTTTACACAGAACATCTAAAAGCATAATGTGAAAATTCTGCCCTGGACAGTTACAGCTGAAAAAAAGCAAGAGGATAGGATGAACTGAACAGTCTGGAAAAGATAAGAGAATAGTGAAGGGACATCTCCCAGTAGCAGTGCACATAGCACAGGTGTAATAAAAGCTGTGGTACAGTCAGTCATAGCATTCCCTGGAGAGCAGAGCCAGCCCTTGCCAGGGAGGTTTTCAGTGTAAGAACCTGGATCAACCTGGTGCATTCTAAAACACAGCAAGCATGATCTGTGAGTGCCTTCATGTCAGTCTCTGGGGTGTTTTATATCCTGTTCATAACCTTCCTCCTCCCTCGCTATGGAGCCAAGATCCTGCCTCATGGCTGCTGCCACCCTGGGCAGCACAGATCTGGAAAAAGGCAATTTCTGTCTTGCTTGTGGTGACACCCATGTTTTACAACTCCTGTCGCTAATGCAGATCCTGCTGCTGCCACTCCTCCCCCCCACGCTGCAGCCCCTGCCAAGGTACAGAGTGTGGAGGACTTTGTTCCTGAGGACAGCCTGGACCACAGCTTTCTGGAAGACCCAACGCCGCAGAAGGACAAGGGGAAACCACAGGCCAAACACCGTGTGGATAGTGAAAGGTAAGAAAAGGAGGATGGCACCGGGACACACTTGGATGTGCAGCCTGGCTAACATGGTGCAACCATTCAGTGATTCCAGAGCAGGTAGCTGTCCCAGAGGCTTTCTGGCTCTCCTGTGGTCAGTCGTAGCATTCACTGTCTCCCATTTAGTGACAAACACTGCTCCCTGGGAAGAAAGAAAAGCAGATTGTCACCTTCCTGGTGTTGCTGTCTTGTTTTGTGTTCAGATTAAACCACTGGGCCCTTTGGGTCAGGAAAGGATTTTCCTTCTGGCCAAACACACTGAATCATTTGAGATATTTTCCTTCTGGAGCACAGTGCACTTTGCAGGGATATTATGTTTTGCTTAATGAATATTTTCCTTCTGCAGAGGCACAAAATGTGGCCAAGCTCCTCTGTGACCTGGTGATGTCATTCCTGAGACACTATAAAGGGGTTTAGGGTTTGGTGGAGGACACTTGTGGACACTCCATAGCTCTGTGGGATTCTGGAATGAAGGATGGAGAAAGTCACACTCCTTTGGCAGTGTCACTGCATGGTTGCCTGCAGAATCCAAAAAACTCTTTGGGGGTGGCTTCCTTTTTTCTCTGTGTCTAGAGACTACTCTCTGTGCTGTTTCTTCCCAGCATTTTCTCACTAAATTGGAGAGATGCAGATTTGATGGATGATATGGATTGGGTTGGATATGCACATCCAGAGAGTAGTGATCTGTGGCTCAATATCCAGCTGAAGATGAGTGCTGTTCTTCAGAATCTGTACTGGGACATGGATTTCATCCATGACACGGGGGGATTGAGGGCACCCTCAGCATGTATATCAACAACACCAAGCTGAGTGGTGTGGGTGACACTCCTGAAGGACATGATGTCACCCAGAACCTGAAAAACACGAGAAGTGGTCCATGGGAACCTTAGGAGGTTCGGCAAGGCCAAGCTCAAGTCTGGGGGGTGAAGGGATTGAGAGCAGCCCTGGGGAGAAGGACTTGGGGGTGCTGGTGGGTGAGAGCTGGACCTACCCCAGCCCTGAAACCATCCGTGCCCTGGGCTGATCCCCAATGTGGGCAGCAGGGGAGAGGGAGTTCTGCCCTGCTCAGGTGACACCCCACCTGCAGAGTTGCCTCCAGCCCTGAGGGAGGATGTAGAGATGCTGTAGAGATTCCAGAGCAGGGCATAGAGATGCTCCAAGGCCTGGAGCCCTTCTGCTCTGGAGCCAGGCTGGGAGAGCTGGGGGTGTTCACCTGGAGAAGAGAAGGCTCTGGAGGTGTTACTGTGGCCTTTCAGTATTTAAGAGAAGATGAGGACAGAGGTTTTAGCAGGGCCTATTGCAGTAGGACAAGAAATGGTGGTTTTAAACTAAAAGAGGGGAGATTCAGACCAGATATAAGGGAGAAGTTTTTTATAACAAGGGTGGTGAGGCTGTGGCACAGGTTACCCAGAGAAGTGGTGGATTCCTCATCCCTGGAAACATTCCCAGTCTGGCCAGACAGGGCTCTGAGCAAGCTGATCCAGTTGAAAATGTCCCTGCTCAGTGCAGGGGTTTGGAACAAGCTGAGCTTTAAGGTCCCTTCCAACCCAAACCAGTATGTGATTCTATAATTATCTCAAAATGGCAGATCTGTGCTTATGCCATAAGCTGGATTTTCTTTTTTTTTTTCCCTTTTTTTCTTTTCCTGGCTTTGATGTTTTTTAACCAAAAAAAAAAAAAAAAAGGAAAGGGGATTGTGTATACTGAGCTGCTCAGACAAGAAGATGTGCAGCGAGCTGTCTGAAAGCAGACTATCTCTTAAGAGATGACCTAAGCATACTCTCAGGCTCTGTATCCCTTTGCTCAGAATATTCCTTGCCTGTTGCCTCTTGTCATCAACACTGGATTAACCAGGAGAGTAATTAAGCGCTGACACTGCTCATCTGTAAATGTGGTGGATTCTGCATCTTTTGACATCTTTGTCATGACCCAGTGTTCTCTACCATAACCACAGCAACTTTAAATCAGTGCTCTGTGTGAGGCTCTATGCCTGTGTAGTGCAGGCCAGCCTGAATCATCATCCCTTGTGATGGCAGAACACGTGGATGTTTTATTAAAACAGAAAAAAAAGGCATGAAAAAAGTGGTGGTTGCTGGCAGCATGCTGACCTACAAAGCGTCTTGCTCATGGCTGTGGCAGAGCTGAGATATTTTTCTGGGTTTAACAAGGAATTGTCAGAAGAGCCAAGTATGACCTTCTGACGGACTGGTCCTGAAGTGCCCTCAGAGCTCTGGAGCTGCAGTTCGACTGTGGGCGGGAGGCTGATCCTTCACAAAGGCTTCTCTGCTCCAGAGTGTCAGTCAGTGGAAGCAAATAAATGTTATACTGTATAAAAAGTCAAACACGTTGGACAGGGGTGTGAGAGCCCTGCTCCTTTGTTTAGAGTTCATCCTTTGCTCACAGTGATATCCAGTGTAGTCACAACAGCTCTGTTTCCGTGGGAGAAGACCTTGCAGCACATCCCTGCAAATTCACATGCTCGTTACTCCTCTGCAACCTGGCATCCATGGCTTGCTCTGGTTTCTTCTGTATATCACATAGTTTTCTCAGTGGTCTGGCAATTTCCACTCTGTTTCTTGCCAAAAAGGGCCTACTAGAATATGCCAGATGTGCAGAAATTTAGAGATGCAGATGTGGTTCTGACCGTCAGCTGATTTAACTGGTTTTTTTCAGGATGCCAGTTACAGCCCCACAGTAGCCAGGGACAACATTCCAGTTTCTAAGCACAGTCCTCGATAATCAGCTTCTGCTGCAGTGAGGAGGTGGTTGTAATTCCCACAAAATCTGCTGCAGAAATTTGTCTCTGATCTAAAGAACACAGTAGATCTTTGAAATCACTCAAACCTTGGGGAGATTTTATTTGTTTTAAAAAAATTGAATCCTGAAAGCTGCTTTTCCCCCGTATCTGAGTGAGGAACAAGGCCTGAGATGTCCCTGCAAGATGCATTCAGGTCTCGTGCTCATTTTGAAGCAGATACCTGAGTGTTGAGCTTACACAGCTCACCAGCATGCCTTGGTGTGCTGGAGCCAAGGGTAGGTTCCAGAACTGAAGTGTCATTGAAGATGTGGCAGAAGAATGGGCCATGTTTTGAGAATTTCTGAAATTACTTCTCCTACCCAAATAAGAGGAATTGCATCGGTGACTGTGAGCAGGAGTCCTGCAGGGAGCTCTAGAATGCCTCAGTGTACTGAGGTTTCATGTGTGGAGCAGAGGTGCATTCAAAGGGTTGGAAGGCAGCTTGGGGTCATCCAGTTCAACCTCCGCCTCATCTGGGCCACTCATAACTGGTTTCCCAGAACTGTTTCCAGATGGTTTTTGAATATCTCCGTGGATGGAGAACCTACAACCTCTCTGGCAACCCGTGGCAGTGCTCAGGCATGCTTTCAGTGGAAAAAGCGTTTCCTGATGTTTTTGGTGAGTTATAGTCTGTGTCCCTTGCCTTTTGTCACGGCACTGGGCAGCACCAAAAAGAGCCTGTTTCCATCTTCTTTGTACCTCCTTCAGCTGTTTAAATACCTTAAAAGGTCCCCCCAAGCCTTCTCCAGGCTAAGCAGTCCTGGCTTTCATGTGGGAGAGCCCTTCCTCATGTGAGCAATGCTCCAGTCAGTTAATCGTCCTCATGGCCCTTCACTGGATTCATTCTCTCCCTGCTGTGCCCAGGTCTCTCTCTACTGAGGAGCACCTAGAGCTGGACACTGGACTCCAGCCATGGCCTTGGCAGTGCAGAGCAGAGGAGCAGGATCACCTCCCTGACCTGTTGGCAGTGCTTTGCCTCATGAAGACCAGGACACCATTGGCCTTTTTGGCAGCAGGAGCACCTTGTTCAGCTTGGCATGCCCCAGGCCTGCAGTGGAGTCCTGGGTTTTGTTCAATGGCATGTTGTGGTTCTCTGACTTGCAATAGAGAGCTCCCAGAATCAGTTTCCTTACCAGTTAATTAGGAAGGTATTTCAGTCTCCCAATTTGCTGTTTCAGAACTTAATTTGCTGCTCTTTAACCTCATGCCCTGAGCCAGCATGGATGTGAGTGCACCAGAGGACCTTATCTGGCTCCAAAGCACCTCGCCCTTGACTCCTGCTGGGTCATGCTGGCCTGAGTCCCTGGGGAGGCTGAAGTTGTCTGAAAGCCAGTTTATGCTTTACCTGACAGTGTTCCTGATCTTTCTTTTCTGCAATCTTGGACATTTATCTTAAACATGGATTAGATTTCTGTGTCCTTGTATCTGAAGGGCTTTGAAGTTATTCTTTGCTTTTATGGATCTATTATGGATTCTGTGATGCCCAGCTATGCTAGCCCAAGGGAAGGAAGCCAAGGGTCACAGTAGAAGACCATCATTTTTTAGAGCAGCCATGCCAGGCTCATCCTGCAGTGTGGGATTCCCTCAGCTTATCTGTTTTACTAGAGCATGGGTTTTTTCTCTTTCTTTAGCAGCAGGGTTTGTTTCCTCCCTAGCAGCCGATCTGTGACACACCAGAGGCTCACGGAGGACACCCCAGCAGGTTCTGTGGTCACTAGCTCAGAGCAGACCTCAGTGAACAGCATCATTTTTGGGGAGTACCTGCACCTGCAGACACGCTTGCTCAGTGCTCATGCCAACTTGGCAGTGCTTCAAGGGTTGGAGGAAGTGGTACAATGTGCTTGGGTTTGCATGCTTTGCCTTCCTTCCAGCTGGAACCTCAGGACCACAAGCTGATCCTAGTTTTGCCTTGTCAGAGCCTGTTTATACTGCAGCAGTGATTTTCCTGATGTATATTCACTCCAGTGCTCTGCTCTTACGCTGTCGCTCAGCGGTCTGTGCTGGCTGGAGATGGAGGCAGGCTTCTCACGGGGAAGGGACGTGACCCACTTTGTACACATGGGAGTGTACACCCATTCGGACTGGGAAAGCTGGGAAGGCTGCAGGTCTGTGTGGAGTGTGGAAGGACAGTGACAGCAATCTCTTAAGAGCCACTGTGCCTATTAGAGCAGTGATGTGTTTAAGAAAGGCAGTGTGTCTTGTTCAGAATAATATCCTGCCGTTTTTAGGATTCAGCTCCATTTGCTCTTCAGTGCATTTTAAGAGGAAACCCTGCCAGTGCTTTGAAAACCTCAGGAATCACTCCCTTGTCATTCCTCCAGCCTTGGGGGCTGCTTGGGCACCGGTTTTCCTCTCCTTTGTGTGGCTGGGCTGTGTGCCTCCATCCTGGCATGGTGTGAGAGCAGCAGTGTTAGATGAAGGGGCTCTTCAGCAGCCTCGCCATGCTCAGTAGGGCACTGAGAGCAGATCCTGAGAGCAGAGGCATCCATGCCAAGAGCAGAGGGAGGGCTGATCCTGGCCCTGGTCTTAGCACTCCAGCCCAGACAAGCACTGGTTGTGATCACTGAGCTGCGCCAGGTGTCATCGGCGTGGTGTCCCATTGTCACAAGCAACTCCGTTGTCTGTTGGCAGATGTATTAACTCTTTAAAACTATTGTCAAGCATTACCCAGCCGTGTAGAGGAGCCAGAGTAAGCAGTTACCATCATCCCCGCTGTGTTCGGGGTATTTCTCATCTCACCAGTACACCATATTTCACTGTCTTCCAGTGCTTGTCCTGTGCTAGTGACTGGGAATACCACTTACTTCCAGTTAAAGGATTTTAGGCCTTCATTTATGTCTCTACAATCTAATCTGTTCCAAGCTGTAATATGTTTTTTGTCTCTGTGTAAAAAAAGGCCGTGCTTGTACAATCCAGGTGGCATCATTTAAAGGGCAGAGACTTGTGTGTGGGGTTATCAGGAAGGAGCTGGATATCTCTTGTGGATGAAACAAATAGAGCAAGGAAAGGTGATGGCAAAGGCTCAACAACTGAGCCTGGGGAAAATATCTATATTCCTACATGAGTAAAATTTTCAGAAAGTGTTAAAATTGAGTCCTAGGGGCATTCAGACAAGAATCCTCAATTTCAGCTGCAAAGCTCTCTCAGGCTGCCTCTGAGCACAGAACTGTGCTACATCCAGGGAGGCTGACAGACTCCCAGCTCTGGCAGTGTGTCCTTAGGTTAATTTAATTTGGGCAGTGTTAAAGCTTGGCTGTGGTGTCTGTGTATCTGCTTGTTTCAGGGAGCACCGCAGAAACAGAAACAATTCCAGGAAGCTAATAGCTGCCAGTGAAGTCCCATAGCAGTGACAGTGTATGATCAGGTTTAATTACAGGATGTGGGGGTGAAGACAGGCAGTTCCCATGGTTTGACTGACTGATCCTTGCATGGTGGATGGAACTCCATGTTCAGGTGGAGCTGTGGCCACAGGCTTCTCTGTCCCTCTGATGCTCACCTTCTCCAGCCACTCATTTCCAGCTTGAGGGGCAGCAAATGCTCTGTGACACATCCTGCTGTGGCCCTTTTGGTGCAGGACTCGTGCCACTGCTGCAGCCTGCAGGGACCAGGCCCAGCCTGAGCTGGGCAGTGGCAGGGAAGGCTGGCAGTGCACAGAATCACAGAATTACCAGCTGGTTTGTGTTGGAAGAGACGTTAAAGCCCATTCAGTTTCACCCCCTGCCATGGGCAGGGACACCTTCCACTATCCCAGGTTACTCCAAGCCCTGTCCAACCTGGCCTTGGACACTTCCAGGGATCCAGGGGCAGCCACAGCTTCCCTGGACAACCTGTGCCAGGGCCTCAGCACCCTCATAGGGAGTAATTCCTTCCTTATATCCTGTCTAACCCTGCCCTCCTTCTGCTTAAAGCCATTCCCCTCATCCTGTCCCTCCTGGCCCTTGTTCAAAGTCCGTTTCCAGCTCTGTTGGAGCCCCTTTAGGCACTGGAAGGAGTTCTAACATCTCCCCAGAGCCTTCTCTTCTTCAGGCTTAACTATCCCTGTTTTCAGCCTGTCTCCAGAGCAGAGGTGCTCCGGCCCTTTAATCATCAGCTGTTCCAGCCTGGGGACATGTCCTCTGAGGTTGGCTGTACAAGCCAGGCCAGTCTCAGTCTCTGTGCAGGGGGAGGCAGGTCCATCCAGCACCTGCTGGGGTGCTGTGTCTGATCATTCTCTGTGTTGCAGCGATGGAGAGGCGCCTGGCGGGAACCCCATGGTGGCAGGTTTCCAGGACGACCTGGATCTAGATGACAAAATCCCCAGCAGGCCAATGCTGGCAGCAGAAAGGGTGCCCAGCAAGAATATCACCCTCTCCAGTGAGGAGGAGGAAGAGGAAGAGGTGAAGGACTCTAAGGTCATCCTCATATCTGATGGAGACAAAAACACAGAGCAGGAAAAAAAAAGGTACAGAGCACAGACTGAAGTGTTGGGGGTGTGCTGGCAAACCTGGACCTCTGCTCCATCCTGCCACTGACTGTGGCCTTTGGGAAGTCTCGGTGTCTCTGCCTGTTCTTCAGCTGTGAGCTGGGGCTGTAGTTACTGTAGGTGTAACTGCTGTGTGTGGTGTGTCCTGCCCCATGCCTTGGAGCACTGCACCCCTGTGCCCCTGGGGTGGTTCTGCATGGAAATATCTGCCTGCTTTTCCTCAAATTTGAACAAGAGCCTGGAACTGAGAACCAGAGTGGCTGTTTGTGGTGGTCTGGGGAGGAGAGAGGAGTTGGGTGAAGGGAGCGGACTCACTCACCACACCTTATGCTGGGGAGCAATGAGCTGGGTCGTGTTCTCCACATACCACATCCTGTGGGATGAGGGTTAGGGTTAGGGACACGAGGGTTATTCTCAGCCTGAATGGTATTTGACCCCACACCCCTTTCCCAGTGGGATGCACGATGCAGCCCCCAAGGTAGGCTCAGCTGTTAACTGTGCTTTGCTCCACAGAATAGGGGTGGACAGGCTCTGACAACTTCTTTCTTCTCAGGTCTTCCAGAAATTCTCTGAAACCCCAGAATGAAGCAATTTTGACCAAAGCAACTGATCTGAAGCCTCCTGACAGTTTAGCTCCCTGTTCTGGGTCTGAACGAAACAGCAGCAGCAAGGGCAACGTGAGCCTGGCAGCTCCTCCTGCTGCCCCCACAGCAGCAGCCCAGGCCTCAAAGGCCTCTGCCCAAAGCAAAGGACTTGCTTCCAAGCAGAAAGTGGTCAAAGAGGAGAAGCCTGTGGAGTCTGACAGTGATCAAGAGGGACCAATAGCTACTCAGATGCTCTCATTTGTTATGGATGACCCAGACTTTGAAAGTGAGGATTCTGACAGCCAGAAGAAAAAAATGGTAAATAACAAGCCCATGTTGCTGTAAACTGTGCTGAGCTGAGCTGGAAGGGTTGAGGCATTTCCCTGAGCACAGCCTTCATCTGCTCTCCCCTCCCTCAGCAGCAGCTGCAGCAAGGCAGGTGCTAAGCAACCTGCAGTGATTGATGTGAGCACAAACCCAGCAATGCTCTGAGTGTGGAAGCCACGTGGCAGCAAGAACCCCATAGAATCACAGATCCATAGAATACCCTGGGTTGGGATGGACCCAGAAGAATCATTGAGTCCACCCCCTGTCCCTACACAGACCCCCCAACAGCCCCACCCTGGGCATCCCTGGCAGCGCTGTCCAAAGGCTCCTGGAGCTCTGGCAGCCTCGGGGCCGTGCCCATTCCCTGGGGAGCCTGGGCAGTGCCAGCACCCTCTGGGGGAAGAACCTTTCCCTGCTCTGCAGCCTAGACCTTCCCTGACATCAGGTTTGTGTTTATAAACACAAAAAAGATTTGAGGTTGTGTGTTATATTGTGCTGTTTACTCTCAGCCAGTCCAGCAGTGTGGGAGGTACAAAATGCAAAGCTGCTGGGTTTTCACGTGAACTTTAACATGCAGAAGGGTGTCTCTGGCAGAAAGAGTGAGCTCCTTGCAGTCAATCCAGCAATGAAAAAGCCATTACAAAATTTGCTTGGCAAAGCTTAAAGGGAAGAAGGAAGGTCTGCTTGGGAAGGACTTTCCAGGGCAGCAGAGGTAGCTGTAAGGTCTGTGATTCAGCACGTGCCAGCAGGTGTCTGCTAAAACAAGTAAGCCAGGAGTCCCCTCACACCTGGCCTGTATTACAGGTGGAGAAGGCACTTCTGCCCCTCTTCTCTGAACTGGTCAGAACTTGCTTGCATGGCTTGAGATATCCCTGATTTTGGTGACCTGTACTCACATCCTTCAGAGCAATCTCTAGAAACTGCTAGCAGTGATTTGGAATGGGCAGTGGCTGTTCGGGGGTGTCCTGATGTCTGGTTCAGGGGGGTTTCCTGTGTTTGCATCATTCCAGAATCCTGTAGAAAGGGCTGTTGTCCCAGTTTCTTTGACCTTGCTCATATGTCATGCTGTTTATTAAGTAATTTTCCATTCATTTTGCATCTTCACTTCCTCCTTTTCTTGACAATTTAATATGAAAGTGAAAGTATTTGGAGCAAGTTTCCATCTCTTGCGTGTGGTAGTGAGAAGGGATTGATGAGGAAGCAGCAGTGTCAGGGAATGCACCATAGCATGTGAATGCTTTCCCACTGCAGGGTGCACTGGTCAGGCAAACCATTACAGCCATTGCCATTAGCAGGGTGGGGGCACTGCCTGACCAGCAGCACAGCGGGGCCGTGTTCCATCCGTGTACAAGGAGACAAGGAAAGCTTGGATAACAGATTCTGAAGAGGATCAGTTGGCAGGTATCAGAAGATCATTAAACTGAATTTCCATTCCCATCATGCAGAGATGGAGGATTTGGGAGTAATTTCCAGGTTCTGCAGTGTCCTAGGTTTTAGCCCACATTGAAGGGGCAGATTTGCCCTGGGAGCACATTCCCTTTTGGCTCGATGAAGGGAGTTATTCTGCAGACACACTCTGCTTCCTCAGCCCTGCTGCCCCTGGCACCTGAGACCCACAGAGCTGCACAGCAGAAAGCATTTGTTGCTCAGGGCTGGAGGAGAGTTTTCAGCATATTAGACTGGATTTTCCCAGAACAGAGGTGCCTTCCCAGGGCAGGAGAAAGCTGATGCTGGTGAGCTAACAGAGTTGAAGGTCTCATTTAATCCCTATATATTGTGAATTTGATTTCAGCAGCCCCAGTATGAAGTTCTTAGAACACCTTTGCCAGTGCCAGTGCAACTGGGGCATTTTCCCAAGGCAAAAATTAGAGCTCATAAGTTCCAGGACATTGATTTCCAGGCAATAACAGCTCAGTTCAGCTGCCATTTCCTTCCCTCTTCCCCACCTGTTGACATCTGACATTTTTGTGTGCAAAATAGTTAGAGATTTTGGTTGAAGCATTTTTCAGTGTTGTCTGCTTTTGCTCATCTCTAGGATGAATTCCCAGTGCGGGAAGATCTCTCTGAAATATCTGATGATGATACCTCGCTGGCAAAGCCACCCCAACCTGTGAAATCAACAGTCCCCTCCTTTAAACTGAAAAATGACTCAGATCTCTTTGGCTTGGGTTTGGAGGAAGCTGGTCCCAAGGAGAGCAGCGAGGAAGGTAAAGCTCACACCTTATTTCCACTCTTGCTGCTTTTGTGTGTCAGGCATCTGGTTTTTCCAAAGTCTTTCTAGGGTGTCAGCAAACCAATTCGCACTAAATAAAATACCCTCTAACTTCGTGCCGTGCCCTGTGTGGGTCTGTAATCTGGTTTAACTCAGCATAAATAGCTTTTAAGTTTTTCCCCATGAGGAGGAGAACTTGGCTTGTCCCTGGCACCAGCCATGGGTTATTTTTGTCCCAGCTGCAAGCAGAAGCACATCTTTAACAAGCTGCTGCTGTGTAAGCCTTCCTGCTTAGCCCTGTGTACTCGGGAAGTGGTGTTCAGCATTGCATTGCAGTGTCCACCCCCTCCAGAATTTGGATCAACTTGAACAAAATGCTTTAACATACCCTACCAATTTCCTCTTCTGTTTTTGGGAAAGGTGGGGTGGGATCCAAATCACAACCTAAGCATTCCTCAGACTTTATTTTTCACCCCCCATTCCCTGAGGGAACAAATCCTACTCATGCAAATAATTCCTGCTGTCTAGGCATTACTGCAAAGCAACTTCCTGTAGATCTGCCCCGATGTCAGCATGAAAGATGGGAAGATAAAGATTTAAGGAAGGAAAAAAGCTGTGAGCAGCACCAGAGAGAGCTCCTTGAATAGCTGTTCCAAAAGTGTGAGGAAGGTGTCACAGGCTGCCATGGTTCCATCAGCTTGTCACTCTGAGCTGCTGAACCGCAGAACTTGAAATAGCTGTAAGTGCATCTTACAGGTCAATAATTTAACTTCAGTTTAGATTTTTAAATAATTAAATGTGGGTTCCTCCTATCTCCACTTTTGGGGATAAATATAAAACCATCTCTCAGTCATCAGTGATTGGAGCTTGACTGGCAGTTAGGCTTCTCAATGGCTGCATTTACACAGCAGCTGAGGAAAAAGGCATGTGTAGGTAAGAGTGACAGTCAAACAGCACCTGTGAAAAGTAATGCTGTCATCAAGTCTCTTATGAAGCAGTCAAGCAGGTACTCCCCTGTTGAAGAAGGTTTTGTGCAAAGGCAGTGGACACTCAGAAGCCAAGTCATCAGCCATAGTCATGTGTGACACATGTGACAGGGGTGGACTCTGGGACTCGTTTGATAGTGTGAAAGTATTGACCCCCGTAGAGCAGGGCTGCAGCAGGAGTGCATTGTAATTTCCATACACAGCATGAGCAGCAGTGAGTGTTGGCCTGCCAGGGTGTCCCATCTGCTGATAACCATGTCCTCAGTCATTCTCAGAGAAGATGCCTGGGAGGATTTCCATCAGAGGGAAAATGTTCCCAGGAACTCTTCTTCAGTTCTGGAAATAACAATGCAGTCTCAAATTTGGCCTTTGGACCAGTTTGTAGAGCTAGTCTCTAGAGGTGTTTCTTAGTAGCTGTGACACAGTGAATGCTAGGTCAGTGTTGATCCCACAGATTATATTGTGCTCATAATTAAACAAGACAGATATGGTTGAGTCAGGGTGTGAGTGCTGGGGCCTGTGATGGTTCCCAAAGGGGCACAGTTTGGCCTGGGGTGCTGGCCTTTGCCTTTGCCCATGGATGCCAAGGGTGGTGCATTTCGTTCTCAGAAATGGGGCCAGGGCAGAATTGCAGCTTTTATCATTTAAATTTATTAAACACAATGGGTTTGGGTTGTTTTTTTGTTGTTGTTTTAACAGATAAACAAGCCTCTAAGGAGAAAAAGAAGAAGAAAAAGAAAAGCAAAGAGGTACTGTTTAATTCCTCAGATTTGCTGTGTTACCCACCTGCCAAGAACAGAGGTTGCCTTCCATGGTGTCCTTCTGAGACTTGGTGGACTCCCTTCCATGCTCACATCCTGCAGCTCTGATCCGTGCCTCCTAGGCTCTGCAGACCACTGAACTTCAAAGCGAGCTTGTAGAGCAGTTGAATTTTGAAAATGGAGTGTGTGAGTGTGTAAAATACAGGATGAGGCAGAGCAGTGCCTCTCTGCTGGACCGTGTTCATAGCACCACAATTTTTCAAGCAGAGGGGTGCCCACAACAGCCATCTCAGAGATAGTGAGGGAGGTCTGCAGGAGGCTTCGTCTGTGCCATTTAAGCCTGTCCAGTACTGTTATTGGTATTGTTGGGCACAAACTGTCTGACAGACCTATGCTACAATGCCCTGCATAACCCTTATGGTCTGTCTGCTTTTCTGTCCAAACTCGCAGAAGGGTCTTCGGTGCTTCAACCTGAGTAAGATTCCTGATCCAGTTGAAGACATCCCTGCCCATGGCACGGGGGTTGGGATTAGGTGCTTTCCAGCCCAAGCCATTCTTCAGAGCCAGGTGTCTCAGCAGTACATCCTGGGTCACTGGCACACTTCAGAGCATTTGCTAATAAAAATGTTCTCATTTTGCAGGAAGAGGACAAATCAGTGAAAAAGAAGAGTAAACACAAGAAGAGCAAGGAGAAGGAGGAGAGCAAAGAGGAGAAAGAGAAGAAGAAAAAGAAAAAGAAGAGCAAGGAGAAAAGCAGCGAGATAGATGAACTTGAGGCTTTTCTTGGCGGAGGAGGAGCTGGCATGAGCAAACCACGGGGCGGGGGGGACTACGAGGAGCTGTAGTTTGGCTGCGAGTGGACTCTGCACCATGGCTGTCTCCATCTTCTCTGACAAGTCACCCCAGGACAGGCACAGATGTGTAAAGCTTTGGCCATTTGCTGTATAGTCTCTCAAACCAGAGCAAGCAAAACAAAAGCTTTACATCTGTGTGTGCTGCTCTGGTGCATCGTTACACAAAGAAAACCCAGCTGAGATGTACATGAGCCAGGGGAAGGTTCAGGGCACGGCTCCCCGGGCCTGCTGTCAGGCTGTCGGTTTTTCTCCTTCCAGAGATGCCCCATCAGGTCACTGGCAGGCTGTGGGGCGAGGGGACCTGCCTCCTGCTCCGTCTCTGCTGCATTCCACTCCTGCACACCTGAAATTCCTGTCTTGTTAAGAGGAGTGCAACAAAACATGCCGCATGAACGCATCGTGCTTGACTGTCTCAAGTCTTCTTATCCTTCCTATTTTTTTAAGGAGAAAGGTGATATTGGCCCTTGCTTCACCCAGCAGTTGATAAGCTTTAAATCAAGCAGATCATGCTATGGTACAGCTCTCTAAAGCAGCAGGCACAGGGACAGTGTGAGAGAGAGAGTGTGTGATTTTTGAAGTCCTTTGAACGGGACCTTTCTGCACAGCAGCTTAATTAGCCCTCACTGGTGCTGCTGTTGGAATTCATGAAGCCCATTGATTTCCGTGGCCCCAGTGTCTCAGACACTACATGTAAGCTGCTATGCAGTTTGGGAAAACAATGAAAAGTGCAAAGCAACCTGAAGGAGAGAAAAATCAGTGCTTTTCTGCATTTCCCACCCTTGAATTTGCATATTCCAGAATCCCCTGTTGCTGGGACCTCTCAGGGACATGACTCCATGTGGAAATGAAGATATCCAGAACTTCAGAACTGGCAACAGGGCAGTGTTGGTATGGCAAGGCATTTGCTTCTCAGGCATTTTCCAGTCAGGTTGTAAAACCCCAACTGCTGCTCTGTGCCAAGAAGGACCAGCACTGCAGCTCAGCAGCATCCGTCCTGCTCCAGCTTCTGTCCATCCTGCAGCCAGCCAGCGTGCTGCCTTTCCTGCCCCAAGCAGAGAGCCTCCTCTGTCCCATGAGTTGGGGAAGCCTTTTAGTTTTTGCTTTGAACCTAAACCCATGGATTAGTACCTGCTCAGAAGCCGTTGGATGGGCACTACGGCCACCCCTTGGCACTCACCTGTGTCTGAGCAGTCCCTGTGTTTGATGGAGCTGGTCAGTTCTCTGTGCCCCTCCTGGTTTGGGTCTGGGGTCCCTTGCTCAGCTCAGACAGTAAAGCTTCCTCCAGGTTCTGCGTGTTACATCCCCCTCTTGCTTGTAAGTTGATTTGAGGTTTGGTTTTGTTCTCCCTCACCCGTTTCTGTTGTAAAATGTCAGCCATGAAATCCAAACTGGAGTTTCCTTCTGCATCCCTATAAAGCAATGTGTTCTTTTGATCCATTAACTACTCCAGAGCTGTCTTGACCAGCAGGCATTTCCTGCTCCATTTTTCTTTTTCTTGCACCCAAAATGCACTTGTAACCATTGCCCTATAAAACAAACTGGTTTTTTGCTGCATGAGCAGTATGTTGTTCAGGTCTGTCTGCCATTAGCACTTGCCTCCTCCAAGCATTCCACGTGGCACTGTAGGGGAGTTGCATGGGACAGTTCAAACTTTCCACATCTGGGGAAGAAAACATTGAGACGGGACCGGTTTGCCGTCCTTTTGGGCAAAGGCAGGTGGGAGCTCGAGCCTCAGCTGCTGCAGTCCCGAAAGTGCTTCTGTTCCATCAGGATTTTGGGTCATGTTCCATTTTTGCATTGAAAAACCCTGGTACAGTCCATTCTGACTATAAAGCTCTGTTGTACACCTGTCTCTGCACATCTTCTACCCCAGAGTCCCTGCGCCTGGGCTCGGGAGCTGCGTGTCCTTCCTTGTGGTGCTGTGTTCCCACACCTCGCGGGACGGGGCACTGAATTAAAAACCATTCCAAAAAAGAGCTGGACATAAAAACCATCAGTTCTTTCCCCAAAGCTGACATCTGCCCTGAGAGAGCTGTTGCTTGCCACAGCGTAAAGGGTACAGGGGTTCTGGTCAGGTGTGGGTACAGGGTGAACTGGTGGCCAGTCCCTGCTGACACCGGTGCTGGCCTCGGTGCATCTGGCTCCTGTGCCGAGTTTGCTGCCGTAGGAGCCTCCACGTTCCCTGCAGCTTGTCAGCACAAGGAGCTGAGGCAAAAACAAGCAAAGATGAGTCATTCTGCTCCGAAATACTCCTGTAGAAGAGAAAAGCAGATGCGCAAGCTGGCTCTGCTTACACTTGAGCCCCAGGAGGGTGTGTGGCATGGTTTGGCTTCTGCAGCAAGGCCAGAGAAATCCCACCTTGTGGGTAAAGTGGGAGCGTGGAAGGGAGGAGCATCAAGAAGCCCTTTTTATAATACACACAGAATCCTGGACTGATTTAGATTGGAAGAGACCTTAAAGCTTATCTCATTCCATTTGAACTGGTTTGGGCTACAGCAGAGCTGTGATCCAGAGCCAGGAAGCATGAGGTGGGGGAGAAGGAAATAGGCCTTGTTTGAGCCAGGCTTTCCCATGCCATCCTTTCAAAGAAGCTAAATATAAAAAGTATGTACGTGCCTGTCATTATGGGGAAGCTTCTGCAGGATCACAATGATATAAATAGTTACTGCAAGCATCGCTGCAGGTACCAGGGTATTTGCTTTTGGTTTTATCAGTCATCCAAAAAAAAAATAAAAATCAAGAGGTTAAGGCTGAGGAGCTGCCGTTTCTTGGAGCTAGTGCTGGCCAGAGCTGCAGGGGCTGGGTTTGGAGCAGTAGGAGGGAAAAGTGCAGATTTATCACTGCATTTTGGCTGGGGCTGGTTACCCCGCACAGCATGGGAAGCCTCATCCATCAGGGACAGGGTAGTGCCTGCTTCCCTGGCTGCCTGGGATATCCAGGGCCACCAAAGTGTCTTGGCTTCCACTGTGCCAGCTTGGAGAGAAATCCAAGGGCCCCTGCTCTCCTTCACTGTGTCCTCCCAGCCAGGATGGCCCAGGCGCTGTTCCATTCTCTGCAGGTGTTTATTTGGGGAGGATTCCTTTCCCTGAAGTGGGACAGCCCAGTGTGACAGTTCACAGCTGTTGTCACTTGGCAGCTCCCAGCTGTGACAATGCAGCTGCTGTGAGGAGCTGTGGGTGCTGTGAAGGGCTGTGGGTGCTGTGAGGAGCTGTGGGTGCTGTGAGGGGCTGTGCGTGCTGTGAGGGGCTGTGGGTGCTGTGATGGGCTGTGGGTGCTCTGAGGGGCTGTGGGTGCTCTGAGGGGCTGTGGGTGCTGTAAAGGGCTGTGGGTGCTGTAAAGGGCTGTGGGTGCTCTGAGTGGCTGTGCGTGCTGTGATGGATGGGCTGTGGGTGGTGCCAGGGGGCAGTGCGTGCTGTGTGGGGCTGTGGGTGCTGTGAGGGGCTGTGAGTGCTGTGAGGGGCTGTGGGTGCTGTGAGGGGCTGTGGGTGCTGTGAGGAGCTGTGGGTGCTGTGATGGATGGGCTGTGGGTGCTGTGAGGAGCTGTGGGTGCTGTGATGGATGGGCTATGGGTGCTGTGAGGGGCTGTGGGTGCTGTGAGGGGCTGTGCGTGCTGTGAGGGCTGTGGGTGGTGCCAGGGGGCAGTGGGTGCTGTGTGGGGCTGTGCGTGCTGTGAGGGGCTGTGGGTGCTGTGAGGGGCTGTGGGTGCTGTGAGGGGCTGTGGGTGCTGTGTGGGGCTGTGGGTGGTGCCAGGGGGCAGTGGGTGCTGTGTGGGGCTGTGGGTGCTCTGAGGGGCTGTGGGTGCTGTGAGGGCTGTGGGTGGTGCCAGGGGGCAGTGGGTGCTGTGTGGGGCTGTGGGTGCAGTCAGACTCTGGAGCACACTGACAGTGACCTGAGTGCAGCGGGCTCCACCCTGCCTGGCAGCCTCGTGGCTCCTCAGCTGGGACCCAGTTTTGGGGAGACCTTGCAGCAGCCTTGCACCTATGGCATGAAGCTGCCCACCTCCTCCATTCTGTGTCTGCTGCCCCCAGGACTCCTCCTGTGTGCACAGCATTGCCCTTCTGATGGCCCAGGTCTCCTTGGCACAGGTGGCTGGCCCAGCCTGCTGAAAAAGCTCTTCCTTAGATTGGCTTGTCCTGGTGGTTGTCACAAAACTCCTCCCTGCAGGAGATCCAAGCAGCTGCCACGGGCCCCAGCCCTGCTGGGCCTGTGCTGAAGAGACCATGGCTGGTCCCTGGCCTGTGGCTGCTTCTTTCAAACTCCAGGGAGGGAACCAGCACCTGGGCAAGCAGACGAGTCCTTGCAGTTCCTGCCACCCCCACTCCAGCTGTTTCCCTGCCCCATAGCAAGTGGTTGAAACTATCTGATCTTTAAGGACCCTTCCACACCACTCCATGATTTTATGATCCCTGTGGAAAGCTGTCCACAGGGCTGTTGCCTCCTGCCCTGGGGCTCAGGAGCTGTCTGATCACTGCCATCCAGATTTATTCCTGGACAATTTATGCTGATTTGTTACTTTGCCAGGGCACTTGTTTAAGTCCTGCTCCCTCTTCACAGCCCTTTACCAAAGGGGTTCTGTCCCTGCTCCACCATTGTCTGCTGGCCAGGCCATTACCTGGCTGTGCCATTCTTGGCACCAGTTCCCCTCAGAGTTCATCTCTCTCTAGTCATGCCAGTCCATAGGAGGTTATGCCATGGCTGGTTCTTAATGATTCCCATGTAATCCCTCTCCTGCTGACCCTGGGGTGGGATGGCCTTTTCCATAGCCTGTGTCACCAGGGCATGCAGCCTTCTCCATTTCTAATGGTCAGTGACAAGGGCTACACGCAAGGAGTGCCCTGATGGTGCCCTTTGAGGGATGCAGCTTTGCCCTATTTCTGTTGCTCCCATAAAGTCATGACAAGTCTTTCCCTGGCTTGCCAAGGCCCGGGGTGGGAATTTGCTTCCTTCCTCCCAGCAGTGAACGTGAAAAGGTCATTGGAACTTGAATTTTAGCAGGACACAAAATTAATGTGTAAAGCTGTGAATGCTCTTGGAGACTCTGGGGGGCAACCTGGCTGCCCCCAACCCTGGCACAGGATGAACCTGGGTGGGGGCTGGGCTGGGGGCATGATGGGTTTGCTGCCTGCAATGTCCCCACATCCAAGGGTCCAGCTGCTTGGGCAGCCCGTGGTGCTTCCCTGTCCTTTGGGATGCCCCGGAGTAGCCAGATGAGTGAATCCTGCAGTAGGATGGGTTTAGGGACCAGGGCTGTAGCCTAGCAACAGCCTCAATCATGGCATAATATAATTAATCCAGCACTGGCTCAGTCTGCTGCATAAAGATACCAGGATAAGTAGTTGAGCCTTTTTAACTGGTGGGTTTGCCTCCAAAACCAACCTGCAGCGCCTCAGGCGAGTCTGGCGTGTTCCTGGCCCAAGGGTGCTCCATGGTGAGTATCCAGGCTTTCTCTCCCAACGCCGTGGTGGCAGGGTGGTTGCTGAGCAGAGGGAATTCTCCTCTGGTACCTTTAGTGAGCCATGGTGGGCGATCCCGTGGGATCTCTATTCCCCACATGCAGCCTGTGGGGAACAGAGCTCCATTGCAGGCTAAAGCAGGGCTGTCTGCATGCACGTGTGCTCTGCTTGGAGCTGCACGGGGACACTGTCCTGGGGCTGCCAGCCTGGGAACCCCTAAAACTCCTGGTTACTGCCAGCTGTTGGCAGGGTCTGCCTTAGGGGAGGAGTGGTGCAGCTCTCCATCGCCACAGAGGGGAGATGGGAGGCGGCTGGGGGTGCTGTGCCTCCCGGGGGCAGGGGACACCCGCGGGATGTCAGCCCCGCCTCTCCACGCTCCAGGATGGCACCGAGAGCGCTCCCAGTGCCCGAGGCTTGGCCTGGAGGCTTGGGTGGAGCCCGAGCTGGTGTTTCCAGGCTGGCTGCCGGAGGGAACCAGCCAGCTGAGGAAAGAGCAGGCTTTTCCCTGGAGCTGGCAGGAGAAACACCCCTCCCTGTGCCTTTGGCAGGCAGCAGCTCCGTGGCAGGTGTGCGGTGATGGGTTCCCACCTGTTGGGGCCATCACCAGTGTCTGGGCACCCCTGCAGCTGTGGGACCCCTGGTCCCGAGTGACCAGGCCTGCTCTGTGGCATCACTGAGGGGGGCTGGAGGGAGGCTCAGCACCTTGCCCAGTGCACTGGTGGCAGGGCAACACCGAGATCCCCCCTCACAGCCACCGTGGGGCACAAGGATATCTGACAGTTTACCTGTGGCCCTGCTGTGGGTCAGCAGGTGGATGCCCTGAGCCTGACCTCCTGAATGCTTTCCTGCAAGCCTTTGGGGACTAAGTGGTCCTTCCCAAGGAACCCCAACAGGAATGTGGAGTTACAGCTCTCTGTGCAGGCAGGGACTTTTCAGTAGCTGCTCGAAAGGCTTCACCTCACCCTTGGGTGCCACCAAGCCCAGGGGGCCTGCTGGGCAGGGTCCAGCTCCCTCCCCAGCCCCCAGGTGGGCAGCAGGGCCTGTTTTCTCCCTTGGTTCAGAACTGGACACAGGGAGAGGATGATAAGAGGAGAGGAGAGAAGCTGGAAGGAGGAGAGACCCTCCTGCCTCCAGCCAAGCATCACACTGATGCCAGCCAGCTTGAGAAAAGGAGGGCATCATCCACAGACAGGACCTGCAGGGTGCCATCTCATCCCATTCCAGCTCTGCCCCTCCCAGCTGCGGGATCCCCACGTTACCTTGGAAACAGAGGATTTCACCGCAGCTTGCAGTGGTGCTGCCTTCGGTCCCATGTCCGCTGCACTGCCGTGTCCTCCCTGTGCCCCCAGCCCTGCCTGTGCTGCTCCTCCTCAGCCCTTCCCCAGGAGCAGGGGTGGGGTGGCTGCCAGAGCCCTCCTGCTCCCACAGGGCTGATCCTGCAGTGGGTGCTCTGTGCCCACCCTGTGCTCCCCGCTGTGGCTGCCCATGCAGGGGTGGGGAACAGAGAGCCCGGGAGAAAGAGAAGGTATCAAACAATCAAATATTCATCCCCACTGTGAATTGAGCAGCACGGGAGGGAGTGGGGCAGCCCCAACACTTCCCAGAGTCACCCACGTCACACACACGAGTCCCAGCATGGTGAGGCACTGAGTGCCAGTCACCCCCACAGAGTGCCAGTTTCCCACAGGGTGGGCATAGGTGGGTGCCGCAGTCCCCCATCCCCATTTTGGGGTGCCCCGCACCCTTCCCCCAGTGCTGGAGCCCTCACCACCGCTTGGGTGGCTGTAGCACCCGTGGGGGGTCCTGCCCACAGGCCTGGCCAGTCCCAGCTGCAGCCTCTTCCCATGGAATCACATCCTACGGGAGCACGGCGCGGCCCCGGCATCACCTCACCACCCTGACCCGCTCCGTGGTGAGTTTGGGAAGCCGAGCAGAGCCGGGAGCTGCCTCACCGGGGGCTGACGCTCGACTCGAGGCGCAGCCGTCACCCCGCGGGTGCAATCGCCCTGTCACCGGCTCCGTCTCGCAGGCGGCCCCGGGAACAGGCTGGTGGTGCCAGCGCCGCGCTGTCGCTTCCCATCGCGGGCTCCGTGCTGAGCTGCGCAGCCTCTCCCTCTCCCCGCTGGGGCCACCGGGGCCGCCCGGCCCTTCCCCAGCACATCCTCTGGGACACGAGCATCTGCCCCCTCCGCAGGCAGCACCACTGCAAGCTGCGGTGAAATCCTGTTTCCAAGGTAACGTGGGGATCCCACGGCAGGGAGAGGCAGAGTCCCGAACTGCCGGCGGGGTCGGACACGTCCCAGCCCCTCCCAGACAGCCCCGGGCACCTGCGGGCAGGAGCAGCCCGCCCTGTCCCTTGGTCTGACAAGGGCACCCCTGGGAGGGCAGCTTGGCCCCCGGCTCTCCAGGCTGGGCATTTTGGGGCCCTGTTGGCTGCTCGGCATCTGCCAGCCGGTCAGGTCCCGCTGGGCAGACCCCAGAGGGAGGGCTGCCCCGCCCGTCAGGGAGGATGTGCCTTCTCGCCGTTCCTCAGTAACGTGCCCGGCACAGGCAGAGGTGGAAATTGGTTTTTTGTGTTTAACGTCCTTCCAGGTATTTTTCCAATACCAATTTTTCCAATTGCTTTCAGAGTTTCTCTGAGGAACCTCCTCTTTTCGCTTTCTCAGAGTGGGCCATGTTGGCTTCCTCTGGCATCACCACACCAGTGCCCCTGTCCCACTGCCAAACTGGGGCTGCCAGAGGGTCACAGGGTCTTACAAAATTTAGGCAAACAGTATATGCAAATGAGATTTATTTTATAAAGCGGGTAAACAAACTAAAGCTCCACCAACGTTTGAATACAGGTTTGTGATGCCCAATGGAATTGTTACTGCCTGACTGACTTGAGAATTCCCGAGATTTTAGGACAGCTAACCCAGAATCTGCAATCCCACCCCCTGTAAGGCGAGGACTCACCCTCAAGGAGTTCCTTTGGGCAGTGTCCCAGCCAATGGGCAGAATTTCTGATGGCAGTCTTGCTGCTCCAAGGGGGATGGGCTCCACTGTCCCCCAGTGGGTCTTGTGGTCAGGTCATGGAATCACAAACTGGTTTTGGAAAGGACACTAAAGCTAATTTCATTCCACCCCCTGCCATGGGCAGGGACACCTCCCACTGCCCCAGGCTGCTCCAAGCCCCAGTGTCCAACCTGGCCTTGGACCCTGCCAGGGATCCAGGGGCAGCCACAGCTGCTCTGGGCACCCTGTGCCAGGGCCTGCCCACCCTCCCAGGGAACAATTCCTGCCCAGTATTCCATCTGTCCCTGCCCTCCTGCAGTGGGAAGCCATTCCCAGTGTCCTGTCCCTCTCCAGCTCTCCTGGAGCCTCTTAAGGTACTGGAAGGGGCTCTGAAGTCTCCCCAAAGCCTTCTCCAGGCTGGACAACCCCAGCTCTGCCAGTCTGGCCCCAGAGCAGAGGGGCTCCAGCCCTCTGTTCTGCCAGCACCCCCCTGGCTGGGGTCTGACCCTCTGTCCCTCCACAGCTGTCACACAGAGGTGACAGGTCAACCTGCCCAGGCACAGTTGATGCCATGGCTGGCCTCGGTGTTGGGAGGGCCTCCATGCCTGCTGGGGCAGCAGCTGCTGCCACAGGCGTTCTGGAGAAAACCCTTCTTTTGGAGGCCTCCTCTTGTTGCTCACCCGCTCCTGCCCGTACCTGCCCCCTGGTGAGCCTCTGGCCTTCCTGGCAGTGTTTTGCAAATGCCCAGAAAGGTCTTTCTAATGCTTCAAAACTGCTTCGTGCTGGCCCAGTCAGAGCTGTGCTCCCCTACTTCTGTCACCAATCTCCCCTGTCCCTGACCTCATTGCTCTGCCTCCAGTTTCTGGTGTGACAAGAGGGCTGGGCCAGGAGAGCTCCCGGCCCAGCACGTGTGGGGTCTGGCCTCTGCTGCCATGCCCGGTCCCACCAGGGTCAGCATCCCTGGGGCAGGTGTGGGGGCTCCTGTGTTGGGTATCCCACTCCTGCTCTGAGCTGCACCAAGGGACACAGTGGGGCTGCATCAGGGGATCCAATATCCTGTGCCCAGGTTAGTGTCAAATCTCACAGTGGGCTCTCAGCATGGCCCCAATGAATTGTTCTTTGGGGAGGGCTGGGGGGCCCCAATCCCCCCCCCACCCCCAGCTTTGCAGCTGTGTAGGACAGGTGTGACCTCCCCATGTCCCTCCCAGGATGAGATCTGCCCTCAGTCTCACCAAGTGTCCAGAGTCACCACAGACCTCCAGGGTAACCTTTGGGCATGTTGTTCCTCTGTGCCTCAGTTTCCCCTTTGGATGGGGCCCAGCAGAACTAAGTCTGTCACCTGCAGACACTTTGGCCAGGTACACACTGCCAAGGGCTGGTGGGGAAACTGAGTCACAGGGACACAGTGAACATTGTGGCTCTGCTCCCCTTGGGGTCTGGGGGAGGACGCAGCACTGAGGAGGCAAAGGCCCCAGATAAAGGGGGATTTGCCCCCACACTGGCCCAGCTTGGCTGTTTCTGCTCTTGACAGCAAGCCACAGTGGGGCAGCCCAGACACAGGGACAGGAGCTGATCCTGTCTGGGGACAGGCACCAGGCTGGCCCTTTCCTTGTAGGATTGCAGGAGCCAGGCTTGGGGGATGCCTCTGGCTATTCATGTGTTCCCGTGGCAGAGCAAGGGCCCCAGCAACTCAGCCAGGGACAAGCCTGGACCTGCAGAGCCATGGCAGGGCCCAACACCTCTGTCCTCTGCACAGGAGTAGGGGACAGTTCCATCCCAGCCTGCTGAGTCCTGCTGCCCACATGGCTGTGCCAAGGGGGTCCCCTCCATCTGAGGGGCTGCCACCCCTGTGGGTGGTGGGCACAAAGCCAGTGGCAGCCCCTCAGCCCTGCCACCCACACCTTCTCAGTTCCCATGGGGCTGGGGTTGCCTCCCCTGCCTGAGTGCCACAGACTGGGAACCCAGGGTGTCACAGCCCAAAGCAGCAGCACGGCTGCAGCCCTCAGCTCCAACCCCCTCGAAGGAGGCCTCTGCCCTGGCTGCCACTGGCGTGAGGAGGAGGAGGAGGAGGACGACGATGAAGACGAGGACAAGGAGCAGGAGCAGGAGCAGGAGCAGGAGCAGGAGCAGGAGCAGGAGGGGAAGGCAGTGTCCAGAGCCCCATTGTCCTGAGCACATGACATGGCATGGCGCTGCCATCTCCGGTGTGTGGAGACCTGCCCGTGGTCCAGTTGGATCCCTAAGCACTTCCCAGCCTGGAATAGCAGCCTCACACGGGGAGCAGATGGTCCCACTGTCCCCTGCCATGGTGCTCGGGGGACATGGTCCAGCCCGTTTGTTCCCTGATTTCGGACCCGTGGCTGCTCCAAAGCCCAGAGCTCCGGACAGGTGACCTCAATCCCTGCAGGTGTCACCCAGGGCCACAGCTGCACGGACAGAAGGTGGCACCGTAGCGGATGCCCTAAAGGCAGGATACTCCTCCATGCCGGGACTCTGCATTCCACAGGGACGGGCTCTTGCATCGTCCGGGTGATTGCATCCACGGGGGATGTGGAGCCCGCCCGGTGCCCCGGCGGGCATCAGCGGCCGCATCGGCGGCGCTCGGGGCTGGCTGGCGCGGGGCTGGCAGCAGGCGGGAGCAGATGGAGCAGCACGGCGGGGACCGCGGGGGCAGGAAAACGGGGGCAGCGGGAGCAGCTGGACCAGCAGCCGGAGCCCTGTGTCCTGCAGAGAGGAACATGGAAGGGCAGGAGAGTGCGTGGGGGGGTGACGGGACCTGTCTGAACAGGATGCAGGGGTGCCGAGGGTCTCTTGGCCCCGTGAGTGCGGCGAGAACAGGCTGACCCTGCTCCCAGCTCCTCCCCCAGCTCCTGTGCTACTCGTCAGTGCAATGAGCTCCCGGTGCTCAGCCCGACCTCCAGGGCAATACTGCTGCTCACAGCGGGCTCAGCAATGCCCACTGATCCCAGGGGCATTCCTGCAGGAATCACAGCAGCGCCAGCCTGCCCCAGGCCCGCCAGCACTGCCCTGCCTGGTGCACCATCAGAGACGGTGGGAGGCTGTTCCTGGTGCTGCAGTGCAGGAAGGAAAGGGTCTTGGCTACAGGGATTTTGAATGAAGCAAATCCCGGGGTGCACCTGCCGTGCAGAAACACATGGAGAGCAGCAGCCCTAGATCAGGGCTTGGTGCCATGTCCCAGGGCCATGGCCCCTTGCCAGGGCACCCACAGGTGCTGGGGCTGCTCCCGGAGCTGTGGGCAGTGGAGGGCGGCTCAAGGAGGTGATGGGGGAAACTGAGGCACAGCTGTGACTCAGGGGACATGCTGTGCTGGAGATGCTGGGGCCAGAGTGTGCTGGAAGTTGTTCTGTGCCTCCTTCGTCCGTCTCCATCATCCAGCATCCCTGTGGGCTCCGGCTGCCACAGCCCCGGAGACTCTGGGAAAACGAGGCCATTCCATGGAGGAGCTTAGCAGGGGATTTCGCTGCCCAGTCGGCCCCGGCCGCGCAGGGCCACGGTGATGGGGCAAGGTCGGGCAGGACAGGCCCGGGGAGCTGCCGACACTGGTGGGCTGCCGTTGCAAGGGCAGATGCCTGCGGGGTCGTAGGGTCTCAGTACACGGTGCCGGGCTGAGCCCGGGGACACCGGGGGTACCGGGGGCACCGCGGGTTCCGCGGACACTCACATCTGCGGTGCGGGGGAAGCCCCTGAGGGATGGCACCGGCGGCCCCCAGACCCTGCCCGGAGGTCCAGGGGGAAGAGGGGATGCTGCGAGGGGTGGGGGCGGGGCGGGGAACCGGGACCGAGCGGAGCCGGAGGGGGGAGTGGAGATGGATGAGGACGGAGATGGGGATGGGGATGATGGGGATGAGGACCGGTCTGGGGGCGGTGCCGGGGGAGGCTCCGCTCCCCGTGCCGGCCCCGCTGGTAACTCCGCCTGCCGTATTTATGGGAAAACAAGCGGCGGCAGAGCGTTGGGCCGAGCCGTGCTGTGCCGTGCTGTGCCCCGCCGTGGCTTGCTGGATCAGGCGGAGCCGGGCCATGGTCCCTGGGGCGGCGGCAGCCCCAGCCTAGCGCAGCGGCGGCGGCGGCGGCTGGGGGATGCGGCGGGGGCCGCCAGAGCGGCTGGCGCAGAGCAGGTAAGGGGGTCGCGGGCTGGGGGCTGGGGTTTGCTGTACTCCCGGGGGCCCCCGAGCTGGCCAGCCCGTCGCGGCCCCCCCCCCCCCGACCATCGCCTCGCATCTCATCACATCTCATCTTCCCCCTTTGCCCACCCCCCCCCCGCCCCGCAGTGTTCCAAATCCCCATCCTATCCCCCGGAGATCCTCCCGGGGCATCCCAACGCCCAGGCTCCCCACGCTATCGTCATGTGCCCCCTATCCCCGTCCCCATCTAGCTGTGCTCCCTCCATTCCTCCAGCCTCACCGGGGCCATCCCCATCCCGTGCTCCTAAACCGAGTCATCCCACCCCATCGCACCGGTATTTCGGGGTTCTCCGTACTCCCGTGTGCCCTATCCCCATCCCATCCCTATACCCATCCCCGTTTCACCCCTATGCCAGCCTACATCCCATCCTCATCTCCCTCCCATCCCGCCGCAGTGCTCGGGCCGGGCCATTTCACCCCTCCCCCGTAGCCAGCCCAGCGCCCTGCGCGGCCCAGCGGGCCCGGTGCCGCCCGGTGCCGGTACGCAGCGGGGTGGGGGTGGCCGGGGCCACCGCCCCGGCGTCTGCGGCAGCGCCCGGGACAGACCCGCCCCGCTCCGGGGGCCGCCCCATGCACCGTCCACCCGGCTCCACAACCGGCCCACCCGGGGTGCCCCCCGCTCCTCTGCCTCCCGGCCTTGCCCGTTTGCGGGTCCACCCCAGGCTGAGGGATTAGAGGTGCGTCCCCTGCGCCCTGGGGTGCTCCTCACCCCAACCTGGATGCCGGCACCGGGGATACCCTCCCGGGCCGTGGGTACCGCTCCCCGCGGCAGGATGACCCCTCCGGGGGCACATGCTGGGTTGGGGGTCGGCAGCCGTCTGTGCCTGGCGAGCTTGGGACAGGAACTGGGGGGGAGGTGGCAGTGCCGGGGCAGAGAAGGCTGAGACACGGGGCTGGGGAGCACAGGGGGTTTGTGCAGGGGCTGTCTGATGTTCAGGGCGGGCAATCGCCGCAGGCGCATAGGGCACCGTGTGCGTTTCCTGGGGGTGGCACGGCTGGGGAGTGTCTATTTGTCACAGATACAAAGCAGAGGCGGGGGGGACGGTGGGCTCCCTCACTTACAGACCGTGGCAGCTGCCAGCCCCCGATGCGGGCAGTGCCCAGGCAGCAGCGGCCACGGGCGTCCCGCTGGCACACACACGGCGCACGGGCAGCAGTGTTGGCCGTGCCAGGGCACGGCGGGCACAGACACTGCCCCCACGGCAGCTGCTGGTGGCACCTCCAGCATCATCTGCTGGAGCACCGCGTTTGCTGCAAGATGCTGTCCTTGGCTGCAGGGCCACGGGCGCGCCCAGGGCGGCACTCGGGGCAGCGCCGGGGGCAGCGCTGCTGCTGCCGGCCGTGCCCACGGGGCCGTGCGGGCGGTGGGCCCGGGGCGGTGCGGTGCGGGGCGGTGCGTGCTGGGGCTGCTGCGGCGGGGGCAGCGCAGCGTGCCCAGCGCTCTGCCCGTGCAGGCAGCGTGCAGGCACCGTACCCACTGCAGCACTCCCGCCTGCTCAGAGGGAGGGCAGGGTGGGCAGCAAGGCCCGGGCGGTGTGCGGGCAGGGGGGCAGCGTGCAGCAGGGTGCACGGGGCAGGGCCCCAGCAGGGTACCGGGAGCAGGGTGGGCAGGCAGCAGCCCTGGCCGTGTGCGGGGACGGGCAGCGAGCGGGCAGTGCCTGGGCAGTGCCGAGGGCAGCACGGGCAGGCTGTACGCCGGCAGGGCAGGGCCGTGTGTATGGGCAGCTCGGGGCAGAGCACAGGCAGTGTGTGGGCGCTGCCCTGGCACTGTGGGCAGTGTGCGGGCAGTGCCCGCCGTGGCTATGGGGCAGGCAGCGCGGGGTGCGGTGGGGGGTCCGCACCCCTCCCCGCACAGCCCACAGGTGGCACACGCAGGCAGCGACCCAGCTCCCAGCATCCTCCGTGGGCCCCTCTGGCAGCGGGGTGCCCCCCGGCCCAGCCCCTCGTGCCGCCGGAGCCCGGTGCTCACGGGCAGCAGCGCCTGGGTCCGTGCCGGGAGCGAGGGCGGGACCCCACGGGGGGCGGCTCCCGGCCACTCCGTGGGCAGCGGCCGCCCTGCAAGCGCTGCCGGCAGCTGTCACATCCGCGGGGTGACACCCTGTGGGCACCCCGGCTAGGGAGGCTGGTGCCTGCCCAAAGTGGGCAGCGCTGGGGCCGAAGGAGGCATCCAATCAACCGGGTGCCAACCGAGGCTGGAGAGCAGAGGGGATGCAAAAGCCTCTCCCTGTGGAGTCAGTGTCAGGGCTGGTGGGTATGTGAGAGTAAAGGCACTGGCAGCACCGTGGGGTCATCCCGGCTCTGCCCCCCTCAATAGGCAGAGGGTTCCTGCAGCTTTGTGAGGACTCTGCTCTCCCTGTGCTGCCACAGAGTCCCAGCTCCACACGCAGCACCCCCCCTGCACCCACGCTGTCCTCGCAGAGGAGGAATAATTTGGAGAAACCATGGCAACTCCAGAGCTCCACCGGCAGTGGGTGCTGCTGGGTGGGCGGAAGACGCCGGTGGCCGTGGGATGCAGCACCCACATCCCCAGCACAGGGATGTGCACAGGGGCCTCGTTGAGTGACAGTTCTTTTTGGTTCAGCAGGGCTGTGGCTGCAGGGGCCTCTTGCGGTGCTCCATGTGCTCACAAGGCATCCACGGCCCTGGCAGCCACACGTCCACCACACTGGGGGTGCCCCAGGAGCCTCACGTGCCTTGTTTGTTTTGCAGTGCTGGGATGGAGCCACCACAGGCCCCTTGGCCACCTCAGCCCACCCACTCCCTCACTGCTGCTGCTGGACCAGGTAGGACCCTGGGCTACAGTTCCCTGCCTACCAGCCACCCTGATGCCACAGGAATGGGCTTCCCAATGCCACTGTCACCAACACTGTGGCACGGGGTGTAGAGCCTTCCCAGATCCTGCCCAGCTCCCACATACTGAAACACAGCAGAGCCAATACTGGGCCACCTCTCTGGGGGCAAACCTGGCCTCCCAGCCCTGCAGGGAGGCACTGGGACCCCCATCTCCTTTCTCATGACATCTTGCTCTTCCCAGCCCATCACATGGACAGACACCCCAAGCCCATTGGAGTCACCTCAGCTCTGGCATCTGCACCCCCCAGCTTGGGGCGGGCAATGAGGAACTCAAGCGCCCTCCCCATCTCCACATAGTCAGTGCTTCTTGCTAAATAAAGTCAATTCCTTTCCTCCAAGAAACATCTTCCCTGCGGCCCTCTGCTGCTCTTTAAAGCCAAGTGCCCACCCACCTTTAATGCAACACAGAGCAGCCAGCATCAGCCAGCACAGCCAGGACCTTGGTGGCCACAGCACCCAGTGCTCAGAGGATGTGGTGAGGGGACAGCTGGGGGCATCCCTGCTGTGGGCACAGAAGGTGCACATCCCCCAGTGCCAGTGGCAACCCACGGCAGCTCTCAAAGGGCTGGTGGGGAAGGTCAGTTCTACAACCCACTTAACTCTGTGGGCAGACCCCTTCCTCTGTCCCCCCCATGCACTGTGGAAATCTTGTGCTGATGTCCTCACTGTCACACAGCTGTGTCACACTGCAGCTGGGGACTCTGCTCACCCTGGCCACCCAACAGCACTGTCCCAGAGCCCTGGGCTGCTTGGTGCTGGCACACAGTGGGTGTCAGACCCCATATCCCACAGCAGCAGGAGCCACCATCACACTTGCTCTCCAGCCCAGGGGACGTGTCACAGCCATGGGACAGAGAAGATGACAAAGCCAGTGGGTACTGAGCCAGCACACCTCCTCTGGAACAAGGAGGTGAGGTGATGCAGGAATCACAGCTGACATGTAGGTTGGGGCACCCACCACAGCACCCCTCTGCCATCCCTGGGGCCACCCCTGGTCTGAAGGACCCAGGGAGTGATGCAACTCCGCATAGCCAGCACTGTGATCACCCCACAGGGGTGTCTGTGGGCCACAGCAGGTGCAGCCACCACAGGGGGAGGTTGTGGCTCCTGCCTCCTACAGAGCCCCAGACTGTGGGTGCTCATGGTGCCTGTCCCTGGGCCCTCTAGAGTGCTGGTTCTGGGGATGTGGGTACAGTCGGTCCCAGGAGACCCCTCACCACCCTGGTGCTCTCACCAGGTCTGAGCACACACTCCTCATGGAAAACCCTGGTGTTGAACCCCCACAGCCCTGCTCAGAGCTGCCATTTTATGTGAGTCTACAAGTCCCTGTGTTCTACAGCCCAGGAAGAGGGCACAGTACTCTGTGTTCTCTCGCAGTGCTGAGCTGGTATGCAGAGTTCCCTGGCTGCCCCCATGGGTGTCCTGCCAGCTGCTCCGTGATTTGCAGCCTGGATCTGGAGACTTTTTCCAGTTTCTTCCTTCAGTTGACTGACTATCAACAGCAGCAATGGAGGCTGGGATGCCCTCAAACCTTCGTTTCTGAAGAGATAGCCAGCCCCCCGCTCTGAGCCAGGAGCTGCGGGGATTGATATGAGGTCACTCCAGGATTGAAGCACCTCATGTGTTCTCTTGCAGGGTGGGCTACCGTCCTCTGAGGCCGTGTGACAGGGAACTGGTGGGAGAAGAGTCGCTTTTAAGATGACACGAACAGACCCACCTGACATCCTGGTGTCCACGGTGTACCAAGACATCAAGGTGGCGACAGCAGCCCCTGGGGATTCTGTTGTCTGTCAGCCCCTGCCACAATGTGACGCCTCCATGTCCTCCTCCCTGTCCCGCGAGCCGCAGCCCTTCAACAAGCGCCACTGCAGGAGTTTCGACTTCATTGAGTCGCTGGAGGAGCTGGGCACGGCCCCGGCCATGGAGCGCGCCTGCCCGCGCCCCGGCGTGCCCGAGCCCACGCCGGGGCCGCCGGGGAGGCAGGCGCCGCCCAAGACAGAGCCGTACAGCGGCAGAGCCCCCGCACCGCGCAGCGAGCCGAAGCGCCGAGCCCGCTCCAAGAGCGCCCCGCGGGTGAAGGCCACCCTGACCCCGGTGCCCATCACCGGGGTGGCATCACCGCCGCCAGCCCGGCGCGGGCGGGAGGCGCTGCGGGTGGCACGGGAGCCCTCCCACACCGATCCCTCGCCGCGCCGCGAGGGCCCGCTGCCGCTGCGGGCGCTGGCCAACGAAGTTCACCCCATCAAGCTGCAGCCGCAGCGGAGCAGCGTCAGCCGCATCTCCCCGCTCTGCCTGGGCAGCAATTGCTACGAGGAAGGGCCGGGGGCCAAGGTGGGCGCCAGTCCCCATGTCAAGTGCCGGGTGGACATCAAGCCGGACGAGGCGGTGCTGGTGCACACGGCACGGAGCCTGCGGGCAGCCCCGAACCGCCCGGAGCCGCCGCGCTGGCCCCGCACCCCTGGGG
This sequence comes from Phylloscopus whistleri, assembly GCA_017589585.1. NCBI lineage: Eukaryota > Metazoa > Chordata > Aves > Passeriformes > Phylloscopidae > Phylloscopus > Phylloscopus whistleri. The sequence continues at coordinate 1,797,322 of JADMLD010000860.1, forward strand.
CCGCCCGCAGCCTGACCGTGCCGGGGAGCCGGCAGGCGTCCGCGTCCCGCACGCCCACTCCCAGCGACTCCTACAGCGGGGAGCCCCCGCTGCTGCCTTACCCCGGTGAGTACTACGAGGCAGACCCCCGGGCGCTGGCGTACCAGACAGTGCCCGTGCCAGCCTCACGGGAATTCAGGGAATACCCTGACAGGGGCTGCATGACCTTTTCGGCCCCCGGCGTCCCAGCCAAGTTCTTCTACGCAGAGGAGTCAGCACGGTGCCCCAGTCCTGCCATGCCCCTCCGCAGCTCCGGCTACGCCAGCTACCCCTACCCCAGCCGCCAAGCCGTGTCCCAGCCCTTCTACAGCGAGGACCCGGCCAAGGCTGCTGTTCACACGATGCCGCCCCGGACGTTGTACGTGGAGGAGGCTCGGGGTTACCCCGTGCAGGAGGCACCTGCCCGCACCTTCTATGGGGATGAGCCCCGCTACTACGCCCCGCGTGGGACCCCTGTCAAGACCCTCTATGCCGAGGACGCTCGGACATTCCCAGCCCTGGGCTCCGCCGCCCGGCTGTTCTATGCCGAGGACTACGGCAAGTACCGGGAGCGGGAGGTGCTGTCGCGCACCTGCCCCCCGCCCCGCAGCGCTCAGCCCCTGCACTTCGGGGACTGGTACTGCCCCGAGCGGGCCACGCTGCCCTACCAGAGCCTGCAATTGTCACGCTTCACCCCGCAGCCGGCCGGCCGGGAGGCCATGTTCTCCTCCTGGCATGCTAGCTACGGCGTGACTCCACCACGGCTGGGCCGGGAGACCCAGCACTACTCCAAATCCTGGGATAACATCCTGGCGCCAGCGGCGCGCAGGGAGGAGGCCCTGCAGCGTGGGCGCAGCTATGAGAACCTGCTCGCCCATGAACAGCACCGTGCCTTGTCCCCTGAGGAGCGCCGGCAGCCCGTGGTGATCAACCTGTCGAGCTCGCCCAAGCGCTACGCGGCCCTGTCCCTCTCCGAGAGCTCCATCCTCGAGCGAGTGCACGCCGACGGCAGCCGCGGGCCCCCAGGCCGCTCCTGGTACGTCACGCCAGAGATCACCATCACCGACAACGATATCCGTGCCGACGGGCTGGGCCGCGGCGAGAGGCGCTCGGCCAGCTGGGACATGCTGGACGCGGGGCGGGAGCGCGGGCCCTACGCCGTGCCCTGCGCCCCGCAGCCCGGCCCCAGGGAGAGCGGCTCGGGGCGCCAGCGCAGCCTGGAGCAGCTGGACGAGCTCATCACCGACCTGGTCATTGACTACAAGCCGGCACCGGGCCGCCGTGCGGGGGACAGGGACAGCCTCGCAGAGCAGCTCAAGCAGCTGCTGAGCAGTAGCGCCTCGGGTCCCCCCCGGCGGGGCGAGGGCAGGCGGGTCCCTCACAACGTGCCCGAGGGACCCCGACCCACAAAGGAGCAGCCGGGCCTCAGCTCCCATGCCGGCACCCCGCGCCGCCCGCCCGCCCCGCCGGCCGCCGGCCCCTTCGAAAAGTCGCCGGAGAACTGCTCGCCCGACCTGAGCGCTGAGGAGGACGACATGATGATGTGCTCCAACGCCAAGTGCCGGCGCACAGAGACCATGTTCAACGCCTGCCTCTACTTCAAATCGTGCCACAGCTGCTACACCTACTACTGCTCCCGGCACTGCCGGCGCGAGGACTGGGACACGCACAAGGCCAGCTGTGTCTACGGGCGGGTGGGCAGCGTCTGCCGACACGTCCTGCAGTTCTGCCGTGAGAACACCGAGGTGCACAAGGCTTTCTCGCGCATTGCCAAGGTGGGATACCTCTCCCGCGGCCGCGGCGTCCTCTTCCTGGGCTTCCCCAATGCGGGCTCAGCCGAGAACTTTCTTCAGTTTGGGCTGGAGAGCCTGCTGATGTCCCCCACATACCTGTCCCTGCGGGAGCTGGACAGCTACTCGGACAACCTGGGGGAGTATGCCCAGGAACTGCGGGAGACAGGCAACCAGTACGACCCCAACGAATGTTTCCTGCTGAATGTAACCGTGGCCGTCACTCAGAAAGTGCCAGAGAGGCCATCACCCAAGATGCAGGTGCCGACGGTCAGGAAATACGCCAAGGTGGCCTTAGCCTCCTCCAGCCCCGAGAAGAAGATCTTGAAGAAGGAGCGGGACATGGAAACGCTGATCCTGACCCCACCGCCCGGCACGGCGGACATCGACAAGGAGGGGGAGGAGGGCCGGAAGGCACGGGAGGTCTGCTTCATCAACATCCAGCGGGAGCTGCGCATCCGCGGCGTCTTTCTGCGGCACGAGTTCCCCGCTGTCTACGAGCAGCTCTGCGACTTCGTGGAGAGCAACAAGCGCTTCACCCCCACCACCATCTACCCCATCGACAAGAGGACGGGCAAACAGTTCATGTGCATGATTATGGCGGCCTCGGAGCCTCGCACCCTCGATTGGGTGGCTAGCCCCAACCTCCTGGACGACATCATGTGAACGCAGGGCGGGGGGCATCCCCTGTGTAGATAGGTGCTGTCCTGTCGGAACCCTCTCGGCTGTTACACCAAGGCCAGGGGGCTGCGGGCGGCCGGCACGGGGTGTGACGGGAGCACAGCCCCAAGTTTGCCCTGGAGCCCAGAGCCTGGCGAGCCCCTGCAGAGCCCTCTCGGGTGAGCGGTGCTTGGCCGGATCGAGAGCGCCCCAGGCCCCCCAACACCTGCCCGCCGGGCTGCCGAACACCCAGAGCCTGCCCCAGGGCCCCCTCAGCGCCGGGGGTCCCGCAGCGGCCGTACCCAGCGCCTGGGCTTGGGCTGCACCAGGACCGCGTCCCCACCGTGTCTGTGTGTCCTGGGCGTGTCACTGCGGGGGCGTCCGGTGCTGGGGGGGCCCTGGGGTCCCGCGCGGGCTCTGGGCACAGAGCGGGGCAGGGCTGAGGGTCCCTGGGCGCTGCCCGGGGTGAGGGATCCGCGGGGGGCGGGCAGAGGGTGACCGTGGCGGGGATTAGGGAAGGGGAGGCAAAGCCGAGGCCGCGGGCGCCCGCGCCATCCTGCCCGGCCCCACTCCCCGCTGCCGATCCCACCGCAGGGACCGGGACCGTGACCCGGGCCGGGCTCCATTCCCAGCGCCGCCGCCCGGCTGGGCCCTGCGCCGCCTGTGGGCGGGGCCTGGCTCCGCGGGGGAGGCGGGAACACGGGCAGGGGCCGGGCGCTGGTTGGACGCTGGGCGGAGGGGGCGGGCACACGGGCAGGGGCCGGGCGCTGGTTGGGCGCTGGGCGGAGGAGGCGGGCACACGGGCAGGGGCCGGGCGCTGGTTGGACGCTGGGCGGAGGGGGCGGGCACACGGGCAGGGGCCGGGCGCTGGTTGGACGCTGGGCGGAGGAGGCGGGCACACGGGCAGGGCCCGGGCGCTGGTTGGACGCTGGGCGGAGGGGGCGGGCAGGGCGCGCTGGCGGCAGCGATGGCGGGCGAGGCGCTGTCGCGGGTTCCGGAGGTGCAGATCGATGGCGATGGCGTCTTCAAGTACGTGCTGGTGCGGGTGCGCGGGGCTGGCGCGCTCGCCAAGGACGTCGTGCGAGGCCACGGCTGGGCCGAGTACCACGGTGAGGGGCGTCGGGAGTGCGGGGCGGGGCTGTGGCCCGGGGTGCCGAGGGAAGCAGCCGCGGGCCCCGGGGGCGGGCGGGGCCCGGCCGGGGGTCCGGCCCGTCACGGGGCGGTGGCTGAGGCGGGGGACCCCCGCGCCCCCCCCCGCTCCCTCCCTGCAGCGGACTTGTTCGAGCGTACCGCGGAGGAGCTGGCGCGGCACGGCCTGAGCTGCGAGTGCTTGGGCGGCGGCCGCCTCTCCCACCGCCCCGGAGAGAGGAGGATCCACGTCTACGGGTACTCGGTGGTAAGCGGAGGCCGGGGCACCCACGCACGGGCGCGGCGTCTCCCTTCGCGGTGTGGGGCCCGGTGGCGGTGGCCGAGTTGGCTCCGCATCCCCTTGGGGGTGGAAGGGGTGAGCGGGGCGGCGCTCCAGGGGCTCCTGGGCGTTGTTCCGAGTGCCCCACGGAGGGGAGGCCTCGCAGGGCCCTTTCGGGTCAGCGGTGTTTGGCCAGAGCGGGGTCACCCCGTGAACCCCCCGGCACCTGTCCGTGGGGCTGCCACACACCCAGAGCCCCCGGGGGTCCCTTGGGGTCCTGCGGTGGCTGTACCCAGCGCTGGGTGCTGCCAGGGGGAATTGGGCTGCACAAAAACCGTGTCCCCACTTTGCGTGTCCTGAGGGCGTCCCTGCAGGAGTGTCAGGTGCTGTAGGGGCCTTGGAAGGGTGACTGGAGGCACCCTTGGGGACGTCACTGGCGTGCTGGGTCCCTGGATGCTGACCTCAGCGCAGGGCTGTGCTGCAGCACCAGCTGTGCTGGGTGCTGAATGCAGAACCCAGCTGGGACCAGGCAGGGTGGTGGTCCCTGGGCACGCAGTTTTCCCGGCTTCAGGGTGGCACTGGCCCCTTGCCTGGGTGCTACGCCAGTCTCAGTTGGAGTCAGGCAGGGCTGCCACATTGGGATTGGCACAGGCTCTGTGGCTGCTCTGCTGCTGGGGTCTGCCAGGGCTGCCCTGGGGATTTTCCAGGCTTCCCTGCGGGTGGTCACCCACCAGCTCTCCTTGGGAACCCTCTTTCCTCTGCAGGGCTTTGGACGAGCTGACCACGCTGTGACCACGGAGAAGCTGAAGGCCGAGTATCCCGACTACGAGGTCACCTGGGCGGATGAAGGGTACTGACTGCTCCGTCTGTGGTTCCAGGCCAGGGCTGGCACAGCTGTAGGCAGCCCCGGGGCAGTGGCAGCAGGTTCCCCATGCTCAGCAGTGCTCCAGGCTCTCCTCCTTTCCTCTGTGTTGAACTCACCCGTTCTCCATCACCGGACTGTGCCCGTGCCGGGTGCTCCCTCCTTCCTGGCAGGCAAAGCTGCTGAGGCCAGTGGTTGCTGTGCCCCAGCCTCCTGGTGCCAGGGACTGGTCCCACGTGTATCTGTGAGAATTAAAGTCATTGGGGGAGCACAGCTGCTCTGGTGGCCATGCTCACGGCTCAGCTGCTCCTTCCCGGCTCTGGGTTGTGCCTGTTGACAGTGAAAGGGACCCCCCACGCTTTTCACCCCTTGGGGGGCACCTGGCTTGGGAGCAGGCAGTCTGGGCTGGGAACAGCAGGAGGTGTACCAGGATTTGCCTTGGAAAGGGCTGAGGCAGGAGAGAGGAAAGCAGTGCCCAGGCCTGGAGGTGGGAAAGGCAGAGCAGACCTGGGGGAGAGACCAGCCCCATCTCCTGGAGGGAGGGAACTGAGCTGCCTGGGAACATGATTGGGAAGAACATGCCCATTCCCGCTCTGGCAGGTGATCACACCTTGAGGAAGAGCATCCTCCCTGACTTCATCCCTGTGGCCACCCAGGACCAGCTCCTGTCCCTCTGAATTTCCCAGAGAATCTCCGTGCTTGTGCTTCCAGTGAGGAGCAGTGGGGGCAGACTGGGAAAAGCTGCTGGAGGCTTCAGTGGCTGGAGAGCTCCAGGGAGTTGTGCAGGCTGGGTTGGTTCAGTCACTGTCCCACATGAGGCTGGGGCTGGAGGAACTTCCCAGCCCAGTGACAGCCCCATTTTGTTGTCAGACTCTTACCCTGCGTGCTCCCAGCTCCTGCTTGGCTATGATCCTGCTGCTGCCTCCACCTCATGCCTGAGGGGTGTGGGCTCCTTCCTCTGCGTCCAGAGCTGTGCAGGGTCAGCTCAACCTGCCGAATCAGCCTGTGCCCAAACTCCAAAGGAAGCTCGCAGTGGGGGAATGAGTTTCATAGGCCAAACACATGGCTCTGCTGTGCCTCATCCTCCACCCTGCAAGGTGTGACCCTCTCATGTGCTGGGGAGAATGTCAGCCAGAAGTCACGTGGAGTCAGCTGCAAACCTGCAGACTGGATCGTGGGGCTTGGAGGCACATTTGGGATGTCCTGTCATCCACTGGCCCAGCAAAGCCAGCTCCAGTGGGTCTGTCATGGTGGGATTGCTGGGATGTGCTCTGCAGGCTTAGGAGTTGGACTCAATAGTCCTTGTAGATCCTTCCAACACAGGCAATTCCATGATTCTGTTCCAGAATTAGGCTGTGGGAGCTGTGACCAGGTGGGGTTTGAGAATCTCCCCAACTTGGATCTCCCAGCAGCTTGGGAGCCTGCTCTGGCTTTGACAGCCCTCAGGTTGTCAAAGCTCACAGGTTTTTCTTTAGTGGCATTTGCTGTTCTTGCTTTGTTGTTGTCTCGGTCCTTACTGGAACACTCCCTGCTTGAAGGGTTGGCTCCCTGCACCCTCCTGCCAGGGCTTACCTGGGTGACATCCCCCTACACCTTCTCCAAGCTGGGTACGTCCAGCTCAGCCTCTCCTTGTGGGAACTGATGTCCCATCATCATCATCAAGGATCTCCTTCTATGGAGATACTCAAAAGCCATCTGGACACATCCTCCAGGGGATCCTTGTGGAGCAGAGGGGTGGGATGGGGTGACCTCCTGTTGTGCCTTCCATTCAGTACTATCCTGTGATCATCATCACTGCCCCTGCTTCGATCTCTTCCAGTATGCCCACATCTCATACTGGGACCACCAGCATCCCCAGTGCAAAGGGGAGGGCTCAGATCTGTGAGAGGGGCTCTGCCCATGGCACCCAGGAGACAAGTGGCTGCTTTGCCAGTGGCCACAGCACTGGCCTGTGGCCAGCTTGGTGTTGCCAGGTTCCTGGGCAGGGCTCCTGCTCTCCAGCATGCCTGTGCTGGGGAATGTGGGGCTGCTGGTCCCCACTGGGCCTGGCTGGCGCTGGAAGCTGAGCCTGTGTTTTACTGCCCCCGATGCAATCCCACTGCAATCTGCCTTCCAAGGCCGTCGACTCAATGGGAGGATCTGCTTAACAGGGCCCCTCTCTGGGCACAGAGGCTGTGGCAGCAGATGTGAGAAGGATCCTGTGGGGTAGCAGCCCCTGCTTCCCCTGCCCGGGTGGGGAAACCAGTGGGGTCAGTAGTTGCTATTGCCAGACAACACTGCTGGTGATATGTGGGGCTCTGGCTGCCAAGCTGTGCTTCTTCCAGGCTCATCAGCCCTTTCTGGGGCTCTGCCAGGAATGTTCTGCCCCAGCAGTGACCTGGTTGTGACCCTGGAGCTGTGTCCCTTTGTCCCGTGGCAGGCATGGACTGGGCGCTGAGATGCTCCTGCTAGCCGGAGCGGAGCAGGCAAGTGAAGGCTGGCTCCTCCCAATGGCATCTTGGGATCCCGAAGTTCCAGGGAAACCTTAGAGCCCCTTCCACTGCCTAAAGGGGCTCTGAGAGAGCAGGAGAGGGACTTTGGACAAGAGCTTGGAGTGACAAGACAGGAGGGAATGGCTTCCCACTGCCGGAGGGCAGGGTAAGACGAAATACTGGAGATACTGCTGACTCCCAGCTCAGGTGTTCTCTCTGGCCAGAGTGGAGCCCACTGCCTACCCTGCACCCAAAGTCTCTCCTGCTGTCCTGGCAGAGCCCTCATGTCCCTAGCAGAGTTGCCAGCTGAGAGGCAGCACAGCTGCCACGGGGCTGGCAGCATCCCTGGCTCGGCAGGAAGTGCCCTGGTCACTCACCAAGCCGGCGCATTCCACCGGGCTGTGCCTCGTCCCACTCAGAGTGGCACCCACCGTCTTGTTCTGGGTGGGAAACGGGCTGAAGAGGAGAGGTTCAGTGGGGAAGAGCCGAAGGTCTTCCTGGGGCTCCGGCTCGCTGCTGTGGTGCCGGCGGTGCTGCCGACAGGATCGCGCTGCGCTGTCCCAGCCGGCACAGCCTGGCCATAAACCCGCTGCCCGGTCAGGGAGCCGATAACAGCGGGGCTGAAGTCCAACGCAGGCAGGTCCCGGGGAGCACATTCCAGCTCGGGGCTCACGGTGGGGCCTCTCGCATCTCCATTTTACCGTGGCGGTGGCCGGGATGGCTGCAGGCAGGCAGGCGATGCTGGCGCTCCTGGTGCTGCTGGGTGAGCTCTGCCGACACGGGCGGGGGTTCTGTGGCTGGAGGGAAGGGGCCTCCGTGCTGGCTGCTCCACTCTGCTCCTCCCCGGTAGTTCGCCCCAGCACTGGGAGCCGGGGCAGGTACAGCCCAGCCGGCTTGGCTCTGCTGGTGAAGTCAGCCCGGGGTTCCCAGGATGAGCGGGTGCCGGAGTCCCCAGCACCGGGCTGGGGATCACCAACGGCTTTGTTCAGCGTGGGACAGAAAACGCCCAGATTCTCCTGTTTCTTCCAAAGAGGGGGCTGGGATGGTTACGATATAGCAGTCAGTGCCGTGGCAGGCTCTGGCGCCCCGGGGTTGACGGTGGGAGGTGGCAGTGTGAAAGATGTGGACAGTGACGGGGGTGGGGAGGTTGTCCAGAGGAAGATGCCACTGAGAGCTTGGTATCTGCCCCAGCAGGGTCCCAAACCGAGGTGGCCAGGCAAATGTCACCTGCAGGTCACGCGTGCCCTCCATTACCTGCTGCGGGCACCATGCCTGGTTCCCTGCGGGGTTTTCAGCCCCATTGTCTCTCCTGTAGCCAGAACCGTCGTCCCCAGTGGATCCGTGGTCGTCAACAGCTGCAGCTGCACGGCTGAGCAGCTCTGCAACTTTGTCTGTGACTGCAGCGACTGCTCAGATGAGAACCAGTGCGGTGGGTGCCCAGACTCCCCAGGCCCCCAGACCCACCCTCAGGCCCTGCAGGCCCTTCCATGTACTGGGGGGTGTTGTGGGTGCAGGTCCCTGGGGTGGTGCTGGTGCCCAGGAGGGATCCAGGGTCCCCCAGGATGGGTACAGGACCACAGGGTGGGTGCAGATCCACGGAGTAGGGGCAGGTCCCTTGTGCAGGTGTCCAGGGTGAACACAGGTCACCTGGCTGCAGGTGAGTCTGCCAGGTAGCTGCAGGATCCCAGGTTGTGTGCAGGTGCCATGGGCTGGCCACAGGTCCCCTGGGTAGGTGCAGCCCCCCGGGGTGGGTGCAGTTCCCTGGGGTGGGCACAGGTCGCCAGAGTGGCCCCAAAGCTGCCTCTGCCCACCCTCAGGGTACCTACGGCACTCAGCGGTGCTGGGCACCCCCTTCACCTGTGACTTCGAGGACAGTGACTGTGGCTGGCAGGATGTGGGCACCTCGACGTACGGATGGGTGCGAGGCCGGGCCAGCCTGGTTGTGGGGGGCGTGGGACCTCATTCAGACCACACCATGGGCACTGATGTGGGTAAGTGGGAGCTGCTTGGTGAGCACGCTCTGGGCACCCACAGCACCACTCCACTGGAGTATGGGTGCCCCAGAGTTGGGGTGACAGAACACCCATCCTTGTAGGGTGCAGGGGATGGAGTAGACCCATGGAGGGGCAGGTGCAGTGCTGGCACAGCTCCGATGCCACTCCATGGGGCTGCAGCCCCCACTCTGCTCTCTGCCCTCCCCAGGTTGGTTCTTGGTGACCATGTCCCCCCCAGCAAAGACTGTGGCCACAGCCTGGCTCAGGTCACCAGATATGAGGGAAGCAGCTGCCACATGTGAGATCAGGACCTGGTATCACTTCTCAGAGAGCTGTGAGAGCACCCAAGGTGGGCAGAGGCAGCATCAGCTACTGGGCAGTGAGGATGGGAGGCAGTGGGGAGGGATGGGGCCATCTGCCCCTATGGCAGGGAGAGCCACCTGCACCTTGAGATGGGTCCTTGCCATCCTGTTTGCCTCTTCCACGCTCCACACACAGAGCTGGTGGGACCTGGGGGAGTCTCAGCTCCAGCCCTCAAAGCTGGCGGGGCCCTATTCATCCCTTTGGGTACCCCAGGTGCCCTGTACCAAGGGCGCTTTTGGGCTTCCCTCAGGGCTGAACCAGACAGAGTGGCCGGTGCTGCGCCTGGCTGTGGTACACAAGGATGAGGTAGTGGGGCTGTGGCAGAGCCCTGAGCGCAGCAGTGAGGGCTGGCACCAGCTGGTTGCCTACCCTGGCCGGATCATGGGGCAGTTCCAGGTGAGACAACGTTGGTACCCAGACACTGTTCCCATAAGCGGGGACCAGAGCAGCTGGGCAATGTTCTGAGACTCAGCCTGCCCAGCTCGTGCCATCCCCATCCTCCCATCACAGCTCATCTTCTCCCTGACACAACCACCCGCCTGCGGGGCAGAGGTGGCACTTGATGACATCATGTTCAGGAACTGTGGCTTACCAAGTGAGTCCCACATCTGAGGGATGTGAGCTGGGGTCTTGGGGGAACTGGGTGGGGTGCAAAACGCGGGGGAGCTCTCCCATTGTTTGCTGTGTCTTGGGGCACCATGCCCTGGCCAGAGCACGAGGTGGTCAGTGAAAATCTGTGCTCTGAGCCACCCCAGGGAACAACCTGGGAGTGCTCACCACACCCCTGTGGGACCAGCCACTGGCTGACGTGTGTTCCCCCGGCCCAGAAGTCGGGCAGCAGCTCTGCGGGGCCCAGGAGAGCCGCTGCCACCGCGGTTCCTGCGTGGCACAGCGTCGTTTCTGCGACGGCACCGACGACTGCGGGGACAGCTCGGACGAGAGCGCAGCGCAGTGCAGTGAGCACCCTGGCCCTGGGGAGGAGGCCTGCAGGCGGGCTGAGGGTCTGCCTTGGTGGGGCAAAGCTGTGCTCTGGCCTGGCAGGGGTCCACCCAGTTCTGCCCCACACCAGGAGGGCAAAATGAGCCTGAGGGTTTGCAGAAGGGTGGCATCAGCCCAGCCCAGTGCAGGGACCTACGTGTCCAAGAGAGGGCTGGGACCCCAGTCTCTGGGTCATTGCTGTCCCTTCTCCTCACAGAGAACTTCACCTTCTGCTCCTTTGACCACGATCTCTGTGGCTGGGAGGTGGCTGCCGGGCCACCAGTGTGGGGCAGGAACACGAGCCTGAACCTGGGCACCTCCTACGGCATTCCGACTCGGGACCACAGCAACAACAGCAGGGCTGGTACGTGGTGGGGCACCAGTGCCTCAGCAGAGCCCCACTGCAGGTGGACATGCCCTGGAGTGACACATGCCTGGGCTCTGCTCAAGGCTGTGCCAGGACAGCGCTGTCCTGCACCCACACATCTGCCTGGCTCCACTCAGCCCCAGCATCTCCTGCAGGTTTTTTCCTCCACTTGGGCAGTGCCCCCACTGCACAGGCTGGTGGCACAGCTCAGCTCAGCAGCCCCACTTTCCAAGCCACCAACTCCTGTTCTGTGAGTCACAGCTGGGACCTCACGCCACAGCTCATGTGGACATAGTGGTGATGGGAGATGAGGTCCCCAGCTCTGGGGACCCTCATGTGGGCCTGGGGCTGTGATTGGCCCTTGCTGGGGATGGGCATCAGGTTTTTGGGGGTGGTTTGGTGCTATCTCTTGTGCCCATTGGGAGCTCTGAACTCTTTGCAGCCCCTCTGGGATGCAGGGGGCTGTGTGCCCCTGCCCTGAGGGCTCACCCTCCTCCCAGCTCGTGCTGTACTGCCACCTCCATGGCTCAGCCACCAGCAACCTCAGCATCTCCTACGTGACCAACTCTACCAAGCACCTGATGAGGGAGAGGACAGGAGACCTGGGCAGCTGCTGGGTCCGAGAGAGAGTGGACTTCAACGTGACAGATCCCTTCAAGGTGGGCTGGTGCTGTGCTGAGGGGAGCTGGGCTGCCCCCAGGGTCCGGGGCCACAGCTCCGAAGAGGGGCAGCACCACCCCCTAAGCCCACCATGGCCGTGCCAGCCCCTGCTGTGCACTCCTGTCAGCCACAGCACCGCCCTTGCTCCCACTGAGTCCCTTCCTGCGCAGAATGTGTGGCAGTCTATGGCAGGTTCTGGCTCCCCCCATCCCAAGGCTCCCTGGTGTCATCCCAATCCCCCCGCATTGTGCAGGACCCCTTGCTGCCGTTGCTGACATGGTGCTTTCCTGCAGGTGCTGATCGAGGGAGTGGCCGGCAGAGGAGGGGCCGTGGCCATCGACGACCTGATCCTGTCCCCGGGCTGTGTGAAGGAGCAGGGTGAGCTGGTGGGCAGTGTGCCTCACCCTGCTCCAGTGTGGGCAGCTGTCCCAGGTGTCTTGTGTCCATGGCACCGTGCCTGAAGGACCCCCCACACGGTCTGTCTGTCCCTCTGCTCATCACAGGGACCATCCTGGGTGCAGCACAGCAAAGACTTGCTCTGGGGTGCTGCTCTCTTTGTCCCGTGGCGGTGACACTCCACCCTCTGTGTCAATATGTGTCACATAAGCAGCTCTTACAGGCCCTGGGTCCCCTTCAGCTGGTGGCAACTAGGCTGGGCTGGGACGGGATGGGGGAAATGGAGAGCCAGGGGGAACAGTGGGACAGTGGTTTGAAGGGCTGACACTGCTGCTGGGCCCTTTCACCACTGCTCTCCATCCTGGGGTGTTTCACCATCAGAGAAGCCCGTGGTGATGCTGCCAAGGCAGGGGGATGCCAGACCCTGTGCAGCAGGCGAGGTGGCCTGTGACAGCGGGGACTGCATTGCCGCAGAGCTGGCCTGTGACTTCGCTGGCACGTGCCCCGATGGCTCCGACGAGAAGCGCTGTGGTGAGAGCCAAGGCAGGCACCTGCCCCAGCACCCCGGCACTGGAGGGGACCAGGCACTCCTGGGCTGACACGGCCGGGGCACGTGAGTGCCTGCGCAGCCCCTGGGGGAACAATGGCCTGGCAAGACCATTGCCAGGAGCCTGGACTTCTGGGTTGCCCAGAGCAGCTGTGGCTGCCCCATCCCTGAAGTGTCCAAGGCCAGGCTGGATGGGGCTTGGAGCACCCTGGGCTAATGAAAGGTGTCCCCTGCCCGTGGCAGGGGGTGGAATGAGATGAGCTTTAAGGTCCTTCCAACCCAAACCAGTCTGGGATTCTGGGATTCTGTGACTTTGCAGGGACAACAACCTTCGAGTCAGGGGCTGGGGGCTGGCATGACGTCAGCGTGGGGCGACTGCGCTGGGGTCTGCAGAAGGTCACTGGATCTGACATCTTCCTCACAGGTGAGGCTGTTCTCACCACCTAGACAATGCTCTTCAGTGCTCAGCACCACGGGAGCCCTCAGAGCAGGGACCCCCAGTGCGTGCCACTGCACAGTGGGGGATGGTGCCCGATCAGGATGCTGGGCTGGGGGTGCTACCAGCGATGTGGGACCACAGTCCTCACCTCACAGAGTGTTTCTATGCCCAGGGACCTTCCTGGCCCTCCAGACAGGAGAAGGACAGATGGTGGGTCCTGCAAAAGCACGATCACCTCCACTGGGCCCCTCTGGCCCTGCCTGCACCATAGAGATGAGCTACCACATCCACAGCAATCCCCAAGGTAACCTCCTGCCTACTTCCAGGGTGCCCTGCTTGCTTCCTGCCCCCAGACCCCCATGCCTTTTCTGCCTCTCCCAACCCTGATTTGCCCCATCACATTATCTTGAAGCTGGGGTGTCTGTGTCCCTGTCCATGTCCCTGCAGAGGGCTCCCACAGGATGGCCAGGGGTTTTGGGTGCCCACAGCCTCTACACCACCTCTTGTTCCAGGCTTCCTAGCCATCAGTGTCACAGATCACACCATTGGCACCACCCAGCTGGCCTGGCAGACACAGGGTCATGGCAACACATCTGGGGGTCGTGTCCGTGTCCCGCTGGGAGAGAGAAGTCGGCCCTTCCAGGTGTGCTGGGTGCACAGGGACCAGCCTGGGGGGCTTTTGGTGGGACAGTGCCACTGTGGCCGGGCACCCCGGGCTCACAGCTGCTGCCCCCAGGTCGAGCTGCTGGCACTGGTGGATCTCCATGGCTCAGCAAGTGTCGGTGTTGACAACGTGACATTCGAGCAGTGCCACCTTGATGTGTCACCCACAGCTGCAGGTATGGCCAGGGGTGTGTAGGCAGGGAGGGTACCTATGGGCCCCCTTCCGTGGGGCTGCCTGGTAGCTGTCACACTGTCCAAGAGCAGGAACATGGTGCAGAAGGCCAAGGGCCAGGGCAAGCACATATTCTGCCTTGGCCTGGGACCCCTGCATGGGGTAAACTTGGGGAGTGGGGCAGGGGATCAGGAGGAAAGGGGTATTTGGGTGACCCATTTGCTTTTACAATGCCTTACCCCTTTCCACTTCCACACTGTCACCTCTCTTTGGCCAGAGCTCTCCTGCAACTTTGAGAGGGGCATGTGTGGCTGGTACCAGGATCTGTCCAGTGACTTCAAATGGGTCCTCACCACGGGGCAGGGCCAGGGTTCTGACCACACCACTGGCTCAGGTAAGGGGCTGGTTGCTCTTTGGGGGAACCCAGGAGCCCAGGGCATCCCATAGCCTTCAATCCCCAGGGCCAAGACATGCTCTGTGCTCTCCCAGCAGCCTCATGCCTACGGAGCAAGCTCACCTAGAGCAGCCTGGGGGCACCCAGACCTGGGCTGTGGGTGACGCAAACACTCACAATCATGACCTCTCCACCCTGGCTATCCCCAACATTCAGGCTACTTCTTGTCTGTGGACCTCTCTGTGCCATGGAGCCATGGGCAGCGGGCCCAGCTCCTCACCTCCCACCAGGAGCCAGCCACTGCCCCACGCTGTCTCTCCTTCTGGTACCGCCTGGCCGGCCCACAAATTGGTACATGTCCTGTGGCATCCTCCCAGGGCTGCCCCCACTCAGCTCCACTCTGAGGACAGTGGGGTCCCCAAGGGCTGTGGGGTGGCTGCCTCTACGCCCCCCTCTACCCAGGTACCCTGAACCTCAAGCTGTGGACGGAGGGAGGGGAGGAGGTGGTGCTATGGACCCGCCGAGGAACCCAGGGCAGCATCTGGCACCGGGCATGGGCAACATTGCCTGCCACGGGCCAGCAGCGGTACCAGGTGAAGGCCAGGCCCCCCCATGTCCCTGGCACCAGCAAGGCCCAGGGTGTGTGACACCACTGCCTGGTGGCAGGTGGCTTTCGAGGTGCTGCATGACGGTTTCCTGGGGGACGTGGGGCTGGACGACATCACGCAGACAGCGGGACCCTGTGGGGCCGAGCTCTCCTGCTCCTTCGAGGTGGGGAGCTGTGGGCTGGCAGCCAGCAGAAAGGGCACCTGGCAGCGACAGAGCAACGGCACCGGCACCACTGCTGGCCCTGTGGCTGACCACAGCACCGGCACCGCTGCAGGTACGGGGCCGTGGCAGCTTCCCTGCTGCACTCGGTGTCCTCTCTGCCTGTGCTGAGTGTCCTGCTTGCACCCCACACCAGCCCTGCCTGCTCTCCTTGTGTCATGCCTGCTCTGCCCTCCATGCCCTCCCCAGGGTGAGCAGAAGGCAATACTGCACAGGGCTTCCCAACCCTGGAACTCCCCAAACGCAGTCTCCCAGCCCCAGGGCTCTCTAATCCTGAGGAGGTTCCCAAGATGGGGAGACTCCTTGACCTGGGGGGAAAATCCAGCCCCAGTTGTCCCCTAGTGCTCCCCAACAGGGCTGGGCAGGGGTCACAGCACAGGGGCTTCTCTCCTCCAGGCCATTACATGGTGGTGAACACGGGGAGGGTCTCCCTGCCTGCAGGGCACACGGCTGCCCTCACCTCCCAGCCCTACCAGCTCTCCATGTCTGCCCAGTGCCTGGCCTTCTGGTACCAGCTGAGCGCCAGGACCCCAGGTGAGCACCACCTGCCCTGAGACCCCTGGGGGCACCTCCAGATGGGTGGGTGCCCCACATGCCACAGCCCTGGACCCCTCCTCCATGTTGGGTGCCTTGGGCAGGCTCCCTCAGGGTGTTCGTGGAGCAGAGCGGGGTGAGGAGGAAGGTTCTGAGCATAAGCACCATGGAAGGGAGCAGCTGGCACCGCAGCCACGTCACCATACAGCCTGATGGCGACTGGCAGGTGAGACAGGGTAGGGTGCTGGGGGCAGCTGGAGGTGACGAGGGGTGCATGGAGGCTACCAGCCTCAGCATGTCACCCTGCCCAGGTGGTGTTTGAGGCAGTGGGGTCTGGGGGTGACCATGGATACATCGCACTGGACGACCTGCATGTGTCGGGTGGAGCCTGCCCCGAGCCAGGTGAGGCCCCACCCCACAGGGGCACTGTGAATCAACAGCGAGGGATGGGACATCCTGTGGGGGCATGCAAGCCATGGGGATGGGGTCAGACCTCTTCCTGCCCCGAGCTTGGCCTGGACCAAAGCTGGGGGTGGTGTGTACCACCCAGGTGCCCCATCTCTTGCCAGGCAGCACTGGGTGTCTCACAGCCCTGCTTTCCTCCCAGCATCCTGTGACTTCGAGCAGGACACTTGTGGCTGGAGCAGCCCCTCAGACCCCCGTTTGCACAGCTTTGCCTGGGGCTGGAAGAGCGGGACCACCCTGGCCAAGTATCCCAGCCCTGAGCAGGATCACACCCTGGGCACAAGGAATGGTAACAAACATCCCTGCCTGGGCACCCTGGCGTGGCCAGAGCGGGGAAGAGGAGCCGGGGATGGATGATGGATGGGGTCAGTCCACTACACCCTGTGAGGCCTGGCTCCACAGCATTACTGTCCCGTCTTTGCCTGGGAGGGGCAGCTCAGCCCCTCAGGTGCAGGGCTGGTTCGTGTCGTCCTCCAGGCATCACTATGGGCATTTTGGGGAAGAGTGGGAGGAGTGGGGTGGGACAAATGGGTGCAGGACTGGGAACACCCTGCACTCTGTCCCTGCCTGCCCAGGTCACTACATGCACTTCGACACCAGCGTGCTGGGTACCAGGGGCACCAGTGCTCTGCTGGAGAGCCCACCCCTGCCCGCGGCCACTGACTCCTGCCTGCGCTTCTGGTACCACATGGACGTCCCGGAGCACCTCTGTGAGCACTGCAGGGGCAGGGAGGAGGTGCCATCCCTGACCCTCATTGTATGGGAGTGGGGGCCTCAGTCCTCCCCACCCGTGGACCATGGACACTGCTTCAGCTCCAGCTGAAGCATTCCCTCTGGGTGCTGCCATCACAGTAGAGGATGGCGTGGCTGGGAGGGCTCGGAGGCTCCTCTGGGCTCAGGGCAGCTGGTAATGCCAGGACGCCTGTGCCCGCTCCTTGCAGCCAGCGGGGAGCTGCGGGTGACGCTGCGGGGAGCGGCGGGGCAGCGCACGGTGTGGGGCGTGGCGGGGCACCGCAGCCGGGGCTGGCAGGGCGCCGTGGTGCCGGTGCAGAGCCCCACTGAGTTCCAGGTAAGCGGGGCCACCCTCAGGTGCAGGGTGTCTCCGGGGCTGCATCAGCCCCCCCCCAGAACCCACCTTCCCTCGCAGATCAATTTTGAGATCACCACACGGAGGTGGCCGATGGAGGGGACAGTGGCACTGGATGACATCGTGTACAGCGCCAGAGTGGGCTGCCATTCCAGCCCGGAGAGTCCAGTGCAAGGTGCGGGCAGGGGGAGGGGAAGAGGCAGCTCTGGCTGCGAAAGGTCAACTCAGAGCTGCCCAGGGTGCGGGGCTGAGGCTGGAGGCAGCTCTCTGGGCAGCGGGTTGAGCCTGACAGCATTTGCTCCCCTTGTAGCGAAAGCCTCCGGCACTTCTGTGGCAGAGGTAGTGCTCAGTCTGCTCCTGGCCCTCGTCATGGTGGCGCTGGTGGCTGCTGGCGGCTGGTACTGGCTGAAACAGCGAGGGCTGGAGAGCAGGACACCGACAGAGAGCAACAGTCCCCAGGGCTTCGACAACATCACCTTCCGAGATGTAAGGACAGGGTGAAGGACTTCCCTGATTACCCCAGCTGTGCCAAAATAGCATTTTCCTAAAAGTTCAGCAAATGCCAGCAGGTTCTCCCTGACCCTGCGTTCCGCCAACGCGACAGGGAGTGCAAAGGGCTCTGCCTCTTATCTGCTTGTTGACAAACAAGTGACCCTGAGCTCTCGGACTGACCTAAAAGTGCTGCTGCCAGGCAGCTGCTCTGGAAAGAGCTGACTGTGATCCCACCCCAGAGTCTTATGAGAAGGGGGTCTGGAAAGCCTGGCTCATCCTCATTCAGCCAGCACTCAAATTAGTGCAAGGTGGCTTAAGCTGCAGGTCCCTTGGACAGATCTGGTGCCATGACATCTGCAGCAGAGCCAGCAGCTCCAGCGTGGCCTCCAACAACAAACGTGGAGTCCCCTGGGTGCACTGAGGGTTTGGTGCCTCTTGGGGTCACAGGGGGCAGGCACACAGATTGTCCTTGCTGCAGCCTGGAAGAAATCCTGGTGTTTCACAGCAGACAGCCCACGTTTGTTACCAATTCCCACTCAATTTCTTTGCAGGACAAGGTCATTATATCTCCAAGGGAGGGGGATGAGTCTTGAAATTAGCAGCCAGCAGCAGGAATTGCCTGCTTCTCCCCGGCAGACCGCCCCTCCAGAGGAACCCACACTCCATCTGTTGCCTGCTCTCTGCCCCTGGCACGGGGCAGCTGGTGACCCAGGGAACCTGTCCCGCACAGGGACACACTGCTGTCATCACTACCTCCAAGTGCTCGGGAAAAGCATTTTTGTTGTTTGTAACATGAACTTTCTGCTTCCAAGACACAGTAATGTGCCTGTGCTTTGGCAGGGGGCAGGAGTGGGAGTTCTCACAGTGGCTGTCCTCATCCAAAAAGGGTTCTGGCCATGGAAGGGGGGGTGAAGTGTGGGATTCTGGTCCACAGAGCTGGGAAGAGCAGTGGGTGCTGCAGAGGTTGTGAGCCACTTCCCATGCCCAGGACAAGGCACAAGAGCTCCCAGGGCAGAGTCCCCAGGGGGAGGAAGCTCAGTGCCTCTGCTGGTCTTGGGGAGGGTGAGTGGTGGGTGGGAGGGCAGGGAGCAGAGGGGGGCACCACAGAGCACCCCTGAGGGCAGCAGGCAGCTCCTACTCTGCTGTACAGTGGCCCACCTGCTGCCCACACACCTTGTGAATGCACCTGATAAATGTCACTGGGAAACCCAAAAATGTTCCTGAGGTACAGGCTGGGCTCAGGGCCTGGACCCTCACCCTGCACCCAGCACACCCAAGCCCAGGACCCCTCCCTCACCCCCAGCTTTCACACCTTAACACTGTGAACTCCAAACCCAGCCCCACACAGCCCAGCTCAGACCCTGCACGAGGAGCCCACCAGTACCGTGCAACCCCCAGCCCATGTCCAGCTGGAGGGACATCCTGCTTCCCAGATTGTGAGCAGAGCCTGTCTCTGTCCTACACAGCTCTGTCCCCCTCAGGTGATGCCTCAGTCGTGCCAAGCACCATCCCCACAGCCCTGTCCTGCTTGCAGAAATGAGGGCCCAACAGAGCTGAGAGCTGGGGAAGGGCAAGGAGGGCTCAGGCTTCACCTGATGTCTCTGCACCTGCCTGGCTCTGCAGACCCCCACAGCCTCCCCTCACCTCCACAGCACTGATACCATCCCCAGGCTGCTAGCCAAGCTGCACCATCCCCAACACAGAGAGAACTGACACAGCCAGGAAGGCTGTGGCAACACTGACCCTCATCCCAGGCACCCCAAGTGTCCCTTTAATTACAATCCCAGCAGGAAGAGGTGGTGCAGCTCCAGTCACACCCAGCCACAGTATCTACTACCAGCTGGTCACATGCAGCAGTTCCCCATGGCAACTGAAGGGTATCAAACTTTATTATAGATCTCTTTAAAACAGGCTGGAAAGAACAAACCAAACTCATTGAGATACAGTGACTGAGTCATCATTTCTGATGAAGCCCCAACTCTCCCAAATTATTTATATATAATATATCTCACCCATCCCCCAAACTGTTTCAATTAAATCATCACATTTCAGACCACCCTAAGTGTCTTAACATCAGCTGCTGCTAACACCACAATGCACATGTTTTCTGGCAAATCAGAGGCAGGGTTTGGGGTTTTTTCTTGGGGTTTAGATCCTCAATCTCTGAAAAGGAGCAAGGAAAAACAAACATCAGGAAAATTGCTTCTTTAAGGTTGCCTTTTTACAGCAGGTACAGATTCAGCAGATTTCCCCCCTGAAAGCAAAGTCTGAAACCCTCTTGTTCAGCTTGGCAATATGCAGAGTGGTGGAGGAGAACCAGATCAGTCTAAGCAAACTAATTTCGAGGCTTTGTTGTCATTTCCCTTTGGGGCCAGTTTCCAGAGGTTTGCCAATGTCCTTTCCACGCAGTTTCAGGCCTGCAGTAAGACAAAGGAGACCACCACCATCAGCACTCAATCATTCACTCAGTAACTTTTATTTCCACCAAATTCAGCCTTAAGGAACAGAACATCAAGAGAGCAGGGGAACCAGAGCTCAGGAGAATCCTGCTTTAGCTTCTAGGAGCACCAGACCAACTTCAAACAAAAACTGATCAGATGGGATCTGAACCAGTCCATCTGAACCAGCCCAACCAGCCCAGGAGAGTAAAACCAACACTAAATCCTGCCACAAGTGCCATCAGGCTTCCATGGGTCTCAGCATCTCACAGGTTTTGGGGGCAAGCACAACCCCCCTGGGGATGGACCCCAGTGCACAGCTGCAGGCATAAAGGTGCAGACAAAGATCAAGCACTCCCAGCTCTGGCTCAGTCAGCAGATCCAGGTTTTATCAGAACACGACTTAATGGTACCACACCCATGACCAACTGCAGCCAGCAACGTTCCTCACAGGAAAAAGGTAAATACCTTGCCCCAAACCACCCCTCCAAACACTGGCAGTATTTCTGAAGCCTCCCTTAACTCACCAATGGCTCTTTCAATCTTGCCCATCACCTGGTTGTTGGGGATTGCTCGTCCTGATTCATAGTCAGCGATAACTTGTGGTTTTTCATTGATTTTCTGAAAAGAGAGGATGAGTCTCAGACACAGCAGTGCTCAGCAGCAGGCTCCCAGGACTCACACAGATTAGGAACAGCCCCTCATGATGCCAGGACAGGTGACAAAGTGCTACTCCCAGGCTGACCCCTTCCCCATCGCCACGCCCTCTACAGTGTCCCCGCACTGGTGACATCCATCCCAAAGGGACTCTGACCTCCCTCCTTTTCAGGAGGAGTAGGAACACCAAGGGGTTGCTGCTCCTTGGGACAGCAGGGAGTTGCTAACACTGCTCAGCCCAGGCAGTACAAACTTCTTGGGTTGGTGTCAGCTGCTGGAGAAAGCGGGGAGCAGCCTCCCACCAGCTCAGAGCCACAGACAGGCTCTGCCTCCAACCTGGGGCTCAAGGGCTGCACAGACAAACCCCAAAACTTTTCCCAGACAACTGAAGCTGCCAGGACATCAGACACCAGAGATGCTGCACTCCCCAAACCTCCAGCCCACGACACCACCCAACTGCAGCCGCCCATGAGGGAACAGGAGAGGTGCCCACCCTCCCCTGGAGGGGCCCCACTCACCGTGGCCAGGTCCTTCTGCGTGAGGCCCTTGCTCTGCCGGCCCTGCTGGATCACTTTGCCCACCTCCAGGGAAACTCTGTCATGGTGCAGCTCCTCTGTTTCACGGTCAAGCTTGGCCGTGTTCTTTGTGATGAAGTGTTGTTTGTTCTGGCCTGCTGCCCCTGTCATTTGAAGCAAGAACAAAAAAACAACCAAGGACAAACATAATAAGGCTCAGAGCTGTGCCAAAAAGTATCAAAGGACTTTTTCCAAGCCCTCAGCTGCACAGGAGCCTAGGGAGCTGTCAGGATTTCAACATACCAACAACAACACTGATGTCACCCCGATCCTGACCATCAGGGAGCATTGCCCTGTTCACGGTGCTGTGCACACCTAGCCATACAGGGCCCTCTCCTTTCCCTGCTTCACACCTGGACTTCACTCCAGACAGGGCAAGTCTTGCTTTTCCTTGGGGATTTAAGGCTCAAACTTTGCTGCAGACACACCTTTGTGCTGCAGAACAGAGAAATCAATACTTGAACTTGAATCGTGCTTCCTCAGGTATGAGGCAATTGCTTTTAAGCAATTTTCTGACACCTTTTATTAGTAAAGTCTAACTGTACTTAGCTTTGCTGAAAGACTGATCTTCAAAAACACATTGTTTTCCCTCTTGTTGAATATGGTATTTAAGCCCTAGTTTGAATCCTTTCTCTCACACGAGTCTCTGACATTCAGTGTCCCAATAAACCTAATTAACCTTTTTCAAGGATCATCTCACTATTTATTTCCAACAATCAGAATCGCCTCCCTGCAGTGAGAGAACCGGGCAATTTACACCAGAAAGGAAACAAGGAATTTTTAAAGACCAGCGCCACAGGAAGATCGGCAGCCGTTGAAATTTGCAATGGAAATAAGCTGCCAAAACGGGGAGCTTAAGTTTTGAGATGATAAAAGCTCTTCCAAGCTCTCTGCACAAACCCGGCAGCCCTGGGCAGCCAGACGCTCACCCCGGCGCTCGCAGGGCTGCGCGGTGCGGCCCAGCCCGGGATCGCTGGCTCGGCCGGGCGCTGCCGCCTCCTGCCCCCTCCCTCCATCCCCGGCAGCCGCCTCACACCGGACCGCCCCGCCGGGGGATACCCACACTTCTTGGAGGTCTCCACGTCCTCGCCGCGCCGCTGGGCCGCCAAGATCGCCTGGGGAAGGAGCCAAAGTGCGCGGTGAGCGCGGCGCGATCCGGGGCGGTGGCCTCGACCACGCCAAGCCCAGGCCCGCCGGCTGCCCGGCCCCCCACCCGGCCCCCAGCGCTACCCCGCTGACCTGCTTGGACTTGGCCTGGGCGGCGCTCGGGCCCTTCTTGCGCAGCACCGTGACCGTGTCCCAGTCGCTCTCCGCCATCGCTCCGACCCCGCCCGGGCCGCGCCCGCCGCCGGGCGCCGCCCAGTGCCCGCCTCCGGGGGCGTGTCCGCGCCGCGCCCGCTGATAGGGCGAGGCGCACGCCCGTCAGGAAAGACGGCCACTCATAGGCGGGAACAGGCGCGAGCGCAGAGGGCAGGGCCGAAGTTCCTGCACGGACTGTTGGCTTAACAGCACCCGGGCGTGACGCAGCCCGTTTGATGGACGCAGCGCCCTGCCAATCAGCTTGCTCGCTATGCGATTGGCTGGCGAGCACGCCAACGAGGGGGCGGACGGCACGTGCCTGTACACCCTAGGATTGGCTGTTGGGCCTGCCAGTCACCCTGAGCCCAGCAGGGATTGGTTTGTTCTGCGGCGCTGTCAGACCCGTTGACCAATAGCCCTGCCCGGCTGGCCGAGCCGAGCATGCGCAGTGCGGCGGTTGGCCGTGGTGGTTTCCCGCGGCCCGTTGGTACCGGGCGCACCTGCGGGCACCGGCAGAGCGTCCACAGACGGGCACGGGCATGGGCACCGTCCCGAGGGGCCAAGGGAGGAGCGGCTGGGAGCGCTGGGTTGGTTCAGCTTAGATAGGGCGATACTGAGGTCTGACCTCCCCGGGGGCTGCAGCTCCTCCCGAGGGGCAGCTCCATCTCTGCTCTGGGGCAGGGACAGGAGCCAGGGCAGGGCTGGAGCTGGGCCAGGGCAGCTCAGGCTGCAGAGCAGGGAAAGGTTCTTCCCCCAGAGGGTGCTGGCACTGCCCAGGCTCCCCAGGGAATGGGCACGGCCCCGAGGCTGCCAGAGCTCCAGGAGCCTTTGGACAGCACTGCCAGGGATGCCCAGGGTGGGGTTGTTGGGGGGTCTGTGCAGGGCCAGGGGCTGGGCTGGGTGATCCTGGTGAGTCAACTTCCAGGTTGGGATATTCTGTCATTCGATCCCTAAGAAAATCCCTAAATTGCATCAGAATCACCCAGAAAGTTTTGCAATAAAGACATGAAAAGCTGCTGCTTGCCCTCATCATTTCTGCAGCGAGAGGGCGCGGAATTAACGCTCCCCGGGCGGGTTTTTGTGGGGTCTTCCCATGACAAAGCGCAGGAGGAGTGGCCAGATCCCGGTCACGGTGACGATCCGAGCATTGCTCAGAAATCAGGTGCTGGGAGGGCCTGGGGGTTTGTCGTCTGTCATTTGTGTTATAAACGACAATATCATATTGGCTTTCACATTTATGTGTTAGCTTTTGCGTGTTGTTATTAATCACAAGTATTTTGATATGGTACAATTTATAATTCCTTTTAACTGCTCTTTAGTATAACATAATCTATCCGTTTATATATGCACCGTATAGCTTATATAAATAGTAACATGACAAATATATTGCAGGCTTTAGCAAAATAATAAAATAGAGACTATGAAACGTTAAAATACTTCTGTGTACCTAACTCAGAGAATAGTGTAAAACAATTATGTTGTTTCTCACATCTGTGGACTGGCATCTCCAAGTGATAACAGTGACAAAAACCAGAGTTCCAGAGAAGAATTTACTGACTCCTCGTTATCAAAGAGTGTGAAACAACAGGATAGAACCACAAAAAGAAATAAAATACATTGACCTAATCTACAGGATGTCATGCAGACAAGTCGAAAGTTAAAACCAAGCAAAAGGGTTCCTAGAACATCAAACACTCACAAGAATGTTTGAATAATGTATAAACTCATGAATATGCATGTATCCCCAGTAATGTAACAGTATATAGAGAACACTGTTTTAAGCTAACGTGTGTTTTTTGGCCGAATTGCCAAAAATACCCCAGCGCTGGATATTGTCCCTTTTTGTCCCCTTTTAAACTTTTAAAAATTTTAAGAGTGAACTTTGTTTTTCATATTTGTCATCTGTCACCGCAGCGCGCCTGGCCCCGGCTGCCAGGGGACAGGAGAGAGCAGCTCTGGAGGTGGGACAATAGCGGGGTGCAAGGCTCCTCCTTAGGCCGCGCCGTGGAGCTGGGGTGTCTCAACAGCAGGATTGGGAACAGCCCTAGGTGGTCCCATCTGTCCCACGACTATCGTGAGCAATTCCAGGGCATTCTGTCCCATCCCGTCTTCTTTGGGAGCAGCCCCACGGTCCCGTCCCGCGGCGGGCGTTCCGAGCAAGCCTTTGGTGCGGGTTTTCCTGTCCCTTCGGGAACAGCACGTCCTGCCCTGGCACTGCCGCCAGGTCACGGTCATTTCAGGAAGTGCAGACAGGATTTTCCTTCATGGGATGACATCACCAGATTTTCCGTGCCGGTGTCCCCAGACCAGTACGACTGTGCTGCGAAAAGGGCTGTTGCAGCCCAGCGGGTGAAGCGGTGCCCATCCCAGGGGGGCTGTGCCCGTGCCGTTCCCGATGCCGACACACGCGAGGATGTGCTGTCCTCGGCTCCCTGACAGGGAACATCCCGCCCTGAGCAGCGCCTGGCCCCGAGCCCCCCACGGCCCTGCCGCGCCCTTCGCTCCGAGCCGCTCCTTTCCGGCTCCGTCTGCAGCCCGGCTCCCGGGAGAGTCACTTAGCGGCAGTGTCACTGCTCTGTCACTGCCGGCTCTGACGGCGAGGATTTCCCCGGCAGCGGGTGAATTCCCCGCGGTGAGAACGTGCCCGTTCCCGCCCCGCCGGCGCCGCAGGCGGTGAAGCCCCGGAGCCCCCGCGCCGGAGCCGGGCTAGGGGGACGGGCAGGCTGGGGACCCCGGGTGACAAATCCTGCCGCTGTGACCTTTTGCCGAACAAGTTCCCCTGCGAAAAGCACCTCGCCGTGACCTCAATGCGGGCTGCGCCGCGCGTTTCCCCCACACGACATTTTTCCTGCCATCGCCGTCCTGCCACCGCCCATCCTTCCCGGCCGCTGGCCTCCAGCTGTCCCCCGAGCCGGCGCCACGGGACGCGAGGTGGCCATGGCACTCTGTGCGCAGGTAGGTGAGGGCCCAAAGTGAGTTTAGAACAATTCCTCGGGGTGCCAGGGCTCGCTCCGGGCCGTTTCCGAGGGAGCAGGGGCTGCTCACCTGGGAAGTGCAGCGGGAGAGGGCTGTCCCCGGTGGGAGCCCGGGGGGGTCGGGTGGCCGCAGGTGCGCACCACAGTCCCTCTGGGTCCCCCTCCAGCGGGTGCAGGGGGTGCATGAGGGGGTCCCAGGGGATGGATGGGGAGCCCCTGGGATGGACGAGGGGACCCAGGAGGTCCTAGAGTTGGATGAGGTGGACTCAGGGGATGGATGAGGGAACCCAGGGGGTAGATGAGCAGTCCTGGGGGAGTGTGAGGGCATCCAGAGGCTTATTCTCAGCGGGGTCTCCTGAGGTCGGGATATGGCAGGAGACCGTAGCGGGTCAGCGAGGAGTGGTGTTGGGGAAGAAGTGACAGAGGATGGGCTGAGGGAGTGACTGAGGAGCTGAGGGGTGGTGACAGTGGGGGGGATGACAGTGGGGGTGGCAGGACGCATAACTGGGTGTGATGGTGGGGTGTTGAGGCCGGTGACAGGGATTGATGTGGGGGTGTCTGGGGGTGCACACGTGGGTGATGGCGGGGTGGTTGTCGGTGTCGAGGGGGCAGGGATGGGTAGCGATGTGTTGGCGGCACTGAAGATGCAGGGATGGGTGACGCTGTTGGGAGGTCGAGGCTGTCGGTGTGGGGGTGTTGGAGTGCAGGGGTCGATGATAAGTGTTGAGGGTGTCGGGATGTCGGGGGTATCGGGGGTCGGCCGTTGCCGGGGGAGGGGCCGTTGCCGGTGGGCGGGGCCGTTGCCGGTGGGCGGGGCCGTTGCCGGTGGGCGGGGCCGTTGCCGGTGGGCGGGGCCGTTGCCGGTGGGCGGGGCCGTTGCCGGTGGGCGGGGCCGTTGCCGGGGGCGGGGCAGTTGCCGGAGGCGGGGCCGTTTGCCGGGGGCGGGGCGCTGCCAGGGGCGGGCCGTTTGCCGGGGGCGGGGCGCTGCCAGGGGCGGGGCCCGGGCTCCCCACACGTGTCCGGGGGCGGGGCCTGGCGGCGCTTCCGGTGAGGGCGCGGAGCGAGGGCCGGTGAGTGTGGGGCCCTCAGGGAGCGGCGGGGCCGGGCCTCGCTCCGCCGGGAGCCCGGCCCGGCAGAGAGCCTTCCTGGCCGCGGGGAGCCTGGGCCACACGGGGGCAGCGGGGCAGCCGCGGGCTCTTCTCCTGTTCGCAGTGTCTCCTCTCGTGGGGGCTCCTCCCGGAGACAGGCTTGGGGTGTTCAGTCTGGAGAAGAGAAGGCTCCGGGGAGACCTCAGATCCCCTTCCAGTGCCTAAAGGGGCTCCAAGATACCGGAGAGGACAAGGAACGTGGAATGACAGGACAAGGGGGAATGGCTCCCCACTGCCAGAGGGCAGGGGTAGATGGGAAATGGTGAAGGAATTGTTCCCTGTGAGAGGGTGGGCAGGCCCTGGCACAGGGTGCCCAGAGCAGCTGTGGCTGCCCCTGGATCCCTGGCAGTGCCCAAGGCCAGGCTGGACACTGGGGCTTGGAGCAGCCTGGGATACTGAAAGGTGTCCCTGCCCATGGCAGGGGGTGGAATAAGATGAGCTTTAAGATTCCTTCCCACCCAAACCACGGAACTCCACGGATGTGCTCCTTAGGTGTTTTAGGTGCCTGTGGCATGTAATCACAGGGAGTGAAGGTATGAGACGCATAAGCAGCCAAAACAGAAGCATTTTGTTATTTTCCTCCTTTACAATTTGCTTGTGCCTCTTGTGTCCTCATTTTCCATCCCTCTGGAGAACCCTCTGTGCCTGATCGGGCACCACCACTAAATCTGGGCTCCACTGTGTGCCCGGCTTCCCCCCAGGAGCATCCAGGACCAGCTGCTTCTGGGCAGAATTTTCAGTCCCTCCTGATAGCTGACAAGAGTGAAAGCAGGCATTGGTAGGCTGTGGTGGTCAACAGGTTTTTGGTGAAGTGAGTTTATTATATTTATTTCTTATCAGCTTTGAGACAGTTTTTCTACCTTATTTGGAGCAAGAAGCCTTGATATCTCTAAACAGGCTGCATTTCAGTCAACTCGGACAGGGGGTTTTATTAGGTCTGTCCCTCCTGCCTCCGTGTTCTGGATTTAGTTACAAAATTCAAGTTTCTTCCCATATTTGGGAGGTGAAGGCAGGCTTGTAGTGTGGTTTACATCAGTGTGTTCACCTGTGTTGGGGGACAGTCTAATAATCTAATAAACTGATAACAGTTTATATGACATATCACCTCCATGCAATTATAATCAGTTGGAGAAAATACTTTTATTTTCAGTCTCTGGAGATACAGCCAGAACTTTTCGTTCACATGGCAGCAGCAAACTCTTCTCCACCTGGTTCTCTGGATCTAAACCAGCCTGGGTTTGCAAAGGAGATCCTGGGAACTAAACTGGAGGTCAAGTACCTGTGCTCTGATTGCAAGAACATCCTGAGGCGGCCATTCCAGGCACAGTGTGGCCATCGCTACTGCTCCTACTGCCTGAAGAAAATCATCAGGTAACTGCTGTGCCTTCAGTGGGAAGGCAAAATGCTTGAAAAGGCGTGTTGAAGAACAAAAGCAGAGAAAAGTGTCATTTTCAGGACCTTCTCAGTAAGGGATCTGTGTTCAGTCATTGAGGTTCAGCATCACCTCTTCTCCAAGGGAATGTGTAATCTCTGACTTGCCTTTGTTGTTGCTTTAAAGTTCTCTTTTCCAGAGTCCCCTGCATTGGTTTTGCCATTGAGGAGACAGTCCAGGTCTATCACCCATCACCTATCACTCCTTCCATCCTCATCACAGTCATAAAGTCATCATTTCATTGTTGTGTCAAAATGGGAGAGGTTTAAGAACAAGCTGGTTTCCAGAGAAGTTTCCTTGTGTTCTGTCTCACTCCTACTTTGAGTGAGGGAAGCCTAATAGAATGATTAATTGGCAGAAGAAAAGAATTATAAATAGGCATCAAAAATACACACAAACGAAGTCTCAATGTGTTGCTTTAAAAATAAGAAAACATTGTCATTTCATAAAGTTACCAAAAATTAATTTATTGTTAAATCATAAATTAATTTTTTTGTTGTTGTATTTGATGATTATCTTCTGTCTGGTAGTGCTGGACCTCAAAAGTGTGCAAGCTGTATCCAGGAAGGAATATATGAAGAAGGAATTTCTATTTTGGAAACAAGCTCGGTAAGGAAAAACACATTGAAAAAAATCTAACAGATCACTGGTGTTAGTAATACGAGTTGCAGCTTTTGTTTAAAGCACGAGCTCTGAGAACCCCTTATTCCTGGGAACCCTTTTCTTCAGCAGTGAGAAGGGTGATTACTGTGTTGGACTCCTGATGCTGAAATCCAAGTCACGTGTGTGTAGTGGTGCCCTACTTAAAGCTGCCACAGCGATTTGGTTGCTATTCACACACCTCTGGGGGTTGATGATGCAACTGGTCTGGGAGGAGTTTTCAGAAAGAATTCGAAGTCCTGATCAGAGCTGCAACCCCTCAGTAATATTTGTGGTTTGCTTGTTTCTTCCATTTCAGGCTTTCCCAGACAACGCGGCGCGGCGGGAAGTGGAGAGCCTGCCTGCTGTCTGCATCAACAGTGGCTGCACCTGGAAGGGAACCATCAAAGAGTACGAGGTACAGGCCGAGCCAGGCTTGGCACATCTGCATGCTTCTTTCCTCTCTTTTTGGGGAAGGCTCAGGGTGTTGCCCATGCTTGCTGACAGTGGGGAAAAGTTGTCAGCTCACTGTCAGCTGGAGAGGTTCCCTGAGTGAGAATTTGTGTGCCCTGCTGAGGGCACAGGCTGGACTGAGATCGGTTCAGGTTTGCTTGTGATCACAGGGATTTGCTTGTCAGCGTGTCCCTTCCATGATGGGAGCCACCTGCTCTCTGTGCAGCTCTTTTCTGCTATACAAGACTGTCAAGAAATTGCTGTGCCATTAAAGGGTTGTGAATTTCTCTGTATTTTGTGAACCTATACTTCTTCAGACTCCATCAGCTCACAGAAAGTGACCTGATCCCATTTCAGCTGTCTCCAGAGTTAGCAGGGCAGTGGGACTGGATGTTGGGTACTCTCTGGTTACCCATCACCCCAAGCTGTTCTGGGACACAAGGCTGCTGGACAGGATGGTTTTTCCAACTCATTTCTCCTCGAGGAGAGAGAGAAGAGATGCTACTACTAGCACCCACTGGCTTTTTAATCCAGGTTTTAGTTGTTGCTGTGGGTGCTTGGTCCATAGCATGTGAGTGTATGTGAAGCTTTTGGCTCCTGAAGGACAATTTTGTCATCCCTCTTGAAATGGCAGAACCACCACACAGGAGGCCTGAGATAAGAGGAGTACATTTTATTTCCCTCTAACACTTGCTCCAGATAAGGATCATAGCCTGGTGGTTCACAGAGCTTTGGTAGTGACTGAGATGTGTTTCAGGAACAGGTTTAACCTTGGTCTGTCCAGGCTAACACTGGGATCCTCTCGATGATGCCATTGCAAGGTGGAAGGAAGAAGCAGCAGCTGTGCATCAGGCCTGAGTGTTTTGTCCATACTGTTGAGCCTGTTAGCAGAGAGAGGCTTCTGTGGCTCTGCTTCCTTGTCCTGCTTTATGAGCCTTCTGCTGTGTGCTCAAAGTTCAGTCCAAGAAATGAGGATGTTGGTGCTAAATGGATCTGCTGCTCTGAGTCCCCATTTGTACATCTGTGAGAGGCTCGTGATGTGGATGTGGGACTGAAGAAGTGTCAGGTGAAAAGCTTAATACTCCCACAGCACAGAGTTTGGGCATTGCATGTCAGGGAACAGGGTACCCTGGTACTGAGGTTTCAGGTTCAGGCTGTGCTGGTGGTATCTAGAGATTGTTTGCTCCATGCTTTAATTTCTGCTGGTGCCCAGAAGTCCGATGTCTTCTGCAATGATTATAGTGAGGTCATCTTCATTATACTAAACCAAATTATATCTATCAGCAACTTCCAGTGCTGACTGTGCTGTGGCTGGTGAGCTGTGCTGAACTTTTTCTTCTGGTTTTAAAGAAAGTCTTAGTGTGTTCTTGCAGAGCTCAGCAAAAATCTTCAGCTGCCAAAGGTTCTCCCTATGCATTCTGACAAGTGTTTGAGTGCTTGAGTCCAGCCAGAGCTTCCACTGGGAGTTCAGAAGGGCAGCGACCTGTCCTGGGGTCAGGCCTGCAGGAACATTTGATGCCCCAGAACCTTGCACACAGCTGATGAAGACCTCCTGAATGGATGAGTCTGTGCCTTGTTTTCACTCTCCACCCGATCTTGCAAAGCCCCAGTTTGGAGTTTGCTGGGACAAAGGATGATTGATAGAGATGTGGCCCTGGAGCTGTGGGCTGTGGGTCTGTGGCACTCATCTTCCCTGCCAGGGGTTTTTGTGAGTCTCGGGGAGTCCTGTGTGGGGGAGCAGTGCTGGCTGCTTCCTCTCAGGGGCTGAGTCATCTCTCCTGCCTGCCCTGGTGGCATTCGGCCCAAGGAGGGAGGTTATTTTGTGCCCTCTCAGGAAAAGCTGGCTCTTTCCTAGGAACTGGTGGGAGGAAGCAGGGTCTGGCTTGTGTTATCTCCTCAGCTGCCTGCCAAAGAGCTGTGGCATTTAATCAGGACTGGCTGTACCCACGGTGCCAGAGCCATGTGTGTGGCTGAGGAGGGCTGGGAAAGGAGGCGTTGAGTGGCTGGATAGCCCGGAGCCTCTTGGTACCCTGGGCTGAGGTTAAACCCAGCCTGCAGGGCCACAGTGCAGAGCTGCCTGCTGCAGAAGAGCTGCATCCGTAGCTGCGCTCTGGGTAACGTCCTGCAGCAGCTCAGCACTCCCACTCTGGAAAGTCCCTCAGAGCTCTTTCTGACAGGACATGGAAAGTCCCTCAGAGTGAATTCACTGTTTGCTAATTTAAAAATCTTGTGTTGTGCTGAGAGAGGCTGCTCTCTCCTTGCAAATCAAGGGCTACTGTCACTTCTGGTTTGCTAATCTTATCAGGGCATGCACGGGAAAAAATGTTCTGCAGCTGGAAAGCTTAAGCCTCAATAAAAAGAGTAAAATGGATTTCAGTTTTGCTTTCTATTCAGACAGACTAAAGTTTGGCTCTCAAAGGGAAACACAAAACTGAATGAGTGCAGTCTGCTTGGGCATGACTTGCACTGCTGCTTCAAGCTGTGTGGACCATGTGAAATTTAAGTCTGGATTTATGGCTGCATTTTTTCAGAGTTTGTAAATATTTAGTGGCATTTGGATAAAGCAGTTTGTGGGGGGGCTGAAGGGTTTTTCCTTTTATTAGTGACCTTATTTCCTGATGAGTCTGTCTGCATGTACATTTGGAAAATCAGGCTGTGGGCATGAGCCTTTACGTTCAAGAGCAAAGAGTGAGGAGGGCTGCAGAAGCAGATTCGCCCATTAAAGCGAAAGGAAAAACCTCAAAAACGGTCCTGGTGATATCCAGGAGAGGGAGTTTGTGGTTCCTCAGCTCTGGTGTGTTTTTCCTCCTGCCTTACAGTACTTCTAGCTGCCCACATCCCTCTCCTGTTTATCAACATATCGTTGTCAGTTTTCATAAACGTTTTATTTATGCTTTTCATCCCACCAGTTCCCTTCCTGTGCTCTCCCCCAGGACTGGGATGGGAGGAGGGGGCTGAGGAGGGGTACACACGGGGTCAGCTTTGGCATTCCCCTTGGTTACCCTAGACAGGGGATTTAACTCAGCCCCCTTCAGCTGGAAACAGAATTAACTGAGACATAAGGAAATGAAATTGTCCAATTTTAGGAAGGAGAACTAAGTTTTAAGCTTAAACATGATATCTGTATTTAAACTGAGTTTTGTGGGGATCAGATGAGCTCAGCTCCTGAGGCCTAGCAACAGTCAGGTGTGGGAACAAGCTGGCTTAATCCATGCTGGAGGGAATGTGCTTTCCTTGAGTTTGTTGTCACTTTGGTTTTAGAGAGTTCTTTGTGAGTGAAACCTGGAAGGCTGCAGAAAGTGCAAAACTCTGAACCCAAGTGATGTTACTCAAAAGCCTGTGGTGTCAGAAAGGATGTCTGCAGCCCCTTCTGGGCTACATGGCTTCCTGGCACCAGAAGAACAAGACAACCAGGCATTCCCTTCTGCCCACTGTTCATACTTAGGAGATGCTGTAGAGCCCCTACTGCACCCTATCTTGGAAAAACTCCTTGAAAAGTGCTGCTGGGGGCCCTGAGCCAGGGGTTCCTCCTGTGCACTGTGTCATGCTCCTCCTTCCCAGCTGCACCCCAGGAATGCCCCAACAGGTTTTGGTGGTGATTTTCAGCTGAGGCTGAAACTTCATCTTCAGGGTTTTGCACATTGCTTAGAGGAGAGCTGTTGGTCTTTGAAGCTCGTTCACCTGTCTCCTGCTCCACAAAGTTGTACCTCAGTGTTGTGTCAGTGTTGTCTGTGTGGGGTACAACGCTCAAGGTGCTGTGGCAGGAACACTTGGTGCTGCTGTATCAGGGTGGCCAGCTTTCTCTGTAAAATCCAGTACAGCATTTATTGTCTTCTTCTGAAGGTTTTTGCTCCGAATTCTGGCCTGGTGGTGAAGTGCAGTTTGCAGCTAGCTCCGGCCTGACCAGCAGGACCAGACAATTTTCTGGTGAGAGAATTCCTGACTTGCACATGCAGGTGACCAAAAGGACCTGCTGCTTTTGGAAAAGGGTCAGACACACCTTTACTTCCCAGAGCCAGAGCTGAGGCCCACAAACACATCCCAGCCACACTTACAGTCCCCAGAGTGATTAATGTAGCTGGCTGCCCAGACATGAGGCGATTTCCCGTCCAAACCTGTGGTGGGTGGTAAAGCCACAGGGAGTGCCAGGGAGCCTGTGTGGGAGGGGGTTGGAAAGCCCCGGCTGCAGAGGGTCTGCTCTTCACTTCTGAAACCAGCTCAGCCTTCTTGTGGTGGCCCAAAAATTAATAGATTTGACATCTGTCCCTTGGAGAATGAAGAGCTGTAAGTCATGAGGTTTAAAGTGGAGGTGAGTGCTAAGTGTGCCTTACGCTGTGAGGAAACCCCTCACCATGAATACAGCTGGGGGAGTCGTGGAGGGATTTGGAAAAAACATCCTGGAGTGTGCCACCACTTCATGCTTGTTCTTAATTGAAAGCAACCAGGAGTGGCAGAACCTATTTTAGAAAATGGCAGAAAACCTGCTGCTGCTTCAAAAGGATTTTGTACTCTCCTCTGCCCTAAGAAATCGCCCTTGTCTTCACACTTGGTGCCTGAAACACTGCTGTGGTGTCCCTCTGCCAGCAATCCCCAAATCAAACCTTTGTCTGATCAGCCCTAACAGCTGATGAACAAAGCTTCAACACTGAAAAGAAGAGTTCCTGGCCTGGGTCTGAACAGAGGTGTGAGTCAGGCCCACAGGAACCCCCAGAAGGCTTTTGCTGCCTTTTGTCCTCACTTGAGTGGGCACCAGGGCACAGAGCAGCAGTGAGGCAGTGTTGGGTTTCCATGCCCTCACTGCCTGCCCAGCTGGAGCCAACAGTACCTATTGATGCATACTTCATCTTTGGTTTTGACAGTTTCTTTGGAGTTTGAATATTTGTGAAGCCAAGTGAACTTGCTTGGATCTGTCAACAGCATGTCCCAGCAAGGGAGAAGTTTGTGTCTGGCATCAGCCTGTGTGATGGTCTCAAAAAGCTCCCATTCCCATTTGGCACTGGGAATTACAGACTGGGTTCCTGCTTTCCAGCCTCGTGTTGCTGGGCTCCATGCAGTAGCATGTGGTCACCCTGTGCCTGGTAGCCCAAGTCACCTGTGTGGGGAAAGGTTCGAACAAGCCTGGCATAGAACCAGCTTAGGACTTACCTGGCAGGAGGAGCTGCAGCACAGAAGGGCATGGGGACTTCAGAGGAGCAGGGAAAGCACCTGCCTTGTGTGGCTCATTCCCATCTTGCAGGCTCTGGGGCCCCTGGGGAACTGACAGAGGTGCACAAAGCAACGGATGCTTCTTAGCACAAAGGATTCAGGTTCCCTCAAAACTCTGTCTTTTACACTGGAGATCCATTTTCAGTGTTTTCTCTACAGTTCCATGGGCCTACCCTTTTCCTTGTAGCCAGGCTACCATGTCCAAGGAGTGAAGTGCTGCAGATGGCAGTGCTGGGGCTGGAGACCACCCTAGCCCTGATAGCCACTGCTGTGCCCTGTGCCGTGGCAGCTGGTTTTCCTCTGCCATCCTGGTAGTTTTGCTTCCTTCTTGTTGCTCCCTTCCAGCTGCCAAGCCTTTGAACTGTCTGCTTATGGTTACTGTTGCTGTGCTAGGAGGAAACTAAGGGAGTGACTTTCCAAAGGTTTCAAAGACCAGGAGATTTTGCAGGAGAGCTGCAGCATGCAGCTCACTCTGAGCCTGTCTTGCTCTCCCTTGTCCCTCTGCCAGCCCTGCCCTTTGCTGTGACCTTCCCAGAGGCTCTGGTAGAGGTATCTCACAACAGCTGCTTCAACAGCGGCATTTCCCAGCTGCCTGCCTTGTCCCTTTGCTGGAGAGGGAACCCAGTATCATGCTCATGGATTCCTGACATGGTTACAAGACCTCCAAAAAACTGGACCTGTGTGGATGTGGCAGGTGATGAGCTAAGCAGCCAGGCAGCAGGGGCATGTCCTGCTCTGTCACCAGGGTATGGAGTTAACGATTTCCAGCAGAAGCCTCTTCCAGAGTTGAAATCAAATTTAGCGATGCCCTGAGGTGAAATCATGATCAAATTAAACTGCAGTTTTCCCTCTTGACTGCGGGAGAAGTGGGAGGAAGCAGCTCATCCTGGCATTGCGTAGAACCAGAGAATATCCCAAGCTGAAAGTGACCCACAGGGATCATGCAGTCCAGCCCCTGTCCCTGCACAGACCCCCAACAATCCCAGCCTGGGCATCCCTGGGAGCGTTGTCCAAACCCTCCTGGAGCTCTGGCAGCCTTGGGGTCGTGCCCATTCCCTGGGGAGCCTGGGCAGTGCCTGAGCACCCTCTGGGGGAAGAACCTTTTCCTAATATCCATTCTAACCCCGTTCTGACACAGCTCCAGCCATTCCCTTGAGTCCTGTCACTGGCACACAGAGCAGAGATCAGAGCTGCCATTTGTGAGGAAGCTTCAGAGCACAGTGAGGTCTGCCCTCAGCCCACTTAGGAATGATCACTGTGTGCTCCAGGGATCAGCTGCCCTTACTAAAACCCTCTTTTACCTCTGTATGCCTGGAACTCCCCTGCACAGCTGCAGTGCAGAGTGCTGCCCTTGCTGTCCCAGATGAAACTGCCTCATCCTGCTGCCAGAGTGCCCAGAGAAAAACTTTGTCTGCAAGTAATGCAAATGTAAAAAATGTACAGCTTTTCTGCTTTGCTGATACTGGGGTGGGAGATTCCCAGTGCACATGGGCAGCTCCATTTGCCAGTGGACCTGCAGGCAGAGAGGAGAGCTCAGCACCTTTGAGCAGCCTGGAGAAGAGAAGGCTCTGGGGAAACCTCACTGCAGCCTGTAACTGCTTAAAGGGCACTTGTAAAAAGATGCAGAGAGACTTTTTACATGGACAGATAGTGACAGGAAAAGAGGGAACAGTTTTAAAGTAAAAGAGGAGATTTAGATTCGATGTTAAGAGGAAATTCTTCCCTGTGAGGGTGGTGAGGCCCTGGCACAGGTTGCCCCGAGAAGCTGTGGCTGCCCCTGGATCCCTGGAAGTATCCAAGGCCAGGTTGAATGGGGCTTGGAATGACCTGGGATAGAGGGAGGTGTCCCTGCCCATGGCAGCGGGGTGGAATGAGATGAGCTTTAAGGTCCCTTCCAACCCAAACCATTCCATGATTCTGTGGTTCTATGATTTCCCTCACGCACAGCCCCTGACTCTGATCCTCTCAGTTGCCCTGGTCCTTCCATGGACAGTGGTGTCTGATTTTCCAGCCTTTCCTTTCAGAGAATGGCCTGTCTGATGGTGATGGATGATGGGCAGGCTTCTGTGGGGTCATGTCACTGTTTATTATTAGGGAAAGAAATTGATGTGTGGATCAATCAGCGGCTTTGGTTGTAATTGAGTGGGAAGAACCAGGTGTTGCTGAAGGCTGTTAACTGCCCCATTTGATTTTCCTGCTTCTGCTGTTGGATGCTGCAGGCTGGTGTGTGCCTTACTGGGTGGACCATTCTCTTCCAGCTCCACTTTAATTCTTGCATGGCTGTCCCCTCCCTCTGATGTCTGTCCAACTTGATTTCCACTCTGGTTCCCTCTGGGAGAGTGCCTGCTCTTGCCTAGCCCCTCTCAGAGCCATGGCTTTCTAAAGCTCCCAGAAACCTTCCAAGCAAGTGTCTGGATGTCAGTGGTGCTTATCCCTGTAGCAGAAGCTACAGCTGTGGGTTTGGGAAAGATATAAACAGGAGGATTGCTCCATTGCTGGGGGAGTGGAGTGTGGCAGATCAGGCTCGAGTGCCAAG
The DNA here is from genome assembly GCA_017589585.1 of Phylloscopus whistleri. Taxonomy (NCBI): domain Eukaryota; kingdom Metazoa; phylum Chordata; class Aves; order Passeriformes; family Phylloscopidae; genus Phylloscopus; species Phylloscopus whistleri. The sequence goes on from JADMLD010000860.1 coordinate 1,834,267, forward strand.
CCCTGGCTCCAGGGTGGGTTGGATTTCTTCCAGCAGTGATACCATCCATCTCTGTTTTGACACCCACGTGGGACGAGAGGAACAGGGGTTTCCAGAAGAGCCTGAAACTGTTTATACAGAAATGTTTGGATCTGTGCTGGCTGCAGCTTCTGGGTGTCTTTAACCATTTACATACAGAACACTTGCACTTTGAGCTTAGCAGGGCTGGTTTCCTTCCCATGCTGCAGGCAGGGCTGCCCACTCTTGGGCATTGTGGTGCAGAGGGGAGTTAGGATGGAGGATAACTGCTGGGAGGTGGGGAGTGTGGAGAGGGTGGTAGTTTCACACCCAGCATGCTGGCATGGGAGACCATAAGTTTAAAATACTCACTTTTAAAATAGTTGCCTCTGCAGTGAAGTTTCCTTCTTTCATCCAGACCATCTGTTCTGCCAATGCGTTGTAGGTCATGGGGTAGATGTTATCGGGTATTTCTGGAACATGAGAGCAGTAGGTGGGTAGAAGAAACGGCTCAGCCCCTCTGAGTGAGTGGGATAAAGGCAGGCACTTGGCCTCCTCCTCCTCTGCAGGCAGCAGCATCCATGCAAGCAGCGTCCGTGCGGGCAGCAGTGCCCCCAAACCCTCCTGGGATCCCCTGGCCGGTCATCTCTCCAGGGACACACAGTGAAGCTCTGAGCTTAAGTTACTCACTTAAAGTATAAAAAGGAGAGAATGACCAAGAAGCTGGAGTGGAGCTACTGCTGGTTTCACTTTCCACTTCCCAGTGTGTGACAGGGTGAGGTTTGTACATGTTCCCTCAGAAGGCAACAGAGATTCAATGTGACAAAGTTTTCAAACATCTGGTTTCAGATGGCTGCATTAGAAATGCTCCTTATTGGATTTTTTTCTGTCCCTACCATGGCAGGAGACTTCAGTGCTCTTATCTTTTAATTTGAGTTTTGATCTGCATATTCATGGTGTTTCCAATGCCTTTTTTCAACTGGTGGGTGTATAACAAGAAGATTTAAGCAGTGTGGAAATGGCATAGAAGCAGAGGCATGTTCCAGCATTCCATTTAGCCAGAACTGTTGCCCAAGAGTCTGCTGAGGACAGAGGATCATGTTACCCTGGTCGGTTGTTCAGCCTCTCTGGCCATCACCCAGCCCTGACTCTGGCTGAAGGAGCAGGTGTTTGTATGCAGGGACTGGTAAATGAAACAGTTTTGAAATATTTTTCTTTCTGGTTGAAAAATGGCATTCTAATTCAAATGTGAAGATACAATCAGACAGCTCAGCCTGGTGTGTGATGAGCTGGCAGGGGGCCTGTGCCTCAGCTGACTGATAACCATTACAGTGGAAAAATTACCCAAATTATCCTGCTGAGGTAGTGGCTTGCTCCACTCAACCTGCCTCAATGTGTCTTCTCCTGGCAGAGCCATAAATGGAGTTTCCCGTTGATTATCTTGGCCATCAAAGCAATAATTTGATCTTTTAAAAAAATCATTGTAGCAGCTTTTAAATAGAGGTTGAGGCTGTGTAGGTGCCCAAAATTGGGGTAGCCTGGAGGTCACAGGATGAGTCAGCAGCTCAGAGGGATCAGCGTGACCAAGGTCTGAGTGTAGGTTGGTAAATCCAACGCTTGGCTGTAATAAGGTATAAACCCACCCCCATGGGATTGTGCCCATCACAGAACCTCCCTGGGGCTTTTATTTGAGGACAAATATCTCCTGTACATTCCTTCACAGGCTCATGATGAAGTCTGCCCTGAATTCCCGCTGACTTGTGAAGGCTGTGGGAAGAAGATTCCCAGGGAGAAGGTATCCGTCTGACCCTGTGCCGCGGGGGTATTTGGTGTCCTGATGGGCTGAGCTTGGCATTCTGGGAGCAGGGAGGAACAGAGTCCATTAGGAAATGAGGTGGGGAAAACAACTGAGTGGCAGCTGCTGGTGTGGATGTGAGTTTTCCATAAGGATGGGTGCGAGGGAATGTGGCTCAGGGGCACTCTGAGGTCAGCATTGGTGCTGCCACTGCCACCTCCCTTGGAACCATGTCTAGGGGCAGAGCCTCTGTGGGAAAAGCACACTTATGGGTTTATGTTCTGTGTAGAACAACTGCATCAACCACTGCTGCAATTTTGGAAAGAGAGCCCATCTCCAGCTCTATCAATTGATATTTAATTAATCATCTAATGGAATCCATGCTTATAGCATCTCCAGGTTGCTGTCTCCTGGAACAAAGGCTCAAAAGTCTGAAAAATTCAAGTTTTGGGAAACATTTTCAAAAAGAGCATTCATCTGAAACCATCTTGCCTTCTACAGGCTAATACTTCTAGTAGCAGTGTTGGAAAAAGCCCTTTAGCAGGGCAGGGGAACAGGCAGCAGAAAGAGGAGCAAAACAGTTCTTCCAAATGGGTAGCATAAGGAGGGGGTGGGAGTGCAGCCCACCTTATCTGCAGGCTGGGGTTTGGGCTACAGCCCGGCTTATCTGCAGGCTGAAGCCCAGGAGGGAGCCAGCTCATGGGGTCCCCATGGGTGATCTACCCTGTGTTTAAATATTAACTCCTGGGTTTATCTCTCCAAACTCTTGTTGATTACTTGCTGTCCTGTTAACTCTGAGTAACCCAACTCGTTACACAAGCCAGATGGATGTAGAAGCCTTTAAAAAAGTGGTTTAAAAAGTGGTTTTTATCGACATCTGTTGCAGCAGATGTAGGAGTTAAGTGGGGAGGGAATATGGTGGTTGTTCAGAACAGAGCTCTGGTATCTGATGGTGAGGGGTGTACTAAACCCAAGCTGAAGCTGTGACAGTGCTTGTTGGATTAATCATGCACTGTGTGGGAACATGAACAAGTCATCTCAGGGGTTAGTGACACCTCTCTGCAGAAATGTAATGCTGGGGATGGAGGTAAAAATACCAACCTGTAGCACGTCCTGACCAGAGTTGTGTGAAGTGTGAAATGTGCCCTTGTTTTATGGGGTTGTTGCCTATGCCTCCCGTTCCTCAGCCCTCAGGGAAGCTCATTATTCTGCATCCACAGCTTGTACCTGTAGCCATTGCTTTTTCTCTCTTGCATGTGCAGGTGAGCAGTGAGACCTCCCAGCCATCAGGAGAAATTAAAGATTTCTTCAGGGGTCAGGGCTGTATTTGTATTCCAGTGAAAGTCACGTCTGATGGCAGGCAGAGCCCAGGTTTAGTGGGCACTGTGGCAGCTGGTATTAGCCACAGCTAGGGCATTCTTCAGCTTGGCTGCAGTTTCCCAAATGTCAGTGGGATGGAAAGGGAACACTGGGGACACGTAAGATCTAACACTGCCTTCCTTCCTGCCTTTCTAGTTTCGGGACCATGTGAAGACATGTGGCAGATCCAAAGTACCTTGCCGGTTCGAGGCTGTGGGCTGTGCCGAGGTGGTAAGGGCTCCTCTCTTGGGTTCCCTTGGGGCTTTTCAGTCCCAGCGTTAGAGTTCACCTGCAAAGTGCTGTTCCCAAACTGTCATATGTGTTTACCTTCAGGTATTTGATTAAACCCATTGCACATGGAGCTTCATATCATCTGCTGTACAGAGTCTGGATGTCCCAGGTGTTTCCTTCCTGTGGAAGGAAATCTCCTCCTACTTTAAGAGCATCTTAAGTGCTTTGGGACTCTGGTGATTATGCTGCTTGCAGGGGGAATGGCTTCACACTGCCAGAGGTCAGGTTTAGATGAGATTTTTAGGAAGTAATTATTCCTTGTGAGGATGGGGAGGCCCTGGCACAGGTTGCCCTGAGGAGCTGTGGATCCCTGGAAGTGTCCAAGACCAGGCTGGATGCGGCTTGGAGCAACCAGGTTTAGTGGAAGGTGTCCCTGCCCAAGGCAGAGAGTGGGATAGGATGAGTTTTAAGGTCTCTTCGAATCCAAGCAACTGTGTAATGACTTGTGATTACAGTGATTCTGTAAACGAAGAACTGGGGCCAGGCCATATTTCTCTGTGTCACTTAGTTTTTGCAGGTCCCACTGGTTCATATAAATCCCTCCTCCAGGGGGTTATGTGAGGCTTTGTCCTTTGTTGCTGTTAGGTACATCTGACAGAGCTTTTCTGGGAGGGGTTGGAGGAAGGCAGAGCAGACCAGTACAGCTGGGGGAAGTGTTTAGCATCCCTCATTGTACATGATTTGAAGAATTTCTGAAACAAAACAAAAACCCACACCACCCCCACCAAAACACATTTCTTAATTATTTCTTTGTTTTTCCCCCCCTATAAATCATAAATTTAAAGCTGATGTTGTGATCTGGATAGGAGGAATTTCTTCTCTGGATGGTGACAGTGTAAATTGCACATGCTGAATGGGGGATGTATTTCTCTTCATGTAGGTGGAAAATGAAAAACTCCTGGAACATGAAAGGAAGTGTTTGGCAGAGCATCTCTACATGCTGCTGAGCTCTGTGCTCAGCCTCAAGACTGGTGCTGAGGACCCAAAACCCCTTCCTGTCCTTTCCTCAGCACAAAACAGCTCCCCACTGCTGGCAGCAAACTCACTGTGCTCGGAGTCGGAGCTCTCCCGGTCCCTGGAGCTCTTGGGAAGGTGTGAGGCCCTTGAGAGGAAAACAGTGACCTTTGAGAACATTGTCTGTGTGCTCAACCGGGAGGTGGAGAGAGTATCCCTGACAGCTGAAGCCTACAGCCGCCAGCACCGGCTGGACCAGGAGAAAATTGAAACGCTGAGCAACAAGGTGTGTAACTGCTCACCTGGGCTTCCCAGTATTCCCAGCAGAGGCTCTTTCCTCTTTCCATTCTGTGTCATGAGCTAGCAGAGCTTCACCACCCAGCCCTGAAACTCCACAAATCTGAAGACAGAACTAAAATACCCTTTGTGCCTATGTCCAATCCTCAACAGCTCCCTGGGAAAGCTGGGAATTTAACTGACCTGTGTAAAATATCGGATCTCTGTTAATTATTAAGCTGGGCAAGATACTGAGGGGTTCTTCCTCAGCGAAGTTTTCTGACAAGAGCTAGAGCACCCAGAATTTCACTGCATCTCCTTGCACGGCATCTCAATGAATCTGTGGGGCTGCTCACCTTCCAGATCTTTCCAAAGGAGTGCTGCCTTTGCCAAAGGAGTGCCATCAGTGTTGCTGCCTGCAGCAAGAGGCTGGAGTTGTGAAAGAGCTGCCTCCACCAGTCTGCTCCAGCACAGTCCCTGTGGAGTGCTCCTAGTGTTCCTGGCACTTGGAGCTGTGCAGTTTGCAGTGTACCTGTGCTCTCTAGGCAACTGATCTGGTGTGACCCGGTGTGACCTGGCAGGGACAAACCCTTCAGAGGGTGTTGGTTCTTTTCTTTCTCAATTTAGTTTTGTCAAAATGCTGAGTTATTGGGGATTTTTTTCCCCATCCTCACTTCTGCTGCTCAGCCAATGGAGCAGCTCCTTGGAAGGAGTTTTACATTGGCTACGGGAAGGTTTGCAGCTCAAGCTGTACCAATGGATCTTCTCCAGAGTGACAGGGTGCAAAAGGAAGCTTCAGTGAATTGGCTTATGCTGCTCGATTTCTCCCTCCCGCACTCCCTGTCCATTCTGGAGAAAGTCTCTCACTAAGGAGCAGCCCTGAGGGGATGCCAGGGTCTGCTGGGGTTTGCCAGCTCTCCCAGGCCCCAGAGCCCGTGTGTTTCTAACCTGCACCGTGTGTCCCGCTGAGCAGGTGCGGCAGCTGGAGAGGAGCATTGGGCTGAAGGACCTGGCCATGGCTGAGATGGAGGAGAAGATCCGCAACATGGAGGCTTCCACCTATGACGGCGTCTTCATCTGGAAGATAACGGAGTTTGCCCGGAAGCGTCAGGAGGCGATAACAGGCCGCTCTCCTGCCATCTTCTCTCCAGGTGTGCAAAATCCCCAGAATCTTTTGCATCCCAGCTGGGTGTGGGTCTTGTGGCAGGTCCTTTGCTTGGGACATGCTGCCAAGGCCAGGCTGAGAAAATCAGGCCGAGGACAAAAAATATTCCATGTGGAAGGAGGCGTTCTGTCTTGGAGAGTGAAGCAGGCAGAGCAGTGCTGTTCCAAGAGGGAAGAGAGGGCTGAGAGGAGAGAGGTGCAGGCTGAGAGGAGATGGGATGAGCAAGGGAATTGGCTGTAATTGTTTGGTTTGCATTAAATATAAAGGCAAGGAAATACCGGCTGATATCTGTGTTAAAGAAAAGGAACTGGAGTTACTGCTTGCAGTATTGAGGACAGAGTGATTGCCACAGGGTTTGGCAAAGGGCAAAATCTTGAGTTTAAAACAGCAAATTGTACAAGGAAGGTTCATTCAGGGCCTGACCCGGGACAAGCCAGGGTGAAGCCCATCAGTCTTGGGGGAAGGGGGTTGGCCTTGCTGGGTTCTTGCTCTGCTCCTTGCCTGGGCCAGGGAGAGCAGGATTCCCAGCTGCCTTGTCCATCTCCCTGGCTACTCCCACCACTCTGGACCCATCCTTCCTCCTGTTCCTCTATGGGTTTTACATTCACAGGGTGAAGGGAGTGCTGAGAAGGCCCAGAGAGGCAGTGGGGATGTTCTGCTTGGACTAGCAAAAGGGTCATCTGTCCTCAGAGCCTTGGGGTGAAACACGTGGGGAGGAAGGAGCAGAGGAAATGAGCTGGCGATTGCCAAAAGGGACACAGTGACAAAGACCCGATCCCTTGCTCCTCACCCTGTGGAAGAACACAGTGTCTCTGCTATTCATGGTCTGCCTGTTGGGAAAAGCGCCAAGTCCTGCAGTAAAATATTGACTGTGACCTCTGATCTCTGCCTGTGTCCACTGAGCCTTGCCAGTCCCAGATGCCCTGCTCTATGCCACTGTGGGAGGGTGACTTGTGGCAGGTCCCCCTCCAAGCTGTGACCCCACACAGGTCTGGTGTCACACCACAGGCATTCCCAAGACTGCTGGGGAAGGAAAGTGCCTGAGATCCCATCCCAGCCGTGCCCAAGCCATGCTGTGGGGATCCAAATGAGAGCTAAAGCTCACTTGCTTGAGTCCCTGCCACGACTAGAGGCACCAGCTCACAGCGGGGGTGCTGAGGGTGCTCTGCCCCCAGCCAGGTGCTTTATCAGGGGATTCGCTCCTGCTCACCAGTGTTACTGCCATGAATCACAGCTCCTTCAGCACTGGGGTGCAGGAGGATTGGCCCAACTCTGTGGCAGATTTCCCCTGGCAGTGAGGGAACAGCCAGGGGAATAGCAGCAACTGCAGCCATGGCAGCAACTGCTCTGTGCACAGCATCTGCTCAGGCCAGGGGCTGCGCTGCCTGTCCTTCGGCTTTGCAGACCACCTCTGGTGCAGCCCAGACCTGGCTCCTCCCAGACTCCAAACTTAAGAGCCCTCAGAGTTCAGAGAGTTCTGCTGGTGCCAGACTGTGCTGCGTTGGACTCTGACTGTGCCTGTTCCACACTTCTCTGACAGCTTTCTACACCAGCAAGTACGGCTACAAGATGTGTCTGCGCGTGTACCTGAATGGGGACGGCACTGGCCGCGGGACCCACCTGTCCTTGTTTTTTGTGGTGATGAAGGGACCCAACGACGCGCTGCTGCGGTGGCCCTTCAACCAGAAGGTGGGTCTGGAGCAAGCCTGCTGTCTCCAGCCATGGCCTGTCTGGTTTGGCACCCACTTGATCTTCTCAGCACTGTCACTCTGGGCCGCTTGGCAAGGCAGAGGAAGGGCTCTGTGTTGGCTGCCCTGGGGGTTCTCTAAGTGGGCTGAGAGCCTGGCTGTACTGTGGGGCAAGGGGGTGACATGGGAGGTTTGGGACCCCACAGAGCCTCTGCAGGAGTTGAGGGCAAAGGGAAGGCTGTGGTGGCCTCAGAGCTCGGGGACAGTGGGTGCTCACTCCATGTCAGGAGCTCAGATCCCAGCTCCTGGGCACTGCAGTTTTATGGAACACACAGAGACTGAGTGAGCAGGCACAAGTGGATGCAGAGAGGACAACAGCCCTTACTCAGGGAAATACCTGTGTGCAGTGTTGGTACTGAGAGCAAGGTGTAGGTTTTCAGTCAATCTGACAGGCCTGTGCTGCCACTGGGAAGTTTCCAGTGATAGGCAGGATGTGGGGATATGGAAAATTTCTACAGGACATTACTGAGGTGATGTTCTCTGCTGGTCCCACTCAGAGGCATTTCTCCGATTTGCAGGTGCGCAGGGTGGCTGTGGCTGCTGGTATCTGCACGTCACTGGGCTGGGCTTCCATGTGTCTTTAATTCAGCCACTCCCCTATGTCTTCACCTTTCCCCACAGGTCACCCTGATGCTTCTGGACCAGAATAACCGGGAGCACATCATCGATGCCTTCCGCCCTGACGTCACGTCCTCGTCCTTCCAGCGCCCTGTCACGGAGATGAACATTGCCAGTGGCTGCCCCCTCTTCTGCCCCGTGTCCGTCATGGAAGCCAAGAACTCCTACGTGCGGGATGATGCCATCTTTATTAAAGCCATCGTTGATCTCACGGGCCTCTAACCCTCCTGACCTCGGAGCACTGAGCGTGGAGCCAGCACTGCCCAGGGCATCTCCTGCTTGTGCTGCACTTCAGGCGAGTCTCAGAGCAAGAGGAGGGGGCACGGAGAAGGGAAGAGCCCTTCCTGAAAAGGGACCTTTGCTCTGAGTGGAAACAAGGTGTCTGATGGGAGCCCTCTTTCCTGAGTAGAGGGTTGGGTGGACACTGGCAGGCTGTGGGATATGGAAGATTCCCTGCAGGGACTTGGGTGTCTGAACTGCTGCTGTCTGGGACTCAGTGGAAACCAGTGCAGCCCTTGCTCTACCAGTTCAGCCAACATCCACAGATCTCTGTAGTAAAACAGCCGTTTGACCTGCCTGAGCTCCACCTCCTGTGGATTTTGGCTCAGCTGTCTAGGATTTCCCTCTGAGATCTCCGTGTTCCTGGAAGTTGTGTGCTTTGGAGTGCCATGGCTCTGCACTGCTGGTTGCTCCACACCTGAGAGTAAAGGAGGGCGTGTGACAGCTGCAGTGCCAACTGGGCAAGAGAGACATAGACTGGTTTGATGCTGTTGGTGTGTTAGGAAGGTGCTGAGCCCAGCTGCAGGGCAGGGGAGCCCTGAATCCAGCCCTCGCTGGGTATGTGATGGATGGTGTGTGCTGGAGTGTGGAATGGGGCAGGAGGTGCTGCTGCCCAGGAGGAACCAGGGGGCAGCACCAGGGATGCCTGTAGGGAGTGAGAAGTGAATCTGCTGTGGAGATTGTCCGTCCTGTGCCAGGAGAGGAGGGTGGCACAGTTCGGTGTGCACCCTGAGAGCCCCAAGCCCTGTCCCCCTCTGCCCTGTGTGCCGAGCAGCGCTGGGAGGGATGGCTGCTGTGCTGGGAGCTGTCTTTGCTCATAAGCAAAGGCACAGGCTCTGAACTGGCTTTGCTCCCATGGTGGGACAGTTCCACCAGCCTGCCCAGGGCTCCTGCTGCTGTTGAGCTCCACGTCCATCTGTGGCCATGCTGCTGTGTCTGTCTGGGCACTGCCACCTCGGGCTGTGGGATGTGTACTGTCTGCCCATGCAGTGGGCACTGCTGGCCAGCCCCTGCCCTCCCACAGAGCCTGCACTCACCAGCAGCAGCTCTCCCTCACTGTCCCTCCCTATCCCTGAGCTCAGGAGTCGTGAGCCAGCTGGTTCCAGGTGACAGCCCCCTGGAGCACTTCCTCCACTAGACCCCACATTGAACCTGCAGCCACCTGGGGGCTGGAGAAGTGAAGTGTGCTGTCCCCTTTGTGTCCCTGGGCTCCTTTTGTATGGGCAGCACAGGTTCAGCAACCATGAGAAGGTTTCTCTTGGTGTTACTGGGGAAGAACTAGCTGCCACATCCCTGCATAGTGCCCTCTGCAGTTTTGTTGTGGCCATGGGTAGCTCTGGATGGGCCCTGATGCAGGGTGCACTAGAAGCTTTGTTGCCTCCTTTGCCTGGGCTTTCCACACCCCTGTCAGTGGCTGAATGTGCCCCAGGAGATGTTTTGTTGGTGACAGGAGCCAGCTGTGAACACTGCAATGATTGGGGCCCTGGCTGGCTCCTGTGCAGATCCTCGGGCAGCGGGGCTGGAGCGTGGTCACCCTCCTGCCAGGGATTGACCCTCCACTGCCAACAGTTCCTGCCAGGTGCCCAGCCTGGCTCTGATGGCTGCAGAGCCTGCCAGGCTTGTGGCCTGAGCACACCTTGGCTCTGGCACAGCCACTCTAAGGGGTCCAGAACACCATCAGGCTCTGCCCTGCCGATCCTGGCTATCCCCCCATGTGCTGGCACTGCCCTGGCCTGCCTCTGGGGCTGTTTGGAATGTACCTGCTGCTGCTCAGGAACTTAGGGGTTCCCAATGCCCTGCAGGCTGAGCTGGACCCTGGCCCAAGCTGAACCTCGTGCACCCATGGCTGCTGTGCTGGCCAGGGGCTCTCCAGACAGGTGCTGGGGTGCCCTGTGAGCCCTTTGGAATCACGGTGGCGAACCTCTCACACCTGTGTGTGCAGGGCCTGGGGACAGACCCAGCCCCTGCTCTTGGGGAGGGGGATGGAAACTGGTTACAGCACAACCTAACTGAGGTGGGAGAGGGGTGGCAGGACCCTTCCCTTTGTGCAAGCCCCCTCCAGCCTGTCCCAGGGGACAGACCATGCCCTATGTTGCTGCTCTCACCCTGTGCCTTATGAGGAAAATTCCAGGCTGCTCTCATCTACAGCAGCTCCCCAGGGATGCTTGGAAAAGCCTGGGAAGGGAGAAGAAGGTCAGCTCTGCTCATAAATCGCTGGGAATTAATGTTACATGGGGGGAGCTTGTTCTGTGTCGATCAGAATGTCTGCTCATGGGGTACTGTCTGCAGCAGGACTGGGGGTTCTGGCCAGGTAGTGCCAGCAGGGACTGTGGAGACCGTGGCTTGGTTGAGGCAGTCTGGGCTGCTTTCGGCGTGGGAGCTGGTGCTCCTGCCCCAGCACATGTTTGGAAGGCCAATGGGAGAGTCAGTGCTGCAGCAAAGCTCAGGCTGAGCTCTTCAGGCCACGAGGTTACTGCTGGAGAGGAAACATGGCCTGTCAGCCCCTCCTGCCGGGAGCTTTTTCCTCCCCACCCATCTCCTGCTGCTGACCCTGTCCAGGCCTTTTTTGGCTCTCCACGGCTCTGGAGCTGGCAGCAGGAATTGTTTAGTGCTGCAGGCAAGGGCCCAGCCCCTTCCTGGGCACTGCTCTGCCAGCCCAGCAGCCACACGGACAAACACAGGACACAAGCCACCTCTGGATTGTTGTAGGCTTTTTTCCCTATTGGCCACACCATTTCAGCCTGGCACTGTGAACTAAGTTTTTTTTCCTTGAGGGGGTAGTATGGTCAGAACCACTAATAAAAGCTGTTTGAACAGCATCATTGTGTATGAGCCAGAGGATGCTGGGCACAGCACGGGGAGGATTGCCTCGGGGTGGGAGGATTTCTGTGCTGGGAACTCTCCCCAGCTTCTGCCTCCCTGCAACAAGCTCCTCCCTCCCAAACAAGGAGGGAACAGGCGGGGCTGTGGTGGGAAGGGAAGGAGCTGGACTCTGGCTGCTGGAGCTCCACTCCACTCCAAAAAGGCCAGTGGGAGCCAGTGCAGCTGTGCTGGGTCCGTGGTTCCAGTGGTTCTGCTGCTGCTAAGGCAAATCCAACACTCCTGTTCCTGGGTTGTAACAGCTCTGAGCTCCTCCAGGCTGCTTTTCCCTCGCTGCTGTTGGGAGCCCAGTGCCTGCAGGATGCCTATTCCTGCCCCTCCCGAGCTGCAGCAGCCAGCCCAGGGAGGGACTAAACACACGTGGGGGCAGCAGCCTGCGGGCCTGTGCTCACTGTGTGCAGAAGAGACAAACACAAGGGATGGCCATGGTCACCTGTCCCCTGTGGGAAGCCCCCAGACCTCCTTCATAGCACAGCATGTGCTGCACCAGGGAGATGCAAAGGGCAGTGAGACGACTCTGGCACTGCAGCTCAGGAGGCTTCTGTGGCACAGGAATGCCAAACAGCACTGGAGGGCTCTGCTTACCTGTTCCTTGTTAGTGCTTGGAAAAACATAAATCCAAGAGGGAGCCAGCCCCTAGCTTGTCCTGGAGCCTGCAGTGTTCACTCCTGGCCGTGATGGACACTTGCTGTCCTTAGGCCATCCCCTGCCTCTCTCCTGTTGCTCACAGCTTTCTACCCACGCTCCCCGGCCCAGGGCAGGTAACCACAGGCTGGGCAGCAGCTCCTGCAGTGCCCCAGCCCAGCCCTGTGACAGTCCTGGCCTCAGCTCTGCCTCAGCAGAGCAGTGCTCGGAAAAACAAGCTCACATTGCAGAGATGCTTTAGCAGAGTATTTATTCAATGCCAGAGTGAAGAGCAAAACTCAGTACAAACAACACCTCAGTGCCTTGCACGCTGCTGCACCGAGCCACGGGTGGAGAGTTCACAGTTGGGGGAGGAGGGAGAGGCTGTTCCTTTGCTGTGTGACTGGACAGAGCGGGATGTGGAGCCTGTGTGCACACACATGAAGGAACCCCTCATTTCATGACAGAAAACCTGAGTTAGGGGGTTTTGGATGAAGCTGGAGCACAGCAGGACACAGATGCCGACCCTCCTGCTGCAGAAGCTGCTGAAGCCATCAGTGACAGGAGCTGCCACCTCCATCAGGTCTATCAGCAACCCCAGACTGGGAATGGCACAGCCTCCCCCTGCAGCTCCTTCCCAGCCCTGCTTCCAGGAGTGACAGCAGCTCCTCAGGGGCCCATCAGGCCAGGTCAAGATTAGAAGCTTAATTTTAGACTCTGATATTTGGGTACCTGCTACAGGGAGAGAAGCTCAAGGGACAGACAGTGAACACCACTGTGTCTGTAATAACTCCAAGTGACCGTCCCCACTGCCTGTGGGGTCCTGGAAGAGCTGACCCCTTCCATGGCAGGTCAGCCCCAGGGACAGGGAGCTTATTCAGCTGTTACTGCAGGCAGGAGGGCTCTGTCCCCATCACCTGCAGGTGAATGAATACCTGCAGCACCCATGGGTGCCTACACCTATTCATAGAGAACATACCAAGAGAACCTAAAGTGCCACGATTGGGTAGCATGGGCAGGAGGTAAGCTGTCCTTATGGGTACCCCAGAAAGGGACAGCAGATCCCCCACAATAAATACGTTCCCTATCCATAGCTTATTGAAGTGCTACTCAGAGGAAGACAGAGGCAAAGCCAGCACCATGTGACCACCAGCCCTCCCCCCTCCCAAGTTTGGAAACTGGTGATACCAATACACAGACCCTGGGGCCAGTCAGGCTCCCAGCCCTGGCCCTGCCGCCCCCTTACTGCCCCCAGTCCCTGCTGCCCTCCCAGGCAGAGGTGCCTTGGGGAGGAGGCACTTGACATTCCCCAGCAGCCAGACGAGTTGCCTGTGGAGCTTTGGGACAAACACACATTAATAAAACACCAATATTAAGAGAGTCCTGCAGTCAGGCAGCGCAGCTGCGCTGCGGCTCCTGCCAAGCACTCTGCAGCTGGCGGCGCCTGGTGGGGCTGGCCATGTCCTCAGCTCACACAGACCCACACTGGACGTGCCTCAGTGTCCCCTGAGCCCAGAGCTCACCCAGAGAGCTATGCCCAAGCAGCAATGCTGGTGAGAAGCTGTGGAAGCCCACCCTGCAGTGACCAGCTCAGCTGCTGCCTGACAGACCCACAGCAGGGCCCCAGCTCTTATGTCCTGTCTGAAGTCAATGCTTCAAGGAGGCGATTCCTGCTGCCAGGGCCCCTCCTGGCTCAGCCATAGGATCTGTGTGCCTAGAGCTCATCTCTGTGCAGGGCTCAGGGCTCTGTGAGCTCAGAAGGAGGTGCTGCAGTGAGAAAGCTTCAGGAGCAGATGTACCTGGGTTCAGCTTTTCTGGTTCATGAGCCAGGAGAAGAGCAGTTTCCTGGGCCGGGGCCTCCTGGCCTGCCGGATGCGCACGGCCCGTGGCGACCGCCACACTTTGATGGTGGTGTCATCACTGGCTGTCAGCAGCAGCTCCTGCTCCACTGGGCTGAATGCCACTGAGTTCACCACGTTGTCATGCTGCAGCTTGGCCAGGCAGATGTTGTAGTGCCGGTCCCAGATGTAGCCGTGTCGATCCTCTGCCCCACTGGGGTGGAAACAGTGGTCAGGGTGCCCCACTGGTTCCAGTGTCAGCCCAGCAGCCCCAACAGCCTGCCCTTCCCACCCCGTCCTTCTGCAGGGATAGAGCAGAGGGTATCCAAGGCCCTGTCTCCATGAGCTTCATCCTGCACAGGCAGCTCCCTCTGGGATCCAGGGCCCCTCAGCTCACCCCACAGCACCTGCAGCGCCAAGAAGGACATTTGCCACCTACCACCAAACCCCAGATTTATCCTTTCCTCAAGGATTTTACAGCAGGATATTTACAGCAGGACCAGGGCAGCCACCCTTTATCAGCACTTTCCAAGTCAGTCCATCTGTCCTTTCCAATTCCATTCCCTGCTCTGCTCCCAACACACAGTAATGTTTTGCTCACCTGGCCGTCCCACAGCAACAGCCCCAGGCCTTCCCCGATGCAGGACGAGGATCCTGCCCACCCCCTCACCTTGCTACGAAGTCCCTGCTGACATCCAGGAAGATGAAGAAGCACTCCTCGTTGGGCGTGTAGGCCCGGTGCGCGCGCAGCGCTCGCTTCACCTCCTTCATGGTCTTCAGGTCGAACACGTGCAGGTCGATCTCCTCGGCGATGGGCGGCGGCTGCATCGGGTCCGAGATGACGCAGTCCCGTGGCCAGGCCCGGCTGTTCACGTACAGGTACCTTGGGGAGGGCAGGCATGGCTTACCTGCACTGCACCACAGCTCACTGAGCCCCTGGCACAGCAGGGATGGAGCCTGCAGCCCAGCTCACTGAAATACAGGCTGAAACAGGGAACAGGCTGCTGCAACACCCCTGGCCATGTCTGCAAAGGACCACCATACCCGAAGGGTGATTTTAGGGGTCAGGTCACACCTCCCTAATCCCACTAAAACTATCTTTAAGGATAGGGGTGTCTTCTGGGCAGCATGTGAAGGGGAACTCTGCCCCCCTGCTCCATTCATGTGAGACCCCACCTGAGAGCTGCCTCCAGCTCTGGGAACCCAACACAAGGATGTGGAGATGCTGGACTCCAGAAAAGGCCACTGAGATGCTCCAAGGGTTGGAGCCTCTCTGGAGCCAGGCTGGGAGATCTGGGGGTGTTCAGCTTGGAGGAGAGAAGGATCCAGGGCCTAAAGGGGCTCCTTCCAGGGCCTAAAGGAGCTCCAGGAGGCTGGAGAGGAACCTGGGACAAGGGATGAAGGGACAGGACAAGGGGCAATAGCTTCCCACTGCCAGAGGGCAGGGATGGATTAAGGGTTAGTGGGAAGAAATTGTTCCCTATGAGGATGATGAGGCCCTGGACAGGTTGCCCAGAGAAGCTGTGGCTGCCCCTGGATCTCTGGAA
The DNA here is from genome assembly GCA_017589585.1 of Phylloscopus whistleri. Classification (NCBI taxonomy): domain Eukaryota; kingdom Metazoa; phylum Chordata; class Aves; order Passeriformes; family Phylloscopidae; genus Phylloscopus; species Phylloscopus whistleri. The sequence goes on from JADMLD010000860.1 coordinate 1,849,638, forward strand.
GTGTTCAAAGCCAAATGGACAGAGCTTGGAGCAACCTGGGAGAGTGGAAGTTGTCCCTGCCCATGGCAGGAGGGTGGGCATTAGATGGTTTTTAAGCCACCTTCCAACACAAACCATCCTAGGATTCTATGGATGATCTATCTCAGGAACAAGACATATTGGTGTAGGCAGCTCCTCCACTTTCAGAAGGAGCCACCCTGTCCTGAGCTGGCTCAGGAACACATTCCTGCCACTGCTGGAGGCGATGCTCAGCAGTTACACACCATCAGCACCGGGATCAGCAGGCACCCAGTCCATCCACCACAGGCACTTCATGTCCTGATCACCAGCACACAGAGCCCGTGAGCAGCTCTTGCCCACCCTGGCAGCTTCTGAAGGCCTCGGTGCTCACCGGTGGTCAGGGGAGAGGCCCATGCCGATGATGTGGCCGTGGATGTCGATGACATGATCCAGGGAGTCAAAGAACTCATCCGAGCGCCGCTCCTCCCCCAGCACCGGCCCTGCCGTCGTCATCTGATGGGGCAGGATCCTTTTAATCCCTGTGGGACAGAAAGCAGAGGGAGGCAGCTCCACAGGCTGCTGCCAGCAGGGCTGGGGGGATCCTAGCCCTCAGGGAGAGGCTAGGTGCAGCTGAGAAAGGAGAAGCAGCTTGCTGGGCAAGGTCTGTGACAGGGCTGCTGTCCTGGCCAGGCTCCTTCAGCTCTTCAAGTGAGCTTTGGGCCAGGACCTTGCCCACGAGCAACATCTTGGCACGTCCAACACCAGAAAGGGATATCCCAGTGCCTGTGGGCACAGCCAAACCTTGCCTCAGCCCATCTCTGGAGCACATGGAAGCTGTGTTGGCCCAGGAGACATGCTGGTTGTAGAAGGGTTTTTCTTCTAAATGATTCCCTGGGCTGGACCCATTCTCTGCAGTAGCCAGCCTGGAGCAGCCCAGCAGATGCACTGGCTGTGGCAGGGTTTTCCCCTGACACTGTCAAGTGCAGGTGGGGATCTGTCCCAGAAAGCTCAAAGAACAGACATTTAAACCCAACTGTGCTCAAGTGCTTTGTAGCTTCTGAACCTCCTGACTAAATGAGACAAGTGATGGGTCAAGCCCTGTCCCCTTCCAGCTCTGCAGAGATCCAAAACACAAACAGCTCCACAAATGGTCAATGCCCCATCCTCAACGGCTTCCCGGAGAACCTGTGAGCCTCAGTAGCTCCTGGGCACACACACACAGGCTTCATCCTCAGCAGGTCCAGGGGAAGCTGGAAGGTGGCCCAGCCTATCCCATCCCATTGCCCCTCTACAGCAATTGCTAAAAACATCTTTCATTTTAGCCCTCTCACACAGGTGAGCCCACTACAGCTCAATTCCAAGGCCATCCCTAATATCTCTGCTCCTGAGCCTGGGACCTTTGGGACAGGCCTGGTGTTCTTCCACCCCACTGGAGCTGCTCTTCAGCATCTTCATCCTCACTTCCACAGCACCATGCTCCCCATTCCAAACTCACACACGTGAGTCAGTGGGATGGGCTGCTCAGCCTGGAGCTAGCGTGAGAAACAGGAACTCAAGGATTTCAGGCTGGAGCAGCACTGCATAGAGTGGGAAGTGAACACAGAGTGAGCTCCTTTAGGTCCTGTGGGCACAGAGCAGGTGCACAGGGCCAGTTCTGTACACAAACCAAGGGGCGAACAACGCTGCAGTGACTCATGGTAGGAAAGGAACTGAGCCAGTGTCCAGCCCTCCAAGCAGCAGCCTATACTGCAAGTGCTGGCCACCAGCCAGGGAGTCACAGAGTTCAAAGGCATCACACAAATCCCTCAGTCCTGGGAGGCTGCGAAGGAATTTGGGAGCCCAAAGGCTCTGCCTTGGTGTGTGGCAGGTTGCAGTCTGCAAGGTGGCCTTGGCTCAGCCCAGCCCAGGGCTGTCACCATGGCTGTCTGCAAACCTAGCCCACAGGGAGGAGCATGGAGCAGAGCTCATTCAGTCCAGGTCATATTCCTAACTGAGGTGGGCAAAGACTAAGTTGCTTACAGCTCTGGAAACTGCCTTCCCCCGCCTTACTGGGCTGTACTGGTGTAGGACTATGTCATGGGAAAGTCAGGAGAGCAAGGAAACAAGGCTGTAACTGTGTGAGCAGTGAAAGGAACTGAAACAGTCTGGCTTCACAGCCATCTTGTCTGGGAACAGCTCCCTCCTTCCCCACACTCCTGGTCCCTTCCACCTCTCTGCTAGCTTTAGGATCTCTTGGCGAAACAGCCAGTCTACCTGCTCCTCCTCCCTGCTGAGGAGTTTCCCACAGGATTTCCTGTAAATTCAGGCTCTGCTAGACCTGTTGCCTTAACAAGATTGCCCGAGGTGAGAGCAAGTGACATCCTAACACAGCACAAGATCAACAGCCACAGCGTGGCACATGCTGCACCCACAGCCTGTTGTACCCCACTGGTACAATGGAGGAGGCTGCAACCTGCCCAGCACTGCTCACCACACAAACACTGGCTGGGGCAGTGAATAATCCCCTCGGAAACCTCCCCAGTCCCAAGTGTCTCAGTGAGGCTGGACACCCATGTAAGCGTGGTCCCACCCATGGCAGAGGGAAGGCAGGCAAGGGGCAGGGGCACTGCACAAGTGACTCACACATCAATGCCACGCTGCTCAAACCAGGCTTGCCCTGATGCTCTGTCTACTCCCATAAGAGAGCAGGACCGAGGTGCCTCAACATGCTCCTCCAAGGCAACTGCTGCCCTGCTCCTGCATCCACTGCTGCTCATGGCTGGTGTCCTTCACTAGAAGCACCTTCTCGCTTTTCTGCTCAGCCCTTGCCATGACTCTGGCCACGTGTGATGCTGGCAGCAACAAAACAACCCTCAGGCAAGTAGAGGAGGAGGAACTCCCCTCACTGATGGGGCCTCTAGAACCCAGAGCAAACTGCAGCTCACAGCTCACACCTCACAAACAGGCAGCAGAGAGACCAGGTCTTTTCCTGTCCCAAATCCCAAGCGCAGCTGCAGCCCAGGCCCCCAGGGAGCCCCAGCTGTCTCAGGCTCAGACCCAGCCTTACCTATCTGGTGTGGAGAGTAGGTGAGGCATCCTGTGGTGAAGATCAAGTACTTTGTCTTGCTGCTGCTGTCAGCGGGGAGCAGGTTTGGCTCGGGAGGTTTAGTTCTGTTGCGCACAAAGAGCTCAGCCACCTTTGTCTCCAGCTCTGTCTCGGTCAGGGCAGGTCTCACGCGGCCCTCCATGATATCATCAAAGAGCTGCTGCAGCCCCTGCTCTGCCGGCACGCCCCCGGCAGCCGGCAATTCCTGTACGGCTGCCTCCAGAGGCAGCCTGGCCTTGGCCTCTTCCTCCTCACTGTCACTGCCAAGATCAAAGACTGGGCAGGTGGAGGAAGCAGCCAGCTGCTCCTCGTAGTCCAGGAGCAGATCTGGGGAATCGTAGCGGCTGCAGTCAGCCACCATCACTGTCCGGATGGTGCTAGCATTCAGGTTCTGGATTTTGAACAGTCTCTTCACTACATTCACATTCTCAGACTCAATGCCCTGCAAGCAGAGGGGAGAAGTGAGCAGGAACCACCCCACATCACTCCCACAGTTCAAACCAAGACCTGAGCTAGTGCAGGGACACCAGCCCCCACAGATCCCTTCGCAGTATGTGTGGGGCACTGACACAAGAACAGGCCCCAGGCCTGCCAGCTCTACTGAGCTCCTTCCTGCTCTGGATGGAGACAGAGCAAGAGAAAACGTTCCTGCAGGCAGGCAGCAGTGGAGTGAGGAAGCATAGCAGCTGGGCAGCCCTGCTGCCACCGTACCCTGAGGTCATCACCTGGTGCTACCTGGTGCTCTACAGTGCAGGGCCAGGAGCTGGACTTGATCCTTGTGGGTCCCTTTCCACCTCAGGATGCTCTACATTCTATGATTGAAAGGATTTCAGGAACAGGTCTCTGTGATAAGCATGACGTGGAATCCCTCTGGCCCACACCAACCCTATGCTCCTGGATTGTGCTTGTACCCCTCAGCAGGGGCAGCTTGGTATCTGCTCCAGACACACAGAGCAGGTCCCTCTCTGCCTCACTGTTCCCAGCTGCAGCTGTACTCCCACACCCCTCTTATGGGCAAGGTCCTTCCTGGCCTCTCAGGGATGGAAGGGATAATGCTGGGGTAATGCCTCAGTGTAGCACAGAGATGTGGCTGTGGGAAGGGTCTCTGCTACCAGAGGATTTCACCTGGGGTCAGCATCTTGCTAAAATCACAAAACATGGGGATGTGCAGGTGTGACACTGAAACAGAGGCAAAATATGGGAAACACGACTGAGCAGCCCAGGTGCTAGGGAGTGAATGAGCAGTTTGAGGCCAGCACACTCAGCTCTCCAAATCTCACCACAGAATCAGAGACAGCAGCTGGCCCAAGAAATCTCAGCAAGGCCAAGGCAGGGCTGAGCTCAGCCTCCAGCTCCAGGAACACCCTGAACTACCAAGTGGGAGAAGGGCCGTTGCTGGGACACACGCCATTCTACAGCAGTCCCAAGCCCAGCTTCAGACTGCCAGGGACCTCAGCAGCCCTGCTGTTGGGCAATGCAGGCTGTGGAGCACTGCAGCCAACTCCTCAGCCTAATTAATGTGGCAAAAGTTAATGAGATCTGAAGGCAGAGTTAGAATATTGTAGTGAGTACCACAACACCAAGCGTGGAGGAACCTCAGGCAAGGGTTGCCCCAAGCTCAGGATCCTGAGGGCAAGTCAGAGGAGACAAACAGGGAGGACAGGAGGATTGAGCCATGCTTCCCTGCAGCTTTCCCTCCCCCAGGAGCCAGCAGGAAGCTACCCTGCCTGTGAAGCTGGAAGGAAGGCAGCTCACCTGGAAAGCATTGTTCAGCCATAGCACCGAGCAGGAGGTTATGCGCCCAATCCGATGCAGATTGCCTGAGATCAAGTTGGTTTCATTCAGCCAGCACCCAAACACATCATAGGGCTTATTCCTCACCCTGGAAAGCAGCGTGAAGTTCTCTGGAAGGGAAACATGAGGCAGTGACTTACAGCAAGAGCCCTGGAGAAACAATGTGGGACAAGGGAAATGGATCCAGGTCTCTGTAGGAGAGGCCAACCCCATCCAGCTCCCAGCCACTGCTGCAGAGACAGATTATTTCTCTTTTCTCCAGAGATGTGTGATGATACCTTGCACAAAGGAAACCAAAATAACAGGGCAGTGCACAGAGCCAGAGCGCAGAGCAATCCAACCTCCCACCCCTTCCCTGAGCAGGGCCCAGAGCAGGCCCTGGGGACAAGAACGAGTTAAACACAAACAGAATTTCCCTCCCACCCCTGGGGCTTGGAGCCTCTCAAGCCAAGGCAGCTGTGCACTCCTGATTCCTGCTACACTCCTGGTTGCTGGTACTGTGAGAGTGCACAAAGATGGTGAGATAACACAGTGGGGATAAGCCTCACACACAGAGCTGCAGCAGAAGTGAAAGAGGCTCAGGTGACAACACCTCAGAAAGCTCTCTGAGACCTAAGGGGAAGACTAGGGCCACAAAGGTGATCTGAGGGTTGGATCCAGCCACTCTCCTCTGGAGATGGGCTGAGAGAGCTGAGTGAGCCTGGAGAAGAGAAGGCTCTGGGAACACCTCAGAGCACCTTCCAGGGCCTAAAGGGGCTCCATGAGAGCTGGAGAGGAACCTGGGACAAGGGATGGAGGGACAGGACAAGGGGCAATGGCTTCCTACTGCCAGAGGGCAGGAATAGATGGGATATTGGGGGGAAATTGTTCCCTGTGATGGTGGGCAGGCCCTGGCACAGGGTGCTCTGAGAAGCTGTGGCTGCCCCTGGATCCCTGGAAGTGTCCAAGGCCAGCCTGGATGAGGCTTGGAGCAGCCTGGGAGAGTGAAAGGTGTCCCTGCCCATGGCAGGGGTTGGAATGAGATGAGCTTTAAGGTCTCTTCCAACCCAAACCATTCTGGGATTCTGAGGCTCTGTGGCAAGCACCACATACGTCAGAGGCAGGGGATTCAAGATGAGGGATGTGGATAACCCTTGCCCAGACTGGCACTCAGAAGAGAAGTGAGGCTAAACACATGACACACTGCCTTGAGGTGTTGCTGCAGTGACCCAAGCAGAGTTCAGGCTGTCTGTGAGGTTCTCCCCAGAACTGCAATTGGAACCCCTCAGCTCAGCAGCCAGGACAAGCTGAGGCAAGGCTCCTGCACATCCAAAGAAGAAGGGAACCCCCTCCCCCAGCACTCACATGCCCCAGGGAAGCCCCACTTACCCATGCTGATCACAGCAATTTCCCCAGAGGAGGAGTTGTGAGGCCCCACAAAGACACCGGATACCAGCAGGAGGGAGTCATCAGAATTGAACTGGGAGAACTGGGTGTAGCTCCAGTTGTATGGCCTCATATTGGAGCTGTGCTGCAGGGAGATGTCCAGCTCATTGCTCCAGATCTACAGAGAGATGGACAGTCAGGAAGCTGCTGAGAAGCCCAGGAGTGGTTCTACCTTATCTGTTCTGCCAGTACTCAGTGGGACACGAAAAACAAACAGTATCAAAACCCCCATTTAACTGCCTCCCACTCAGCATATCCCTGCCCATTTCCCTGACAGAAAACAGAGAGGGGCTAAATGGAGAACTGCTGCTCCACTGGCCACAGCAGAGGGTGTCCAGGAAGCGAATGGTGCTGGGTTTCCAGCATGTTCAGACAGACTCCTCCCAGGACAACCACCCAGGCAAGACAGATCATTATCTCCCCAGTCTTTGTCAGACCCAGGGCACAACAGGGCACTGACCTGCACCTAGAAAGCAAAGTACCTCAGCCACCTCCACACATATTCAGCCTGGAGCTAGAATCCACAGCCCTAAAAGCTACATTTGCAAGAGTCATTAGTTCTATGGCTTAGAAGACAGCTCAGCACCCACAGGAACCAGCCCAAGTCCAGGGACATCTGGTCAAACCTCTCTACAGACTTCCCAAAGGCTGCTCTCAGGGCTAAGCCCCACTGGACCACGGCTGCAAGAGCTAGGCAGGGCACCTACCACTTTACCTTGACCGTGCAGTCTTTGGAGCATGATGCAAACAGGCAGCCAGAGTGGGAGAAGCTCAGGTGCAAAACTTGGTCATTATGCTCCTTCAGGGCCTGAACCTCCACACAAGGGATGGTGTCGTAGAGCCTCTGGAACTCACTGTACCAGGAGACAGCACCTGCAGCACAGGGCAGGGGCACGGGGCACAAGTGTGAGTGCAGGGAAGCAGGGCTGGGCTAAACATGGCAGCAGGCTTTAATAAACCAATCCTGGCTCCTGCCAGCAAGGCCAGCAGCTCTGCTGGGGCACCAACGCTGGGCTGCAGCTCAACTGCCAGCCCTCAGCACTTTCCTCAGCAGATTCCCTACTCCCACACAAAAACCCCTCTCTTCCAGTACACACACAGCTCCACAGCACACCTCTGCCTTCCAAAGCAGCACAGCCCCTGCTGGAACAGCCCGGGCAGAGGCACTGGCTGCCAGACCAAACCAGCCCTGAGAAGGAACGTGTGCTCCAGCACAACCAAATCAAGCAGGTGGGACAAGAGGGGAGCTGGGAAGCTGCTCCTCACTGTACCCAGCTCTGCACTGATTATCTCTGCCTTGTCTAACACAGAATTAAGGCGGTTCCAGAAAGGGTCTGGGACCTGGAAAACAACATCCCCATGAAGTAAGAGACTTAAAAGAAATGAGAGAGAAGAACAGAAGCTGGGCACATGCACAGGAGTCTTACTAATGGACAATAAAAGACAAATAAAGAAGATTTTTAATGAAGGGCCTGGCCAGGCAGCCTACAGACTTCTTGTTGCAGCAAATCCCAGAGAAGCAAAGAGGATTAGACATGTATATGGATAAGGGCCAACTTTCCTAGTGACACTGAACAGGACTGAAGGAATTTTTGGAACACTGCAGCCCAGGAGGCACCTGCTCCTGCAGACAGGGACCAGCTTGCTGCCAGCACATCCCACTGCTGGGCACTTCAGCCCCCTCTGAACCTCCTGGTCCCAGCCTATCCAGCTGGGAGAAGCCTGAGCAGGTCCCATTTGGCCAAGCAAAGCCAACGTTTCACCTTACAGACCCACTGGATACCATTCCTCTAACCATGGGGCTGCTCAGGGCAGCCAGACTGGCAGAGGCATTCCCCAAACTCCTGCCCACACCTGCCCACTGTCCCTGTCCTGCTGCCTTGTGCAGGGTGCCCAGAGCTCCAGCAGCCAGGGAGGTGCCTGAATACATTACTGAGCTACACTGACTGCTTGATCCTAATTAGTGCTCAAAAACAGGGCTGGCAGCTGACTAAGCAGCTCCAGAAGGCTAGGAGGGAACGAGCCTGTTCAAAAGGCTTCAGAAAAACCCTGAAGAGAACATCCTCAGTAGCAGAGCAGCCCCATGGAGCTCCCAGGGTCTGCAAGTGCAAAGTCCCACAGCCTGGACAAATCCCACCGACACCCACCTCCTCCCAGAGCCCTTCTGTGGTGGTGTTCCTGCTGCAAGGGGATCAGCTCCCACTGCCTGCGACTTCCTGCCCTTCTGTGGCCACTGTGACTCCCACCCCAGGTAGGATACAGCTGGGTACAGCCCTGCAGCACACTGGGGATGGGCTGCTTGGAGAGAAACCCCCCTGGGCAGCAGGGGCTGCTGCTGCCAGGTCCCAGCTAGTGTGACAGAGCTGGGTCACACCTCCAGACTGCAGCAAACTGCCTCCAGCACTGGGCAGGCAGCAGGGAGCAGAGCTGTGATCACACAACTGCCACCCCCAAGCCTCCTGACAGCTCGGCCAGGGACAGCCCTGCCAGAGTCCTGCTGTGAGCCCAGACCATGTCCAAGCCATGCTGGTGCCATGGAGCAGCTGCTGACCCAGCACACGTCCCTGCTGCTGTCACAGGGCCACACGTCCCTGCTGCTGTCACAGGGCCACACGTCCCTGCTGCTGTCACAGGGCCACACACCCCTGCTGCTGTCACAGGGCCACACGTCCCCGCTGCTGTCACAGGGCCACACACCCCTGCTGCTGTCACAGGGCCACACACCCCTGCTGCTGTCACAGGGCCACACGTCCCCGCTGCTGTCACAGGGCCACACACCCCTGCTGCTGTCACAGGGCCACACGTCCCTGCTGCTGTCACAGGGCCACACGTCCCCGCTGCTGTCACAGGGCCACACGTCCCTGCTGCTGTCACAGGGCCACACAGCCCCGCTGCTGTCACAGGGCCACACGTCCCTGCTGCTGTCACAGGGCCACACAGCCCTGCTGCTGTCACAGGGCCACACGTCCCTGCTGCTGTCACAGGGCCACACGTCCCTGCTGCTGTCACAGGGCCACACGTCCCTGCTGCTGTCACAGGGCCACACGTCCCTGCTGCTGTCACAGGGCCACACAGCCCCGCTGCTGTCACAGGGCCACACAGCCCCGCTGCTGTCACAGGGCCACACAGCCCTGCTGCTGTCACAGGGCCACACGTCCCCGCTGCTGTCACAGGGCCACACGTCCCCCAGGCAGGCACGGCTGTCCCTGCAGAGCCCCTGGCACCCCTGGAGCAGCCAGGGGCTGTTCCTGCTCCAGCTGGAGAAGGGGCAGAGGGGCAGCAGAGGGGCTGCCACGTCCCGGCAAGGCCAAGGCAGCAGTGACTGCACAGATCCCGTGCAGGCTGGGATGCAGCAGCGTGTGGTGACTCACTGCCACTCCAGGATCTCCCCGGACAGCAGCTACAGAGAGCACCTGCCCAGAGAGCTCAGAATCCTCCTTTCTGTGAAAAGAAAGGAGAGGCAAAGCATTTCCAGCCCTTTGCCCCCCATTTCTGCCGGGTCTGGGCGGAGCCGGAGCCCTTCCCGTGCGCATCCCAGCTCCCGGCGCTGTGACACAGCGGAGGCGACGCGGTCCGGGCTCCACTGCCCCGAGAGCGGCGGGCACAGGGCACAGCGAGGGCAGCGCAGCCTCCGTCCCGGGCCCACGGCGGATGCCGCCCCCCGGACCGGCCCCGCGCCCCGGAGCGCACCTGGGTGCCGCGGCACATCCCGGGACACGCGGTAGTAGCGGTAGAAAAGTTCCTTCCACAGGAACTCGTCGCGGGCCACGGCGCGCCACTGCTGGCAGACCAGCCCCACCGAGAGCACGTCGGCGTGGTCCAGGTACAGAAAGATCTCGAACAGGACGGTGTCTGGGAGCCGGGGGCAGCCCGCGTCCATCGTGTCATTCTGCCGCCGCGCCTGGAACCGAGCGGGGTGCCGCTGTCAGCCCGGACCGGGGAGCCGCACCCGCCGAGGGCCCGCGGCCCCCCGAGCCCTGCCCGCTGCTCCCTTCGTGATGTGCCCGGTGCCCTGGCGCCCCCCGTTGCCAGTGTCCCCCCCGCGCCGTGCCCGGTTTCCCCGGCGTTCACCCCGCGCCGGGCCCGGTGTCCCCGGCGTTCACCCCGCGCCGGGCCCGGTGTCCCCGCCGCCCCCCGTGACCGGCGTTCACCCCGCGCCGGGCCCGGTGTCCCCGCCGCCCCCCGTGACCGGCGTTCACCCCGCGCCGGGCCCGGTGTCCCCGCCGCCCCCCGCACCTCGGCGGCTCCGCTGCCCCCGCCCCGCCGCGCCGCTTCCGGCCGGCTCTCCCGCTCCGGCCAATCACCGGGCGCGTCCGGCCGCAGCCCCGACGGCTCGAGCACAGAACTCCGCGCAGTGTGCCAGGCGCAGCGAGCCGAGCGCGGCGCGATCGCTCAAGCGCGCCCCTGCAGGGGCTGCCCCGCCCCGCCCCGCCCCGCCCCGCCCCGCCCGGCACAGCCGCACCCCCGTGACCACGCCCCCATGGCCCCGTTCGGCCACGCCCCGTTCCCGTCAGGCCCCGCCCACCCGGGCCCCTCCTCAGGCCCCGGCGCTGTCCGCGCCCGGCGCTGGCCCCGGCGCTGGCCCCGGCCAGCCGTCACGAGGTCTCCTGGCCCCGGGCCGTGCCCGCCTGGCCCTGGGCCGTGCCCGCCTGGCCCCGCCGCTTCCCGGCAGCGCCAGCCTCGCACACTGGCACATGGCGACCCTGCACACCCTTCTGCTCCTCTGGCTGCTCCTTACGGCGCGGGGGCAGAAGGCGGCGCAGAGACGGCGGCCGCCCCCTCCCCAGAGTGCGCTGAAAAAGGTGGTGGCTCAGGAGGGGCTCAGCCTCCACCAGGTGAGGGGTTGGGCTGAGGGGTCTGTGGGCATCCGCTGACCTCGCGCTTGGGTGGGCTGCAGGGAGCCGTGGTGGCTCCTGTTCCTTGTGCCCCTGCGGGGCTGACCCCCGGTATCCCCCTAGACCCGGCTTTGCAGCCCATCCTTCTGTATCCCCGTCCAGCGCTGACCCCCTGTGCCCTTCCCCCCCAGGCCCACCCTTGCAGCCCATCCCGTGCCCCCCTCCAGAGCTGACCCCCACTGTCCTCCCCCGACTCAGCCTCCCAGCCCATCCCCAGGCCCGAGCCCCTCGGTGCCCCCTCACAGCTCAGCTCAGCCCCGGCACTGCCCGCAGAGCTGCCCACAGAGCAGGCCTAGGGGCCGGAGCCTCACAGGGACCCCGTCCTCACCCGTCTGGAGCTGCCGCAGGGCCGGTGCAGCTGCCCTCCGGGGCTTGGGTTGAGCTTGAAGCTCTGCTGGTGGGGCCAAGCTGGGGCTGTAGCATAAAGTGATGTCCAGGACACAGCCAGTGTGGTATTGGGGTGCCCGCAGTGCTGTGGGCAGTGTGAGCCATGGGCAGGTGCCTTGGACATCCCCTATACACCCCTAGCCTGTCCTCATGTCAGGCTCTTTCTGCCAGCACCTGAGGGGCAGCTGTGCCCTGTCAGCACCCCAAGGGACAGGCTGTGGGCAGAGGTGCCAAGCGAGGGGAAGGAGGGTGCTCAGGGTGGTTGAGTGGTGGCAGCCCAGGCTGGTGGCCCTGTAGATGGTGCCACCCCTGTGCCATGCAGCTCTCAGGGAAATGGTTCCTGGTGGGTATGGCCTCCCGCTGCAGTTACCTGGCAGAGCACAGCCACCAGCTGGAGGCCGTGATGATGACAATGACCATCCTGGACGGGCAGAGCCTGGCCATCAGCACCTTCAGGAAGCTGTGAGTGATGCCGGGCACAGGGGCCACGGGCAGGGACAGGGGTGCTGCAGGCAGGTCAGAACAGGACTGGTACCCTGGGCTGGGGACTCTAAAAGCAGGTCAGAGCAGTGCCAGTGCCCTGGCCACGGCCTCCAAAGAGGACAGAGCTGCCCCAGAAGCAGGTGTGGGTGGGATACCCTCCAGGAAGTTTTGTAGTAGAAGCCCTGGGCACAATGGGTGCCCTGGCCGCAATGCACACCCTGTCACCTGCATGGCCACTAGCCCAGGCTGGTCAGTGTGAGGACAGCCGGGCTGGAGAAACTGAGGCATGTGGTGGCTCTTTGGCTGCCCAGCCCAGGACTGGCTCTTGGGACTATCCTAGGGACAGCATGTCTGAGGATGGTGACCTTCAGCGCACCTGTGATCACTTTCCCTAGTCTGGTGGACCCTGAGGTCCTGACCAGGCTCAGCACTGCAGGGAGATGGCAGGGACTCCTTGGGCTCAGCAGATTTTGGGCTCAGCATCTCTCACAATGTCTCCCCAGTATTCTGGGACATCTTTCCCTGGGGAGAAAACAAAGTCCCAGAGAAACAGACAGCGTGTGTGCCTTGGCAGGCAGGGTGGGCAGGGACCAGGAAGATCCTCCACAGCCTATACTGACATCTCCTTGTCTCCATGTGCAGAGATAGGATGTGCTGGGAAATCAAGCAGCACTACCTTCCTGCCCAGGCCCCCGGATACTTCCTGCTGAAGGGTGAGGGAAGCTGGCCTGGGGTGGTGGGAGGCTGCTGGAGCCCCCCAGTCCTGCTCTCAGCAGGGTTTTGGTACCAATGTCCCTCTTCCCATTGCACTCCCAGTATTTTACGTCTCGGGTCCCTAAATTGGATGCCCTCATGAGTGACACCATGGGCTGGTGCCTGTGGGTGCCCCACTCTGGCCCTCATTTTCACCCCTTGTACACCCATCTTGTGGTGAAATGAAGCCCCTGGACAATACTGGGGCTAACCAGGATTGACTGGGACCAACTGGGCTATCCTCTCGTCCTGCCCAGGCCATAGGAAAAGCAGCAAGGTGGATGTGGTGGTGGGTGAGGCTGACCCCAGCAGCTTCATCATCCTCTACTACCAGAAGGGCCGCAACATCTCTGTTAAGCTCTATGGTAGGTGAAGTACTAGGGTGGAAACCTGTACCTGTGCTGGACTCAGAAGAGGCTAGCTGAAGCCTTGGAGGACCTAACATGGGAATGGGGGTCGCTCCCACCTGGAGGATTGTCCCCAGATGCTGTGGGGGAGCGGGTAAGGGGGGAACTGGGAACCCACTTCTCTGAGCTGGAAGTCCCCTGGGCCTTGAGCCTTGTGTGGGGACCTGGGGGCTTTGGGCCAGGCCAGGTAGGGCCTAAGGGTGCTGACGGAGCCTTCCCGCTGCAGGACGGAGCAGCCCGGTCAGTGACGCTGTCGTGGACAAGTTCGAGCAGCACGTCAGGGCTGTGGGGCTGACTGAGGATGTCACCTACTACTTCCCCACCTACGGTGGGTGGCACACGCTCCTCAGGGAGACCCCTGTCTCCATTCTCCTGCCACCCCAGGGACGAAGATGAAAGGATGGGGCTGTGCCCTGCCATTTCCTGGTGGTGCAGGGGCTGGAGAGTGCCAGGTCCCAGAAAAGGTGATCTCCTCCCGGGCTCTGTCTCTTGCAGGGTTTTGTGACTCTGCAGATGAATTTCACATCCTCGATGGTGAGTTGGGGGTGCTGGCTGATGCGCTGGGTGCCCCCATGTGTCAGGCTTGGTCCCACACTGGGCACCAGTTGGGTGTCCCTGTCCTGACTGCGGGCTGGGCACACCGGACCAGATCCACACTGCACCATGGCTGTGTGATCCTGCTGCAGGAGTGTGGGTAGGGCTGGTCTGGCACGGGAGAGGCCATGACAGGCCATTCCCCAGAACAGAGTCCGTGCCCTTGTGTGGCAAACGATCACTCAGGATGGGCAGCAGGTACATCCTGGCAAAGCAAACCCCACTCACCCCCCACATGGGTCAGACTGGGCTTGATAGATCTATACTGGTGTTTCCTGGGGTGAAGGCTGTTTGGGATGAGATGTCCTGGCACAGAGGCACCCTGGGGTGAGGGCTGGGGTCCCTGGAGACTGCTCCACCACTTGTTATCGGTGCTTGGGGAGGCAGAGGTAGGTCTCCACCCCTGGTGCTGGGCTTGGATACCCCCCCCAGCCCCTCAGCACTTCTCTTCCTTACAGAAACAAAACTGTAGGTGCAGACGGAGTTGCCAGGGAGTCCCAGAGCTCAGCCCTCACCTCACCCAGCTGCCCATGGCCACACAGATCTGAGCCACACTTACATCAGATCCCACTGCTGGCCCACAGCTCTGGAGCCAGTCCTGGGGCTCCTCAGCCCCTCTATCTGTGCCGGCAGCTGCATCTATCCTTGTCCTGTGCTCCCCAGCTTGTGTCCCCTCTCTGCTCTGTGCCCCACTCTCCTGCAGCAGCCAGCAACACCCCAATAAACACCTCAGAGAAGAGCCTGTGTACAGGCCCATCACCTCTTCTTCTGCCTCAGCCAGGCCAGCACTGCCTTCACCATGGGCTGCCAGTGCCTTGGACACGTTCTCCTGACTGGGGTGTGCCAAGGGGGTCTTGGGGGGCTGTGCAGCCCCCTTCCATGCAGACCTTTGTCTTCTCTGTGAGCCTTCCCCAGCCATGGGAGAGTGGGGCAGAATTGTTGCAGTTCCTGTGATGTGGTGCCTGTGGTCCAACTGGCAAGGTCAAGGGAGGGCCCAGCACTGAGGTAACAGCACCATGCCTGGGGCCAGAGAGGGCACGGACTGTGGGGCACTGGGGAGAGCACAGCATCTGCCTTTTCCCCCAACAAGCTGGGAGATCACTCAGGGAGCCCAGGGGAGGAAATCTTAGTCCCACAGTCCTGCTTTCCATCCCGAGGGCCGGGAAACACCCCGTTCCCCTTCCCCAGCCCTGCAGAGTTCATTCCCCGAGGGGCTGGTGCCCACGCTGGATTCCTGCCCACACAGCCAGCACCTCTCAGAGAGACAGGCAAGGGCTAGAGGGGCTGCACGGTCTTCCACGAGGGGAGACCCCCAGGGTTAATGCTGCAGCCCCTCATCGGAGCCCTCCTCCCTGTGTGTGGAGCCTGGCCGAGGCTGTCCTGCCGCGCACTGCAGGCATGCTGTACCCACTGCCGGTGGCCTCAGGAGAGGACAGGGAGCGGCCCCGCGGCAGGCGGGTGCGGGGCCCCGTCCCCCCCCGGGGCGGGGAGCAGCCCTCTGTCCCCGGCACCAGCATTTTGCAATCCTAGCGGGAACTGGTAACACATGTTGTTTATCGGGAAATTATGTAAGGAAAGCCACGTGATGTGCCCGGAGCCAGCCCCTGTCCCCACCACCCGCGGGCGGGGCAGCCGTGTCCAGCCGGCCGCCCCCCGAGCCGGGCAGGGACGGGCTGTGGTGGACGCAGCTCGTTTTACCTGCACCCCGGAGGAGCTGCACCGGGCAGGGGGATAAGCAAGAAAGGGGAGAGCCCCGGGGAGCTGGGCTGGTCCCCAAGGATTCCCCACACCCTTCATCCCGGCTCAGCCCATCCGTGGGGGTTAAACCATTGCAACCTGAGTGCAAACACCCAGATTATGCCCAAGGGTCGGTGTCCAGCTGCGCCAGGAACCCACAGCCCAGATACCCCGTCCTGCCCCCAGCCCTGCTTCTTTCTGCCCCTTGCCACCGTTGGTGTCCCCTTATGCCCCCAAGTGCTCCCACACTCCTAAGTTTGCACCGCCTTTGCCACCCACGTCCTCGGGCTGGCCCCCAGCTTTGCCACCCCCAGGAGAGCCGGGCACCACCCGGGTATCCATTGGCCACCCCTTCCTGGCACCTGGGCAGGGAGCTGGGGGTACCTGGCAGCAGGGGGAACTTTGTGTTCCTGCCGCAGTGCCAGGTGCACGGTGACTCCCCGGGTGCTCCCTGCCTCGGCCCGGTGGAGAGAGTTCCCCCTGCACCCTGAGGGTGAGCTCCGGGGGAGACTGAGACGCAGCCCAGCATGCGGGGCCCCAGCCAGGCTCTCGTGATGTTCGGTTCTTCCTGGCTCAGCTTTTGTTTTGTTTTTATAAATCCGCGGGGCCGGGCAGGGCGGCCTCGTGCGGGGAAGGGAATGTGCAGGGGGGGCTGCCAGGGGAAAACCAGCTGTTCTGAAAACATGCTCCTTACGTAAAGCACCTTGGCAGGGCTGTGCCGCGGGGCTGGGGCTCTGCCCGGCAGGGCCAGCCCTGCCCAAACCCTGCCAGACCCTGCCCTGCCTGGCACCCAGCATACACCCCCTGCCCTCACCCTGCAGGGGCGTCCCCAGATTGAGGGGGCCACCTTAGTACTCACTGGTGACCCCAAACCAAGGGGGGGTCCAAGGTCCAGCCCCTTTTGGAAAAGGGTGCAGGGTGGCGGGGTGGGTGGGTGCGGTGTCAAGTTCTATGTGCATCTGGCTGCATGCTGGTTCCCAGGGAGCTGAGCGTGGGGCTCCCCGGCTCACCAGTGGGACACACCCCGAGGGTGCTGGGGCCATAGAGATACTGCCTTGGATGATGCAGGGACAAAGTCAAGGCAAAGCAGGGGGTCGCACAGGAGCACCTGCAGGTGTCAAGTCCCTGGGTTGGGACCTGCAGGCACTGGACATTTCTTCCATCTCGTTGAAGCCTCACTCTGGGTCCGAGTGAGGCCGCCCTATGTGGACAGGGCAGCGCTGGCCCCTCTCCGTGGGCTGCTCCCCTCCCCAGCCCGGCAGCGCTGGGGGCAGGGCGGCCACTGCGCTGGCCGCTAGCTGTTTTCACTGCAGAGCTGTTTGCACCCCGGAGCAAATATGTCGTATCAACAGGAGGGAAGCGTTCACAGGATCCCCTGCTTGCCCTTTGGCTTCAGCGCTCTGTCCTGCTCCAGCTTGCATAACGGCACGGGGGGAGGCAGGGCTGGCTCCCCGGGGGCCCCCGCAACGCCTGCCCATAAATAGGGGCTCGACAAACTCTCTGGCACTGCAGCGCTCTGCCTCCAGCTCTCGGCTCGGCTCGGCTTTGTCATGCAGGCCACACTGCTCAGCATCCTGGGGCTGGCCCTGCTCGGGACACTGCACGCCCAGGACAGCATTCCTGTCCAGACTGACTTCCAGCAGGACAAGGTGACCAGGCCAACCAGCATCACCTCTGAGGAGGTTTGGGGTGTTCTGGGGGATCCTTGCCCTGAAAATGTGGGGAGGGGGTGGTACAGGTGGATGAGGGGCCAGGCTCACCCTGGTGCACATGCAGCCCCCTCATCCTGGGGACCTCCCAGCACCTGGGTCTGGTGGCTCTGGAAGGGATCTAGCATCCAGGCTCCAGCCTGTGGGGCAGGACCCTGGGTTAGGCATGGGTCCAAGCTGCTGCTGCGCTGTGCACTGGGTGTAGATGCACAGGGATCTTACAATGGGGAATGAGAAATGCAATCTCAGTCTGACAGCACAGAGATGGGCCATGGGAACCCCTCCCCAACGAAGACCCCAGCCCAGGGCCACAAAAAAAACAAAAGCTACTGTGCTGGGGTATCCCCTACACTCCTCCTCCCCTGGAAAGGTCCTGGAGGACACAGCCACTCCAGGGAGGTGATGGGGATGGAGGGAGACACTTTGTGCAAGGACAGGGGTTTGAGATGTGCTGCAAGGGTGATCACACTGCTGGCTCCACACACTGGACTGTGCTGTGCTGGAGCCAGTATCCTGACCCTTCTTCACACCCCCAGATGGATGGAAATGAAATCTTAGAGCCAGGCGGTCCTGTCACACTCCCTGGGCTTGGGACAGAGAGGAAGGAAACACCCAAGGGCAGTGAAGGGCATGTCATGAAACAGGAGTTTCCTTGCTCCTGAGTTTTGTGGTTGCCAAGAGCTGTAGCAGCTCCCTGTGAAATGAGGACCCTGGGACACTGTCCTGCTTTAGGGAATGGGCTGCCAGAGGAGAGGGACATGGCCTGGGCTGGGGCTGGTGGGGGCTGAGAGGTGAAACAGGGTCTGTGCCCAGCTGGGGCTGAGTGGAGGTTGTGTGCAGCTCACGGGGAGATGGTACAGCATCGGCCTGGCCTCCAACTCCAACTGGTTCAAGGAGAAGAGGCACCTCATGAAGATGTGCACCACCATCATCTCCACCACCGCAGAGGGGAACCTGGAAGTTACCTCCACCTACCCCAAGTATGGGGCGTGGGGAGGGCATGAATGGGAAGGGGGTACTGGGGGTGGCCACTGGTGCATCCCCCGCTACTGTGCTCCCCAGGGGTGACCAGTGCGTGACCAGGAACAGTCTTTACACCAAGACAGAGCAGCCGGGGCGCTTCAGCTACACCAGCCCACGTGAGTGCCCAGCTCCCGTGGGGCAGCCCCGGACACACTGACAGCCCTGCTGTCCCTGCTCCTGCCTTGGGGCTGGTTTGGAGCTCAGGGCTGAGTTGTGCCTCATGTCCCCCACAGGCTGGGGCAGCAAGCACAACATCCATGTTGTGGACACCAACTATGTGGAGTACGCCTTGGTGGCCACCCAGATCTCCAAGAGCACTGGTTCCTCCACCATGGTGCTGCTCTACAGTACGTCTGCCCCTGGATCCCCATGCTGTCCACAGTCCTGGGATGTCTGTCTTTCCCATGGGAGAAGGGCAGGGTTAGGGTCATTTCCCAAGCTGGGGTGACCTTGGGGGGATGATGGCTGTGTCAGGACCCTGTTGCTGGGCTGCCTGTGCCCCTGTGCTGGTGGGTACAGGGCGGCTGCCTCTCACCATGCTCTTGGCTGCAGGCCGGACAAAGGAGCTGAGTCCTGAGCGCCTGGAGATGTTCACGCAGTTCTCCAGGGAGCAGGGCCTAACAGACGACGAGATCCTCATCCTGCCCCAAACAGGTGAGGCTGGGAGCACAGGGATGGTGTAGGGGGTGAGATACCACAGGGGGACTGAGAAGGAGGAGACCCTGCTGCCTTGTCTGCCTCTCTATGGGGCCAGCCGTGGGGTGCCCCCGTTCAGGATCTCTCAGGGGGGCTGAGGTCCCACAGCCCCCAGAGGAGCTGATCTCCCTGTTTCTTCCTCCTGCAGACAAATGCATGGCAGATGCTGCTTAGGTGAGTCCTGCCATCACTGGGGCTCAAACCAGCCCTGTGGGAGGGTATGGAGATGCTTAAAGCCACGTCACCCCACAGAGCCCCCAACCCCTCCACAACCCTTCCCCTGGCTGCTTCTCTCCTCACACTTACTGGGGATCCTCCACCCAGCCCTGTGTGGTGCCTGCCCACTCAGTGTGGGGCTGGCCAGGCCCACGTCCCCCATGTGTTACCTGGTCTCCCACAGCCCAACCATGCTCACCCCCCATCTTTTCCAGGTGGACCCAGCAGCTGCTGCCAGCCCGAGCCCCAACAGCACCATAAGCTGGTGACCACCCTGCCCCATCTGACCCCCAGTGGCCCCCCAGCACCACAGCAGCCTTCACTCCCTGGCTTCACAACCCACACCTGTATCCCTGTCTCGATTAAAGCCCATAAAAAACCAGCCCTTGCCTACTGGATTGTTGTGGGGCAGCCCCAAACAAGGTGATGGGGAGGGAAAAGGATGGCCAGTAAAGTTGGGACTGGGGTGAGCAGTCGGGGCTGTGGGGCTGCTGGGCTGGGACCCCATGTGCATTCACAGCCGTGCCCCATGGTGCTGCCTGGCCATTGAACCTGCCCTGTCCCAGAAAAAAGGGGTCCCTGAGGCTAGTACCCACTGGGGCATCTGCTCCTCCTCTGCCCCTTGGGCACCCTGCGCTCCCCCAGCCTCCCTGCCTTGGTTTCCCTGCTGGAGAGCAGGCTGGCAGCATGGGAATGGGGCAATGAGCAATCAGGGGGTCTCCAGAAGTTTGGGGAAGGATGTCTGTGAGCTCTGGGTGTGGCTCGATCTTGGCTACCTGCTGGGCTCCATCCCATCAGCCCAGACCCTCTCCAGCAGTGGGGTCTGATCCTGCTGCCACCAGCCTAAGAAGCCACCACCCCTTCTGAGGGCACTGGGCTGTTGCTCAGCCTGGGGTAGAACACCAGCACTGAGGATCCTGAGGCAGGATCCATCCCCCCCACTGACAGACCCTGGAACCAACGGGAACACCCCTCACACTCCTCCCCAGACACAGAGCAGGCACGTGACAGCACTTGGTCCTGGCTACCTTGGGCTGGGTCTCACACAAGGCTGCATTCATCTGGAACTGAGGGGGACAGGGCCAGCACTGTCACCTAAGTCGGGCACAGGGTTATCCCTGCTCTTGTGTAACCTGTTGCATAAAGCTGGCGTGGGCAGGAGTGCTGCCAGCAGTGGGGGCTATAAAGGTGGGTGCAGCCTCTCCTGCCCACATCCACTCCAGGGCGAGTATGGCAGCAGCACTGCCCAGCCTGGCTCTGGCCCTGCTCTGCCTGCTGCAGGCAGGGGCCCAGGTCCCCGTGCAGCCGGACTTGGACACCGAGAAGGTAACTGCACAGGGTGCTGCCTGGCACATCCTGCCTGGGCTGGAGGGGCTGGCTGGGGCAGGGAGTCTGTGCTGCACCCCCAGGCATCTGCCATCCCCATTCCTGAGCCAGTTCCAGGGCAGCTTCCAGGAGAGCCTGTGCAAAACCAGGTTAGTCCTGGCTGCTGTGTCCAGCGCCAGGAGTAGCCCCAGTGCAAGGACACCAGCATGTGGGGCCATGATGTCCACAAGCGTGTGGCACTTCCCCAGGGAACGTGGGCCAGGTGCTGCACCTGTACTCTTAGCATGGGGCAGGACAGGGTGTTCTGCACGCAGGAAGGTGGCAGGTCCCCATGTCTGCCTGGCTGGTTCACACAGAGAGTGGCAGGTCTGCCACCATCAGCTGGCAGGTTTCTACAGTGGGATGTCATGTTCCCCATAGTGGAGGGCAGATCCCCACAGATTGTGGCAGGTTCCTGAAGAGGGTTACAGGTCCCCACAGACAGTGGCAGGTCCATTGCAGGTTGGCAAATTTCTGCACTGGGCTGCCAGGTCCCCCATGGAGAAGTGCAGGTCCCCCTGGCAGGTCCCCACAACTTTTCCAAATTCCACTGGTGATGTCCTGCTGCAGTTTGCAGGGGTGTGGCATGTCACAGCAATCGCCTCCAACTGCTCCGTCTTCCTGAAGATGAAGGATGGGATGAAGTCATCCATGGCCATCATCAGCTTCACGCCAGAAGGGGACCTGGCCATGAAGTTGATCTGGCCCCTGTAAGTGTCTGTCCTGCTCACTGTGTTCCCTGTGGGCCGGGGTGGCCCTTCCCCACCACAGCAACTCCCCCACCGCTCTGGGTTGCCCAGCCCTGCCTCAGTGCATTCCCCTGGGCAGGCTGGGCTCCCCGCTGTGCCCACCATCCCACTGCCCTCCCATGTGGTGTCTAGATGCATTTGTCTTTTTCATCTTCCTTTTCCAGGATGGACAAATGCCAAAACTTTGAGCTGCTCTTCCAGCAGAGCGGGCAGGCGGGACACTACACAGGTATGTGTGAGCAGGGGCTTTGGAGCCATGAGTACCCCGAAACAGAGGGTGGGTATCCCCAGCCCCCCTGCCTCAGGAGCAGTGGGAGGTGGGTTTGGCCCCTTTGCCTCCACGGCTCAGCGAGAGGTTGTGGCTGGGTGGGAAATTTCTGCCACCTGGCTCCTCCACATCGAGCAGGGTTCTTTCCTCATACCTCCCTCAGGCAAATTTGAGGCTGTGAGCCCAACTGAGCTGTGGGCCCTAGCAGGGCCCAGGAGGGCTCAGACTCTATCACAGTACCCAACTGACCCTGCTCTTGTGCTCTGGGGTCCTTAGGAGCACAAGAGAAGAGGGATCTGCGTGTGATGGAGACAGACTACAGCTACTATGCTATCCTGCATGAAGCCCATCACAGCGAGGGAGAGCCCAGCACGGCGCTGCAGCTCCTCAGTGCGTTGGGAGTGGGACCTGCCTCCTGGGAAGGGATGGGGGCACAAGTGGCGGGCAGCAGCTGGTCTCCCCACCACTATCCAGGGCCACCACCAGCAGCACCCCATGTCTACCACCTAGGGAATTAATTCTGGGGTGAATGAAACCTTGCACTAAAGATATCTCCAGCTGGTTGCAGGTTGAACCAGAGCCCCCCTGCAGTGTGCAAACCCAGCTGCAGAAATCCAACCCTGCCAGCCACCCCATACCACCTCAAGCAAATGGGATGCTTATCCCTTTGCTGCCAGCCCAGGGCAGCAGTGGGTTACCTGGTGCCCACCCTGCATGTTCATTGCTTCACCTTGGCCCTTCCCTGGGGTCCAGCTGCTGCCCAGCAGTACCTGGACCCCCAGTGTGGGGCTGGCTGCTGGGATTCCTTGCACTCACCAGCCCCCACTTTGGGTGTGTGGCTGCAGCAAGGAAGCAGGATGTGAGTCCCCAGCTCCTGGAGAAGTTCATGGAGTTCATCCCCACCATGGGCCTGACCAAGGACATGCTGGCCATCCTGCCCAAGTCAGGTGAGTGGCCTGAGGGCACAGGGTGGCAGCTGCGGCCCCTCTGCCTGGGCACTCTGTGCAGGGGCTCAGGGTGCTGCTGATGGCACACTCACCCCTCTCTTTGCTTTCCAACAGATCAATGCACCACCGAGATCAGGTGAGTGTGGCCAGGGAAAGCTGTGACTCCCTTCCAGCATGGCCTGGGCTGAGCAGGGACTTTGCAGGCCCTGGGGGATCCCCCCCTACCTCGAGGCTCTGTCACTTTGGCTTTGCCCTGCTCTGACCAGTTGTCTGCCTGTCCTGCCTCTGCAGCTGAAGAACCATGTGTCCTCCAGACCTCGTGGGCTCTGCATCCCATTCCGTGGTGCTCCTTCCCATCCTCCAGGCTCTCCCAGACCCCCTGTTCCACACTAGGATCACCCTCAGCCTCCTAAATAAATAGATGCAGAAGCTGCCCCAGAGATTGATGCTTTGTTGGTGGGAGCAGGGTTCTGTCAGGATCCCCAGGCACCCTGAGCCCAACAGGAGATGACCCTTCCTGTCAGGCCCCCACGGGTGTTAGGGGGCTCCCTGCATGTGATGTTTGCTGTGCCCAGCATGGGGAGGATGGGGAGCAGAGGCTGGGGAAGGTGCAGGGGAGCAGCTGCCAGGGCAGGGAGGAATGGAGCCAGGGTGAACAGAGGCTGGCACGGCCCAGCTGGGTGGTCAGTAGTTCTGGGCAGACAGGGTTAAGCAGACAGGCTGCCCAGTGCTGCCTGCAGGGACACCCCAGGAAACCCCAATCGCTGCCCAGTCCTCTCCAGGGCCACCCAGCTGGGAGTGGGGTGGCACCAGGGCTGCCTATGGCAGGACTGGGAC
The DNA here is from genome assembly GCA_017589585.1 of Phylloscopus whistleri. Lineage (NCBI taxonomy): Eukaryota > Metazoa > Chordata > Aves > Passeriformes > Phylloscopidae > Phylloscopus > Phylloscopus whistleri. The sequence goes on from JADMLD010000860.1 coordinate 1,873,008, forward strand.
CCCCATGCCTGTCTGCCGCCCCCACTGGTCCCACATCCGACCGAAGTAAGGCCATGTCGCCATGAGCCTCAAGGACAGTTTTCATCCTGCTCCAGCTCCTGCAGAGCAAAGGCAGCCTCTGCTTCCCCGCCTGCCTCCCTGCCCCAGAGCCCCTCAGTGCCCAGGCACGGCTGTGACCCCAGGAGCCTAGCAGAGCCAGGCCACAGGGGACATCACATTCTGGGAAGGAGGGACACACTCTCACAGCGACACGAACCCCTTCTTCTGCCCGCCCTGCTGCGGGTGCAGCCCGCTCGGCAGACCCTCCGTGCCCCAGCGCAGGTGGGGAGGCCGGCACCGCGGGCCAGGCTGCGCCAGCCAAGGGCTGGATTTGGGCAGGATCCCAGCAGCTGCCCCAGGGCACGTTTCAGCCCGGCCAGAAGAACGGCTCACCGAGGGCCTTGGTGAGCTGGGCAACGGGGCTGCCCCGGAGCCGGTTCCGGGAGGAACCCGCCGCTCCTGCTGGCAGCCCTCCGGCAGCCCGTTGGAAAACAACCGTTCGCTTTGTTCCTCCACAAGCAACCGAAAGAACAGGGGAAATCCCAAATTTCAGCAGTGGCGCAACAGTTCCTGTAACCCTGCTTTGGGGCTGGCAGGCACAAGCTGCCCGCTGCCCCAGGGGTTGGTTCACCCTGGGCTGATTCCTGCCCTTCGAAGCCCCCGCCCCGCCCAAGACAACCCCCGGAGCGTTCCGCGGCTCCGGCGGGGCGCGGAGGAGGGAGCGCGGAGCTATAAATCCGGCAGCCCCGGCACCACTCCCCATCCCACCGGTGAAACCAGAGGAGCTGAGGCGAGATGAGGACCATGGGGCTGAGCCTGGGGCTTGTCCTGCTGTGCTTGCTGCGTGTGCAGGCTGGGGACCCGGAAACTGCTGAGCTGGACAAGAGCAAGGTGACCCTCAGCATCCCGGGAAGGGAAGGGAAGGGAAGGGAAGGGAAGGGAAGGGAAGGGAAGGGAAGGGAAGGGAAGGGAAGGGAAGGGAAGGGAAGGGAAGGGAAGGGAAGGGAAGGGAAGGGAAGGGAAGGGAAGGGTGTGGTCTCTGTCACCAGCAGAGCGGGGAGGACTGTAGAGATCTTTTGGTACTGGGGACAGCTGGGGTCACTAAAGCCACCATTGTTTGCTATGACACCCAGGTGAGGACAGTCACCCACCTCCTTGCATAGGTATCCCTGAGGGAATTTTGTTGCCTGGACGGGATGTGGGTGTTCCATGGACTGAGGTTGTCCTGGCTTGGTCCCTGAGGAGGGGACACTCTAGACTGCTCTCCTGGACTCACAGTCTGCTCTCACTGCCAGATTGCAGGGACATGGTACATCACTGCTATGGCCTCTGACTCCGAGAGCTACCTCCAAAATAAGAACCATCTGAAGATGGCGATGGCCAACATTGAGGTCCTGGGGGATGGTGACCTGAAGGTCTCCTTTGCAATTCCCACGTAAGTCCCACATGCTTTTCTCCGCAGGCTTCACTACCAACCTCCTCCCTGGACCTTCACTGGTGGATCTCCACCTCAGTGCACTCACAAAAGACCTGGATGGGGTTGAGACAGGACCACCAGGGGCTTGGAACAGCTGTGGGCTGGCTCCCCGTCTTTAGGGCAGGCTCAGGGCAACACTAGCTAGGACCAGTGCCACCACAGAGGGTGGGACAGGACCCTACAATTACAACTTCCCCAGCAGAATCAGCCTCACCCCAGAAGCTCAGAGCATGAGAGAGGGCATGGATAATCCTCAGGTGCCAGCACCATCCCCTGCCAGCCTGAGTACCCATTGTTCCAAGGGTGGTATCTGTCCCCTCCTGCCCTGGCCACACCATCCCATCTCTGAAACAGCAAGTCCCACATCTGGGATAGCAACCCTTGAACAGGGGAGAGGAAAGGGGATCACTTCACCTCAGCTGGGGCATCCTTCACTGTTCTGCAGACCTGAGAGATGTATGAAGTTTGAATCGATCTACAAGCCAACAGGCAGCCCGGGTGAATACTACAGCTCTGGTGAGTGGGGGTGCCTGGTTCTTGGGGCAGGATAGAGGTGTGTCCCACCATCCCTGTTTGGAAGCAGCTGGCTGTTCCTGGGCACATGGCCCTCAGGACTGCCTGCCCCTCCTGTGTCCTGGGTGGAACATCCCTCTGCGTCCAGGTGCCAGCCGCAGCCCAGGACTGGTGGCCCAGCAGCAGTCCAGACCCCCCAGTCCCTCCCTCTGGGATAAACACATTCAGACCAAGCTTAAACCATGGGGAAAAGCAGGTTCATTCCCCAAAGAGGCTGCGAGTGGATGTTCTCAGGGGATGGGGCAGGAGTGGTTTTCCACCATTTCCAGCCCAAGGATCAGTCTGACACTGGCCAACAGCCTGCACTGACCATCCACAGCCCTTTCTGCCCTCACCTCCCCATCCCTCTGCTCTGCTGTGGTCTGTGGGCTACCCCAGGCTTTCAGAGGAGCCTTAGCAAGAGAGAAAAACAGGATGGGGAGATGTTGAGGAAAGATGGGCCTGGTGGGCGTCATGCTCTTACAGCCCCTTTGCAGTGTGGGGGTTTCCAGGAGGAGGTAATTAATTTCTCTCCACGTTCTCTTGCAGACAGGGGCAATAAGACAGTGCGGCTGGTGGATACCGATGGCAGCTCCTACATGATTGTCTTTGCCACCAGAGAGAAGGCTGGGAAGACCTCCAAACCAAGACACTTGCACATGCTGAGACTTTACAGTGAGTAGCCAGCAGTGGTGAACTGCTCAGAGGTGTCGGGTGCTTCTGAGGGTCCTGCAAGGCCAGGAGCCCGGGGACAGAAGTCTTCACTCCTGCCCTGGGTGAGATGCTGGAGCGGGGCAGGGATTACCACGTGTTCCCTGTGTGGCAAGGACGGAGCAGTGGTTTGAGGTGGCAGGGGAGGTTGGGGCTCAGACTCCCAGCCCTGTGCTGCAAGCCCATGGCCTTGGGTAAGTTGGCTTGGTGAAGAGGGGTGGAGCGTGGGGGTCCTGCTGCACAGGCAGAACAGAATCAGAGGAGTCACTGTGCTGGTGTCAGGATCTCTGGCTCATCTTGTTCCCTGGATGGGGTGTCTCATGTGCCTGGCCACCACTGCTCCCCAGAACCTCCACCAGTGCCTCCAGCCTTCTCCCAGGGACTGCCATCCCTCCCACCCTCAGCTGAACACACTCACCAGCTTCCCAGGAGATGCAGGGCCAGGCACAGCCTGGAGCTAACTCGTGTGTTTGTCTTTAGGCAGAAGCCAGTGGGTGAGACCCAAAGTCAAATTGCTGTTTAAGAGACTTGCCAAGCAGAACGGCTTCACCGACGAGATGATCTGGATGCTACCCAGGCAGGGTGAGCACTGCCCAGGGCCAATACAGGGACACACAGGCAGGGACCAGCTCAACTCATCAGTGCCACCCCTTTGTGGTCTGAGCCGGCAGGAGAGAATGCTGGCTGGCAATGGTGCTCTGCCTGGGCACACTGAGCAAGGAGAAACCCACAAGTTCCTTCTGAGTAGTCTATTTTGGGTGCTAAATGGGACTGTTCAGACCACAGGGCTGGACTCAGGCTTTCTCTTTGTTTCCACAGAGGAATGCAGACTTGGTGAACCGTAGGTGAGTTGCTGCAGTGCGACATGGTGTTTGCAGTGTTCTCTCCTGGAAACTGACACTCTTGATGGCCCCAAGGCAAGGGCCAACAAGAACTTTTTGAATTCCTCTGGGGTTGAGCTGTTTGAATTGGTGCTGGAGTTTGCACACAGGTAGGACCATTCCTTTGGATGCTGCTCTACAGTGGGGACCCCCCAGGTAGCAGTACCCAGGGCCTCCCAAGGAGCAGTGCTCAGAGAGCCCCAGTGGGAAGTGCCTGTCACTGAACATGGGCACATGAGTTGAAACACCAGAGAAACGTCTGTGTAGCCCTTTCAGCAGTGAGGACCAGGACACCAGCTCCTGCCAAAGGCTTGTGGACTGGCAAGCCTGGCCAGAGTGGGTTGGTGTCTCACCGTGCAGAACATATTTGCTGTTGGCCCCCCATGGCCTGTGCTTGCCCACCACACAACTTTAGGGGTTATTAGAAATCCATTGCTGGAGTTGCCTCACCCTACAAATCTGGGGAGAACTGGAGAAGAATGCACTGATGTTAATGGCGAGTCCCACTGGTCTCCTTGCCTCGCGCAGCCCCCACCTCTCCCGCTTGTTTTCCAGGAAGTGCAGACTGGCTCGTGGATGCTCCTGCCAAGCAGTGCAAGACCCATGCTCTGAAGCTCCAGGCTCCTGCTCCACCATCCTTCTTCCAAGCTCTGTTGTCAGGACTCTGGCACAGCCCCTGTTCCTCCAGCCTCTGCTTTTTGTCAAATAAACAGAAACCCTCTTCACATCTTGGTGTCTGGGGAGAACCTGGGGTACTGGCCCTGTGGTCCCTCCTGTTGTCCTCCTGGGGGCTGTGGATGGTGAACAGCCAGGAGTGACCCCAGCTGAGCTCACTCAAGTGAGGGCAGTTTCAGAACCACAAGATTTTCCCTCCTGGGTTCCTCCCAGAGGGGCAGGACCAGGCCAGGCAGAGGTGAGGCAAAGGGTGCAGTGAGGCTGGGAATCCTGTGGGCAAGAGAGCATGCATGGAGAAAGGCCAATGAGTGAGGTTGGAGTTTGGAGGGCTGCATCCAGCCCCATCCAACACCTTTCCTCCTCTTGCCCTGCAGTGGCTGCAGCTCTGTGTTCCCTGAGAGCCCCAGGAGCTCATCCAACAGCTCAAGGCTGAGCCAAGGCAGGGCAAGATTCAGATTTGGGACCTCTCTACTCCACTGCAAGCTGTTGTGGAACATGGCTGGCTGAATCCTCTGGAGCAAACCTGGAGAGCTGCCTGTGGTTTCTGCCCCTGGGCACCACACAGAGAAAAACCCCACTGGAGCTGGGGTCCCAGAGTACACAGGCTGACAGCTGACAGTTCAGTGTTTTCTGGGTGTGAGTCTGATCCATGCAGAGCAGGTGGTGGGTCCCCATGCAGCCCTCCATAGTCCTTCAGTCCTTCCCTGTATCTGTCTCTGCTGCTCATCCAATGCTCCTTTATCCCCCCCAGCAAATCTGGCTAGGTGTCATCATGTATCTGATAAAAAGGGACTTTTCTTCCCTGAATGTTCCTGGGGGCTTCCTGGGTTTAGGCAGCTACTCAGCAATGGTGGCATCCTGCAGCAAGGAGCTTCAATCACCTCTGCTCTCCCTTTTGCTTGTCATGCTGATTCCATCTCCAGCTGCTCTGCCAGGGACCATGGGAACACGGCAGGGCTGGCAGGGACCAGGCTGGTGCAGTGGGGGTCAGCCCAGACACCAGGGCCCCAAACACTGATGGAGAGAGCAGAGGGGTGTTGGGGCAAAGGAAGTGCTGGGACAGCCTTTGATGGCTGAGGAGCAGTTTGAGACAGGCAGCTGATGGCTGCTGGTGATGCAAGATTATCTCCTCTATTCGTGCTCCTTATGCTGTTCCAGATCTTAAATCTTTGACAAGCTTCCTTGTCCTTCCAGCTTCACCTCTCACCCTTCTCTCTCCTGCCCCTGTTCAGGCCATGTCCCTGCTGGGGCTGCATGGCCAGACCTGGACCTTCACCTCCCTGAAAATGTCAGGGTACAACTGAGATTCATGTGGAGCCTTGTCCTATTCTCTGATCTTCTCCTGATATCTCATGCTGCCCCCTCTGGCACATGCTGCACACGGATGAGAGGTTTTACCAGGTACCTGTCAGTCAGCACAGTGACCTCCCTGGGTGACTTTCTGCCCTTTCTCTCTCTCAGCCACTCTTTACTGTGTGGTTGACCAAGCACTGGGACAGGCTGCCCAGAGAGGCTGTGGAATCATGTCTGGAGGAACTCAAAACTTGTCTGTACACAATCCTGAGTGACTGCTCTTGGGGACTCTGCTTGAGAAAGGAGGTTGGACTGGGTGACCTTCCAGCCTGAATCATTCTGTGATTTATCTCAGTGAGATCTTCTTCCCTGGCCTATGCCAGTTTGTCCCCTGAGAGCTTTGATAGGGTCTTGCCAGCTGACCAGGGGATGTCCAACACCCATGTCTTGTTGACTCCTCCAGAGAGGTGTATTTCTGAGGTGTGATTTTCCTGTGCAAAAGTTGGATTCAGTCTGCCCTGTGTCATGGTTTGCCAAGAGATCAACCAAATCTGGCATTTATTGCAGCTTTTGTATCTCCCACACTGTGAGGGGACCTACTCATCAGTTGTCCCTCTGCCCACCGTTGCAGAGCCTGGCACATTTTCTTCTTCTCATCATCTGGTGAAAACTAGAAGGCATCAAAGGGAGTGTAAGTGGCAGATGGGATGCCATAGTGATGTTTGAGTTATTTTATCTGGAAATGTCATCTCCTCCATCTTATTACTCACTTGCCCTTCTCTGTTGGTAGGACACAACTTTTGAAGTGTTTGCAGAGGAAACTGTCCATTCTGAGGATCCACCAAAGCTCCTTCTTGGCTCAGGTGGATACAGGTTTTCTTCACTTTTTTATCAGCTTATTTTCTTTGAATTTAACCAGCTACTTTCAGATATTTGCTGGTGTTAAGTTCCTGCTGCCAGAGCCTTTGAATAAAATGCAGCTGTCATTTCTCAAAGCAGAAGAGCAAGGCACCAGATGCTGGTGTCTTCATTGTTTGTCTTACATTGTTGCCTTCAGCTGCCTTCGATAACTTAAAGAGTATTTATGCTATTTCTAGTCAGATTCTTTAAATTGATGCAATTGCACCGGGTTCCATTTAGGCTTCCCAATGTTGTTTAGGGCTTGTATTTGCTAATATCAGCTTAAGCACTCAGAGGGAAGCTAAGCTGGTCTTTCCAGACAATCTCTGTGCCATATGATTAACTGTGACAGTTAATCCTCTTGACTTTTCATTTTTCCTCTTTTTAAAAATAAAATGTAACTCTATGGGATCATCTCAGGTCATGAGAGTAGCACTGGCTGGCACAAGGATGACACTGTAATTTCAGCCTCTGAGCCAGGTCCCACTTGCTGCTTGGGACCTGTGGGGTCTTGGCCATCCCAAAAAACCCTGAGTGTATGGGTGCCCACCCAGCCTGCCTGGAGCAGTTGCATGTGTGTGATAGAGGCATCCTGGATGTCCCTTTGCATGTGAATGGGTGCAGCATCAGTCACCAGCTGGTGGTTGGTCACCACAGCAGGGGTCACTCAGATGACATGCAGTACCAGGCTTGTCCATCTGCCTTGGGTGGTGCAGAGTGAGACCACAGGGTTCCCCAAGTGATTCTGGAGTCTGGTGGGTGTAAGCCCAGAACAGCCTTTCCTCTTTCAGTACACATCCAGGGTACGGATCGAAATCACCCTGGTGTCCCAAACCACTGAAGCTGCCAGACACACCTGTTGTGAAGAGGGGTGCAGGAGGGAAGCAGCAGCCCCATGCTGGGGTCTCTCCCCTGCTCTTTTCCCTGCCCCTCTTCCACAGCCAGCAGTCAGGGCTGCCTCTCCCCTGGCCTGGCAGCCAGAGGAGCACTTGCCTGAGGAGCCCTCCATGCCAGCACAGGGTCTCTGGCTGCAGTAGGGTGACCTTGGCTGGACCCCAGGCACCCACCAAAGCCTCTCTATGCAGCTGGACAGGGGAGAGAAAACAAAGGATTCATGAGTTGAGATAAGGACTGGAAGAGATCACTCATCAAATACCATCACAGGCAAAACAGGCTCTAATTAGGGGTATTAATTGAATTTATTACTAACAAAATCAGAGCAGGATAATGAAAAGTAAAATAAGACCTTAAAAACACCTTCCCTCCCACCCGTCCCTTCTTACCAGCTCTACCTCCTTCCCTGCAGTGGTGCAGGGAGACAGGAATGGGACATTGCTCAGGGACAGAGGTCATTACCCTGCTCCAGCACAGGGTCCCTCCCATGGGGAGTGGTTCTCCATGAACTTCTCAAATGTGAGTCCAGCTCACAAGCAACAGTCCTAGCCAAACTGCTGCAATGTGACTCACTTTTCCATGGGTCAGTCTTTCAAGGACAGGCTGCTCCAGCATGGGTTCCCCACAGGGTCACAGCTCCTAACAGCAAACCTGCTCCAGTGTAAGCTCCTCTCTCCACAGGGTCTGCAGGTCCCTGCCAGAATCCTACTCCACTATGGGCTTCCCATGGGGTCACAGCCTCTTCTCAGGCATCTCCCTGCTCCAGCATAGGCTCCTCCAGGAGCTGCAGGTGGATCTCTGCACTCCTGTGCAGTCCTTGGGCTGCAGGGGCACCATGGTCTTCACCACAGGCTCAGGGCAATCTCAGCTCCAACACCTGGAGCAGCTCTTTCCCCTCCTTCTCCACTGACCTTGGTGTCTGCAGAGCTTTCCTTTCACATATCTCACCCCACTCTTACGTGGCCACAATTACAACTGCACAAAAACCTCTTTTTTTCCTTCTTAAATATGTAATCTCAGAGGCATTACCACCTCTCCTAATTGGCCTATCCTTGGCCCATGGCATGCCTGTCTTTAGAGCCACCAGGGATTGGCTCTGCTGGACATGGTGGAAGCTTCTGGCAGCTTCTCACAGAAGCCACCCCTATATTCTCCCCACTACCAAAGCCTGGCCATGCCAACCCAATACACTGGTGCATGTCTCAAAGTCCACAGCCCCACAGGTCAGCAGCATGGCAGGAGGCCTGTCCCTGCCACAAACACAGCACTGCTCACCTGCAGACATGTCCCTCATTGCCCTGTGCCACGGGCTGGCTCCTGGCAGAGTCCCTGGGACGTGGCTCTTCATGCACAGCAAAGCTGTGGAGCTGGCCTGTGTTTCACTTGAGCCTATCTCAAGCTCACTTGGCTCATTAGATCTGATTGCAAATCAAATGCAATTTAATTAGCAAAAAGGCAAACAGCCCCTGCCAATGACTGGCTGATCATTCCCTAACAACTGTCAGATCAGCAGATATAATTGCAAAGCCCTACAGTTATTGGAGAATGAAATGAAGATGCCACTTGCATCCCACCCACACAGCACCTCTGATGTTTTCTCCTGCCCTGGCTCACGGGCTGGGGAGTTTTGCTGTGGGGGGACACCCAGTCTGCTGTGCCTCATCTCTCTGCACCCTCCAATTTCTAGTAAGGCCACTGGTGCCAGAGAACTCAGCCTGGTTTTCTGGTAGCCCAGACGGTGGTGGGATACCAGCTCGTTGGTATGCCCTTAGTCATGGAGAGGTCACAGGGTGCAGGGAGGGAGCTGGGGGTGGGTGGTGTCCCCAGGGGTTTTGTGCTGGCTGTGTCTGTGGGATACCTTCCCAGTGGACCAGCCATGTAGTTTTCCATCTCTGCTTCATCAAATCAACGCAAAGGCTCTGTGAACACGGAATTGTAGTCAGAACAGGTTTATTCTAGGTAAAGGGAAAACTTTCAGTGATGACAAATGGATTTAGGAATCCAAACACCTGTATTTTCCCCATGAAGTGAATGCTTTGGGCCCCAAATCTCCTGGGCAGGCACTGTGTGGGACTCCAGAGTTCACCAGGTGCCACTGGCCATGGGGTCTGGTGGTTGTGAGCCCAGAAGAGCCTTTCCCCTTTCAATATACACCCAGGAGTATATTGAAACCACACAGATATCCCAAACCCTGTCCAAACCCTGGAGTATTAGATCTAAGGAGCTGATTCCTGGGTCAAAGTAATTTTTGGCACTGGGTTTCAGCTGCCAGCTCTTGTAGGCTTGCCCCTCCAGGGTGGCCCACAGCAGCATGCTCAAGCAAAGGGCTCTCCTCCCTGATGCAGCCATCTCCCAGCTTCTGCAGGCTGACCATGTTGCACCACATCTTCTCCAATGGACTCTCTACTCTTCAGGCACCATGACAGCCCAGCTCAGCTTCCTCCTCAAGCAGGCTCCCTGTGCAGCACCCAGAAACATAACACAGCATCAATATTTTCCCACACAGACTGGAACCCTTTGTCCCCATGGCCAGTTTGGCATCCTGTGCCATACTGGTGGGTCAAGATTCCCCTGTGCTGACCAGACAGCTGGCTCTCCAGTCAAGGCTCATGCAGACAGGCAGACTGCTCTGCAGTCCTAGAGCTCTTGTGCCCACCAAGTTTTCTTTCTTTCCCCTTAAGCCTTGCAAATGTCTGGGGTTAGATTCCTCTTCTCCCTCATCACAAAAACACTTTGCACCCTCACTGCTGGAGACACAAGGTTCATTCTTCCTGAATCCAGGTGCAGCCACATTTCCCTCCCTCAGCAAATTTCTGAAGACCCTTCTCCCTCCCTGATGTTGCTGTCCCAGTGCCCTCATGTTGTCACTGGCCATAAGTTGTTGCTGTCCTCTTGGCACATCGGGAGCAGGAGATGTCTGATCTCCAGGGTGCTGTACTGTGGACAGGGCAGGGCTGTCAGTCCCCAGCTACATGGTTGAAGGGCAAATACTTACCCCATTTAACTGCAAGTCGTTCTCATAGGCTCCCTGCACTTCATCTTCCAGCACAGGCTCTTTTCTTTCCTTGCAGACATTCCACTGTTTCCAGAGTCCCTTCTTGGTGTCTGTATGTTGCTTGTTTGCTAGGGGACCAGCCTTTCCCTTGTGCTTAGAAGGGATTTTTTTGTGCCTTTTCTTTCTCTTTTCGGTTTGCATGCTCAACTTCCCAAACTTGCCCAGCTGCAGGAACCAGTTCACCTCACTTCTCCTGATTTGTGCTTATTCTCAGCAACAGCCACCAATCTGCCCCTATTGATCTTCCCATTTATGCCAAATGACATTGACTCATGCCTATTGGAGCTGAAGTTATTTTCCCAAATAGCTCTTCTAAAAACAACCAAAAGGAACAGGTACAAGAAAAACACCCCATCAGCTCACTTTATGCTGGTTATGTTGTCCTCATATCCAAGGATAACTAGAATGACTGTTGCAGACAGATGATTATAACACCTCCACCCCTCCAAAGAGCTGTTCTTCCTGGAAGGATTTCTCCTGCAGATTTGTCCTCACCCCAAGCTGGCTGGGACATCTGTGGTGGGGTCCCAACACCACTTAGGCAGAAATTCCATTCCTTCCTTACAAAGGCAGTTTAGGTCCAGGAAGATCTTTTGATGATCTTTCAATGCCTTGTGCTGGCCTCTCTCCTCATCTCACGCTCCTATCCCTCCTCCTGAGTCCTCCATCACCTCTGCCCAACTCACACCAGCTGCCTCTGTGACTGAGAACATCTGCTCCCATGGGCAGCTCCATGTACCAGTCCGAGTTTCTCTACAGCAGCATTGCACAAGGCTACTATTGCCTGTGATCTTTCCCATGAGCCAGATGTGAAGACACCAGGCCACACTGCTCTCCCAGCTGCTCTTATCCCTCAGGTTCTTTCCTTCCCTGTGTGTGTCTGCACACTTGTTTACCATCTCCTACTCCTCAGCACAACCCAAAACAGCATGTAGAGTACATGCCTCTCCTTCAATCTCCGTTGCCTTCCTGGTTCAGAGCCCGGCATCACATCCCTGAAGGCGTCTCCCATCCCACTGGCATGCCTCCTTGCACTGAGGAGTGTGTCCATGAATGCCATGGCATCCATGCTCAGGCACCCCAGCCCTGAGCTGGCTGCTCAAACACACCCACCCAGCTGCTGGGCACCAGGACAAACCCACAGTCCCCCCGATCCTCTGCATTGTAAAGCACATCCCCAGCATGGCAGGGTTGCCCTGTTCCCTCTTGGAAGGTCCTTGCAATGTTGTTTGAGGGTGCTCAATCCTCTCAGCCTGGCACCCACCTTCTCTTCACTCCTGGCAGATGTCCCCACCCTTCTCTCTGGAAGGACCTGACAACAACTCTGTCAGCACCAATAGGTTCTTACAGACTTACTGATCATCTCCTGGCCTGCTCCTCCTGCAAATTCAGTAGCTTTAGTTTCACACTCAAAATCTTCTGTGTCTCATCTTCATTTATTCTTAGACTCCAGCTTCTCCTTAGAGCCAGAGTCTTTCCTGCAGTCCGGTGTCTCTGCTTTCCCTTGCCACTCTCAAGCCTGATGGAACCACAGTCACCTTTGGATGCCATTCTGGTCCTCCAGACTCTCAGAGGTACCTGCCTTAGGTTGTTTTCTCAGTGTGAACATGAGGCTGACATTCCCAGTGCACTATTGGCCAGCAGGCACTTTGTCTGTAACATTTAAAGATTTATTTTTTTTTTTTACATCTGCTTCCACAATCTGTGATGGAGAGGGCAAGCAGGACACCTTTCTGTATCTTTACTAAAGGTGTAAACACAATTTGTTTCCATGAAGGGCAGCAGATGTTCAGGTAGGGTCTGACCTGTCATGTTTTGTGGTATCTTTAGACCAATCTCCAGTTGCAGGCCAGGAAACCTGGAAGGAGGAGAGGAGCTACTGTGTCTGTTCCCTGATCTTCTACTGCTGCGTCCACTCTTGTTTAAATGTGCCTGGTACCATCAGGAGAGCCCTGTGCATGTCCAGAATGCAGTCCTGCCATGTTCTCAGATGTTAGAGATGTCACTGAGGAAGCAGCTGAGTGACCTGAGAGGCACTGAGTGACCTCCACCCTCCCGGCAGCAGGGACAGGTCTGTCAGTGACCTGACACAGGGAAAGCGCTTGGGGCTGCTGGTCAGCAGTGCTGGTCAGCAGTGCTGGTGGGGGTGCAGCTGGCAGCTTCTCACCCTCCCCACCAGCACATCCAGACCTCTTACTGCCTGGGGCAACCCGGGGGCTGGGTCCCTGATTCACAGCATCCTCTCCTTCTGTGACTGAAAGCCCCCCACTGCTGGCTTGGACTCATAGTGCCAGCTCCAGAGAGCCCAGCTCTGCAGGGACAGCCCTCGATGGGTGAGGTGGGTCTCATCCCATCCCTAAAGCCAGGTATCAGGATGGAGCACTGCACAGCTCCTCATCCTCTCAGAGGGGTGGCAGAAGGATGGCATGTAGCATCCTCTGGGACAGATTGGAAGGGGATTCTTTAACACTGCTAGTTGTTTGGCCACAGGAGTTCTCCCAATAAGCAATTCTGTGAACTTTTTCCATAAGAAATAAATACTGCCCAGATGCTTGAACAGTGCTGGCTGTCCACACAATGCCTTGGCATGCCAATGCCCTTGGTAAGCCTTTTTCCTTTAATCATTTATCTACATGAGGGCTTTGTCAGGCTCCCTGGAAAGAGCTTTTATTCCCAAGCAGAGCCCTTTCTGAGGTGAAACAGTGCAAGCACAGCAGTAATACTGAGCTGTTTGCACTCCTGGTAAGTGCTGGATAATCTTGTCTGGGCTCAACCTGCACACTGCAGAGCCGGATGTCTTTCCCTTAATGGAATAAAATATGTATAAATAGGAAAACCATTGTCAGTGCACTGATCTTTATAGTTTCTGGAGCTGAAAGTTAATCCTGGGAACAGGAAGCTGTTTCCACATGTGAAATGTCAATGAGGCAGTAGTGCAGGTGGGAGAGCAGATGGATTTGGTTCATGACGTGCCTTCAGGAAGGCTTCAGGGACTCTCAGCACACGGATCCAGGAGAGTGGCACCCGGTGGTTGTAAATAGAGAGGTGGGAATGGATGTTTTGCTCAGTGTGTACAGGGAGATCCAGACACAGATGCAGTGAAATGTGTCCTCCCCAGACCTCAGCCCAGTGGGGATTACTTTACAAGCAAAACTCTGTAAGAATCCTACTGAGGAAAAATTATGGAAACTAGTGTCCTGTGATTGATAGAGCCAAGATTTCCCAGTGGGAACCCAACGTGCTTTATCCCACTCAGGTTAGGCTGCACTATATCCTCTCAGAAGACATGGACGAGGCAGGGCTAGGTGAGGAACCCAGATTTTAAGACACCTACAAAATCAGCAGCTCCTTTGGAAATAAAATGGGATTTTTCCCATCCCTTTTTACCCACTATTCCCAGGGAAGGGGTGAGCCAGAGCAACCTGCCACCCCTTTGCTCTCCTACTGCCAGGGAAACCTGAGAGTTCGTGGCTGCTCCTGCCAAGTGTAGCTGCCTTAGTATTGGGCTGGGAATGCACAGAGGGAGAGGCTGGAGAATCCTTGTGGCAGAGAAGGGCTGGGTACCGTGAGTCCCAGCTGTGTCTGTGCCTAGCCTTCATCAGCTCAGGACACTGATAGGTGAGACCACACCACAATATGGACCGGTGGAGCCTGTTGAAAGGATCAGCAGTGTCATCAGGGATAAAAGAATCATAAATTCTTGATCTCAGAGTTCAGGGGAGACCCCCTGCTTCCTTCAGAGAAGCCAGGGTGCATGCAACTCCAGGGGTACACAGGACAACACATCAAGGTGCAGGAAGAACATATATTTGGTGCAAATATACTTTGGTATTATATATTTGCTGCAAATATATACAAATAAACAAAATAAAATAATATTTTAAAATGAATGTTTATTAAATCTTTATCTTGTTCTTTTAAAATGCCTATTTACGTGTATGTGTCTTGGTTTAGGGCAAATTTGGGAGAAAACCCCTGAATAGTGTCCCTCTGTGGAGAAAACCCAAATGGCCTCTCCCCCAACTGGTCTGGGCAAGAACTTCCTCGGAGAAAAGTGGAAAAAACGATTTATTTAACAAACAAAGTGCCCACAAGCACAAAGAATGAACAATATGAATCAATAAAACCTCTCGTTGCTCTGAAGTGAGATGATAAATTCAGAAAGTCCCTGCCCTGGGTGTAGCTCAGCTCACTCAGTCTCTCACCAGCCCCACTCCCTCCGGAGCTCCAGGCCCTGGCGGGGCCGCCGGTGCCAGCCCTCGCTGCTCCTCTGGGTTTGTCAGTCCAGAGCAGATTGAAACAGTCCCAAGAAAAAGAGAAAAAAAAAAACAGTCCAGGAAGCTTCTCTGCCTCAGCTAGCTAAACCAACTAAAAGCAAAAAAAAGATCTCTGTCCCGTTGCCAGTCTGTGCTTCAGACGAACCCCAGTCCCGGAGGGGGAATGCGGAGGAGTGGATGCTGTTTTCAAAACAAATTGCGCGCTGCTTCTTTCCCTGCTTCGCTGTCAAATCCAATCTTAAAGGTACAGAACACAATATACAGCACAAACAGAACAGATGACTGGGGATACAAGCACCAGAAAGTCACCCTAGGACCTTATGTTTTTAAATCTACATGTATATAACTTATGAATAAAGGGAGACATCCCTGCCAGGGAGCTGGAAATGCCTGCAGTCAGGGTAGAGGCACAAGTGGTTCCCTAAGCTTTCATCCACCAGGATATTGCAACCCCCAGGGTGGTGACCATGGCTCTAGTGGGTCCCTCTCTGCCCCTCCCAGGAGATCAGGTGCCACCTTGCTGCCAGCCCTGCCTGTCCCTGATGGATCAGCGCTGGAGGATCCAGCTCAGCGGTGTGATCGGGGCTCCCATGGCCCCCTCCATCCCCCCACCCACCTCTTGCTCCCAGATGAAGTGCCCCTGCCCCATGGCTGAGTGTGATGCTGGGAAGTGCTGAGGTGCCCACAGAGGTGCTGTTTCCAGTAAATGGTTTTTATCTCAACCCACGTTTTTGTGCCTCCAGTTCTCAGCTCCACTCCCAGAGCAGGAAGAAGGTGGTGGAAGGGAGGGAGGGAGAAAGGGAGAAAGGGAGTGAGTGAGCAGCATCTGATTTGCGAGAGTCTTGGGCAGGGGGCACTAAATTGAGGAGTGCTGTTCCTAAACCATGACAGCAGCTTTTTCTTGGGGAAGTAAAATCCCAGACAGGGTTGTGTGGTTTGGGGGGTTTTTTTGGTTTTTTTTTTTTGTTTTTTTTTTTCACAGGAGCAAAGAGCCAATGAAATTAAGGAATAAAAAAATTTAAGAGGTAACTATTCTGCTGGGAGCAGATGACGTGGTCGGCCCCATGCCATGCTGTCATCCACTTCTGCCTGGCACCTTTCTGCTCAGCCATGGTGGCAGGGGCAGCCATGGGGAGGTGGCAGTTCCTTCCAGAGCCAGGCCTGATGACCCTGATCCAGAGCCAGGCCTCACACCACACCCTGGCAGCTCGCTCTCAGCATTCCTTGGACAGGCTCGGAGCGGGCTGACAGCCTGCCAGGACACCACTGATGCTCTAACAGGGCTCCCACTGTGAACTTGTCGGCTGGGGCTGAGCCCAGGCACACAGCATGGCACAGCCATGGGAATCCCTGCGCTGGGAATCAGGCAGCACATGCTGGCCAGTGGGATCCCAGACAGCAGGGCCGTACAGCATCATGTCATTTGTGCTTGTGCCAAGGCCTCAGGCCTGTGCCCAGAGCATGAGGCCAGAGATTGGATGCCAGGATTTTGCAGAGCATCCCCTGACTCCATGGGGGAAAACCTTGGGCAGCCTGGGGGCTCTGCAGCACACAGGGACAACCTGGTATCCCTGCTGGACATGGCTGTTGGTGTGACTGGGGTGTCTGTGGCATCTCTGGGGCTGTGGAGGCACATCTCCACGAAGCACGCACTGTCCTGCAGCCATATGGACATACATTTGTACTCTCAAGGGGACATAGGCACTGGAAAGCAAACCCTACATATGTGAGACTAATTCAGGATATGGAAAAAGGTTTTGCAAGGGTGTGACCCAGGGACGTGGCTCTGACTGGGAAGGGAGGGGGTGGTTTGGCAGTGCATGGCTCTATCCAAAGCCAAGGGCTGCAGGTGAGGTCTGACAAACTCAGCCAGGTGCCACAGCTGCAGAGCAGGCAGGGATGAGACATCTCCAGCCATCAGCCTGAACATTACCCAGCAACCACACAACCCACAGGTGAGATTCCCAAGCTCCTCACTCCCAGTGTATGCCATTCATGTAGGACTGGGGGAATAAGCAGATCCCAAGACAGCATTACAGACTGCATTGGGTTGGAACGGACCTTTCAAGGTCATATAGTCCAATCCCCCTGCCACGGGCAAAGACACCTGACACTTGCTCAGAGCCCTGTCCAACCTGGCTTTGAACGTTTCCAGGGATGGAGGCAGCCACAGCCTCTGTGGGCAACCTGTGCCAGGCACTTTCCACTCTCAAAGGGAAGAATTTCTTCCCAGTATCCCATCTAACCCTGCCCTCTGGCAGTGGGAAGTCATTGCCCCTTGTCCTGTCTCTCCAGGCCGCTGTCCAAAGTCCCTCCCCAGCTCCCTGGAGCCCTTTTAGGCACCTGAAGAGGCTCTGGGTGGCAGCGCTGGGAGCGCCGCCGGGTCGGTGCTACCGGACCGGTCCCGCCGCGGGGCTGCGGGCGGGGCGGGCCCTGGCCCGGGGGCGGGGCCCGAACGCGGCGGAGCCCGGCCTGGCCCCGCCCCCCCGCCTGGCCCCGCCCGCCCCCGCCTGGCCCCGCCCCCCGCCCGCCCGCCCGGCCCCGCCGCCCGCAGCCGCCGCGGGCCCGCGCTCGCCCGTGTCCGTGCGCGTGTCCGTGGACGATGGTGGCGGTCCGGGGCGCTGCCGCCCGCCGCGGAGCGCTGCTGGTGCTGCTCGCCGCCCTCGGAGCCTTCCGCCTGCGCCTCGCCCGTGCCGGTGAGTACCCCTTCGTTCCCCCCGCTCCCGTGTCCGTGTCCTCCCCCTTCCCCCGCTGATGCTCGTGTCCCCTCCCACGACGAACCCTGGTGCGGTTGCCCCCCTGTTCTCCCCCATTATCCCCATCCCCACGAGGAATCAGCATCCGTGGGTGTTCGTGGCTTTGGGTGGAAGCAAGGTAGGAGGTGCCCCCGCCGCGAAGCCGCACGGGGGTTTCTCACACCCTGCAGCGCTCCCCGGGGACGGGCAGCGCCTCCCCGTCACTCTCCTGCCCGCCGCTGCAGGCAGGGGCCTGGCAGCGGGTGGCAGCGCCGCAGGGCTGGTCCCCAGCAGCTGTTTGCGGGGGTTGGAGGGACCCACAGATGTGGATCCTGGAGTGGGAAGGAGCACATAGTCATGGGAGCGGCCCTCATGAAGTACCTTTATTGGTAGGAAAAAATTAAAACAGCGTCAAAAAACACCAAAACAAAGAAAAACGTAAAGATGCTGCAGTGACCGAGCCATCCTGGGGAGCCGCCGGGGGCTGAGCTGGAGGGAGCCCTGTTTGCCCACCTGCCTTATTGCCCCGGGAGTGGCCGCAGCATCGCCCCGCTGCACCAGTGACGGTGACATTGCTGCTCTCCGCCGGGGCGGAAGGAATGGGTGGCCTTTGCGCCCTCCCGTGTAGCACTGCCCGAAGCTGCCCTGCTGTCTGCTGAAGGGTTGTGTTTCGGGCGCTCAGGCTTGGTTTGTTTGAGTTTCAGTCTGGGTTAGGGCATTTCCCCTCCTGGGGCGTCAGGCACCGGACGTGCTCCATGTCCCCTTGCTCTGTGCCCACTGCTGGGGTGCGCGGGGCTGCGATGGGCACAAACACCGCTCCAAAAACCCCAGCCAGCCCCAAGCCCCGTTGCTGCCTGCGGGGAAGGCTGTGGCTGCCCGCCCCGGGGAGGTGCCGTGTCCCTGCCTAAGCACGGCCTGTCTCGGGCAGGTGCTTTCCGCCTCGCTGGTGCAGGAGCTGGGAAGGGCCTCCTGGCTCCCGCATTGTTTGCGGATCCGATATTGTTTCCCTGCTCTGGCTCCCGGCAGGGCAGACGCCGGGCAGGCGGACGCCAGGCAGGCAGCCTGCTCTCAGCCGGGGCCCGGGTGGCCTCGCCGTGCTCCCGTGTGCTCTGAGGGACAGCAGGAAGCTGCAAGAATTCTTAAATCTCCCAGTGAATCAAAAAGTCTGTGTGTTTCCACATCGGAGGGTTGGAGGCAGAGGTGGGGATGGTCCTGCGCTCCCCCTCTTCCTGTGAGCCAAGGCAGGGGTGGCCCAGCCAGAGGTACTGCTGACACAGGCTGAGACGGGAGGAAGGAGGTCCGGGTGGCTTGGATGAGCCACCAGTGATCCGGCATAATCTCTACTCCTGAATTTAAGAGGTTAGTGTGGGATCATCTGGCCTGGCAGTGCTGGCTGGGCAGGGTCCCTTGAGGGGCTGCTGGGGTGGCTGTGCCTGGATGCTGTCAAGGGGGATGGTGACAATTTCCCCTTCCCTTCCCCTCCCTTCACAGCCCTAGGAGGATGCTGGAGTTGAGGTGAGTGTGAGGGGCCTGCATCAGCAGCCTGTTCCAGTGTTGGGATATTGCACACTCTTGGCAGACGTGGGGTTGGATTTTCAGCCCAACCCCTTTCCCTTGAGAGAAGCTGGTGTCTTTGCGCTGTTCCCAACAGCAGCATCCCATTGCCAGGAGTTCGAGGTTGTGTAGCATGTGGCAATGGGAAGCTCCAGGTAGGTTTCTCCTGGGGATGGCTAAAAAAATATCCTTGGGATGCTGGGTAGGTAAAGGAATCTCTGTCCCAACCCCACCACCTTCCTCTGAGGGCAGTGGTGCACAGGAAGCATTGGCAGTTTCTTCTCATTTTATAATTGCATTTCCTGGGCAGATGGAGCCAAGCTTGGCTTTCTCTGGGGATGTCTGCAGGGTGGAGGTGGCAGGCCCAGGAGCTCCTGCTCTGTGGTATGCTGGTGAAACTGGCTCCTGGCAGGGAGAGAGAGCCAGGGAGAAGGTCCTGCACCATCATACCTGTGTCCTCCTGCCTCTGCAGCTCTATCAAAACTTCTTCAGATGGGGATTGGTATCTCCTTCTCCTCCTCCTCCTCCTCACTTTCTTTGGCTGGCGCTGTGACCCAGAGCCCCTGCAGCAGATGCCATCTCCCAGGATGCAGCTACGCATGGCTCAGTAACATCATCATCTTGGTGTGAGTCTGATTCAAGCTGGAGGAAGAGCAGCAGTGCTTTGGAGGTGCTGCAGGGTGGTTTAGGTTTGCTTGCTGCTTCTCAGCTGGGCTTTTTTCTCCCACGTGTCTCTATGCATCACACCAGGCTTTGGGCAAAGGCCCTGCCTTGCTTCATTTTCTGGCTTCATTTCCTGGAACATGAATAAGAGGCATATTTCTCCCCACTTTTTGAGTAACTAGGTTGCCATATTTAATCTATTATTATTATTATTGTTATTGTTGTAAACAAAAATGTTTTCCAAATGGGATGACAGACTAGAACCCCATTTTTTAATAATCCTGAACCCTGCTGCCACAGCTATCACTTCACATCCCAGACACCTGGAGAAGATGCTCAGCTAAATCTGAGTTGTTGTTTCCAGTCCAAGTGACCCATTTGGCCACGTCTGACCTGTTGGCTTCGCTCTGTGGCTCCTCCTGGTGCCGCTCCGCAGGGACGTGGGTGGGAGCACAGATGCTGCTGTTGATACGAGCTGCCCCTGCTCTGCAGTGGTACAGGGACTGCTCAGATTTCCCAGCTGGGCATGGCTAGGCAGGAGCCGTCCCCTGGGAAATTCCCAGGCTTAGCCTGAGCTGGGGTTGTCCATCTCTTGGCTTTTCTTCCTTGCCTGCTTGTCCATCACTGCACTGGGGACAGGGTTGGGACACAGTGGGCGCAGTGGCCCCAGGGACCCCCATGCTGACCTCTGAAGCTGCGGCAGCTCCAAGCCGCTCTTGGGAGCAAGACAGCAGGACTGGTGCTGCACCCGTGGTGCTTGCAGGGGCCTGGCTGCCCTGCCGAGCTCCCCGGGGCTCTGCCCAGTGGGTGAGCAGGGAGTGCTCTCTCAGCCCCTCAACATCCTGTGAATCACTCCGCAGGAAGCAGCCCCAGGTTTTTCTTGAGGCACAGGAAAGGTTGTCTGGGTCCCCCCTGGGAGTGGTGGTGGTGGTGGGCAGTGGTCCCACTCAGCCACGCCATCCCTTCAAGTCTCCCATGGCTGCATGGTGGGGTGTTGTCTGCCACAGTGGTGTAGACCAAGTGTTTGTCCACGCAGCAGCTGGGGTGCTGCTCCCGAGTTTAATTTTCCATGTGGTTTTATTCCTGGAGATAATGTCCCCACCTTGTTATCTGTGGTTACGTGTGCTCAGCTGGCTCCCACTGTGGGAAAGGAGCCCTTGTGGGAGTGGAGTGTGGAGGAGCGGGGATGCGGGGCACAGGCATCCCATGGGGCTCCAAGGAGCTAATACCCATCCTAGGGACAAGGGGTGGACTCCATCTGTAGGCCTCAGGAGGGGGAATAGGTGGAAAGATTTCTGGTAATTCCAATTGCAGAGTTTGTGGAAGAGATGGGGTGAGAGTCCCTCATCCCTTTTGGTGTAGCTTTGTGGGGACTCACAAAGCCATGTGCACCCCAGCAATACCTTGGAGGTGCCAGTGTGTGAAGAGCTGGAGCTCAGGGTGGGGAGACTGGGATTCCAGAGCCAGGGGCCTGCTGCTTGCACTGTGCAGAGTCAGGTCCTTTGGATCTGTGATTTCCTGGCAGCTCTGGAGACCAGTCCCCCACCCTCAGTCCCCAGGAAGCCTGGGTCTTCCCGCAGCACAGGGGAAGGTGCATCGATGTTTCCCTGAAATGTCTCTTCTGGGCCATGGGGGTATTAAGGGAGGTAATCGGCTTAGCCCTGCCGGGTGCCTCCGGGGGGGCACAGTGTCAGCGGGGTGATGGTGTGGTCGGGGCACTGGGGACAGGGAGGTTGGTGGTGGATGCTGGAGACTGGAAGGGTGATGGGAGGTATTAGGGCTGGCAGTGTGGCAGGGGCAGGGAGAACAGAAGGGGTCACAGGATGGACAGTGTGCTGGAGACAGGAGAGGTGTGGCGATGCTGGAGGCAGGAGGGGTGATAGCACAGTGGGGACTCCAGGAATGAGAAGGTTAATGGGGGCTGCTGTGGACGAGAGCATCGCTGTGGTGATGTGGACAGGATCGGTGGTTTGGTGCCCAGGGACAAGAGGGGTGATGGGATGGCCTCTCCCCATGTGCAAGGTGCTGGGTCCTTGGGCACAGGGTACAGGAGCTGCCATCAGTCCCATCGCAGCATTAAATCCATAAACACAGTGCCCTGGTGCTTGGTCCCCACCAAAAGCTCTGAGGGGGGTAGTGGCTCCCCTGGCTGGCTGGCCCCAAAGCCCCAGGGCCTGGCCCCAACGCCACTGCCAGCACTGAGGTATTTCCCTCCTGTGCCTGGCATAACCCAGCACTGCTGCTGCTCCAAATGGCAGCTGCAGGCCTGTAATTAGCCACTTTGTGAGCTAAGGAGAACTGCAACAGGAAGAAACTGGCCGTTAAGTGCCTGGAGTGAGCTTTGAATTGGAGGAAGGAAACGCAGCCAGAGCAAGTCCTGCTCCCTGCCTTATCCTGCCTCAGAGCACCACGTGCTGGAGCTGCCCATGTTAATCCATGCACACTGTGGCACATGCTGGGGTACTTCCTGCGCAGGTGGAGGATGGCAAAGCCTGTGAGAGGTATTTGCTGTTTGAGTGGGAACCCATCACACTGGGTGGGTGACATGAGAGGTGACGTGTCAGCTGAGTGCTGGCAGGGACCGTGGCTGTTCATGGTACAGGGGTTCCCTGGGCTCCTGGCCCTTGTTCTGTTCCTATAGAAAGGAGACTGTGATGGAGGTGGAGGCAGAAGTGTGGAAGGTACAGGTCTCCAGTGCACCCGTAGCACCCATGGCTGCTGCAGGGGAGTGCTCCTGGGGAGCCCGCAGCTCTCTTGTGGGTGAGGAGCTGCCCTGCCTCAGGGAGTTTGTCATCTCGCACCTGTCAGAGAGGGAGAGAGGGCCCTAAATCGGGAGAGAGGGCGGCCGGTGAGCAGCTGTAACGTGACCCTCCTGCAGCCATCATTCCTGCCTTCCTGGCGATGAAGGAGAGGGTTTCCCTGAGCTGGCTCTTCCTATGCAGCGTGTACCCCAAAATCTCTGGGTCCAGCTCTTTTGGCACCATCTGCAGTCCTTTTTAAAGAGCCCTGGATGCTGCATGCACCAGCACGTAGCCCTGGGTGCAGCCCAATGGTGTGGGTGCTGCAGCCCCTGCGTTTCCACCTGCCTCTGCTCTTGCGTGTCCAGCGGCACAGAGGGTGCCCACCCAGAGTCCCCGTGCCAGCCCAAAGGCTGTTCTTCTAATGGCTGTTCCAACAGCCATAAAGGTTGGCTCCTATTGCTCCAGCACCTGTGCGTGAGGAGCTATGTCCCAAGGCACCTGTTTCAGGGTGATGGGCTGGTGGGAGCACCAGGGCTGGTGCCAGGCAATGAATAGACAAAGGGAGCTGGACAGACAGACAGAATCCCCACCTTGAACAATGCCACCTCTGTGCTGGTGGAGTCATCAGCAAAATTATGCTGGTGCCTCTTTCCTAAAGGCTGCAGGATTTCTTTGGTGGTGGTGTGGGATGGCTTTGGCTTTGCTGAAGAGCATCTTGGCCCTGGTGGGCGCAGCAGTGCTGCTGCTCCAGATGGGCATTTCCAGCCCAGTAGTGAGAGTGTGTGGGAGCCTGTGGCTGCTTTCAGATGACTGGGTGGCCCCTGGCCTGGCAGCTCCTTGGGTGCTGAGCTGTGGGGTGGGCTGCCCTCTCCCACCTCCCTGCCATGACACAGGGAGAGCTCACCCAGAGCTGTGGCCCTGCTGCAGCTCACTGGGCAAGTGTGTAGCCATGTCAGTGCCCAGGAATGCCAGGAGGAGAGAGCTGGACCCCAGCCCTTCCCTCCAGACTGCTCAGTGCTTCAGGTGGGTCTGTGGTGCCAGGGCTGCCCATCCCCTGCGATGCCAGTACAGCAAGGGTTCAGCACAGTGCTGTGCTGCTCACTGGAGTATTCCAGAGCACCTCAGGGGTGCGAGGAGGGGCCCCTTAATGGTGCTTGCTCTGCACCATAGCCCTGGCTACCAGGTGCTTTGCTTGTGACGTGGTGCAAAACCTGCCCAATAAGAAGGGAATTCAAGAACCCAACCCTGGCCCCAGCAGGCTCAGGGCATGTGCAAAGATCGTTGGTATTTACTTGAGCAAAACCTGATAAACAAGGTTTAAAGTGGGTGGTTCAGGCTGCAAAGAGCAGCCAGATGCATTGGGATGAAGTGGCATCGGTGACAGCCTGGGGTCCCCAGTATGGGTGGGTGTGCATGCAGGGAAGCAAAGCCAGCAGCAGTTTGTGCAGGCAGGCCTGAGAAAATGGTGTGTGGCACCTGGTTTGCCTTTTGCTTTTTTTATTGTTTCTTCTCTTCATGGATATCTGAACCCACTTGTGGCTGGAGACCCTCTGGCACAGCAGGGGCACAGGGAGGGGTGCACTGGTGCATATCCTGGATGTAGCAGCCTCTGAAGGGCTGGAGTTGGGGCTGTCAGCATCCAGGGTTGTTGGGGCTGGGATACCAGAGGGTCTGGCTCGCTTGATGGCTCTCCTCACTGGCCACAGGCAAGGAGAGTCATGTCCTCTTCTAACTCCTGGCTCTGCCCAGTCTCTGCTGGGGTCTGGGCCTGTGGTTTGCTGGAGCTGTTTCCATCCATGCCAGTGCTATCTCCTGTTCCTACCTCCCTGCCAGTCCAGCTGTTTCGTTTGCACAGCAGGCAGGCTGCCAGGGCAAGGAAGAGGGATTTTTCTGTTCCAGCTAAGGGCTTTTGATAGTGATGACACAAAATTCCACTCCCTCAGCCTCGTGGAGATTGCCTGGTTCTGCCCCAGCCTGGAATCACAGGAGAAACTTGGGTGCGTGTAGATGGGATTTCCTCTAGAGCAGGGACAGGCTCTGGGGGAACACTGGTGGTTGGGAGGCGATGTGTTTGGGGATGCTGAGGGCTTGGCATCTCCCCACCTCTGCAGGAACCTGGCTCAGCTCCTCCTGGCTCTCCCTTTCCCCCTTGGCATTGAATGTGGAGCAGGGCAAGGCTCTGGAAGGCCATCATGATGGCCTCAGGGCTGCAGCATGGGTGTCCACCACACTGCACTGCCTGTAGCCCAGGGCTCTGGGCTGGTGCCCCAGAGCAGCAGCAGCAGGATGGGGATGGGGATGGGGGTGGGAGGTGGGAGTAGGGGGAGTGCTGATAAGGCCTTTTTCCATTGTTCCTGGGTGGGGCTGTGCCTGGTGGGACTATCCCATCGGTGGGACAGTGAGGTGTTTGCTGTGCAGGCATGGGGAATGCTCCCAGGGGTTCCCTACAGGTGTTCCCTGTCCCCAGCCTGTGGCCCAAGGCTGTTGGCACTGTTTCTTGTCTGTGACAGAAACTGTGCTGGAGATCATCTCTGCCAGCTAGGCCAGACCTCAGCACCCACCAGCTGGAGCTGGGAGCCAGGACACAAGCTCTGGTGGCCTCAGGGATGGGAGCTGGTGGCATGTTGCATCTGCCTGACCAAATCTGCTGCAGCACAGAGAAGCACTTCCGACTGCTCCCCCACTGGTGGACTAGCACACACCAGTGCTGCTGCAGGACATGGGGCCAGACTGGTGGCCATGGCTGTGCCACATGCTCTCTCCCCAGCAGTGATGTGATGTGACCAGTGTCCCCCCACTCCTGGTCAGCACTGCAGAGAGCCCTGCTCTGCTGTCCCTGCGTGGGAGGGGGCTTGGCTGCTGCATTTTCGGGGGCAGGAAAATGCAGCAGTGATGTGAGCAGCTGCTGACAGTGGCAGGGCAGGTACAGGGACTGCCCGAGCAGTGGTGCCAGCTGTGTCCAGGAGTGGGCATTGCTCCGGGGGTTCAGCCTGGTCCCCATCCATCTGCTTCCTAGTGCAACAGACAGCAGGGCAGAGACGTGCAGCTAGGTCAGGAAGCCCACCAGGTCACAGCCACCAGTGGGGTGTCCATCCTGCAGTCACTCTGTGTGTCACTTGTGGCTGGTGTGTGTCACCTCTGCTTGGTGTGTCACCTGTGTGTACAGAGCCTGGCATTGTTACTGCAGCTGCTGGCAGTCACTGCCCCTGACTGACTTCAGGAGCCACATCCCTGGGCATGGGGCAGTGCAGGTGAGGTGCTGGGGTGCCTCAGCAACCTCTGCTCCTGCCTGCTGCTGGACAGCATCCCTCCCCCTGGCGAGGCAGGCTGTGGACAGGGGGTAGTGAGACCTTAGAGGTTGGGATCTGGTGGGGGCATCATGCCAGCCTGCCTGATGCCTGCCCACCAGCTGCCCAGGGCCTGCTCCAGAGCGCTCCTCTAGAGCCAGGAGCCCTTTGCAGAGCTGGGAGGGAGCCACGGCCAGTGCTAGCTGGCAGTGGAAGTACTGGGAGGGCAGGCTGCAGGCAGGGCCCACAGCAGTTCCCACATTATCTGGCTGGAGGAGGAGGAGGATGAGGAAGAGGGGAAGGAGTGACCTTGGAATGGGGCTGGCAGAGACCACACCACTGCAGGCCCTGTGAGGGCTGCTGCCATTGCTGGCCCTGTGTCATGACCTTGCTGTGGTCTCCCCTCAGCCTCAGCCAGCACGCAGGGGCCCGACATGGGAGTGAGACCTGCACCCTGTTCCCCAGACACCCCAATATCCCCCATGCTCAGTGACCATGTCCCACCAGGTGCTGTGTCCTTCTGCCACAGAGGGGCCAGAGTTGGTGGTCCTGGGCAGGCTGCTCTGTGCCCACGTGGCTGTGCAGCCACTGCCCAGTGGGCTCAGCCCATGCCAGAGGGCTCTGCCAGCTCACACTGTTGGCACTGGGACTGGCAGCTGAGAGGGAGGCTGGGTGTTGGCATTGCCGGGACCTTTAACATTCACACCAGTGCTCAGTGCTAATTAATTATGCTCTTACATTCACTTTTATCTCTCTATCTGCAGCAGTGATGCAGCGGGGGCAGTCCTTGCCTCCCTGGCCACACAGATGTCCTCCTTGGATTTATTTTTGTTTCTTTTTCACCTGTATGTTTTGGCATGAATGTGGAAGAGCTGCTCCACCCAGTCTGTGACTGCCGGTGGCTCTGTGCCCTGCCTGGGCACCCCCTGTCACAAGCACTCTGCCAGTCCTGAGTACCACCCTGGGTGCCCGGCACAGCTCTCCTCCTTGGGGATGGAGCTTTGTGCTCAGCTTTCCCCCGTGGATAACATCCTGAGGCCTTGCTGCTCACATGATCGTGTTTCCTCCTGGGCACAGGTCTGTTTCTGCTGATATGTGTCCCCAGCTCATGCACACCTGCTGTCTGTGCCAGCTGCTGTGCCCCACACACCCGCTGGCCTTGGGATGGGGTCCTGCCTGCAGGGAGCCACTCGGCTCCTCCAGCACTGGCAGCTCGGCCCAGGCCTGAGCCTGATTTAAGAGGTTACCCCATTTGTGCTGTTCTGGGACCACCTGCACAGGAGTTGAGCACCATGGCAGGGCAATGACAGCAATTGGAGCATCCCCCTCCTCTGAACACCCCTGGCACATCTGGGCAGTGGCATCCTGGCTGTGCCATGTCTGGTGCTGGCTGCACATTCTGTATCATTCATTGCTCTCTCCTCTGGTCTGTACTGTCCTGCTGGCAGGGCAATGCAAGGTTAGGGTCCTTGCAGGACCCCAGCCGGACCCTGTCTTGGGTCCCTCTGCCCATCCCACTTGTGGCCAGGCCTTGCTGGGCTGCACTAGTGCCAAGGAGGGTGCATGGTGGCAGTGGGGGCTCCCAAACTCCCCCAGACTCAGCGGCAGCCCTGCAGGTGCAGAGGCAAGACTGGGAGCTGCAGCAGGCATGCTGGCACCAGTAGCAGGTGGGTGGCATGGTGGTGACATGGCCACAGATGGGTGGAATTGGGACCCACGTGCTGTGCCAGCCCCAGTACCCCACCTTGGAGTGAGTGTTCGGAGGAGGACCCATGGCCAGAGTGTTGAGGAATCCACCACCTGCCTGCTCGAGCACTGGACAGGTGGCACCAGCCCCAGGAATGTGTGAGTGTGCAAGGGTGGGGCAGCATTGGGCAGTGTAGTCTGACAGCCCCAGTGGGTGGTGGCGGTCAGGGGTGGAGGTGGTGCTGGGATACAGAATGCTCAGTCCGCATCACCTGGCATGGCACTGAGGTGCCCGCTCCCACCAGCATGGGACTCTCAATGCTCAGCTTTGAGGTGGGCTCAGAGAGTGGCAAAGCCCCTGTGAGACCCCTCAGTCCACAGGGTGCCCACACAGCACTGCCAGCTCACCAGTCACTGGCTGGTGACACGTGGGGAGCTCTGAATTGCAGCCAGTGACAGCTGGGCAAGCACAGCTCATTCCTCAAACAGAGATAACAGCCTTCACTGGGAGGCCCAGCCTGGGCTTTATTTACCCAGTTGCTGGACTCTGGCTCAGGGCTCTGCCCACATCACTCCTCACAAGGTGGCTCTGAGGGTCTTGTCGATGTCTGGTGCTGTGGGATGACCCACACTGGGGTGACTTTCTCTGCCAGTCATCAGCTTTTGGCAGCACCTGTTTAGGGGGGAAGTGTTTCCATGAGCCTGTGGCACAGACAGGGGCCCCTGCAGGTGTGTTCCCCAGTGCCCCACAGGGCTGTGACATGTCCCCAGCCTGAGGCTGCACAGTGCCAGAACCTCCCCCTGCCCCAATTTTTAAACAAAGCGTCCTTAAGAGTAATCCTGGGGAGATGAAGCCAGGAGCCAAGTCCAATTTCTGTGCTTAGACATCTGATTATTTGCCCATTAAGCACTAATTGCCCCCCAGCCATGTGGCCAAGCCCCACACCATCTCCAGGGAGCAAACAGTCCAGCAAAAAACCCAGCTCCCATGGGCACAGTGGGCACTTTCTGCCACCCCAAGTGCACCCCCTCCAGGCTGCTGTGCCTGGCATGGGCGTCAGCCAGCATTAAAATTGCAGTTGCTGCACCCTTGCCAGTGCCAGCCAAGGTGGGGAAGGTGATGACTTCCTCATGGAGTGAAGTGAGCAGTTGCCTGGGCACAAGCTGGGGGTTCTTAGTAGCAGCTGCACCCTCCAGGGAGCAGTTTGATGGTGAAATATGGGCATGCAAAGGCAGAGGGTTGCATACACCGCTTGGGTGGCTTTGGGCTGACATCTTTCCTGCGCCCCTGCTGGGGGAGCAGAACTGTCATGATTTGTGTCCTGGCGGTTCCATCCTCTCAACTGTGTGCAGGGTGCTGCCCCCCTGGCCTCTGGGGTGCTGCAGGGCTGGGGATGCTCAGGACAGCCCCACAGTTGTGGTGCCCCTCCCTGTGGAGTACAGCAAGGCTGTCCCCGGTGTTGCCGTGCCCAGGCACAGGTGCAGGGACGGGCAAGGGGCCAGTGCATTGCTGGTGCAGGTGTGGGCAGTGACGGCTGGCAGGTACTGCTTGGGGCACGTGGGCCGGTGCTGGGAGCCAGTTCCTGCTGTGAGTCATTGCCAGCCTGGCCCTGATCCCAATGCAGCCCCACAGTCCTGCTCCCTGCCCACTGCTGCCAGCATGCCCGTGCACAGCAGGGTGAGGGGCAGTGTAGGGCAGCTGTGTGCCACACCCCAATCCAGCTGTGCAACCACATCCAGCTTTTCCTCCCAGGAGCTGTGCCCAGCCTACGTGCTGGGTGCACTGAGGAGCACCTGCTTCTACACTGCCACCAGCTTGTGAGAGAAAAACACTTGTCCTGCAGCAGGACCAGCAGTGTCACCATCAAAGCCAGGACCCCAGTGTGTCCCCAACAGCCCCCTACCACAGGTGGTACCTGAGTGCTGGCCCTTCGTGTCACAGTTCCTGTCTGCAGCTCTGCACATGGATTGCCGCCATCACCTGGTGGAGGATTCAGCTTTCTGTAGGACACAGGGACCTTGTGTCCCCCCAGGAGGTCCACCTCCTGGGGTGAAGACCCAGCCATGATGGCACTGCCATGGCACAATGGGTCGGTGAGGCTGGAGCCTGGGGAACTCATGCCTGTACCCAGGGAGTGGAGACTGCCTGAGACTGACATGGGCATGAGATGCCCCATGCAACTGCCAGCGAGGTTTGCAGTGCAGTTCAGTGCCAGGGAGGGCTGGTTCCCATGGCTTCCTCCAGGGAATGCCACAGGGATGGGAGCCCAAGTGCTGGTACCAGCACTGTCACACCCTGCTGAGGCTTTGGGGGAGTTGGTTTGGGACTTTTAGTTTGAGTCACCACACAAGTGTCGATCTGTGCTGGTTGGGTTTTGTCTCCCCATGCAGGGCAGGCAGGGACAGGAGATCCAGGTCACTGCCACCTCTGCAGGGCTCAGGGTGTCCTGCAGCACTCCCACAGAGTGTCCCGTGGAATGGTGGCCCCTGTGGGGTGTGGGCACTGCATGCTTATCACTGCATACTGCCTTGTGCAGGTCGTGGAGTCACATACCACCTCAAGTTGGAAGGGACTCGTGCATCAAGTCCAGCTCCTTGGTCATTAAGCTCGTGGTTAATTCCACCTGATTATGGCTTTGTGGAGGCAAAGCAGGGCCAAGGGGCGACTGTGGTGAAGCCCATTGATAGCTGGGAGCTGCAGCAGGAGCAGCCATGGGCAGCCCAGGGCAGCTGGGTCCCACTCCAAGAGGCCATGAACAGACCTGGGGGTGTGTTTGACCCCTCTCCTCCTCCTGAGCTGTTTTGTCCTGTCCCCACAGCAGCATCGTGTCCCCGGAGCCTGGACTGTGCCCTGCAGCGCCGAGAGTTCTGCCCGCCGGGGTCGGGTGCCTGTGGGCCCTGCCTGCCCCCCTTCCAGGAGGACGACCGTGGCCACTGTGTCCAGAAGCAGCCCTCACTCAGTGGTAGGTGCACCCACCCTCCACTCCTCTGCCTCCACATCTACCTGCACACCCACCCTGCACCTCTGCAGCTCTGAGAGGTTCTGTGCCTCAGGCAGCTCCCCACCTCAGCGGGACCCATCCTCCTCCTTCTCTCCCTGGCAGCTGTATCTCTGTGGGGACGGATGCTCTTCTCCCTCTCACCCCACTTGCCTCAGCTGGGGGCTAGTTTTGGGCTGGCAACACCATTCTGCTCTACCCACATCCTGCTCTTCGTGCATCCTCCTCTGGTGACTGTGTGTAGCCCTGTCAGCACTGTGGGGAGCCCAGGACCTCCAAGGACAGGAGAAGGACAGGCAGGAGAAGGGGAGCTGCTTTCAGCAAAGAGAGCAGTGACTTACTCTGATTCTGTGGCTGACTGAAACAGGTGCCCATGGCCTCACCCATCCCACGGCTGAGCTGGTGCCAGTGTTTGGGATTTCAGTGCCTGATTCCCTTTGGTTTGAGATGGGGTTGTGGTTCAGGACTTCTGTTTTCTCCTTGGGTGATGCCTGGCATCCATGATGGGAGGGCTTGGGTCAGCCGTGATGGACAGGACCACTCCCTGGCTGCACACCAGGGCACCGAGGGCTGCACTGGGTGTTGTTCCTGGCTCTGTCCCTGAGGGATCTGAGGGGCTGTGGCAGCCTGGGTGCAGCAGCCCATGGTCACCCATCCCACTGCTGCTGCAGTACTTGAAGGATGCTCCCAGTGCAGCTTTGGCACCTGTGCCCCTGGTTCAGCTGCAAAGACAGTGCTGGGGGCCAGGCACAGGCATTTTTTAGCATGACAGTCAACTCTTCATGCAGCTTGGAAAGCTGTGGCAGAGCTATTTCTGTGCTCTCTTGTCATGGGCTCATGTCACAGGTGAGTTAAGACCATAATTATGGCTCTACACAATTATTTATTGCTGTAAAGTGGAGTGACGTCTGTGGCTGGGGAAGAGACCAGGACTGGCCACACCCTCAGGCTGCTCCTGGTGGGTTCTGCTGGGGACTGCCTGGATGCAAGGTACTCTGGAGCGCCTCTGAGTCACTTCCTGGTGCAGAATGTATTGGCATCTCCCCCAGCCCACCCTTCTCCACCTGCTCTTCACTCCTGCTGCCCCCAGAAGTCTCCTGCTAAGGGGTTCCCAACTCCTGGGGAGCTTCTAAAAACATGCAGGGTGGCTTGTCCTGTGCCAGGCAAGATTGACAAGCACTGGTCCCCCTGCATCTGAACTCCATGCAAACATGGAGGGGTCCTCTGGGTTTTGGGGGATTGCTTTGTGTTGTTGAACATGCTCAGGATGCTGTCAGAGTGCAGCTGGAGATATCTTTCGCCCATGGCTCAGCCCAGGTGGGCACATGGAGGATGTCAGAACCTAGCATGCCTTCAATGCCATTTCTCCTGGCAGGAGAATTAAATCCCCTGTAAATCAGAGGAGAGACCCCCCAAAGCGAGGCCCTTTGACTGAAATGAGAGGGATGGCTGGGGGGATAAAAAGGCATGGCACAGGGATGGGATCTAGACTTGGCGTTTGACAGCAGTCAGTGCCCCTGCCACAGGCTCTTCATCCACTGACACTGAATGGCTTTAGCAGTTGTTTATAGTTTATTTTTTAATGTGAAGTCTTGAGAGCAAATTCCCCTCTCACAAGGGCTGCACATGGCTGGCATCTCCATAGCAACCCAGCTCCTTTCTGAAGGATGTGGCCACAGTTGCATCCTCACCCAGAGAGATGCAGGACCACTGTACCATCCTCTAAGGACCCACCATGGGAGGATGGTGACACCAAGGTCTCTCACAGTCCCATCCTGTTGTCCCAAGCAATGCCACTAGCTTGTGGCAGCAAAGGTGTGGACACTGTGGTAAATAAAAAAGGTGGACCCCTCCTAAATCCTCTATCTTAGCATCCTGAGGATGCCCAGCTCCTCTTGGCAGGGAGGCACCGTTTATTTTTCTATGGGGGCTTTCTCATCCTTCCTGTACCTTTGTCTTGAAGCCTGTGAGGATGAAGAGGGGCTGTGATAGTTGCATTTAGGAGGGGATGCAAGGCAAACAGGGGGCTGCTGTAGTCCAAGGATGCCTAAGCCTTTAAAGGAGATACCCTTGCAGCCTTTTTGCTACGTAAGCAGCCCCTTTAAAGGATTACACGTCCTTGAGCCACTTATGACTGCTGGTGACGCTGATCCTGGGATCCTGCCACTGTGCCATCCCCACAGTTCCTGGCAGGAGCCAGGGATCCTCTCCCAAAAGCAGCTTTTTGGGGTGAAAAGCACCATTTCTGGTCTCAGGAGGACGATGCATGTGAGTGGTGTGTTCATGCCATTATGTGTAGGGGTCTCAGCATACCTGGCACAGCATCAGTGCAGAGGTGAGATGGGATGCATGAAATCTGGGTACAGTGCATCCCACAGCTGGCTGGCTGGACCTGGCTGCTGCTGTCTTGCACAGGGCTCTGAGCCCCCCAAAATCCCATGCACACCGTGGTGCTGCATGTGTCTGTGCTGTGATGGGTTTGAAGGATGTGCTTTGAGAGAGTGGGTCTCATCCCTGCTTCTGCTTGACCAGCATGGAGCCCCACTGTGCTGCAGGAAGCACTTTGGGAAAGGGGGGAAAAGGGACCTCAGCTCACAGACATGGGGGTTCCCTGCTTGCTGTGCCAGCACCAAGGAGGGCATCAGCCATCTTGGGGCAGGACTAGAGAAATTAGTGGATTTGTAGGAATATTGTGCCCTCCTGTGGACGCTGTCAATCACAGGTTTCCTCAGACCAGGGCAGAAGCCATATGTGTCTCTCCTTGGTCCCTGTTTCCCCAAACTGTCCGGATGTCCCGGGCTTGGCCCTGAGGAGGTGGGAGCCCTGAGGAGAGGCCACGGGCAGAGCAGAGGGGCTGGGGGGGCTGTGTCAGCCTGGCTATGCCATCCTGCTGCAGCAGTGGTGGCAACTACCGTGAGGGGGCACCCACACCCTGCACAAGCCCTGCCTGCAACCCTGAGTGCCCCTGTGCATGTCCTGTGTGTGCCTGTGTGCCCTGTCCCTGTCCCCTCCCTGCCCTGCATGCCCTGTGTGCCCTGCCTGGACACTGTTCCTCCCCAGCATCTCTGCTCCAGCTCCTGGGGCAGTCAGGCAGGAACTGGGGCTCATCCTGCCCCTCTGTTTCATGGAGCAGCCTAGGGCCAGCATCTCACACACCCACAGTGCCTGGCAGGACCCAGCCCTCAGTGCCCTCAAATGTGTGGTGGCAACTGTGGCATCACTGGGAAGAGATGTTTAGCTGCCACACAGAATGGGAGGTGGGGAGCTTTTAGCCACTGGAAGAGAATTTGTGATAAAGATGGTTAATGAAGGTAAGTGGCACAACCCATGCACTGCAGCAATGCCGGGACCCCAAACCGCTGCCTCAGTTTCCCATGTGCCACTTCACACACTCCCACAGGGTGGGAGACTCTGAGGGACCTGGCAGCTACTCTGGCTGCTTTTTCAACTTTTTTTCCTTTTTCCAGCTACATCACATCCAACATCGACACAGCCTGATGGTGGCATGCATGGGATGGACAGGGTTGTCCCCTATGGAGACAAACCTTTCCCGGAGTGCAGAGGGGAGCTAGAGCCAGAATGTCCCCATCCCAGGCACTAGCATGTCCCCTGGCACAGGGCTATCCCCATCCTGGGCACCAGGATGTTCCCCTCAGGCACAGAGCTGTCACACTCAGTCCCATGCCAGCTCCCTTGCCCATTGGGAGACCTTGGCCCTACGCTGGCACCTGGCACCAAGGCACTCACCTGTTGGGCACAGCACTGGCATAGCCTCAACCTGGTACCACTTGGCCATGGGATGAAAGTAACAGGGTGCAAAGTGCCGGGGAAACCCAGGGCTTCAGCCAAGGGTGGGAGGCTGGGGGCAGTTTGGGAACACAAGGCCATGAAGGATGTGGGGACAGTGACTCCCGGTGCTTTTGTTTAAAGCAAGGGTGTCCCCCTTTTAAATTGTTTTGTGGCTCATGTGGCTCTGAGTCATGGGGCAGCAAAGTGGCCTTTGTGCAGGGCTCCAGAGGACATCAGGGTTTATTTCCAAACACTGAAGGTGAGGACAGATTCCAGAGATGTAATTGTTATAACCTTGAATTATCTGGGAATCAAGCAGCCAGTACCACCTTGCCTTCTTATGTCTGGATTTAGCCCCCAGGGGACAGTCCCTGAGGGGAGAATATGGGCAAAGGAAGCAGGGATAGGATGGGGATTGAGATGAGGACAGGGATGTCTACTGCCTTTGAAGTTGGGTTTAATCCTGGTAAAAGCAGTGGTGAGTGTCAGAGCTGGACTCTGCTTGATAAACCTGAGAAGAGCAACTTCACTCTTGCTGCAATGCTGTAACCTCCTGGGTGGGCACCCCCAGGCCAGAGTGGGAGTCCTGCCTGTGCCTGATGCTGCAGGAGCCCCCTGAGGGGCAAATGTCCGTGGTGAGAGCTGTGCTGGGGCATGGGCTTGGACAACCATCTGTGAGAGCTGCTGGTGCCAGTTCCCAGGGGTACATCCCTTGCTGCGTGGGGCACCCCTGCCCGCTCCCCAAAGGAGCTGCATCCCCCCTGGCACTGGGCAGGAGCCAAGCCCTCTGCTGGAGCAGGGGCTCCCATGCTCTGCTGAACAGCCAAGCTGAGCCCTGCTTTGGGGTGGCTCCAGCCACCCTGGGCCATAAAGGACAATTTGGGGTGAAAACCAGTGTTTGAGTGTCCCCTGACTGTAGCTCGCTGTGCTGAATTTACCCCTCAACCCTGAGGGAGCAGGGCAGCTGGGGAGTATCTGTCCTGGTCCAGCTCCCATCCCTCCTTACTTGGGGCTGCTGTGTGACCCCAGGGGCAGGGGTACAGGGCAGGTCCAGCACACCAAGTGCTGGCACCCTGCCCTCTCTCACAGAGTCTGCAGGACCTGCTACCTCTGGCAGGAGGGCATATGCTGTTGCTCCTGATCCTCCAGCATTTGTGGGGTGAAAATCCCACCGAAAGCAGCAAGGACACACACGAGTCCCGGGGCCCAGCGTTTGGAGAGCTGCATCTGAGGGGCCTCAGACTGAACACCACGTGTGTTTGCTGAAGCTGGGGCAGGAGCCCCTTCTTGGGGGTGCTGGTCTGGCCCTGAGGGTGGGTGCATGGCTGCACCCCACAGTGCTCATCTCATTCCTGTTCTCCCGTAGGACGGACCTCCATTCCCAGCTTGGAGGCAGAAATTGATTTTCTCGCAGATGTGCTGGCCAGGCAGGAGGCTCCTCGCCATCACCCGCTACAGGATGGCAGACCCAGGGGTAAGTGCTCACTCCCTGCTCCCAGCAGTGCCAGGGACCTCATGGCAGCCAGACCCTGCACCCCAGGCAGGCTTGCCCTCTGAAGCTGCCCGGGCAGCGCTCACTGCTCTGTCTTCTCCCGCAGCCACCCTGGTGCCCGACAGCAGCAGACAGCGTGTGGCCAGTGTGCTGAGAGAGGGGCTTCTGCAGCAGGGTCCTGCTGGCACCGTGGCAGCCACCAACCTCCCCACCACTGCCACGGTCCAGAAGTACCCTGGGGTGGAGGCATCCCCCATCCCTGCAAATGACAACATGGTGCTCGGTGAGACTTGGGACTCAAGAGGAAGGGATTTACCAGGGAAGCATGGGCTGGTGTCACCATGCTGCCAGCTCACCTGCTGTCCCTTGCTGTCCTCTCCACCTCTGCAGGGCTGATTGTGGTGTGCACAGTGGCCGGGATCTCAGCGCTGATTGTGGCGGCCATCTGCTGGTACAGGTGAGCTGGGGCTGCTGACAGTCACTTGGTGTCCCTGTGCCCAGGGCAGCGTATTCCCGTGCTTCCCAGGCAAGAGGGTTGGAAGAGAGGCAATAGCTACCTTTGCCAGTCCCCTCAAGGTGTGGCATCAGCTGGCCGGGGCAGGCAGACAGTAGTGAGGCACCCCTGTCCCAGGTGCAGGCTCCTGGCAGCAGGTGGCACCTGGTACGGGCATCACTGTGGTGCTGGGTGCTGACACGTCTGGCACGTTGGTGCCTTGTGCCCAGGCCCTGTGGGATGGAGGTGGCTATGCCTGTCATGGTGCCATCGTAGGGAACAGGGCTGACTCTCCAAGGATCACTGCTTCCTGATAGGAGTCATCTGCTCCTAAGGCTCCCCACATCCTCTAATGGACTAGAGAAGTCATTGTGCCCCACACTGGGCACTGGTGAGGCACCTCAAATCCTGGGTTCAGTTTTGAGGCTTTCATGGGAGGAAAGACATTGAGGGGCAGGAGCATGTCCAGAGAGGGGAATGGAGCTAGGGAAGGGTCTGGAGCACAAGTCTTATGAGGAGCAGCTGGGGGAGCTGGGAAAGGGGCTCAGCCTGGAGAAGGGGAGGCTCAGGGGGGACCTTCGCTCTCTCCACAACTCCCTGACAGGAGGAGGTATCCAGAGGAGGGTCGGGCTCTGCTCCAGGGAACAAGGGATAGGATGAGAGAAATGGCCTCAAGCTGTTCCAGGGGAGATTTAGGTTGGATATTAGGGAAGATTCATGTAAAGGGTGGTCAGGCATTGGAAAGGCCTGCCCAGGAAGGTGGTGGAGAAAGTGTTCAGAAAACATGTGGTTGTGGCACCTGGGGACATGGTTTAGTTGTGGACTTCAGCAGTGCTGGGTTAATGGTTGAACTTAGGCTTAGAAAGCTTTCTAAGGTTTAGTGATTCCCTAATTCCCTAATTCTACTTCCAATGCCCCTCCCTGGCAGGCTGCAGAAGGAAGTCAGGCTGGCACAGAAAGCAGACTACTCAGCCCAGCGAGTAACCAGCCCCCTGCCCTATGACAAGATCTCGGTAAGGCACCCATGTTCCTCCCTCTGGGGTGTTTGGCACTCGGGCCCCAGTGCTCTGCTGGAGGGATTCTCACATGGTGGAGGCCCCCGACCAGACAGGCTAGGGCCCTCCAAAGCCCAGTCTCCACAGCTGTTCCTGCTCTCTCCACAGCCCGGGGACAAGACGCTGGCTCAGAGTGCCCAAATGTACCACTACCAGCACCAAAAGCAGCAGATGCTCTCCCTGGAGAAGTAAGCCTGGGAGCAGACAGCGTGTCCTGCCTTTAACTGGGATGGCCCTAATCATTCCACTGGGCTTCACCTGCTCTCTGCATCTTCTTCCCCCAGACATAAGGAGGAGCCCAAGCTGCCGGACTCAGCATCATCTGATGAGGAGAATGAGGATGGAGACTTCACCGTGTATGAGTGCCCTGGGCTGGCTCCGGTATGCGGGTGCAGGAGGGCCAGGGGTCTCTGTGCATGTGGGGGCATCCAGCATGTGCCTGGGATGTGCATTTCTGTGTGAGAAGCCTTTTCCACATGCTCTTCATCAAACCTTGAGGTGGTCCAACCCCTCTGCTCCCCCCATGTCCCTGGCCAGCTCCCATTGAAGCTCTCCAGTGGGCAGGAGTGCATGTTCTGGCACAAGGCTTTTCTTTGGGAGCAGAAAACTAGAGCAGCTCTTGGTACATCTGACCCACCATCCCTGTGGTGACAGGGACATGGTCACCGGTTCTGGGCACCGGGGCTGGGGGGGCTCGTCCTTGTCCTATCCCAACGCCTGGAGCGCAGACCTGCAACCCCTCACAATCAGAGAGGATGTTCCTGGCTAGCCGGTGACTTTCGGGGAAGGGCAGCTCTTAACAGCCCTGGGTACAAAGAGCACAAAGGGGTGAAGAGGAGCCTTTTACATGGTAATAGCTGTGGAGCGCAGCCATCAGGGCCCAGATCGAGGCTCATCAGTGGGTCTTTACAAGCCAATTAAAGGGCACTTGATGGCAGGCAGGCAGTCTGGGCTGGGCACTCCATTCCTGCCAGCCGCGATGGGGGTCTCGTCCTGGGGTCCCCAGTCTGGGCAAGGAACTCTATTCCTGTCAGCCAGGCTAGGACTGCTGTCCTGGGGTCCCCAGCACAGCTGTGGGGTCCCATCCTTGGGTTTTACACATCACCCCACCCCATCCCCTCCTGCCAGGGAGGCAGCACCTTTCCAGGGTGCTGGGGAGTCCTGGTGTTCATCATCTGTCGCAGCTCACTAGGTCGCTCCCCTCCCCTCCTCCCTGCCGGGCTGGGGTTCAGACCCAAACTCCTTGGGGTGGGGTAGCTGAATCCCAACTGTTTTCTAACCTCCCGCCTTTTCCTTCCCCCATCTCTCTCCCTCCACCACGGCAGACCGGAGAAATGGAAGTGAGAAATCCGCTGTTTGACGACTCCTCCTTACACCCCTCCAACCCCAAGTCGCACCAGTAACCACCCCGTCTCCCGTGCCCGAGCTTGCTACAGACTGTGCCCGTGGCTGTGCCCGGCGGGGTGGCCGTGCCGGAGGGGCACCCACCCACAGCTGGGTGAGGGAGGCTGGCCCCGCGGCGCTGCCAGACTGTTCGACGCCTGCCCAATAAACACCCACTAACAGCTATGGCGGGGGTGGGGGGATCGCCCCTGTTTCCAGCGTCCTTGTTCTCTTTGCTGCTGTGATCGCGTCCCTGCATTGCCGTTTGCTCACAGCTCCCGCGGGTGCAGGGGGAGCAGCTGCTTTGGCACAGAAATTTGGGGGGGGCGGGGGGCGGGGAGGAGCTGCGGCACTATCCCTTTGTAGCTGGCTTTGAGGAGGGGGCTGCTGCCCTGGTTGAAGCTGGGCTGTTGCGTAGCAGCTGGGAAACAGCCAGAGAGAGGGTCAGAAAGCAGGAGAGGGCCAGGAGAGCTGGGCATGCTCATGCCTGGCATCAGGGCTGCCAGCCTGTCCAGAGCCCCTCTGCCAGGGATGGAGTCTTTCCCTGGAGCAGGTGGCATCAACTAAGGGTTTCAGTGCCCATTCTGCCTCCTCCACGCCAGTCTGTGCAGCTCCTGGCAGCAGGACAGTGCTCTGGGAGCCAGTGGCAGGAGCAGGAGCAGCTTGAACAGGCACTGGCATCACTCCCCAGGATGCTCCCTCAGATGCTGCCCCTGTGCTCTGACCCCTTTAGGGGTGCTGGGCTTCAGGTCCCCCTGGGGCATGGACAGTCACACTGCCACTGACCTGGGAGTCCACATCAGTCTGTGCTGGCAGAGGATGGGCTCTCTCTTACCACAGGCCTCAGTGGGCTAAAAGCTCAGAAAAAGTGTTCAAGGTCTTGGTTTTAAGCTTATGTGGCTGTGGGGGAGGAAGGAACAGGACTGGAGGGAGCTGGGGTGGCTGAGAGGGGTAGCCAAGGCATGGGGGCTTTGTTGTGCTACTTCAAACCCCACAGAGCCCACGCTCTGGCAGCATCCCTGTGGAGCCTGGACTGTGTGTTCTTTGGGCATCCCTCTGTGGCAGGTGACAGTCTCCACTGCTCCATCCCAGGCACGCCTCGGGCCTCAGACGTTCCCTGCACCTCTCTGTTGCCCGTGTCCAGCCTCACCTGCCTTCACCAACACGTTCTTGCTTGGAGCCCAGTGCTGCTCCTCAAACCCTCCGGGTGCATAGGCCATGAACCCCTCCAGTGGAAGGCCCAGAACAGGGTTTGGGTTACTTTGCACAGGCGTGGCTTCCTGTCCAGACCCTGTTGTGGACTGTCACACCTATTGTGGCTCAGTGGAGCCGTTGCACACTCAGGCAGGCATGGGCAGGGCAGGCAGCAGTGGCAGGGATGTGCTGGTGAGTGGCGGTGGCACGGGACCGTCCCTGTCCCTGGCGTGGTGGCTGACAGAGGCCATCACAGCACAGATTGTGTCCCCATGTCCTGTGCTCCCCTTCCCCTGGGCTGCTGCCATTCTCCCCACACCTCTTGTCATCGTTATATGAATTGTAGTTCTTTTAAAAGGAGATTTTATTAAATGACCATGTTTGAGACCCATGCGAGTGTGTGGTGTGGGGCCCGCGGCTCGGGGGGCTCCTCTCAGCAGCAGAGTGGGACAAAAGGACAGGGAGGGAGGATGCTGTGGTCCCCAAACCTTCCCTAGGGAACAGAGAGCAGCCATCCTGCTTCTGCAGCTGGAGGAGCCTTCAAACCCTTCCCAAGGGTTTTAACAGGGACATAATTTTCTTGTCTCAGTATTTGCCAGGAGAGATTTCTCCGGTGAAAGGCGGGGTGGGAGCCTCCGCACCCAGCCCTGCAGCACCCACCCCCCCCATCCCCCCGCCCCTCGCCCCCAGGGCCCTTCGCACCTCGGGGATGACAGATAAGGGCTATCGAGTCCCTGCATTGTGTGCAGCCGAGCTCCTTTGATCACGCCAGCCCCCCCATCAGGCTGATACCATCTCTCCTGGTTTCGGATACCGGAGGTGGGTGCTGACTCACCGCCAAAGCACCCACCCGGGATTCTTCTCTCATGGGGATCGCCAGCTGCACCCCTGGGCGATGCACACCCCAAATAACCCGAGATGCCTCCAGGGCTCAGTCCTGGGGAAACTCAGCCTCGAACCCACTCCCCTCTGCCGAGGTCCCCAAATTTGTCCTTCCTTTGCTCACACAACCCAGCAATCTCTCTTGGAGCACATCCAGACATTTTGGGAAGCTCTAGCTCACAGTAAAAGTCTAGCTCACTTGACTGTTCTGCGTGGGAAGATGCCCTCACTCTGGGCACGGTAGCCACAGGAGCCCTCTGTCCCGTGGGAGTCCCTGTCCCTACCACGCATCCAGGCATGGAAGAGTCATTTGTCCAGGGACAGGGCACCTGTGCTGCAGACACCCAAGGGCTTCAGCCCCCACCTCATTTCCCCCAGCTGTGATACAGTAGGGTGGGCCCACTGGTGTGTTCAGGCACTGTGGTAGTGTGGGTGAGACCCACATTACAGCCCAGGGCCTTTGTAATAAGGGGACAGAACTGGATCAAAAACCCCTCTGGTTTTCCCCTGGGCCAGGTTTGGAAGCACTGACTCCATACTGTCCTACAAAGCCAGCTGCAGCCCAGCAGCCCTGTGCTGACAGGGAGCAGATTGGTGTTCCTCGAGGCATGCGGTTTCTGGAGATGAACCCCCTGTCTAGATGGTCTTGGAGTGGCCCCCTCGCCCTGGGACCCTGACCCACCACATACAGGACTGCAGCCCACCCCCTTTGGTGGGCAACTCGGGGGTATCCAGCACAGCCCCAATGGCCTTTCCATCACCTGCCACAGAAAAGGGTGGCCTGACCATGAATAAAACATCATCCATGCTCATCCACTCTATTAAAATCCCAAGCACCAGCGCCACACCAGCATACTCAGCAAAGAGAGGATGAGCAGATGTACATCTCTGCCCTCTCCAGCATGCTGCCATCTCAGCGAGCCAGTAAAGCAGACGCATTTCTTTCTGCTCCCATCTTCTTCGCAGGATCCCACCGATCCCTGGCTGCCTTAGACAGAGCCTGACCAAGCCTGGAACACCAGCAGGTTCGAGATATGGGCTGATGGAAGGATGCATACATTCATCTCCTCTGGAGCAGGAGACAGTGGTCACTGGTGCTCAAAGACCCTGCACGATAACCTCACACGCCCCCCCCCCCCCCAATCACTCAAAATCATTGAAATGTGGGAGGGAGGCACACACCGAGAAACCCCACTGACTCCTTCCACATCCCCCAGCTAAAACCATCACCGCTACAATGGGCCCCGCGTCTACAAAGGGGCCGGTTCAAAGTCAACGTCTCCCTTCCCCTCCGTCTGTATGTGAAAGGACCAGGAATGCGTTTGAGGGCCGGGGGGGGTGGGAAGGAGAGGCCATGGAGGGGGGAGGGGGGGCCTGGGAGGTTTCCCGGGGAGATGGAGAGAAAAAGAAGGTTGGCAGGAGGAGGGGGTCCAGCCCGGGAACAATAAATCAAAGGGAAAGGGAGTTACTGCCCAGCCAAGGAGCTTCTGAAGCCCTGGGCCGCAGCAGGAGCCCGGGAGGAGCAGGGCTGATGGCTGTCATCGGGGTCCCGCAGAGAGATTTCCTCTGCCCGCTGGCAGTGGGGCAGGCAGCAGCACAGCAGGCAGTGGGCAGGTCTGCCTGCACAGCCCTCGGTTCAGCATCCCCAGCAGCACGGTCCAGGTAGTCCCCTGGCAGATTCAATCCAGCCCCTGCTGGGGAAGGTGCTTCACCACTCTGGGACTCCCGAGGTTCAGAAGCCACAGGGCGCACTCAGGGCTGCCCATGTCCCCACTGACAGGGTTTTTGAATCCGTAGTTAATTTTCCTGGGGCTGCCCTCCCTCCTGGTATAGTCTGGCACAGCCAGGATGGGCAGCCTGGTACATGTCCTGCCAGGCATCGGAAACAGGCATTAATTCCAGCTCATCCACTGGGACATTTTTTTCTTTAGAGGAATATCATCCAGAGGCTTAGCTGTTACACTTCCCCTGACATGCAGCAGTGTCATGTGCTGGGCTAGGGGCTGCTGCTGGCATTGTGGACGCCAGTCCCTGGATCCCAGGGCACGGGACAGGATTCCTGGGAGCCATCTCCCTGGGTGTCAGTCCTTGGGTTCCAGCCGTCTCGGGAGCCAAAGCAAGTGCTCCATAAATATCATCAAGCACCTTCCCCGAGTTCCCCCGCCCACAGCCCCATTCCCATCCCGCCGCGGGGGAGGCTGCTCCAGCCTATCTCCTCGCCATATCTCCAGTGCGAGACGGCAGCAGCTCCCGGTAATCTGGGTTAATAAACAGGCAGCACTGTCGGCAGCGAGATCACTCCCTGCCTTGCTCTGGCTGGGATCACGGGACGCTGGCAGAAGGAGCACCTTTTGCCCTGCTCCAGCTGAGGTCAGGGAGTGCCCACGCCGTTGGTACCTGCCTGCACGCAGGAGCTGGCATCGGGCAGAGCCAAGCAAAGGCTGATGTGATGGCAGTGTCAGGATCGGGAAGGTTCCCGGCGCTGAGCCAAGAGGGAAGGAAAGGGGAAATGACTGGAGCCGGGCCTGGTAACACCGTTGTGAAGGGCAGTGTGAAGCGAAAGTCTTTAAGACAGAGAAAATATGGAGCATGCTTCATTGTGGA
This sequence comes from Phylloscopus whistleri, assembly GCA_017589585.1. Taxonomy (NCBI): domain Eukaryota; kingdom Metazoa; phylum Chordata; class Aves; order Passeriformes; family Phylloscopidae; genus Phylloscopus; species Phylloscopus whistleri. The sequence goes on from JADMLD010000860.1 coordinate 1,916,319, forward strand.
GCAGATGGACATGATAGTTAGGACTGCAATTCCTTCCCCGGCAGCACACCCCGAGTTCTGGGGCCCCAGGGACAGACACGTTCCTCCAAGCTAGAACCCTTCTCTGCAGAGTGAGGATGAGGAGAGGAATGGTGAGACTGTAAGGGGCACCGAGGGCCTCAGCTCTGTCTGTGCTCCCCAAGGAGCTAAGGCTCAGTCAACAAGACCAGGTATCAAGAGTGGCAAGAGGTGATGGGTCAAGCCCTGGACCATCCCTGCTCCTGCACGATGACACCGGATGACACCAGCATCGTGCGGCTTATCCTCTGTACTGGGGACAAGTGGCTGCCGCGGCTGGATAAGCTGCCCTCACGCCAGCCCCTGGCCCCGTTCATGCGGCCAATAAACTCTCCAAAGCCATCCCGTTTCTTGCCTAGGCTCCGCAGCGCTGGGGGTTCCCAGGTGGGAAGACCCCGTGTCTGCTGCTGCCCTAACACTGGCGCGGTGCCCCCCGAACAGCGTGGGGCCGGAAAGGTGCGAGGGACGTGGGTCTCCTCGAGTCCCTCGGGACCGAAGGGGTGTGAGGCCCCGTGGCAGGATCGGTGTCCTCCCCCTCCCTGTCCCATCGGGGCCGCCCCGTCCACCTCTCCGCCGGCGCTGGGTGCGGACCGGCGCAGCCCCCTCCCATCGCACCTTTCCTCCGTGCCCCCCGCCCCCCTGGGGGATCAAGTTCACGCCCGACCCACCGATGCGGGGTCCAATGGGGCCGGGGCCCATCTCCATCCGGCCCGGCCCGGCCCCGCCGCTCTCAGAGGCCCCGGCGGCGCCGCAGCAGGGAGGCAGCGGCCGGCAGCCCCCGCATGGAGCCCTAGGGCAGCGGGCGGCGGGCAGCATGTTCAGCCCGGACGGGGGGCTGCCGGCCGCCCCCTTCGGCCTCCTGACCGACGCCGGACCGCCCTTCCCCCGCGGCAGCTTCGACGGGGCGCCCGCCCAGCCGCTCTTCTTCCCCTTCGTCGCCACCGCCGAGCCCGAGCCCGCCCGGGACCCGCCGCCGGCCCGCGCCTGGCTGCCCCCGCCCGCCCCCGCGCCGCCCGCCAAGGCAGAGGCGCGCTCGGGCCGGCCTTGCAGCCAGCCCGAGCCCGAGCCCCGCACCGCCGCTTGCTGCGGCCCGGCCTGGCCGCCCCCGCCCTGGGCCGGCCCTGCACCCTCTGGCCCCGCCGCCCTGCCCGGGCCGTCCTTCCCCGGCCCGGCCGCCCCTGCTTTCCCCGGCCCCCAGCTCTGCCCCGCCGCGCTGCAGCCGGCCTCCGGCGGCCCCTCGGGGCTGGGCAGCAGCGGCAGCTCCAGCGGCGCCGCCAGCGAGGGCGGACACTCCAGCGACAGCGGCGAGGAGGTGAGACCCGACGGGACAGGGATGGGGCGGGCTGCCCTGCCCCGCTCCCGCCGTCCGCACACCGTGTAGCCCTGGGCTTTTCCTCCCCGTCCGGAGCCCCGTGGGCAGGAGCTGCCCGGCTGCTCTGTGTACCTCCGAGGTCCCGCCGGTGCCACCTGTCCGGCCCCACCGTCGCGTGCCCCCAAGAGAAGCCCTGACCCGGCGCTGGGGCTCGTCCCACACGTGTCAGATTCTCGGTAGGGGGAGAGCCTTGAGGAGGCTCCTTTGGGGTAAGATAGGGGGTTTGGGGAACTCGGGAGAGCAGCTTCCCCTACGCGATGCGGCGGGGCCGTCGGTGGTAGCGATGCCGAAGGGCCGGCTCTGGCGTTATACTCGGGGCAGCGCAGCGCGGTCACCGAGGGCTCTTGGCCAGTCCCCTCCGGTCGGCTGCGTCCCCGGCCGCTGCTCCCGGAGCTCCACGAAAGTCTGCTGTGGGACAGGGAGAGCACGGAGATGAGGGCGGGAGGAAGACGGGGGCAGCAGGGCTGGTTTCCCGGCACGACTGAATTTGTGGTTTGCTTTCGTTTTTAATATTTCTCAATGTTGACGTATCACGAGCTCGCCCCGGGGACAGCAGAGGCGGCCGATGCCGGGGGTTGGGAGGATTTGCGCTGCCGCCAGCGGGTCGGAGCCGCGGGAGGTGCCACGCCACTATCGTGCGTGCGTGTCCTCGGGCCGCAGCCGGCCGCGCCGGCTGGGGTGTGGTCATGAACGGCGTTTTCTAGCTACGGGACAGTGGTGCAGGACGGCGATGTGGGACGGCATCCCTCCTTTGTGGGAGGGATGCTCCGAGTTTACCGGTGCCGATTTACGCCAGAAACTAATAGCCGTGGCTCGGTGACAGGAAAAACTCCTGGAAGACCCGAAACCCCGCTGAAAACGTGGAAATCGGGTAAAAGGCTTCAAAATGCCCCCGTAGAGGCTGAAGGCTGCGCGGCAGGAAGGTGGGAAGCGCTTGGGTAGCCGCTTGCCGGAACGGAAGAGCCTGCTGGTGGCAAAGAGGTGCTTAAACCCACGCGGCTCACGGGCGTTTTTGTCCCTTTTCACGGGAGCCTTTTTCCTGCTCCGGACGCAGGAGGGAGAGCGGCTGGCGAAAGGCTGCCTCAGCCCGAGAGGCATGGGAAAGTGGCCCACGCCGCGGGAGAACGGAACGTCCCCGTGCGCACGTGTCTGGGGATGAGTGAGAACAGGGCAAATCTGGGACTCGGGCCAATGTGATCATCGGTGCTGCCTTTGGCCAGGCCAGGAGGGCGCGAGCCAGAGACAAAGGGGACATTTCCAGGGCGTGTTGAGGCAGGAGCTCTTGGTGCCGTTGTTGTATCCTTGGCCACCGCCGCGCCAGATTGGGTCGAGCTGAGCAGTATGTGTGGTCGGGGCTCCCGTGTGAGCCTGGTCGGTGTCAATGCCGCCGACGGCTCAGCCGAGCCGTCTTCTGCTGTTCTCCGGGGACCCCGACAGACCCTGGGCGCGAGTTGTCCCTTCTCAGTGTCTTTCTGTCCCTGCCAGGATGCGCCAACCTCAGGAGAGCTGGAGCAGTTCGCCAAGGACCTCAAACACAAGCGCATCATGTTGGGCTTCACCCAGGCTGACGTGGGGCTGGCGCTGGGCACCCTCTATGGTGAGGAGGAGGGCCCTTGAGTTCCTCCACAGCCGGTGGGAAGGGAGAGGCCCAGGAGGGGTTTGGAATCACCTGGGCTAATTTCTGCTCCTTAACGATCCTCAAAGGAGGCATCAAACACCAGTCCTGGGGCTCCTGGAGGGGTGTCTCCAGATCTGTGGTGAGCTGGAAGGGAACTGGTTTGAAATGGCTACAGTTGCTTATTGAGATGCATTTCAGGGCTCTAAATCCCTGCTTAAAGAACAGGGAGGATGCCTTTCCTGGTTTCCCAGGAACAGGGAAGGCTTGGGGGTGACAATCCTGGGGAGCCGCTGGTGAGGGAAGCTGTGTGGTGTGTAATGCCCTGCCTGCCTTGCCTGCGCAGGGAAGATGTTCAGCCAGACGACCATCTGCCGCTTCGAGGCGCTCCAGCTCAGCTTCAAGAACATGTGCAAGCTAAAGCCGCTGCTGCAGCGCTGGCTCAACGAGGCGGAGAACACGGACAACATGCAAGAGGTGCAGGGCTGAGGGGGCTGGGGGCCGGTTGGTTACCTGCAAGCCCTGAAGCCACAGATTCTCCTCTCTCTCCCACATGCCTTCAGGGAGAGAAGAGGGAACAGAAGGCATCTTGTGCCACAGCACCATCTTGCTGCATGGCTTGAGTCTGGCTTGAGGGCAAACCACTGGGGTATCACCTTTTGCCAGGCTGGGGGAGGAAGCCCAATCCCTGTGCAGACACCTTGTGATGGTGGCAGCTCCCATCTTGGAGCAGCCAGGTCCGGCTGGAATCTCAGGCTGAATGTGCAGCTTGCTACTCCCGGGGAGCCCTGGGAGGGATGCAGAAAGAGGTGTCCAGTCTCACTGCTGGCAGTGCTGGGACACTGGGAATGGCCCCAGTGACAGTGGAATGATGCTCAGTGGAGAATCACAGGGATACAATCTGTGCCCCAAGCTCTGCAGCCAGCTACACATGTGTCCCAAGCCTGGTGGAGCCTCTTCCACCTGGTAACCAAACATATTCCCTCTCATTCCCAGATGTGCAATGCAGAGCAAGTACTGGCCCAAGCCCGGAAGAGAAAACGCAGGACCAGCATCGAGACCAACGTGAAGGGGACACTGGAGAGCTTCTTCCGCAAGTGTGTGAAGCCCAGTCCCCAGGAGATCTCCCAGATCGCCGAGGACCTCAACCTGGATAAAGATGTAGGTTGGGATGGCGGGGAGGATGGGTGCCCAAATGGGCGCCGGCTTCTGAGCACCTGCCAGTTTGATACTTAGGCCCAGAGAAAAAATGAAATACACATGGAGAGATGTACATAACTGCCCTTAAGCTCTGCCAGACAGTTGGGATATATATGGCTCATCAATATGAAAAAAACCCACATGGTTCCACAGAAGACTTGTTCACAGATTAAATATTTAAAACTTAAGAAGAGATAAAAATAGTTCCCAGACCAAACTACAGGCATCTGTATTTGTGTATATATACATAAATATGTGAAAGTAATCCTATAAAAGTAATCCTTTGATACTAATTCATCTCCAAAGAAGGTAATTTTTGATCCCAAGAACCCACATGGAAAGTTAGCAATGTTTTTCTTCTGAAGTGGAAATGCACCAGAAGACAGACAAACAACCAAGCCACTAACAATACTCAAGTTTGCATATTGGCTATGCCACCAGCCTTTGGAGAGGAACCTTTCTTTCGATTTTTTGTATTCTTTCCTATTTTAACAATTTGCCATTGTCATCTCTCAGCTCTGGAAGCAGTGGGAAAGTGGCCATGGCTGAAATTTGTTTGAGCTGAGCCTAGCAAGGAGTTGTGACAGGGAGGGGGCTGCACTGGCAAGCTGGGCTGCTGTGGAGATGCCACCAGCAGAAGGGTCTCCTTGTCACCCACATGGCGGGCCTTGGTCACCCCCTCACCCTTCTCTGTCTCCCTTCCCACAGGTGGTCCGTGTCTGGTTCTGCAACCGGCGTCAGAAAGGCAAACGGCTGCTACTGCCCTACGGCAACGAGGCAGAGGGGATGATGTATGACATGAACCAGCCCCTGGTGCCCTCCACTCTGCCCATCCCAGTGACGTCCCAGGGCTACAGCCTGGCACCCTCCCCTCCTGTTTACATGCCGACCTTCCACAAAGCCGAGATGTTCCCACAAGCGCTGCAGCCTGGGCTCTCCATGAGTAACAGTGGCCACTGAACCAGGGGCTGTGGGCTCACTGCAGGTGGGCTGGTGCTCTGGGGCAGCCCCCCTTGCCCTGGGCTCACACAGGCACAGCCCTGCTTCTGCTTGCTGGGCTGATGTGTGGGGCTTTTGGGATGCAAGGCGCTGAGAGGGTCCAGGGATGGTGCCTGCTCTCTGCAGATGCTCCCAGCTCTTCCCTGTTATGTGAGCTTACTGGTCCCAGCAGCATTGGTCCCCCTCTGACCTCTCCTGGGGGCATCTCCTCCTGTCCCACTGCACCCTCTGAAGCCACACGTGCCCAGGGCTCTTGAGCCCATGCCTAGCCCCAGCCCAGCCGCTCTCCTGCGAGATGCAGAAAAAAAGTATTTTTTAGATTTTGGGAAGGGTGGGGAGAGGGGGTGGTTTTATTATTTTTTTTAAAGGTTTTTGGTTGTAGTTTTTAAAAAGGAAAAATTTTTGTAGTGATCTAGTTTCCCAGGTGTCTTCTTCTGCCCTGTCATGTAGAACAGAGCTGGGGTGCCATGCCCAGGGCCAATGGCCCTGGTGGCTCTGCCCACCCTCTGGGTGGCTAGGATGAGCCACAAGGGCTGGGGCAAGAGGAGAGGGTGAGCCCCCCACCCCCCCCATCCTGTGGAAGAAGAGAGCTTCACCCTTCTGTGGGGCAGCTGATAATGCTTGTTTGGGTTGAGGGGTCCTCCCCAGTGCTTTGTGCCCAGCATTCCCCCCCCATTCTCCAGCCTCTGTTTCCTGCCCTGCCCCCGCACCCCCCCCCCCCCCCACTGCCCCAGTCCAGCTGCCCAGAGACCACCTTTCCCTGGAGGCCCCAGCCCAGGGCGCCTACACCACCTTGTCCGTGCTGCTAGCACCCCATGCCTTCCAGCCTGCTGTAGTTAATGATGATTTTTAAAGTTTCTGTTCTTAATCACATTCCCTCTGGCAGTGAAATAAATCTCAGAGTTCCTTGAGGCAAGAATGAGTTAGCCCTTTCCTTGCATCCCTGCTCCTGCTGACCAGCAGTTGAGGTATGCCTGCATGCAGGGGCACAGCAGGGCTGGAGCAAGGCTGGAGACATGTCCCCATCATGCCAGCAACACTCAGCTCTTGGCTGCCTGCAGCTTGGCTTCCTTCCACAACTGGTGGTAACTTGGCCCTGGAGTGGTACCAACTTGTTGGGGCTGTTGCCCCCCCCAAGCAGAGGGGGTCAAAAGTGGAGGGACGGGGGGGAATCCTCCACCCAGTTTGAGCTGCTGGTTTGCTGGAGCTGCTTTTGGGAAGGCTGGAAGCAGCCTGAGCTTGCTTGTAGGCTGCTCTAGCAGTTGCCAGGGACAGAGAAGGACTAAATAGGATGTAGCAGGGTAGGCAGTGAAGAGGTCTAGGAAGCTGGGGCTGTCCTCATAGTATGGTGCTGACAGGGGAGGAATGAGTGTTCCCATATGTGTTGTCCAGCTGAGGCAGTCTCTGGTGGGGTGATAAACCCAGCCATGCACGTCCATTGGGCACTGGCAGCTAAGCTGCTGGGAGCAAGGATGTCTGAGGGATGACCCTTGACTTTTTCCCACCACACTCAGTTGGTTTGCCCCCAGTCCATTTGCTCAAGGGTCCTTCCCCTGAGGAGAATGAAATCCCAAACCAAGCCTGTAGGGAATCTTCTGGAAAGCCCTGTTTTCAGCTTGATGGCTGATAGCTGAGGCTTTGCTCTCTAGGGCTGCCTGGAATAGAGGCATTGGAGGCAGCTGCTCACAGGGTGCCTTGGGACTCTGCAAAGAGCTGGAGTGGGCTAGATTCCAGCCCTATGGGGAGGGGCCCCTCTGCATCCCTGCTTGCTCCCTAGAGCCTTGTACTTGCCTGCCCTCAGGGTAGGGGCACAGTTGTGGCATCCACCAGAAACTGCCCCTGCTGTTGCTGCTGCCCAGTGCTGCCTGGCACTTGAGGGGTGCAGGAGGCTGGCAGTGTCAGGAGCAGAAATGTGAGACAGATGTCATCTCCCAAAGGTTTTTTTCTCTCCATGTTGCCACTATCTGGTTTTCTGCATGTAGCCATGCAAGAGCTGCAGCCCACCATGGGACCCCCACATCCTGCTACACTGGTATCTCCTGCGCATGAGTACCCAGCATCTGTCTGGGCACCCACAGCTCCTCCTGTTCCACTTCTGGTCGACCCAGAAAACAACGAAGCGGAAATAGGAAGCCACAGAAGTCAGAAGAGCACAGTGTGCCCATCCAGCTGCCACCTCACCAGGGCTGTGCCAGGGGAGGCATGTCCCCTCTGCTGACTCAGTCCTGCTGGGCACCAGGCAGCTTGCAGGGTGGCAGAGGTGGGGTTTGGTGACTTCAGGGCCACAGGAAAGAAAACTGGAAAGGAAGGAAACTTGTGACAAGAAGAGTTTATATCAAGAGAGTTGATGGCACTGAGAGGAGGGGCAAAAATCAAGGCACAGATGGAGCAGTCATGTCTTGCCCTGGTCCTGTCACTCAACCCCGAAATCACCACTGATCCCAGATGAGTACTTCCTCTTGGGATGCCCGTGGTGCAGGGTGCCTATGGTGCAGGGTGTCCCCAGTGCAATGTGTGCATGTGCAAGTTGCCCACGGGACTGGCCTTGCTTCGGGGTTGTGCAAGCCTTTGTGGGCTGTCAGCTCACTGGCTTCCTGTCACAGCAGGGAGGGAGTGACAAACCACAGTGTCCCTCTGCCTGCCTGGCAGCACTGAAATTGCTCTGGGAGCATCCACTGTCCTGTGGCTCCTCACTGGCACAGTAACACCCATGGCTCAAGGGTGGGCGACAGGAAATGGGTGCTGCTGGGAAGAGGAGCAGGTGCTGTCCTTCCTCCCTGGCCATGGGGTAATGGAGCCCTGAGCCACCCCCTGCCCCCCTGCCCTGCCCATACTACATGCACAGCCTCTGCAGCACTGTGCCATTTATTTCCAAAGCGCCCTCTGGTCCTGCCAGCACCCTGGCAAGGTGTTCAGTGTTGGGGTGATAAGTCTTGTTTCACAAGAAATGAAGTCATGGGGAGCTGCTTGAAGTCACAGTGTGGCAGCAGCTGGGTAGGGAGGAGAGTGTCCTTGCTTCACATCCTGTGTACAGGTGGGTGCCTCACGCACCTCCTACCCCTGCCTGCACTCATCCCAAGGGTCCCGGCACACACTAAGAGTTGAACCAGCTCTGCAGGTCAGGATAGAGGCGGCCACGGGGCAGGCGGGGGTAGGCTGTGCAGATGGCACAGATCCGCTCCCTCCAGTCAGTGTAGAGCTTCACACTAAACCTCCTCTGCCAGGCAAAAAACTGCCGGTAGCGGCTGGAGTTCATGGTCTTCAGGAAGGTGGCCAGCTCCTCCAGGGAGCCAAAGTCATTGACATGTATGAAGGAGTCCGCAGGAACAAACTGCTCATAATTGGCCCTGGGTGGTCCCAGCACCACAGGCACACTGCCGGCCAGCAGTGAGTTCCTCCAGAGTTTCTCTGTGATGTAGTCCCGGTGGATGGAGTTCTCAAAGGCCAGGTAGAACTTGGACTTGGATATTGTTGGCAAGAGGCAGTCCTTGCAGAGGGGCTTGTTGTTTGCTTTCCCATATATATTCACATGGAGGTACCTGGAGAGGTTTTTGTAGACTTCAGCTCTTTTCTGAGTCCTGTGGTAGTTGCTGATAACCCAGGACACCAAGTTGGTCTTTGCAGGGATGTTCACCGTGGCTGACCGGTTGGGCACAAGCTTGCCATAGGGGATGAAGATGTCTGAATCCTGTCTGTAGGTCATCACCCAGTTGAAGGTCTGGTTCCATGCTGCTAGGGCTCTAGTGTTGGAGGGGGACTCCAGGGAGACCCACACCCAGTTCTGCCCCGGCAGCCTCTCCTTGGGTAGTTTGTCCCGGCCAGACTGGAGCCTGGAGTGGGGGAACACCACCACATTGGCCTGGTGCAAGAGCTGCTGCTCTGTGGTGAGCTGGCAGCCTGTGATGCCGTACAGCTCATGGCACACGTCTCTGCTGACATTGGGGACCTGCTTGGAGGGCCATTCCCACACCAGGATCACCAGTGGCTCCCTGTGTTTAGAGTCTTCTCCAGAGCCCTTGGAGGGGTTGAGGAAGAACCTCAGGTTCCAGAGGATGGCTACAAGCACCCCAGCAGTGACCAAGGCCTTCACACCAGGCCGGCCCCATGGTGACCATCGCAGTGGCAATACCCAGGGCATGCTGGTGGGTTGGCTGTCACCTCAGTGGGTGACAGAGCTGACACCTGTGAGAGAGGAGCAGCCACCAAAGGCCATCAGCTCGGCTTGCCTGGAGTGAGGGGTGATGGGGAGGCACTGTGCCCAGAGTGGCCAGAGAAGCCAAAGGGCTTCTTCATGAAGCCTGGGCCTCAGCATCACCCCAGGACCCTCTGCTTCTCTGTGCCACAGAGTTCCCCATGCACGTGGCCTTTGTTCATGCTCCTGCAGTCTCTGGTGACCTTTGGGGGAGCAGAGATGCTTCTGGGAGGTGCAGAGCTGATGGAAAGTAGCCACCTGTGCCCCTCTGCCCCACCTGGCTGGCCCCACTACAGGCAGTCCTTGCTTGCTCCATGCCTGTTTCCCCACCTGACAGTCCTCACTTCTTGCTTTGCCCAGAATAGGTCAAACCTGATATGGAGCCAGCCTTGCCACTGCTCTGCACCAAAGGGCAAGAGGGAACATCCTAGTCCCACCTGAACAGCCCCATGGTGAGGCATTAGTTGCAAAATTGTGTGACTGACTTTGAAGTCCAAAAAAAACTCTGATGAGGGCTGAGTTTGGCAGTGTCCTGCCCAAGAAGTGCCTGCTCACTCCAGCATTCTTCTGTAACAATGGCAAAGCAATTCCCAGGTTCAAGGTGCCCTCCCCAGGTCAGGGTGCACTCCCCAGTCCCTAAGGGCATCAGGAGCCCCAGCAGGCTGGGACCTCATAGCCTCAGTGCCCCAAACACTCACATTTTATATTTAGGAGTCACAGATGGCCAGAGCCCCACTGTGTGGGCACAGAGGGGAGGGAGGACAGGGATAGCAGGGAGGACAGTGCAGCACTTGGGGTGGGGCTCAGCTTGCAGGCACATGGGCCCCCCAGCTGTGGGATGCTCACCCTGCCAGGGTGCCCATCTGCCTGCCTTAGGCTTCTGTGGTTTAATTAGCAGCACTGCTGGGAGCAGTGGCAGAGGTGGAGAGGGGGATGGTTGGCTGCACTGGGGACGAGCCACCAGCTTAAGTCCCCTCTGGAGAGCTGGTTCCACTGCAGGGCTCAGAGCATTCAGCACCAAAGGCAGTTTCACCTTTTGTGGAAACCTCTGGAAACATATGATCTGCCTGAACCCTGCTGCCAGCTGGGGCTGAGCCAGTCCTCCAGTATTGGAGTCTCCTGGAAAGCAGTGCCCTACTTTCCCACCCACCCCAGCTTTGCAGCTTGGCTGCAGAAAGTCCCTTCCCCACCGTGGCCCACTCCATCTGTCCTGCTAAAATATATGAGCTAAGTTTAAGCTCCAGACAAATCCGGCATGGGAAGCAGAGAGGGCTAGGAAAGCTTTGCTGGTTCCCTGCACTGCACATCAGTGCTGCAGGTCTCTGTCCCCAGCAGCAGGAATGTTGCTCCTGGTTTAGGGATGTCGCCCCCCTTCTGAGGATGCTCTGAAAGGGAAACCCATGCTCTAGCAGCAGCAGTGGCCGCCCCATTTCTCAGCCCCTCTCTCCTCGGTGGTCATTAATGTTGAACTCAGACTTACTGTGAGGGAGGTATGCGAGGTGCCAGGTGCGTCTGCCTGGGTGCTGCTGTGCTGGGCACTCGAGGGCTTCCTCTTTTTTTCAGTTTTGCCTTGTCCCAGCCCCACAGCAGGTCCTTCCTGCCCCACGTGTCAGCTGGCACACCCCACTCCCACCACTTCCCCTGCACTTTGCTGGGGGTGGGTACCCTGTGACTGGGTGGTGCTCCATGGTTGGGTGGGTACCTTCTGGCCAAATGGGCACCCCATGGTGGTGGGTACATGGCCCAGAACAAGTTGGGGGCCCCATGGCTGGATAGGTGCCCTCAGCCTTGACAAGGTGCCACCCATCTGCCACCCACAGCTTGGTTGCAAACAGGATACCAACTCCCACTGACTCATCCTGAAACCATCAACTGACAGCACCGAAGTGCCACCGAGCCCCGGGCACTGTCCTGTCCGGGATGTTTCCTGCCAAAAGGGGAAGCAGGCACATAACCTCAGCAGTGTGTGCACAGAGAGCTGCCTCCTTTGCCACTGCCCCAGTTCTGCCCTGCTCTCAGTCTGGCTCAGTTGTATCCTTTGCTGGCATTGCTGTTCAGGACCCAAGTCTCCATGAAAGCCCTGGCAGGCAAAATGCGATGGGGAAACTGAGGCAGAGGCAAGGAGGGGAGCATCAAGGTGTGTAGCACTGTCTCTGAAGCTGGCAAGGCACACACAGAAATCAGAACAGGGCTCCAAAGTGCTCCCAGGGGTTCTCAGGCTGCTCCAGTGCCCCTGGGATCTGCACCATCATTCCTGCTGGCTGCCAACTTCTTGGGATCCTTGTTGGGCACAATGCCATGCCACCATGCCATGGTGTAGCAGGGCTCTGTGGTTTCAGTGACACCCCAGGAGCCCTCAAATGCCAACTGCAGCCCCAAGGGAGGGTGTTTCTTCTTCCGCAGCCATTTCCATTTCCTGTCATCTTTTCTCACTCCTTTTCTGCATTTCTTCCCCTATATGATTGAAAGCCCAGATACCATAGTCCATGGGCACCATTGCCAGCCTTTCCTGCTGGCTGTGGGCAGTAGTCCCTGCCTGGCTGGAGCATTCAGCATCATCCTGCTGCTGTCCCATAGCTTGAGAGCCCAGGGCCACAGAGGCTGGAGCCATTCCCCTCCATGGAGGACAGCGCTGGGGACAGCATTTCCATAGGGTATTCAGGATGGCTGGTAGAGCAGCAGGGAGCTTTTCTGTGGCACTTAATTGGTGTCATGTGCAGGTGCTGCCCCAGGACACACTGTGTGCAGGGTCAATGCCCTGGGAGGACTTGCAGCCAGTGGATCCAAACACCCTGACTCTGTGGCCCAAGGGACAGGGCTCCGAGCCAGGCAGGGAGCCAGGGCAGGTGCTGCAAGGGTAGGTTGGGCAGAGATCAAGGCCAGAGACCAGATCATGAGACCATCAGGAATGCTGGACAGCACCAGCACAGAGCAGGGAGCTGTGTGTGTGTGGGTACTGCCATCTGCAGATGACTTCACACAGAGACAGGAGCTTGGCCACCCCGCAAGGAAGCCCCCTGAGAGGTGCTCAGGGCTCCATGTTCCCAAGTCTTCAGGACTCCTGGTCCATGAAAGAGAAGGGCCACAGTGTCTTTGGAGCTTCTAGCCCGTGGAGGGGTTGGGCGAGTGGATCCTTGGGCTTCAGGCCCTGTGTCCTTGAAGATTTGCCACTGTGTCTCCAGGGCTGTGCTGCCCTTTGGCACACTGCTGGATCTGTCCCTTGCTGGCTTCTTGGGGTTTCCATGGCCATGCCAAACAGAAGAGAAGCTGTGAAGCTCCCCAAGACCCACCCAGGGGCAGCAGGAGGAAAGGAGCAGGAAATCCAGGTCAGGATTTTGACCCACCCATGGGTGTCCCCACTCTGCTCCTCCAAGCTGGGATCCACTCTGCTGCAAGACAGGGGCTTGGAGGTGCTCCTTGTGTGGGCTGTGGGCAAACCATGCACGATTCTTTGCAAGGAGCCTAGGGTGACTGCATCCCTCCTTCTCCAGGGACCTAGTAAAAGTCCAACTCCCCTCAATTCTGGGCAGCTCTGCTGCCAGTAGCCCTGCCCACGCACCCAGCAACCCTCCCAAAGCAGTCACCCTCCCCAGAGCATGGAGCTGGGCACACAGTGCCTCTCCACCACCACCTCTCACCAGGCATCCTTTGTCCTCCTGGGCCTCAGCACAGTGTTTTGCCCAGAAGTTTGGGGAATAATGCTGCTTTGTGTTGGACAAGGGGAGCTTTTGTTAGCGCCGGGCAGCTGCCAAAGGGCCTGCCCTGAGCACAGGCACCCTTGGCAGCACCACTGGGGCTGGGGCAGCCAGAGAGGAATTCACTGCTCCCAGCTACACTTGGCCCACGAAGCAGCATGGAGAGTGAGATGGTTACAGAGAACTGAAGGAAAGGAGAGCAAAGGGGCAGAGAAGGCTGAGGGAGAGCAGGAAGAGGGAGGGACAGGTGGGAAATGGAGAGAACCAGAAGGACAGGAAAAGGGAGGGAAAGAAGGATGAGGGAACGGATTGGAAAAAAGACAGATGGAAAGAAGAAAAGATGGCAGGAAGGAGGAAAAGAAGGAAGAAAGGATGGAAGGAAGGATGGAAGGAAGGATAGATGGGAGGCTAGATGGATAGATGGAAGGAAATATGGATAGGAGGAAGGATGGCTGAATGGCAGGAAAAAAAGTTGGATGAAAGGATGGATAGAAGGAAGAGTGGATGAGATTAAGGAGGAGAGCTGGCCTGGTTCAGTCCTTACTGCTGAGGGCATCCAGCCCTGGGTTCAGAGCTGACAGGAGATAGATGTGGCAGCAGGCTGGTCCGTCCAAAAACACCCGTGGACGCCCCAGCACATGCCCCTGGAAGAGGTCAGGCAGGAGCAGGGTGGGCAGCATCCAAGAGCAGGGACAGCCGTGGTACCCTGGTAGACACATCCCGCAGCCATGGGTTAGTCCGCCCTGTTCTGGGGGGGCACCGGGGGCAGAAGTGGGGAAGTGACTTGTGTATGGCTGAGGGGCGGGAGGGCGGCGGCTCGAGGGGAGCGAGGGTTCCCGGCCTCTGGGGCAGCAGCCCCGCTCCGGAGAGCCAGCACCGGGGCCACTGTCGCCGGCATGAGCCGAGCCCGGGCCGCACTGTGCCGGGGCCGCCGTGCAGGCGGAGCGGGCGGGTCCGGCGGTGCCTTTAAGGGGCGGTCGCCGCGGGCCGGGGGTGGTGCTGGTGCTGCGCAGGGTCGAGGCGGGTGCGGCGGAGCCAGGCCCGGGCTGAGGCCGCTTCGCTTCTCGCAACCCGCACCAAGCAGCAGACGGCGGCTGGGAGGGGATGGCGGTGTGCGGCGGGTGACCGCGGAGCTGAGCGCGGCGCGGCCCTTCGGCAGGGCTGGCCCGACCCGACCATGGGGTTCCTGCATCAGCTTCATCTTCTGCTCTGGAAGAACGTGACGCTGAAGCGGCGCAGCCCGGTGAGCGGGGGCGGGGGGGGCTCTGCAGCCCCGAGGGGTGAGGCCAGGCCCCGCGCGGAAGTGGTGCCGGCGGGTCCCCGCAGTCCCTGGGCCCCGCGCTGTCCGCCTGCCTTCGGCCACCCGTGCACGAATCCTCCGGCCCGGCGCGCCCCCGGGCCCCTGTGTGGCAGCAGCAGTTGGAGCTCTCCGTCTTCGCTGTCGTGTCCGTGGGGCCCCCCGGACCCGGGGGCTGCAAGGAGGAGCCCGGGATCGAGGCTGGATGTCGCCCCCCGCCGGGGGGGATCGCTCCCCGAGCCCCGGTACCCGCCGAGTATAAATAGGTTCTCAGCCCATATGTGGGTCGGAGCCGCCGGTCTTCTGTGGGCTGGAGAAAAGGCAACTTCGTGGGGTTGGGGGCCGGGGAGCTGGTGTGTGTCCCTCCCGGGCCGGCAGAAGGGGCAAGATGGCATCGTGCTGGGGCCTCGGGGCCTCTGCCACCGTGTCGCGGGCTCCCTGTGTAGGGTCATCCATTAGCCTCCCGAGGGACCCCGCAGCTGTGGGCAGGGGGTGGATGCGCGGCCCGAGAGAGCCGGTTATTTTTAGCGGGTGGGGGAGGGGAGCGAGCTGCTGCTCGCAAGCTGGCATCGCTTTTCTCTTCCCCTCCCAAATATCCCGCAGGCCCGATCCTGCTGTTCCTCACCGGCAGCCGCCAGCACCAGAACCCGTGTCCCGGTAGCCGGAGCAGCAGAGGCCCCTGTGACAGGAGCAGGGCCGAGCCTGGCGCGGCAGGCAGGTTTCCCTGCACTGGCAGCCCCGGTGCCCCCCAAATGGATGAGGGGGATGATGCTCTTTGGCTGAGTCATCTCCCCTCTTTACCCTGAGCAGAGCTGTGAGGCCACGGCAGGGGCTGCACCAGACCCTTGCCCGCAAGGATGAGCAGCCTGGCACAGCTGGGCCCTGGCACACACCAGCTAACCCAGCCCTGGCTGCCATGGCCATTGGGTTACAGAGTGGGGGTGCACACAGCTTTTGGGGACCCATTTCTCTATGACCCTCCCTACCAGCCCTCTGGGCAGCATGGGAGTGCAGCACAGGGAGCTGTGGCCAGAGGAGGAGGATGAGGAGCCCAGGCCCCATCACCTCCGTGTGTATGGACTGTTGCTGGAGTGCCACTGCTGTAGGCAGGGTATGGAGCAGCCCCTCCTTGCTCACCCAGCGATGCCGTGAGTGCGTGGGGTGTGCAGGGGGCCAGCTGTGTTCCAGGATGAGAGCTGGTCCCAGTGCCGTGGGTGCTCATGGATGGATTTGATGCAATCCCTAGGACAGCTGTGCCCTGAGGATGTGCGTGCCCTGTGTATGTCACCTCCTTCCTTGTGCTACTGCTGTGTGTGAATCCCAGAGTCACTTGATGTCCCTGTTCTGCGCAGGGGCCATCATCTTGCCCACTCCCTGGGGAGCTCTGCCCTCTCCAAGCAGTGCTGAGCTGAGCTGAGCTGCCAGTGCTGGCTAGCCAGGACAGAGGCAGGCCCTGCGTGGCGGCTGCGCCTGGCATTCGGTGGGTTCACCAGTGCAGGTCTGTCCTGGCAGTGGCCGCAGATGGTTGTTTCAGTGAGAGAAACCAGCTCCCACTGGGGTGATCTTACTGCAGCAGCCAGAGGCTTGGGTGCTGGAGCAGGGAAGGGGGGATGCACTACTAACCCGTTCTCCTGCTGGGTGTTCACCCGGGGCAGGCAGAGTTGGGGGTTGCTGGGCATCTCCCAGCGCCAGAGAGTGAGTGTGTGCACCAACAGCCGCCTTTTGGTACAGCCTGGTGCTGCAGGTGCTCCCTTGGGGTCAGTCCTTGCCACCATGCGCTTCCCTCCTGGCAATAGGTGGAACAGCAAACCCGGTGCTGCAGGATGGGGGAGGAAGCAGAGAGCCCAGGTTTGAGGGCTCTGGGCTGGGACTTGAGAGCTGGAGCAGTTCTGTGTTCTGCCCATGAGTGTTGGTGGCCTGGAGGCGTCCCTGTTGTCCCTGGCAGCAGGGGCTGTTCAGAAGCAGGATTACAGTAGGGTACAGCCATGGTTTTGGGACAGACTTTATTCATAGGCACTTGGTGAGAGCTTGGCCAGGCCGTTTATAGGTGGGTGGTGGGTGTAGGAAGACCTGCAGCATGGCCAGGGGGATGGCCAGGCACTGTCCCTGGCCAGTGGCGCCTCTTGTAAGGCCTTGTTCCCAGACCATGATGGCTTTGGACCTTGCCTAGCGTGGTTGAGCTGTTCCAGGGGCTGCTCTGGGGTGTGGCCCTGATTTTGTTCTTCCCAGAGCAGAAGTTCGGGCAGGAACCCTGGGATGATGGAGGTCTGAGCAGAACAGCATTGATGGCTCTTGGTGGAGGGCAGCCCAGGCTGTGGGGTCCCCTGGGGTACCCATGGCAGACCTGGGGATTGCTGGCTGTGCTTTGAGTCTGCTGGGACAGGAATTGTTAAAGGATGGGCTCTCCCATGACTTCGGTATCTGGTTTAAACATATGTTGGATGTAAAATTAGCAGGTGCTTTCTCAAAAGCCACCAGAGGCACAGTTCAGGGTGTTTGCCTGCCTGCCCTGGGGCACTTTGTGCCCATTCATTTGAGATGGGCAGGCAGCCACAGCTGGAGCGCCTAGTGATGGAAGTGTGCTGCCAGTTTGCTTGATCCTGGGGAAGGGTTGGTGGGCACGTCAAGGCTCTTCTGGGGGACTGGTGGGAGCAGTTCTGTGCTCTTTTGGTGCTGCAGCACATTGATGGGGCTCCCTATGGCATGGGCCCTGGGATGAGGGAAAGGGTATAGGGAGAGCTGACAGCATTGTGGCTGGATCTGTGCCTTCTGCACTTTGTCCTAAAGAAGGAAAACTCTCCACACAGGAGCTGGCAGATCTGTCCCTTTCCCCTGGCTGGTGGTGGAGAGCTGGGGGGAAACTGATGCTGCCAGAAAAAGAAAGGCTGAAATTTGGGGTGCTGGGGGGCTGTAACAATGCCTCTGCTGTGGTGCAGTGTCCCTAGGCTCCTGTGCGTGTGGCCCTGCCAGCTGCCAGGGCTGGGAGGATGCTGGTACTGGATGCAGCAGGAAACAGTTGAGTACTGCCCTGGCTCTGTGTGCTCTTTGCCCCCTTGTTTACAGCAGGTGTGGGGAGGGGAGGCATGGGTTTGACAGGGGTGTGCTAGCCCAGCAGTGTCTCTGCGAGTCCCTGTTGGCAGGGTAGCTGGGGGGTACCTGCTGCAGAACACCTTCCTCCACACTGGCTGCTGGCATGACCCTGTGCTCAGGTCAGACATCTTGTGCCAGTGGGAGGATGGCCCTGTCCCAGTGCTGTGTGGCCTTTGCATAGGGCACTGATGATGATGTGCCCTCTCAGCCCAGCACACAGGTGCCTGGCTGACACTGCAGGAATGGGGAGAACTGTGGTCTGTGTTCCTGCGTCTTCAGCTCAGGAGAGTTGTTGACAAACCCCAGCAGGGATTTCCTGCTCCTTCAGCCTCCCCAAGGCAGGACTCCAGCCAGCATGGGCGCATCCCTACCCCTGCTGTGCCAGGGCTGTCAGGGGTGGGCATGTGCCCATGCTGGAGGCAGGGGGTAGTGGGACAGATGGACATAACTGGAAGTGACCAGAGGCAGAGGTGAGGGTGGCCAGGTCTTGGCAGGATGGGAGTTGGCAGTTCCTGGACCTAGCCTTCTCTGTCCCCATGGGATGGGTGACCTTGAGGAAACCTCTCAGGCCCACACCTGGGTGGTCACCATCAGTGGGTGTCATGGTCAGGTCTCCACTGGAGCTGGGCAGCTTAGCCTCAGGCATTTTGGGGTCTAATTTGCCCTTAGAGCTCTCAAGCTCATCTTTCCCAGTGATCATGGCTTTACCTGCCTTTACTTTCTGGCTGTAGGCAAAAGTGGGCATTTAATAGTGATTAAACTCTGGAGCCATGAAAATGTAAAGGTATTTCTGCAGCCTTAAAATGCTATTGGAAAAGTTGGATCCTGCAGGAGCTGAGAGCCCCATCCCTCAGGCCAGCACCTATTGCCAGTTCTTGCTGGCACTGAGGGCAGCACTGGGTTTGGCAGAGAGGCTGGCATGGAGTAGGCAGCAGCTCCTTTCTCCCATGAGGAGCACAGGCAGACTCTGCCCTGTCCTCTGGGGGATACATGCAGGGATTTTGGATGCTGTGTGTGAGGCTGCTTCGCCTGTGTTGGAGCCAATAAACTCCCTTGCAGGTGCTAGGCTATGGGAGAGGGAGGCAGACATGGCAGGTTTGGGGTGCAGGGGTGTCACTGGAGTTGCCAGCTTGAGAGTCTTAGTATGGGAGTGCCCAGCCCCTGACTGCCCCTCTCCCACACCGTGATGGTTGGAGTCTGTTGCTGTAGGCATCAGGCATTGCTGGGGGCAGGCAGGAGAGAACTGAACGAACTTTTGGGTGACAGTGATGAACAGGAAGAGCTGCCTCTGCCTGACCTGGCTGTCCTCACGAGGACTGCCCCCTGGGCTACTGGGACATGAGTGCTGCCACATCCTGGGGACACCAGTGGAGTTGTGCAGTTGTCCATGAGCTGACACCCATGTCTGTGCTGACTCTGGCTCCAGCACATCTCCCAGCTGTCCCAGTTCTGGCTGGAGGATGGGCATGGTGGCACCATTGGGCTGGGGCCGTTTGCTCTGCTCTGTTTGCACCACTATCCTCTGGTGCTTCTGTGGCCTTTTGACCTGGCTGTGTGGGAGCTTTGTGTCACAGCAGGTCCTGCTGCTTCCTGCTCGGCCTCCTCGCAGTCTCTCCCATCTGACAGTGTGGCAGAGGATGGGCAAGAGGCATTGAATCACTGTCCCAATGCTCCAGGAAAGACATGCCCTCCTGCCAGGGGCCAGCACCCTGCCATGGCACCCACCCAGCTCTGCCTCCCTGCGGGGGGAATTGGGCAGGACCCCACCACCCCTGCCTCCAGCCAAGGGCAGGGCTGAACATGGGACAAGTTACCCCACTGTCTGTAGAGTGACAGATGGACACCCAGCACTTTGTGTAAACCTGGACAGTACTTATGACCTCATCCTGCTCACATCCACCCAGGCTGAAATGAACATGTGGCAGGGGACGTGGAAGGATTGAATGCCACCACCCAGGAGCTGTCCCTGGCCCCCACAGCTACTGTCACCTGGTACAAGGGCTCCTGGGACCAGTGTCCCACCCTCGGTCCTGCACCTGTGCCTTTGTCAAGAGAGAAGGGAGGCAGGGGGTGGATAACAGTGCATGGCAGACTAGGTGGTGCAATTATGGCCAGCTGCCGTCAGGGACCGGCCCTTTCTCTTCTCCTCTCCTCGGCCCTCTCCTGCCTACTGGGAAGCATTTCCTTCTCAGCTACTTGCATCCTGGCCTTTCCTCCTTGCTTCCTCATACAATCCCAAAATGTCCCCCAGTGTCTTGCACCTGTGGGCAGGGACCCCACCATCCCCAGGCTCTGCTGTTGTCTCTGCTGGGTGCCTCTCTGGAAGTCTGAGGCTGTTGGGCCCCACTGCATCCCAGTGCCCCACTGTGGGTGTGGAGCAGCCCGGGCCTCCCCACTCTTGGGAGGTTCCCATGGGGGCAGCCCTGGGCACCAGGGGTGCAGGGTCAGTCCTAGAGGTGCAGCTTGGTAAACAGTCATATGCTACCGTGTCTGCCCATCACCATGTCACTCTGGGTGCAAAGGTGTGGGACAGGCTGCTGTGACAGTGGGTTATGTGGCAGTGCAGAAGGGGCTGGGGACAAGGGTCATTTCTGGGGATGGAGATGAGCAAAAGTCAATGACCTCTGTCAAAAAAATAAATAACAATAAGCAGGTTCCAACAAGCCGTTGCCACCCAGGGCAGTCTCCACACGAGCCTGGTACAGGCCAGCGTGGGCGCGTGGGGATGGTCCCCCCGGTGCCTGGGCACAGAGGCCCTGTTGTGTGCCTGGTAAACAGGCGGGGGGGTGGGGCAGGGGCCACGGGACAGCAGTGCGTGTCAGGGTGTCCCCTGCTATCCTTGTGCAGGAACAGTGACACCAGGGACTGTCCCTGGGACTGGTGTTATCAGAAAGATGAGGATTCTCAGGCACTGCTCCTGGGGGCATCTCCTCCAGTCCTTCTTCCTCTCCAAAACCAGAAACTCTGGCATAGCGAGTGCAGCATGGCCAGCACCCGTAGGTGCAGTTGTGCTCATCCCACAGAAGTGGCACTGTGGCCATTTGCTGGCGGGGACCTGGGTGCAGGCCTCCCTCTGCCTGCTGCCATTTGGGGCTGCTCTGACTTTCTTGAGAGAGTGTTGGCAGCCTCTGAGTGGGGCAGCATGGAGGTGATGCTGGAGACAGGAGGGTCGCATCCCATCACCTGTTGGCAGCTGCATCTTACATGTTAAAGTCCATTCTTGTCATCCCGTGGGCTTGCCCATTGGCACTGGTCACTGGTGGGAGGCTGGTGTGGGTGGTGTAGCAAGCTCCTTTCCAGTACTGGAGCTGGGCCCTGCCCTTCCCATGGGTGGCAGCAGGTTTCAGAGTCTCAGCAGCTGCCTTGGGTCTGATCTGGCCCTGGAGTGAGCTGAAGTTGGCTCACCTCACCCTGTGCTTCAGTTTCTGAACCTGCAGTGGTTCCCTGCTGCTGGGCAGCAGGGCTGTATGTGTTTGGGCACTCCAGTGCAAAGTGGCAACAGCTGTGCTGGCAGTGTGCCGGGTGCTTGCTCCTGCTGGTGGCTGGAGATGCTGATGCCTATCCCCAGGGCCTCTGGGCACAGAGCCTAGCCTAGACTTCAGAGCCACTGTGGCCAGGAATTCCTGGGAATTTGCTGTTATTTACCATATGCTGCCAGTGAAAATTCCTTGCAGCCAGAGCCTTTTGGGAGGACACAGAAGGGGTACCAGGATGGCCCAGTTGCACCTGGAGCTGGTGCCAGGGCCTGACTGAACTGAAGGTCTACTCTCTGGTATTAGACTCAGCTATTGAACCTTGTTAGGTCCAACAGTGGCGCGGGTGATAAGGGGATATGCTGCTCCAGGCTGTGAGGACACTTCAGGACTTGAGGTCTTCTCCCTGAGCAGCCCCAGCTATGGTTGACCATTGAGGCTGAGCTCAAGCCCCAACCCCCTGTTTGCAATGCTGGAGGAGGCATCCATCCCCTCTGTGTACCCTGCCCTGTCCTGCAGTGCTCTGGACAGGGTGGTGCAGGCAGGAGGTTCTGGGATACGCAGGAACCTGTTTGCCGCTGGCTGAGTTGTGTCAGAGCCACCAGCCATCTGCAGTATGTGGACCCAGTGCTGCACTGCACCAATGCTGGCGGCCCCTGTACTGCCCGTGCTTCTCCCTGGTGGCTGGGTTCTGTCCCTAAGCATCCTGTTTCCTCTGCTCTGTGTCATCCCCAGTGGGTGCTGACCTTCGAGATCTTCATCCCCCTGGTGCTATTCTTCATCCTCCTGGGGCTGCGGCAGAAGAAGCCGACCATCCCTGTGAAGGAAGGTGAGTCCCAGCAAGGCACTTGGGGGCACCCTGAGGCCCCGGGGAGGTGCTCTAGCCTGGGGGCAGGGGGTACCTAGAGAAGCTTTTTAGAGAGGGCATTGCATTGGACAGGGGCTCCAGCAAAGGACTGGTGGGGCAGACACGATGGGTGGAAGTAGCAGTCTACCCCAGCCTGGGGAGGCTCCCCTGGGGGTGGCAGTACCAACCAGCCTGTGCCTGTCATCGGCATGGACGTTTTGTGCGGGGAAAGGGAAGCTGGATGGTGCTGGAACAGCCACAGTCCCCCCAAGTAGTCAAGGGTCAGCTGGAATGGCTCTGGGAAGGGCTCCCCAGTGTGGGGGAAGTGACCTGCAGGAAGCCCTACGCCTGGCCTTGGGGTGCTCAGAGGCCTGGCAGGATGGTAAATTGATGGGACTGGAACTGAGGGCTCTGAGAGAATTCTATCTGGAGCTTTGGCCTGGGCTTTGGTGCCCGCAGGCTATGCTGCTGGGAGGAGGCAGCTGAGTGAAGCTGCCAACTTGCAAGGGCCTGTGGATGCCCACCTTGATGGGTGCCTTGGCACAGGTGGCACAGCAGGGCCAGGGGAGATCTGGGCACTGGTGGTGACCCCAGGTAACGATGGTTTGAGCCTGTGTTTCAGTGTGTGCCGGCGAGGGAGAGCCCAGCTGCCAGCGCGGTCTGGCTGTGGCAGGTGCTACCCGTGTTCCTGCCTAGGCACTGACATGCACTCTGTGTTGTGTGGTTTTTGGCTTGGTTTTTCATTCTTTTCTGCTCATGTTTTCTTTTTCTTTCCCACCATCTCCCCTGCCTGCCTGCCCTTCATGCCTCAACTGCATGCACCAGTCTGTAAGTTGGTGGGACGGGTGGGCACCTCCCCCCATTCCCTTGCAAGTGCTGGCCTCGTAGTGTGGGGAGGTTTAGATCAACTCACTCTGGCCTAATCCATGCCTCTGTAAACCCCTTGCCTTCCTCCACAACTGGTGAAGATGAGTTTGGGCAGCACAGTGTGGCCTCTGCCTGTTCCTCCCTGGGGACTGACCAGCCATGGTGGTGTACCCCTTGGTTGATAGTGCTGGGTTCCCCAGGTGCTGGGGCCACTGATGGCCATGTCCCCAGCCTCTTGGGCTGCATAGGGCTCTCCAGGCCAGGTGGAGGCTTGTCTTACCCCTTCTTCTTGCCTCCCTCCTGGAGCAAAGTCTGCTGGGTCCTGTCACCAGTGTGGTGGCCTGTGGTCACCCAGTCTTGCCCAGTTGCCAAGGGGTTGGGGCTGGCTCCCACCCTGGCACCAGCAACAGGTCCCCGTCTTGGCCCCTCATGGCTGGGACAAGCTGGGATGTGGTACTAGAGGAGCCTCAAGGACAGCAAGATGCCGTGGACTGACTTTGTCACCAAACCATGGCATGGCCACCTGTGTAGGTTCCACCACCCCAGAAGGCTGCTGGCGTATCCCGTGGTGCACCTGTCCCTTGTTCCTGCCAGAAGCCCATATTCACCAGTTTCTGCCGATTGTGGCCTTGCTAACAGTACTTACCTATCTCTAACCACAGGGTCATCAACAGGGTAGCAAGAGCAGGGTCCCTGCCTGGCACTGCCTGGTGACAGCCTGTGGATGACCCCATCAGGCAGGGGCATTCTGGGCTTGCCCTGCCCTGGGGAAGGACACGGGAGGGTTCCAGCAGGGATGATGGCTCAGTGCCAGTGGAAGGGGGAAGGTTTGCCAGCCCTTTGCTACTTCTTGTTTCTTCCATCTCCGTGCTCTGTGTCTCCATTTCCACCCACCTCCAGCCACCGGACCTTGAGGCAGCTGGGTTGCGGGGAGGCTAGGGGCTCTGGGAGCTGCAGGTGACAAATCTATTTTCCCTGTCGTATTTTTCCTCCTTTTCCTCTGGAGATCCACCACTGCCTCTGAGGCTACTAACAGGAGGGGCTGGGAGCCTGAAGGAGGTTGGTGGCCATCTTAGGGGCAAGTGGCAGAAACTGGCATCGTCATGGGGCTCAAGGGAGCCATCACCCAAGGAAGAATGGGTGGGGGCCAGAGGGCTGGAGCCAGGGGTGCTGGAGCTGCCTGCAGCTCCACAGAGTCACCAGCCAAGACAGCCCTGGTGGGAAAGCTGCTGACTTCTGATCATGGCCGCCAGCCTCCCATGGACTCACAGACCCCAGTGTGTGCTTTTCTGAACTGAGTGTCTGTTTCTCTGGTGGCCCCTTCCCCCTCCCTGCCTCTTTGCCTCTTCTCCCTGCTGCCCACACTTTCCTTGGCCTCTTCTGCACTCTTACTGGCTCCAGCTTTCTACACGGCGGCCCCGCTCACATCAGCTGGGATTCTGCCGGTCATGCAGTCCCTGTGCCCCGACGGCCAGCGTGATGAGTTTGGCTTCCTGCAGTACTCCAACTCCACGTGAGTCCTGCCTTCACCATGCACTTCCTCTCCCAGCCCTCATGTTCCTGCACAGAGCCTGCCTCTTTCCACACTGGTGCTGCCACCCTAGGGCTGAGGCAGAAGTTGATATCCCCCAGGGTGCTTGGGTGCAGACCACTGTGTCCTTGGTGCAGGGGATACCTCAGTCTGTTCTGCTGTGGGCTCCCAGGTGTTTGGTGCTGGGAGGAGGATGGAGATAGCCCTTGGAAACACTTGAGGTGCTGGGGCTCTTCTCTGAACCCTGGCACACTGGATTTCAGTGCTCAGGCAAGGGCAGTGGTGCCCTGTTTCAGACAGGACTGCTGTCCCCTGCACCTGAGGGGCTCTTTCCCCCAGAGCTCTGGGGAAGTTGTCCCCATCCCTCTGTCCCTGAAGCCAGGGCGGTGCTGGGCTCTCGCAGGGTGACACAGATTCTGGAACACCTCAGCGAGGCAGTAGAGCAAAGCAGCCTCTTCGACCCGCAGCACCCAGGACTGGAGGAGGAGCTGCAGTCACTGCGCCGGCACCTGGAGGCCCTCAGCAGCCCTGAGCCCAGCTCCATGGGGACCCACTTCAGCAGCCAAGCAGGTGAGTTGTGCTCTGCCTTCCCCTGCTGCCTGTATGGGCAGAGACAGATAGCACCAGCTTGCATGTCACCCAGCAAAGTGATGGTGTGTGGCAGTGCCCTGCCGCTGTCCTGTATTGCTGCATTGGGCAGGGCCAGCTCTGGGGCCATGCCACGTCCCTGATGCTGGTGGTTGCTCTGACCTCCCATGTTGTTCCCTTTGCAGGATCCAGCTTCACACTGGCATGGGCAGCCAAAGACCAGGGTGAGCTGCGGCGCTTCCTGATGCAGAACCTGTCCCTCCCCAACAGCACGGCTGAACTGCTCCTGGGCTCCAGCATTGACCTGCGGGAGGTGGGTGACCTCTGGGCTTTGCAGGAGTTTGTGCTGCCCTGTGAATGGCACCCAGCTGGGATTTGTCCTTTCCTACCACCCTACGCCAGGGCCTTGCTGGGCAAGCAGATGCAGCACTGGTGCTCCACTCTTGGCACACGTGGCAGTCCTGATCTCATCTTGGTGCAGGTGTACCGGCAGTTTTTTGATGCCTTTCCTTTGGTACCTGATGAGACCCATGAGCGAGACCTGTGGGATGGGTTTGGCCCCAGCAAGAAGGTGATGCAGCTGGAGGTGAGGAGCAGTGTGGCATGCAGGGGACATAGCAGGGTAGAGCCCATCCTCTTGTCTCCTCCATATCCCACCCCAGGTGATCTGGGGGTGTCTGTCCCAGTTGAGGGGCCATGATAGAACACTGTCAGGGGCAGAGCAGCAGCAGGGAAGGCTGGGGTCCATCCTGGTGCTGCCACCAGTTCCCCCAGTGTTACGAGACACACCAGTTTACCATTGCATTGGGCATTGGTGCTGCCAATGGGTGGTGGCTGTGGAGGGAGCAGATGAGATTGTCCCCCCTTTGCATCTGGCATGCAGGGGACTCCTGCTCCCTGCAACTGCACATCCCTTTTCTTCCCCTCCCTGTGGAGATGGTGATGCTGTGGGGCTGTTCATGTATGCTTAGGGACACAAAAGGAGGGGGACCTGCGGGAAGCCCACATTTCACCAGCCATCCCTATTCTTCATCTTGCAGAAGAGCCTCCCCAGTGGCTGGAGGAGCCTGCAGGAAGGGCTGGTTCACAGGGTTCTGCGGGACCCAGTGGCAGTCCCACACCAGCCGGCACTGCTCCATATGCTCTCCCAGGCTCTGGGCCTCACCAGCACTGCTGTGGCACCTGCTATCTCTGATAGCCCCCAGGCCTTCATCACTGAGATGGAGGTGAGCACCTCACAGGGCAACCTGGGCTGCTCTGCCAGAGCAGGCACTGCAGAGCTGTCCCTACGACTTCCTGCCCTGTAGAATGTCCTCTTCACCGGGCCAGTGCTGGAGCAGCTGACATGTGAGCAGAACCCAGGGACACTGCACCGCCTCCTGCGTGTGTCCCCCAGGCAGCAGCCACTGCTGGCAGCATACCGGGCACTGGCCTGCAATGGCAGCCGAGCCACTCGCCAGGAGCGCTTTGCCCAGCTGGCCTCCAAGCTCCAGGAGCAGCTGGACACCCCCAAGATCGTCAGCAGGGTGAGAGCTGGGCAGGTGGGGCAGGTTGGTGGCAGGGATGAGACTTGGGCAGGGTTTTCTACTCAGCTGGCACTGTGTTGGGATGGGGAATAATTACATGGCCTGGCTTCTCCTGGTCGCCCCCTTCTCTGACATGAGCACCGCACCACCCGGCTCCATGGTAAGATCCCAGGTGGTTTTCCCTCTAGCATGTGCTTGAACACTGCCTATTGGATTGGACAGTGTTTCCTTGGATCCCACCCCACCAGGACTTTCCCCACACCATCTGCTTTTGGTGGTGAGGTAGTAAATTGGCCCCCCAAATCAGCTGCTTGGAGGGACTTATGACCCTCCACTGGCCCTCGCCTACATAGCTCCCAACACCCTCACTTCATGGCACAAGAACCAGGCACTGCCCATGTCCCTTTACTGCCCAGCACAGACCAGGCAGCTCACCAGAACATGATGGTGGCCACAACACCTTCCTAGGTGTTGTGTTCCCAACATATTCCTAGGTGTCCCTGCCAGCTTCTCTCCCCAGAACCAGCAAAGCCCTTGGTGGCACAGCCCAAGCTTGACTCTAAGGTCTCACTGCTTGTCCCACCCAAGCTCAATGTGTCCTTTGTAGGAACAGAGAACCACCCTTCCTCTCTTGAGTGATATCTTGTGTCCTCACACAAGTCCCTGCCAGCATTTGCCACCATTCTCACTGCCTCATAGCCACCATGCACAGCAATGAGTCCAGGGCCTTAGCTCAGCACAGGTCCAACCAAGAAAGTGGAGTTGCTATTGCTTGGAGTCCTTGTTGGTCCCTTCCTAATGGCAAGTAGGACCCTGTTGCCCCAGCAGTAAGTAACTCCTTGTCCACTCGTACTCACAGCTGAAGCTGGAGGAGGTGAACAGCACAGCCACCCAGCACCGCCTCCGTGCCCTACTTGAGGACCTCGTGGAGATGGAGAAGGTTCTCCGGGATGTGGACATCCTCTCAGCACTGGCTAAGCTGCTGCCCAGGGGAGCCTGTGCCAGCAAGGCCCCGCCACCCACGGCCAACAGCACCAGCTGGGCCAGTGCCAATGCCACGGCTGGCAATGCCACGGCAGAGGAGGAGGAGGGCACCGGGGAGGGCCCATCCGGCATTGACAACCCCCAGGGGCAGTTCTCAGCATTCGTGCAGCTCTGGGCGGGGCTGCAGCCCATCCTCTGTGGCAACAACCGGTAGGAGCGCTGGGGGATCGCTCCGGGTTCTCCCTGCGCAGGCCAGGGGTGTCAGCCCTTGCTGAGCAGGCAGGATGGGTGCTGTGCTGCACTTGGCCGTGCTGCAGCCAGGGATGCCCCCTGTGTTGGGCAGCACCACGCAGGCATGGAGTCAGTGTGAAGGCTTGTCATGGGTGGGGTGGGGGCTGCCTGCAGCAAGGGGTGCTGAGCCTGAAACAGAGTGGAAAGCCTGAACTCCCTTTGCAGGACCATCGAGCCTGAGGCACTGAAGCAGGGCAACATGAGCTCACTGGGCTTCACCAGCAAGGAGCAGCGGAACTTGGGCCTCCTTGTGCATCTGATGACCAGCAACCCCAAAATCCTGTATGCGCCTGTGGGCACTGAAGTTGACAAGGTCATCCTGAAGGTGAGGATGCATAGGTTGGGACCCCTGTCCTTCTTCTCCCACTAGTCCTGCTCTGCAGGTGGGCTGTGTGGCAGGGCGGAGGTTGACTCCCAGACACAGGCAGTGGGAGGTGGGCAGGTATTTCTGTAGCTGCTAGCCATCCCAGAGAGCAGGAAGCCCCTGCCTCTGCCCGCTGTATGACTTTCTGCCTGGCCCCCAGGCCAACGAGACCTTCGCCTTTGTGGGCAACGTCACCCATTACGCCAAGGCATGGCTGAACATCTCCCCTGAGATCCGAGCCTACCTGGAGGAGGGCAGGCTGCAGAGGCGCATCCGCTGGCTCCAGCAGGTAGGACAGGGATTTACTGCCCTGGCAGTGGAGAAGGGGTTGTCCTCCCCCCAGATACCCTGAGGTTCTTCATGTGGTATCCAGCTTGCTCTTGTGGAGACTAGTTGGATCCCTGCACAGTGTGCACCCCCAGGAGGAGCTTTGGGTCCTAACTGTGTCCATGGATGGGGGACAGTGACCTGAGAGGCAGGGCATACCCCAGCTTCTCCCTCCCATGTCTTCCTCTCTGTCTCAGTTGACCACTAACCTCCACAAGCACCCAGAGATCCTGAATGTCTCCGACAATGATGCTCTCCACAACTTTCTCACTGGCAACTTCTCCCTGCCCAATGCCAGCATCCTGCTCCAGCAGCTGGATACCATTGACAATGCTGCCTGCGGCTGGGTCCGCTTCATGGCCAAGGTGAGGTGGAGCCCACCTGTGGGAAAGTTGAACCACAGCCAGGCTCTGTTGGGCTGAAGAGGGTCAGATCCACTGGGACCTTTTTAAGGGACAGGAGCCCTGGGGGAGGTGGTGGCTCCTGCAGAGTCCAGAGCTTTGGGGTAGATGTCTAGGGTGGAGGTGCTCACGTGCTGTTGAGTTCAGTCTGGGGTTGGCTTTGGGTGGCACATGCTGTGTTGTGTGCACACTGGGTCCTAGAGCCATCTGGGGCCTTGGGGTCTCACTAGCCTGCTGGAGCATGTCTAGAGAAGGGCAGTGGAGCTAGGGTGGGTTCTGGAGCACATGTCTGATGAGGAGGGACTGAGAGCTGGGGGAGCTCAGCCTGGAGAAAAGGAGGCTTAGGAGGGACCATCTAAGTCTCTACAATTACCTAGAAGGATGTTGCAGCCAGGTGGGGGTTGGTCTTTTCTACCAAGTGACAAGTGACAGGACAACAGGAAACAGCCTAAAGTTGTAGCAGGGAAGATTTAGATTGGATTTTAGGGAAAATTTCTTCACTGAAAGGGTGGTCAGCACTGGAATAGGCTGCCCAGGGCAGTGGTACTACCCTTGTGTTTAAAAAATGTGTGAATTCAACACCTGGGGGCATGGTTTAGTGCTGGGCTTGATAGTGTTTGGGTTAATAGACTCAATGATCTTAGAGGGTTTTTCCAATCTTAGTGATTCTATGTCTCTCTTCCCACTAGGTCAGCGTGGACATCTTCAAAGGCTTCCCGGACGAGGAGAGCATTGTCAACTACACGCTGAACCAGGCCTATCAGGACAATGTCACAGTCTTTGCCAGTATGTCCCTGGGAACCAGTGCTTCTCAGGGGTCCCTGAAACTTTGCCCTTCTCCAGCTGTGCCCTGGAGCCACTGGCAGGATGTGGGTCCCTAGGTGCACGTGTTGGGTGGATGAGGGCGCTGACTGTCTCATGGTGCCCATCCTCTGCCCCATGCTGCTGTCCTGGCTTTCCCACTGACACTGCCTGCTGTCCATGTGCCCTCACATTCCATGGGGGTCTCACATCCCCGGACATGCTACCTGTCTCATCCATGGCAGCCCTCACAGTGCCCTCCCCATCCCTGCCTGTTGCTGTGGGCCAGCTGATGTGGTTAGCCCTTGTGGACTCCCTGCCTCTTCTGCTGCCCACAGGCGTCATCTTCCAGACCAACAGGGATGGCTCATTGCCCCCCCATGTCATGTACAAGATCCGGCAGAATTCCAGCTTCACAGAGAAGACCAACGAGATCCGGCGGGCATACTGGCGGCCTGGCCCCAACACCGGCGGCCGCTTCTACTTCCTCTATGGCTTTGTCTGGATCCAAGGTACATGTCAGCGCCCTGCCACAGCTGCCCATGGCCCTGGCCCCTGTGTGTTCAGCCTGGCCTCTCTTTCTCTTCCACAGACATGATGGAGCGCGCCCTCATCAACACATTTGTTGGCCACGATGTGGTGGAGCCTGGAAACTATGTACAGATGTTCCCGTACCCATGTTATACCCGGGATGAGTGAGTAACACTCACCTGCACAACCCTCCTCCTTCCACTTTGAGGGCCAGGATACTTTAGCTGGGAACAGGGAGCAGGTTTGGGGGCCCGAAAGAGATTGGTGACACTGGGCGTGATGAGCAACCAGTTAAATCCAGTTCCTTGGACTACCAGGCTCAGGAGGCAGGGAGAAAGTAAAGGAGTGGCACATGGGTCTATTGGTGGTTAGGGATTACAGTGATCTGGAGGCAGCACCTGTAGAAGTCCCAGAGCCACCAACACTCCTGGGCAGGAGGTTGGAGAGGGCCCCATCCACACCAGGATAGGCAGGGCCCTCCCTGGGCTGAGTCCATGGCTACTACCTGCCTGCAAAGGCCTGCCAGCCATGACACTGGATTGTGGGCTCACTGGGGAAGTTCTTTTAGGGCACTAAGGAGGTGCTGGGTTAGAGACTGGTTGTTTCTGAGTGGTGGGAGAGCCCCTCCAAGGCCCCATGCCCCAGGGTCTCCGCAGGTCTTTGTGGCAGTGCCATCATCCAGTTCTCCCCTCTCTCTACCTCATCAGCTTTCTCTTTGTCATTGAGCACATGATGCCCCTCTGCATGGTGATCTCCTGGGTCTACTCAGTGGCCATGATGATCCAGCACATTGTGACAGAGAAGGAGCATCGCCTGAAAGAGGTAGGAGTGGTGGGAGAGATTCTTAGGGAGGAGTGGGCATATCTGAGTCCTACATTCTGTGCTGTGTCCCTGGTCACCTTCCTTGTATTTCTGGGTTACATGAGCTAGGGTAGATGCAGATCCCAAATCCCTAGGCTGAGCTGGTCCTGCTGAGTGTCCCCAGCATGACATGAGCCCTGCCCAGCACTGGAGGGAGCTGAGCTCCTTGGCACCCCAATACAGGTTGCTGTGTTCTGCCCACTCCCAGCAGCTCCTTTGGTGCTACCCCTTGCCCTCCCAGCCCAGTGAGAATGTAAGCAGGGGTGCACAGGGTTGGGGACAGCCCTGCTGAGTAGTTTTGGCCTCACAGGTGATGAAGATGATGGGCCTGAACAATGCGGTGCACTGGGTGGCTTGGTTCATCACTGGCTTTGTCCAGCTCTCCATCTCAGTCACAGCACTCACTGCCATTCTCAAGTACGGCAAGGTCCTGATGCACAGCGACGTCCTCATCATATGGCTCTTCCTTGCCATCTATGCTGTGGCCACCATCATGTTCTGGTGAGCTGCCTGGTGTGTGCTGGGCAGTAAAGGGACATGGGCAGTGCCTGGTTCTTGTGCCATGAAGTGAGGGTGTTGGGAGCTGTGTGGGCGAGGGCCAGTGGAGGGTCGTAAGTCCCTCCAAGCAGCTGATTTGGGGGGCCAATTTATTGCCTCAACACCACCAAAAGCAGATGGTGTGGGGAAAGTCTTGGTGAGGTGGGATCCAAGGAAACACTGTTCTCCCTGCAGCTTTCTGGTGTCAGTGCTCTACTCCAAGGCCAAGCTGGCCTCCGCCTGTGGCGGCATCATCTACTTCCTCAGCTATGTGCCCTACATGTACGTGGCCATCCGGGAGGAGGTGGCACATGACAAGATCACAGCCTTTGAGAAGTGCATTGCGGTGAGTTGGCTGCAGCAGCTGGGGACATGCTTAGTCCCAGGTTTGCCTCAGGCACCTCATGTCCAGTACAAAGCCACCATGCTGTCACCAAGCCCTGGGAAAACCATTGCCTGTATAAACGCAACTCTCTATGGGGCTTTGGAGGTATCTCCAGAAGGTTTGGTGCCTCTCAGGGCCAGGAGCATTTCCATGGGTCTGGGTGGCGCAGCACTGGGTAGGAATTTACCCCAACCTATTCTTCTGGAGCTGGCCTCTGGTTCCTGCTGACCTCCCATTTCCTTCCCTCCACCTCTTCACAGTCCTTTATGTCCACCACGGCCTTTGGGTTGGGCTCCAAGTACTTTGCGCTGTATGAGGTGGCTGGTGTGGGTATCCAGTGGCACACCTTCAGCCAGTCACCCGTGGAAGGAGATGACTTCAACCTCTTGCTGTCCATGATGATGCTGGTCGTGGATGCCATAGTGTATGGTGTGCTCACGTGGTACATTGAGGCCGTGCACCCGGGTACGTGTGGACAGAGGGGTATGAGGGCACCCCAGACCTTACAGGAGCCTCTTTGCTGGGGGACACCTGCCCGTGTGTCCTCATCTGCTGGTGTCAGCCAGGTGTCTCAGTTCAGGGGCCAGCAGTAGCAAAGCCAGATGTCCACAGCTGAGATACCAATTCCCCTTTACTCCCCCTTGTGGAAGCATCTCAGTTGCTCCCTGTTTCTTTCATTGTAAAGCTAAAGCATGAGCCAACCCAAATCCCAAAGGACTTTGTTTCCTGGCACAGCCCATAGAGCTGCCCCAAGCCCAGCTGGCTAGAATGTTCACAGTCCCCACCCTACAGCAGTGACGTGACCTGGGAAAACCCCCAAGCCCATGCCAAGCTCTGACCCTGTCCTCAGCAGCTTCTGCATGGCCCTGACTCGCTGGGGCTGTGGTTGCAGGCATGTTCGGCCTGCCACGCCCCTGGTACTTCCCTTTCCAGAAGTCTTACTGGCTGGGCAATGGGCGTGTGGAGACCTGGGAGTGGACCTGGCCATGGTCACGCACCACCCGCCTCAGCATCATGGAGGAGGATCAGGCCTGTGCCATGGAGAGCCGGAGGCTGGGTGAGGGCAGCTGGGAGCGGCAGTGGGTGGCACAAGGGTGTCCCTGTCTCTGCCACAGGGTCTTGCCTTGGCCATGGACCCCTGTGCTCTTTTCGGGGCAGGATACTGGGCCAAGCATTGTGGCCTCTCTGGGAGCTGCCATTGTGGCGTGGGAGGGGGAAAATTGGTGAGAAGCAGAAGGGAAGGGACCACCAGCTGGCATAGCCACCATGGGATGGAGGCGGGTTGATTCACTCCCAGGGAGCCCCACTCAAAGCCTGGCTTCCCTGCCCTCCCCTGGCTCCTCACCATCCTACTGTCACAGCAGAGGAGACAAGGGGCATCGAGGAGGAGCCGACCCACCTCCCCTTGGTCGTCTGCATCGACAAGCTCACCAAAGTTTACAAGACAGACAAGAAGCTGGCACTAAACAAGCTGAGCCTCAACCTCTACGAGAACCAGGTCGTGTCCTTCCTGGGCCACAATGGTGCAGGCAAGACCACCACCATGTGAGTGCCTGTCTAGGCAGAGAGAGACCATGTTCCTCTGGTCAGCTGCGGGGTGTGAGGCAGAGGCTTCAGCATGTCTCTGCAGGGCCCTGTGGCAGCTGGTGCCATGCCCAGAGTACAGCAGTGTTGGTTGTGGGGCTGGCACAAACATGCAGCAGGCAGTAGGCTTATGACCCTGTGCTGATACTGCTCTGCCTGGGGCCCAGCAGATGCTCCCAGAGGTGGTGGTTTGGGACTAGGGCCAGACTAAGGAATATGAGCTCTCTCACACAGTTGCCTTTCTCCATCCATCCAGGTCCATCCTCACTGGCTTGTTCCCTCCAACGTCAGGCTCTGCTACCATCTATGGCCACGATATCCGTACAGAGATGGACAAGATCCGGAAGAACCTGGGCATGTGTCCCCAGCACAACGTGCTCTTTGACAGGCTGACAGTGGAGGAGCATCTCTGGTTCTACTCGCAGCTCAAGAGCATGGCAGAGGAGGAGATCCGCAAGGAGATGGACAAGTAGGCACCCTCCAGCTCCTTTGTCATCATTCATGCCTTTGGCATGAGTGAGTCTCCTTCCTGCTGGCTGTGCCATGGGGTTAGTCTGGTGGCAGGGATGTCCCATGGAGCAGCTCCACCATT
Organism: Phylloscopus whistleri; assembly: GCA_017589585.1. NCBI lineage: Eukaryota > Metazoa > Chordata > Aves > Passeriformes > Phylloscopidae > Phylloscopus > Phylloscopus whistleri. Next base: position 1,950,326 of record JADMLD010000860.1, read on the forward strand.
GTTTTCCCACCCTTGGAGTGTCAGGCCATGAAAGTGAGCAGAAGATGCTCATAGCCTGACTGTAGCTGGCAGTCCCAGCAGCCGAAGGTTGCAGATGCCATGTGGGGAAGAGGAATTACATACTCCCCACAGGCAATGGGCACCTGTACAGCACCGCCCCGCCCCCCCCCCAGCATTCCTGGTGCTTCTGCCCTGTCCTAGGATGATTGAGGACCTGGAACTCTCCAACAAACGGCACTGCCAGGTGCAGACTCTCTCGGGCGGCATGAAGAGGAAACTGTCAGTGGCCATTGCCTTCGTGGGTGGGTCGCGGGCTGTTATCTTGGATGAGCCCACAGCTGGTGTGGACCCATATGCCCGAAGGGCCATCTGGGACCTCATCCTCAAGTACAAGCCAGGTGAGCAGAGCTGGGCAGAGCCTAGCATGCTCCTCTGTGGCAGCCATGGCCCCTCTGCTGAGGCTTTTTGCTGCCGTCAGGGAGGACCATCTTGCTCTCCACACACCACATGGATGAAGCTGACCTGCTGGGGGACCGCATTGCCATCATCTCCCATGGGAAGCTCAAGTGCTGTGGTTCCCCACTGTTCCTCAAGAGCACCTATGGTGATGGCTACAGGCTGACCGTGGTGAAGAAGCAGTCGGACATCAGGAATGGCACAGGTCTGGGGAGCAGTGGGATCCTTTGTTAAAGGATTAGATGGCACCAGCCTTTCTTCAGCCCAGCAAAGGAGAGGTCAACACCCAAGTACTCCTGTCCTGAGTCTCCTTAGGTCACATGGAGGGCAGAGGGGATGGGGCAGGGGTGTAGGAGGTCCCATTGCTCAGCCTTAATTTTTCCCAGCTGGGTCTTTGGCCAGACCTTACACAGTGTATTTGTCTCCAGGTGCTGGTTCTGTTGAGCCTGTGGGTTTCCCACTGAGATGTCCAGTGTGGGCCACATTGCAGAGCACCAGGCCAGTCAGGGTGACAGGGAAGCCCCTATGGCCGTGGGGAGTAGGGGAAATGTGGTGGGTCTTGGTGGGAGGTCAGGTATGAACTGACTGATGGGTGCTGTCCCTCTGCCCCAGAGCCAGGCCAGCCACATAGCCCCCCGGGCCACTCCTCTGTCAGCCCCTGCTCTGAGCCTCGTGTCTCCCAGTTCATCAAGAAGTACGTGGCCTCCTGCCTCCTCATCTCAGACACCAACACAGAACTCTCCTACATCCTGCCCAGTGAGGCTGTCAAGAAGGGCTGCTTTGAGAGGCTCTTCCAGGTACCTGTAGGGGCAGCAGAGTGGGCAGGCAAGGCGCTGTGGCACTGTGGACATCTGCCCTCCTCACACAGCACTGCTCCCACAGCACTTGGAGCAGAGCCTGGAAGAGCTGGACCTCACCAGTTTTGGGCTGATGGACACCACGCTGGAGGAGGTCTTCCTGAAGGTGTCCGAGGAGGACCAGTCTCTGGAGAACAGTGACGTGGGTACGGGTGCTGGGGGGGGCACAAGGTGCTGCTGGGGCTAGTGAGGGACTGTGTGATCTTGCTGGGCTTGGTGGCTGCAGGAGTCTCCTGTCCCAGGTAGAAGAGAGATTTCCAGCAGAGCTCATCCCAGCCAAGTGCAGCCAGCCTCTGCTCCACTCTGGGTTTGCTCCCACCTGGAATAGTGTCTAGCTCTTGTGTCCTCAGCACAGGCCTCCAGAGGACACCACGGAGATACTCCAAGGGCTGGAACACCTCTGCCATGGAGCCAGGCTCGGAGAGCTGGGAGTGTTGACCTGGAGAAGACAAGGCTCCAGGGAGACCTTATGGCACCTTCTAGTGCCTAAAAGGGGCTTTAAAAAATGAGAAAGGGACTTCACATGGGCAGGCAGTGTTAGAACAAGGGAGGAGTGGTTTTAAACTAAAAGAGAGAAAGTTTAGGTTAGATTTTAGAAGAAAATTCTCCCCTGTGACGGTGCTGTGGCCCTGGCACAGGTCGTACAGAGTAGCTGTGGGAGCACCATCCCTGGAAATGTCAAGGCCGGGTTGGATGAGGCTTGGATCAACCTGGTCTAGCGAAAGGTGTCCCTGTGCATGGCAGGGGGGTGGAATGAGATGAGGTATCTCCTAACCCAAACCAGTCTGTGATTCTGTGATACAATCCATTCCCAGTTGGTGCCATGCTGCAGTGAAGAGTAGCGTGGCTGGTGGCAACTCACATTTTTTCATTCAGACATGAAGGAGTCCAAGGATGCCCTGCAGCCACCCACCTCTGAGCTGATCCCAAAGTCTGAAGCCAATGGGGAGCCCCTGGCCGAAGCGGCCGTGCCAGAGAAGCCCGAGGTGGAGCTCAGCAACCTGGTGACCTGCTCCAAGCTGGCACAGTCGCAGGCATCCCTGCACTCAGTGTCCTCAGTGGGCTCCGTGCGCGGCGATGAAGGTGGGGCTTATTCTGAATTCTTTGGGGATTACGCGCCCCTGTTCGATAACCAGCAGGACCCCGATAACGTCAGTCTGCAAGGTTGGTGCCACTGGTGCCTGGCAAGCGGCCGGGGCCCGGGGAGGCACTTAGCTGGGACATGGAGGTTTGCCCAGGGTGGGCAGAGCTGGCCTGGTCCTTTGGGATACGTGGTTGTGTCTGAGATGGGTAGCTGTGACTGCTGGGACAAGAGCCCATGAGGAGGGGGCTGATGGGGCATGCAGCAACACAGCACCCTGAGAGCCACAGCCTGGGAGGGGCGGGGGCTGGGAACAGGCTCTTTCCACAAGTTTGCACCCCATACTGGTAGGGTATGCATGAGAGTCTCGTGCCAAGGCATGGAGCCAGTGAGATCAGCCCGGTGTTGGCTCTGCCTCTTGTGAGTCTCCAGTACCACCTTGCAGACTTGCCCCACTAACATGCCCTCTTCCCACACTGGCACCAGTTGGGTTTCTCTGCTTGGTCCTTGGGCACAGAGTCACCTTCCAGGTGATGGCTTCACCTGTTGTACCTTGCCATAGGTGCAAGGTTCTCCCTGCCTGGATGCTGGGATTGCTGGATAGAGAGGATGCAGGCAGGTGCCTCAAGGTTATTGCTGCAGTAAGAGATCCTGCTCTGGGTTATCTCACAACTCTTGTGACTAATTTTGGGATGTGTGACCTCTTCCCCCCACCAGGCATGTGGGAGGCAGAGCTGGGGCAGTGCTGTGGCGGAGCTCCCACTGTCTCACTGGGACTCCCACCCGTGTCTTATCCCCTGTTCCTGATTGTGCTGACCCCCCAGCAGCTGGCAGAGCTGATGGGAGAATGGAGGGGTCCTAGAAAAAAGCACCAGATCAGGTTGGGTTTTTTTAAAACTATTGTCTAAATTTTCCTTTTGGGGCCAAGAGAAACCTGCCAGCTTCCCACTGCACTACTGCTGTGGCTTGGTGGCAGAGTTGGGGTTGGGTGCTGCCCTTACCCTTGGGGTGGCGGAGCTGGGCTGGGCATCTGGCTCAGCTTCCTGGGAGTCCAGGCCGGTGTGGGAGCAACTGTGCCAGAGGGCTGATATTCCTCTCCTTCCCAGAGCAAGAAGCAGAGGTGGATGCAGCGGATCGTGACCTGGCAGGTCAGGGGAGCTTCAAGCTGGAAGGCTCATGGCTGAAGCTGCGCCAGTTCCACGGGCTGATCGTCAAACGCTTCCACTGCGCCAAGCGCAACACCAAGGCCCTCTTCTCACAGATCCTCCTGCCGGCCTTTTTCGTCTGCGTGGCCATGACTGTGGCACTCTCTGTGCCCGAAATAGGTGCATGCAAACTACACACCTACCTGCATGCTGGGTGACCTGTTCTGCCTGCCCCAGTGTGGCCACTGGTTGCAGGAGGACAAGGCCAAGGCAGTCTCCCTGTGTGCAGTGGTGCTGTGGGTACGAGCAGGTTCCTGTGCTTGTGCCTACAGGTGACCTGCCACCCCTCATCCTCTCGCCATCCCAATACCACAACTACACTCAGCCCAAGGGCAACTTCATTCCTTATGCCAACGAGGAGCGGCGTGAGTACCGGTGAGAGCTGCCACCGCTGGTGACCCATGCCCAAGGCCCATCCCTGTCTCCATCTGTGGGACTGCAAGGGGGGCAAGTGGGGAGGGCAGTCCACAGCAGGCCTAGTGCCAGGGCTGGCTCAGGCTTGGAGCGGAGCCTGGCTGGTGCTGTGTCTCGTGACAGAAAGCAACCTCTGTCCTGGCCAGGGGTCTCTGGGAGATATGCCAGCCCTGACACTGTGACTAGCAGCTCAGGCGTGCCAGGCACAGGCTGTGTGTGCCCATGATAAGTGCCAGGGCCTCAGGGAGGTCCCAGAGGAAGATGGCCACGGTGCTGAGATCTGTCTCCTGCTCCTTGCTTCTGCAGCATTAGGCTGTCTCCTGATGCCAGCCCTCAGCAGCTGGTGAACACTTTCCATCTGCCTTCTGGTGTGGGGGCCACCTGCGTGCTCAAGACACCCTTCAACAACACACTGGACCAGCCCATGCAGACCCTCAACCTCAACAGCAATGAGTCCAAAATGTTGGCAGCCAAGTACTTTGGTGCCATGTGCATCAACTCCTTCACCCAGGGCCTTCCACTTTCCAACTTTGTGCCACCACCTCCATCTCCGGCTCCCTCTGACTACCCCATGTCAGTGGATGAGGACCTACTCCGTGCCTGGAACTCCACAACCTTCTCCACTATTAAAGGTATCACCTATGCTGGGTGCTCTTGTGCCTGGGATTTGTCTCCAGCAGGGAGATGATCCCTCCCCTCACAGAAGTGGCTCCAGGGACCCCTGGGAGTACCTGTTAGTCTGGCCTGGCCACACAGCAGAGCTTTATTGGGCTGAACTTGTGGCTTTGGCCCTGGAACACTGTCCCCATTCAGCCCCAGCCATGCCAGTAGAGCCCCTTGGATGGTGACACGGTCACAAAGCCCTGTGGCCAGGCTTGCATCACCTTTGCTGGATGTGGTCACCAGCTCTTTCTTTCTCCAGCCACACCTCATGGCCCATCTCTGAATCTCTGTCCCCCCAAAGCTTTTTTTGCAAGTCCATCTCTTGGTCACTAGGACCCTGCCTGGCCAGCCACCCAACCCTCATGCTGTCCCCAGCAGCTGGGGCAGGCAGGAGCCTGGCTGTGAGCCATCTCTTCTGCTCCTCAGGGACTGTGACCTCAGCCCCTGCCCTGCCCCGCATCATCCATGAGCCCATCAAGTGCACGTGCTCCATGCAAGGGACTGGCTTCTCCTGCCCTAGTGGCGTGGGGGGCCATCCCCCACAGATGAAGGTGGTGACAGGGGACATCCTGACAGACATCACAGGGCGCAATGTCTCTGAGTATCTGCTTTACACCTCAGACCGCTTCCGGCTGCACAGGCAAGAGGGGAGGCTGGGAGGGTCTGCTCTGCACCACAGAGTTGGGGTGGGAACCAGGGGCCTGGGAACACCTTGGGGCCCCAGGGTGCTGACTGGAGTCAGCAACATGCTCAGGCATGGTTCCACCCCCGGAGGTAGGGGACAGCAGTTGCAGCTTCCTCAGCAGTGCCTTGTCCCACAGGTATGGGGCACTCACGTTTGGAAACATCCAGAAGTCCATCCCGGCCTCCTTTGGAGCCAGGGCTCCGGCCACAGTGCGCAAGATTGCTGTGCGGAGAACGGCCCAGGTGGGACAGCACTGCACCTCAGCGCAGGGGAGAGAGGTGGGGAGGAAAGGGGGCAGGCAGGGACTTGTGAGACTGCTCTGCTGCATTGCTCTCCAAGTGCTTTGGGAGGCTCCAGCCACGGGGGAGTGGCCAGCAGGTCTGGCCCAGCAAAGTGAGCAATGACCTCCCCACAGCCTTGAGCACAGGTCACCTGCCTGTGGCTGGCTGTCCATCCCGTCCTGTCCCTCCCTCCCAGTACATCTCTGGGCCCAGCTCTCTTGCCATCTCCCACTGTTCCTCTCTCCTCCTCCAGGTCTTCTACAACAACAAGGGCTACCACAGCATGCCCACTTACCTCAACGCCCTTAACAATGCCATCCTGAGAGCCAACCTACCCAAGAGCAAGGGCAACCCTGCTGCCTATGGTGAGGATCTGGAGGCGTTTGAGGGCAGGAGCATGTCAGAAACAGCATTAGGGCATGGTCCAACCAGGCTTCAAGTGCAGTATACACCTTGGGCCAAGCAGGCTAGTGTCCAGCTGGAAGAGGGGTTCACACACCTCAGCTCTGAGATATGAGAGCTGGGATGAGCTCTTTGTCAGGCCTGAGCTGGAATGTCCCAAAGTGCTGCCTGAAAGTTCCTGGGCTTGTGACATCTCCGAGGGTGCTCTCCAGTGAGGGAGGGCTTGGCTTCAGGCTGGAAACCCATCCTGCTCAGAGCCAGGACCAGGCAGACTGGGGATAGGGGTCTGTGTCTCAAGCCAGTTTTCATGCTTCCATGTTTCTTCCTTGGTTGTTGTTGCAGGCATCACAGTCACCAATCACCCCATGAACAAAACGAGTGCCAGCCTGTCTCTGGATTACCTGTAGGTCCAAGGAGAGGGTCTGGGGGAGGGTGGCTGTCCCATGGGAGGTAGGGGGCTTTTTACTGGTGATTGCAGGGGGAGGCGAGGCTTCCGCTCCACAGGCTGTGTGATGGGGAGGGACAGGGTGGCTGTGATGTGGGGGTCCTTGTGCCATGCCCTGCCCTGTGCACAGTGACTGTCCCACACCAGGGTGGGTGGCCTTTCCCCAGGCAACTGAGGACGATGGAGTCCCTGCTCTCCTTACTCCCCATCCAGCCTGCAAGGCACAGATGTGGTGATCGCCATCTTCATCATTGTGGCCATGTCCTTCGTCCCAGCCAGCTTTGTGGTATTCCTGGTGGCCGAAAAGGCCACCAAGGCCAAACACCTGCAGTTTGTGAGTGGCTGTGACCCCGTCATCTACTGGCTGGCCAACTACATGTGGGACATGGTAAGCAGGACACATGGCCCCACCAGCCAAGCCTCTGTGGCTTTGCCAGGGAGTGGGCAGTCACAGAAGTTTCTGTCTTTTCCAGCTAAACTACTTGGTGCCAGCCACGTGCTGCATCATCATCCTGTTTGTGTTTGACCTCCCAGCATATACCTCTCCCACCAACTTCCCTGCTGTCCTCTCTCTCTTCCTGCTCTATGGGTACGTTGCTCAGAAGAGGTGATCAGAAAGCACTGGGGATGCCTCCAGAGTCTTATGGTGCTTTCAAACTAAAAGATAGACATTTAGACCAAATACTAAGAAGAAATTTTCATGGTGGGGATGGTGACGTCCTGGCACAGATTGCCCAGAGAAGCTGTGGCTACCCCATGCTTGGAAATATTCAAGGCCAGGTTAGACAGCTTGGAGCACTAATGGAAGGTGTCCCTGCCCATGGCTGGGGACTGGTTTAGATGACCTTGAAAGCTCCTTTCCAGTCCAAACCATTCTGTGATGTTCTGCAGCACCCATAGCTGATTGGGGTGCGGTGGCTGTGAGGGCTGGGGTGGGAGAGCCTGGGAACAGCAGGATGGAAATGGGCAGTCCCAAGGTTGAGGGCCCCTCTGCTGCCATACTGATGTCTGCTTTTTCTTCTCACCTCCCCAGCTGGTCCATCACCCCTATCATGTACCCAGCCTCCTTCTGGTTTGAGGTGCCGAGCTCTGCTTATGTCTTCCTCATTGTCATCAACCTCTTCATTGGCATCACAGCCACTGTCGCCACGTTCCTGCTGCAGCTCTTTGAACACGACAAGGTACAGCATTCACAACTCTGCTGAGGGCCACCAGGAAGGGAGATGCTGCCATCTGTTTGTGGGGCAGCTCAGGCTGGAAGGGACCTCAGGATGTCTTGTTTCTGGCAGGATCAGCCATGAGACCTGACTGGGCTGGATCTTGGGGATCCTGATCCTACCACTCACTCAGGGTTGTCTGATGGTTGCGTCCTTTCTGCTGTCCCCACAGGACCTGAAGGTGGTGAACAGCTACCTGAAGAGCTGCTTCCTCGTGTTTCCTAACTACAACCTGGGCCATGGCCTGATGGAGATGGCCTACAATGAATACATCAATGAGTACTATGCCAAGATTGGTATGGCCTCCTGTTCTCTCCCTTCCTTGCTCCAGGGCATGTGGGGCTGGATGGGACCACAGTGCTGGCACAATCCCCTCTGACTGCCCCATGGTGGTGTTCTGAGGCCCAGAGCAACCTGGAGCAAAAAGCCAAGGGGGTGGACTAGAGAGGGCACAGAAAAAGACACAGCTGAGGGTCAGCTGCAGCAGGGTGCCAGTGTTGCTGAAAGTGGTTGCTTGGGCCATCCCAAATAGCAGCCCCTTGGAGAGAAGAGGGTGTGAGCTCTGACAGGGCACCTGACAGAGGTGTGTGGTTCTGCTGCTGCTGCACACTGCCTGTGTTGGGCCATGGTGAGGCTGTGGTGGATCTTAGTGGGGACATGGTGTAGCTGTGGTGGGTCTGTGCTGTGGCAGGAGGGATGGGGGCTGCAGGGACTCTCCTTCCAGACAGGGTTTCCTGGGGGCTGTGCTGCCCAACCAACACAAACCTTTTGCCACTTACAATGTCATCCTGACCTCAGAAGCTCCCCTGCTCTCTGCTTTTTGAGCAACTTCTGTACATAACCCAGGTGCTGTTGGCATCATGAAGGGACAATTTTGGGTCAGGATTTGACACATCCCTCTGATTCCACTCTCAGCTGGGTTGATTCATCCTACTGAGGTTGAAAACTTGCCGGATTATCTCCACAGCACACATGCTCTGAGGGAATTGTGTTGCAACCAGCCCAGGCAGCTGTGGTAGGCAAGCATGGGAGCAGTGTCATTGTCATGGGTCAACTCAGGAGGTACAACCAAGCTGTCCCCATGGGAAGGTGTCCCCATCTGCTCTCTCCTCTTCCTCCTATTCAGGGCAATTTGATAAAATGAAATCACCCTTTGAATGGGACATCGTGACACGGGGGCTTGTTGCCATGACAATTGAAGGCTTTGTTGGCTTCTTCATCACCATTATGTGCCAGTACAACTTCTTCCGAAAGCCCCAGTGAGTGTGGCCCAGAGCAGGGATGTTGGGGCTGGCCATGGGCTAGAGATTGGCCATTGGGGCACTTGAGCTTCAGGCTGCTCTTCTGGTGGTGGTGGGTGGGAACTGCCTGGGCCTGTCAGGGATGCAGCTCCTGGTCCCACATTCCCCCCTGCCTCTGCCCCCTTCCACAGGCGCCTGCCCGTCTCCACCAAACCCATCGAGGATGATATTGATGTGGCCAATGAGAGGCACCGGGTCCTGCGTGGTGATGCTGACAATGACATGCTAAAGATCGAGAACCTCACAAAGGTGGGGGCTGCATCAGGCTGCAAGGAGACTCCTGGGACCACCCCAGCCCAGGGATGTGGGTGGGATAGCGGGTCCAGGTGGCTCCTGGTGGGCTGAGTCCACCTTCCCCTTCCCTACCAGGTGTACAAGTCCCGCAAGATTGGGCGCATCTTGGCTGTGGACCGGCTGTGTGTGGGTGTGCGCCCTGGGGAATGCTTTGGGCTGCTGGGTGTCAACGGTGCGGGCAAGACCACAACATTCAAGATGCTGACGGGGGATGAGAGCACCACGGGTGGAGAGGCCTTCATTAACGGACACAGGTAAGGAGTGCCTGGGGGCTGTCTGCTTTCCGGGGGATGGGATGGGGTCTGCTTGAAGGGCTCCCAGGATAAAGTAGTGTGAGTGAGCTTGTGTGTTCCAATGGGACTCTGCAGCCTTGTGTCCTCCTGGATGACCATCAGCCTGGGATGTGGGGCAGGAGACAGTGGCCCTGTACTGAGGCTGCCCAGTGGGATTTTACCTGAGGGGAGATGCTCCAGTGCAAAGGCGTGTGAAAGGGGGCTCAGCTGCAGTCCTCACAAAAAGAATTCCTTCTTCCCACAAATCTTCAATCCTCTCTCACAGCATCCTGAAGGAGCTCCTGCAGGTCCAGCAGAGCTTGGGCTACTGCCCCCAGTTTGACGCACTCTTTGATGAGCTGACGGCCCAGGAGCACCTGGAACTCTACACCCGCCTGCGTGGCATCCCCTGGAAGGATGAGGAGCGGGTAGGGCTCTGGACAAGCAGTTGGCAGCATGTAGGGGCTGGTGCTGTGCCACACAGGGATGGCATCTCACTGGGCAGCAGCAGCAGCAGCCTGAGCCAGTGCTGCTGCTCTCGTGGCAGTGCCACCCTGGCAGTGTGCCCACATGGGCTGCCAGGGCCAGGCACATGTACTTGCAGGTCCCCACCAGTGCTCATGTCTATGCCAGGAGCTGCCATGGGGCTCCCCTGATTGGCAGGGGACTACATGGCTTGTAGTCCCCCTGGCAGCTGATATGCCAGGGAGCCCAACCCCTGCCTGCTCTGCCAGCCCCATGGCCTTGGCAGGACTACAGCAGTCCCCCATGCCTTGCAGGTGGTCAAGTGGGCACTGAAGAAGCTGGAGTTGACCAAGTATGCAGACAAGCCTGCCAGCACCTACAGTGGGGGCAACAAGAGGAAGCTATCCACAGCCATCGCACTCATCGGATACCCAGCCTTCATCTTCCTGGTGCGCCCTGAGGGTAGAAAAAGGACCCCAGGTGGGAGGTGCTCACCCCCTGCTTCACCACACACCACACGTCTCCTGGAGTGTGGGATGGTGGCCTGAGCTGGACTGAGGACAGGAAGGGAGTGGCAGGGTCCCTCCCAGGGCTGGCATGTGTGAGGGTGCTGTCTATCTCCCAGGATGAGCCAACCACAGGGATGGACCCCAAGGCACGGCGCTTCCTCTGGAACCTCATCCTGGATGTCATCAAAACGGGTCGCTCCGTGGTGCTCACGTCTCACAGGTCCAGGGGGGTTCTGTGCCCATGATGCCTCCAAGCACCTGAGATGCTCTGTGGGAGGGAGAGGGCTCCCCAGTCCCCAGGGAATGGTATTTGGTAGGGGCATGAGTAGCAGGGGAAACCTGGGACACCCACTGTTGCTTTCTCTCATCCCTGGTGGTGGGGCCACAGCACTTGGGTGATGCCCTGGGAGGCTCAGCTCTCCACCTACCCCCACCATAGCCCTGGCATTGTCCTCCCATGCCCCCTGCTGAACCCTCCCTTGTCATCCCAGCATGGAGGAGTGTGAGGCCCTCTGCACCCGCCTGGCCATCATGGTGAACGGGCGGCTCAAGTGTCTCGGCAGCATTCAGCACCTGAAGAACAGGTAAGGGTCTGGTAGGAGCTCAATATGCCTGCATGAGGCCCAGCAGTCTGTGTGTGCTGCTGGGCAGGAGGGATGTGTGTGCTGCTGGGCTGGATCCCCATAGTTGGGTGACAGTGTGGCATCTGTGACAAGATACCAGTCTTCTGTGTGAATGCTGCTTTAGAGATGGGCAGGGAACAGGGTCACTGAAGTGCCCTGCTACTGGCCTGGTGTCCAGTAGTAGCTGCCTGAGAGCACTCTCCCCTTCCATAGGGTCATGGGAGTGCAGATGAGGGGTCAGGTCCTCACAGGGTTCTGTTCCTGTGCAGGTTCGGTGATGGCTACATGATCACAGTGCGCACCAAGTCCAGCCTCAATGTCAAGGAGGTGGTGAGGTTCTTCAACCGTAACTTCCCTGAGGCTGTCCTCAAGGTGAGCTGCCCATGGTGGCCATGCTGACCCCTGCCAGCCCCCACTTCAGGGCACAAGCAGCCTTCATCCTCCATGAGGTGAAGGGAGGGAGTCTGGGAGTGAGGGCTCAGTGCCCTCACCAGCCCTCTGTGACCACCCTCCAGGAGCGTCACCACACCAAGGCCCAGTACCAGCTGAAGTCGGACCAGATCTCACTGGCACAGATCTTCAGCAAGATGGAGCAGGTGGTGGATGTGCTGGGCATTGAAGACTACTCTGTTAGCCAAACCACACTGGACAATGTAAGACTGGGACAGCATGGGCAGCTGGATGGTTGCCCCCAGGGAGCGACAAAGTGCCAGGCGGGATCTGCCTTGGGGGCAGGGGTTGGAGCTAGATGGGGAACAAAGATGGTGGCAGCCACCGCACAGCAGGACGCACTGGGCAAGCATGGGGTGGAGGTGCCTGCAAATACCTGAGTCTCCTGCCTCTTCCTCCTCAGGTGTTTGTGAATTTTGCCAAGAAGCAAAGTGACAACCTGGAGCAGCAGGAGACCAGCCCCAGCTGTGTCCTGCAGTCACCCCTGGAGCGTGTGCTGAGCCTGCTGCGCCCCCGCACTGCCCCCACTGAGCTGCGGGCCCTCGTGGTGGAGGAGCAGGAGGACCTGGAGACTGATGATGAAGGCCTCATCAGCTTTGAGGAGGAGAGGGTGAGAAGTTGTCACCAGATCTGGTCCCACCTGTGTCCGTGCCACGAGCCCTGGGACTGGGTGCTGTGACACCACAAAGGTGACACAATGGAGCCAGGGCTGCGCCCAGGATGGGTGGGGTCTCTCTTGGAGAGGTGTCTGCTCTGCTACCTGTGCCAGACTCTGGCCCCAGACACCCTGGGTGTGCTAGCTAAGTGGGCCGCCCCTGAGCCATGCCTGTCTCCCTGCTCAGGCTCAGCTCTCCTTCAACACGGACACACTGTGCTGAGACCCCGGGGACAACCGTGTTGTCAAGCCACCAAACCCTTCTGGCCTTTCCCCTCCCTTTGCCCCGTGGAGCGGAGTTGCCGCAGCCGGAGCCACACGCCAGGGAGGACACAGTGGGTACAGCAATGCCTGGATGGACCTCGCAAGCCACCACTGGGGTGGCTTTTCCCCCTTTCAGCTCCAGAGCAGCGTCACTGCCTGGGGCTGGGGGCGTGGTCCTCAACATGTCGTGGATGGAGACTGTGGAGGAAAGGACATGGCTTGGTGCCAGCACTGCCGGCCCCACTCACTTTGGGGCAGACACATGCCTGTGAGCAGTGCCTTTGGACACCTATGTTGCACTCACTCTGGGGACCCTTGGCTGTGCATACCCCCCAGGCCTGGCCCCATGCAGCTAGAAGAAGGATGGCTGCTTCCACGTCACCCCTGGCTGACGCTGCCCTGGGCACCACTGGGGCAGGTGCTCTGGTGCTTCACCCATGACCGATTTCTGTCACAAGTAGGATGTCACTGGGGGTCTCAGCCCCACTGCTACATCCTGCCCACCCTGGGGTCCATTCGCCCCGGCCCTGCCTGGCCTTGGGCACTGGCTTCATCCCCAGGCAGCAGTGCCATTGCAGAGGCACGTGGCAGGGGCAGAGGGGTATTTCACAGGGTATTTCACATGCTGGCACCAGCTGTTTCTCCCTTCTGCCCCTAACCATGTCTCTCACCCTCAAGTGCACTGCCTCCTGCCTGCCCTCAACACTTGCTTCCCCTGTCACAGGGCATTGCTGCAACTCTGCCACCTTTCTGCTGTGTCCCCTTCCACATCACTCTTGCTCCAACACTTGTTCCTCAGTGTCCAGCCCTGTACAGGAACCACCAGCACTAGGTTCCTATTGTTGGGTCACTGGTGGTAGTGGGAGAGGGGTTGCAGCACCCTGGGATGGCTTTGGAAGGTGGTAGTGGGGTGGCCTTGAGGTACGAGGTTGGGATAGTCCAGGTGGGTGCTGGTGCAGCCTGGCAACGGTGCCTGGGGCGGTGGGGAGGGAAGGATGGACTGCAGTAGTGGCACTGGCAAAGTCATGGGCCAGCAGTGCCCCTCCTTTTTGCAGAGGGTTCTGCTGCCTTGTCACCCAAAGGAACTATGGCTGGTGCCTGCAGCTGTCAACAAGCTGCAGCTGTGCCTAGAGATGGGGTGGCAGCAGGGCCTGTGATGCTGACCCTGCCCCCCTACTGCTGGGTGCCCCAGTCTTTGGCAACACCCCAGGGTGGCCATGCTCCTTCTTGGGGAGCACCCATGGTCAGTCTGCCCTGTGTGCTCTGCCTCCCTGGCACAGGCTTGGCTGGAGGTCCTGAGCAGCACCAGGCACCTCAGCTGGCTGCCATGGGAGGTGGGGAGAGGCTGGCTCTGGCCCCACTTGGGCACAGGAGCAGGGCCTGACCTCAACTCAGCCCATATACCACCTGCTATAGATTGTGATACAATATACAGTATTTTCAATAGGGGGAAAACTGGGGGGAGAAGCTCTATTTTCAGATTTTTCAGACCATATATTTTTAATGGCACATGGGAAACTGGCTGGATCTGGGATGGGATGGAGAGAGCACAGGGGCAGCTCCCACCAGCATGCCCCTGCTCCTATGCTGGCCACACTCTGCCTTCCCCAGGGGATGCTGGGGGACAAGCCAGCTCAAAGTTTGCCCTTTGCCAGCAGGAAGAGGGGACAGTGTCATCTTTGAGTCCCCAGCTGTCCACCATGGTGGTACCCTGAGGCAGCCCGGGGTGGGCAGTGCTGCTGTGCTCTGGGCTTTGTCTTCGCCCCATACCTGCCACACTACACTCTTGCTCCGGGCTCCAGAAGGGCTCTGGCACCCCAGTCACAGAGTGCCTTCCCTGTCCAGTCAGTCTTCCCCCTGCCACCATGCCATCATCCCCATGGCTTCTGAGGGTTAGCGGAGGTGCCCATATCAGCCTGTGTGGCCATGGTGGCCTCCCTGCCCTGGGCTTAGAGGCTGCCTGGGCACAGTTGCTGCTAGAGTCACTCCAAGGGTGGGAGCGGGAAGGTAGCGCCCCATGGCATTGTCCCAGGACAGGGGTGGCTGCTGCTTTAACACTGTTCACTTCGTTGAGTTTGGCTCTGCTTCTGGCCTTGCCTCCCCCTGCACGTCCTTGGCCACCAGCCGCGGGCATAGTGCCAGTGCCATGCTCAGCCCCAGGCATGGGGCCCCTGGGGGTGGGGACGTCTTGGAGCTGCCTGTATATTGCTACCAAACAAAAAGAAGATGTAATGTGAAGATAATGATCGTTTTAAATAAAAAATAATAACTGGATCCATTGAGGCTGTGTAGCTGGGCATGGGGGGAATGGCAAGGCTGGGTGCCTGGGAGGGCCTGGGCTGAGGAGGAGAGTGGCAGTGCCCAGGGTGGGGGTGCAGGATCCTGCTAGGTCTCCTTGCTAGGGGCAAGGAGTGCTGGGCACAGCACAGGTCTGTGCCCAGTGCTTGTCATCATTCAGTGTGGGGTGACTGGAGGTACAGGCAGGAGTGGCAGCAGCTGGCAATGCCACTAGCTGCTCTTACTGGCAGTTGGTAGCAGCCACGGTGGCGGGGCCCCATGGCAGGGCGTCCTGTCTGTGCCGTGGGGCCAGGCGTGGGTGGGAACGGGTGCACCCCGAGGAGGAATGTGGGCTGGGAGGGGCCGTGGTTTCAGCTGGGGCACTCAGGGTGCAGCCTGCAGTGCACCAGCAGCCACCACACAGCATGGCTGAGAAGCCCCAAATCCAGCTCTTCATCAAGGTGAGGGGGGTCCTGAGGTCAGTGCCCCAGGCCAGTGGGTAACCCTGGCAACCATCCCTGGCAGTGCTGCGGTGGGGCGGCTGGGCTGCCCTCGCCCACTGCACTGCCCAGGTGTGGGGCACTGGGCAGGCAGGGGGGCAGATAATGAGCAGGAGGTCCGGCACCGAGTAGGCAATGGGGCTGACAACAGGCAGTGGGCAGCACGCAGGTGGGGGGACAGGCTCGGGCTCTTCTCCAGGGTGCACTGCTTTCTGCTTCCTGCCCTGCGGGCACAGGGGCTAAGCCTGGGGAGGTTGGACCAGGTTCGCCCCTGAAAGCAGGGCCCAGCAGCCCAGTACCACAGCCACTGCCTGGCGAGGGCAACCTGTCTGTGCAGGGCAGGACAGGGCTGGGACCTGGGATTGTGCCTGGGGTTGACAGGACCACCAAGGTCACTGTCACCTTCCTCTGGCACATCTCTGCTGCTGGACTGCCCCTGCCACAGCCACTCCTGCTGCCACTACTGCTCTCCAGCCCTTGTGCCCCTGGCACTGTGAGGCTGGCACAGCCTGGAGGTCCTTGTCCCCAGAGGGTGCCAGGGCCAGCACCTGCTGTGCCATGTGGCTGCTCTGGGGTGTGGCACTGAGGCTCTGGGAGCAGGCAGGGGCCAGGAGCTGGCACCCTGCCTGGCACAGCAGGTGCCATGGACTTCAGCACAGCTTCCCAGTCTGGGCTGGGGCATGTGCATCTATCATCTTCACCCTGTACCCTCTGGGGCTGCCCCCACTGGGGCCATGCCAGAGTGAAAGGGCAGCTGAGCTCTCCTGTGTCCACAGGCAAGCGAGGACGGGGAGAGCGTGGGGCACTGCCCCTTCTGCCAGCGGCTCTTCATGGTGCTGCTGCTCAAAGGGGTGCCCTTCACCCTCACCACTGTGGACGTGAAGAGGTGAGTGGTGGCCCCCTCCCAAGGGGTGCGAGCCCTGGGGCCAGGATCATGTACAGGGTGGGGATTGGTAGGTCCCCAACACTTTGGGAAGGGATGTGAAGGGTGGGCACTATAGAGCTTTTTGTGGACACGTGGAGCTTTTTGTACCTTCCCAGGTGACCTTTGGTGCTTGGTGGGGGTTGGCAGGTATTTCCTTGGGCACACACTGAGGCAGGAGGGGCCTGAGGGCACCACCTTGTGCACCAGCCCCCCAGAACTCCCTTTGCTTGGGACACGTGCACAATACGAACACACACACGGTGCCCTGCAGAACCCTGGACACAGCAGGCATCAGCGGTGTACCCATCTCCCACAGAGCGCTGGACGTGCTGAAGGACTTCGCACCGGGTGCCCAGCTGCCCGTCCTCCTCTATAACGGCGAACCCAAGACTGACACCATCACCATCGAGGAGTTCCTGGAGGACCAGCTGGGCCCCCCCATGTCAGTGGCTGGTGCTGCCTTGAGAGGAGGAAGGGGCCCCCCAAAGGGCAGGACAAGCTGAGGGATGAGGGGGCTGACAGCAGGTGAGCCTGTCAGCCTCTGCCATCTGCCTCAGCTGTGCCCATGTCCCCACAGGTGCCCCATTCTGGTCCCGCAGTACCCGGAGTCAAGCCTGGCTGGGAATGACGTTTTCCACAAGTTCTCTGCCTTCATCAAGAACCCAGTACCTGCCCAGGACGAGGGTGAGGAGTGGGTGAGGGAGCACCCTATGCAACTTCTCGGGTGCCACACCCCAAAGCCTAGCCTGGTCACACTGAGCTTTCCCTGTCCCCCCACCCAGTCCACAGTCAGGTCTGTCCAGGCACGGCCCTCCCTACATGGGCCATTGTGGCTGTGCCAGGTCTCTGTGGGAGGGCAGAGGCAGATGTGAGCCTGAGCCAGGTGGGAAGAGGCTGACAGGTGCTACCTGGACACGGGGCTGGGCTGACAGGAGACAACAGCAGAGCAGGGGCCCCATGCCTGCAGCAGGGCTGTACTGTGACCTGGCCACTCTCCCTGCAGCACTGCAGCGGAGCCTGCTACGGGCCTTGCTGAAACTGGATGAGTACCTGAGTGCCCCTCTGGAGCACGAGCTGGCCCAGGACCCCCACCTCCGGGCCTCCCAGCGCCGTTTCCTTGACGGAGACCACCTCACATTGGCCGACTGCAACCTGCTGCCCAAGCTCAACATTGTTCAGGTAAGCCACAGGCATCGCAGAACCATGCCCTTCTCCTTTCCTTGGCATCCCCACACCCTCACTTTCCTCTTGGTGCCTACAGCAAGCGCCTGCTCCTTTCCCAGTTGTTCTCTCAGTTCCATGCCCCCCAGCATCCCTCTCCCCAGGACACTGCCTTCCCACTCCTCTCTGCATCCTCTCCCGAGTGCCAGCCCTTGATTGTACAGTGCCAGGGATGTCCCTGGCTGCCTGCCACCCTTCCCAAGTGGTGCCTGCCCTGGTGTAGAGCCCTCCTTGGCACAGTGTCAGGTGTCTCCCCCATTTGTGCCTGCAGGTCGTGTGCCAGCACTACCGCCACTTTGGGATCCCCAAGGACCTGCGGGGCGTGTGGCGGTACCTCAACAGTGCCAGTGAAACCAAGGAGTTCAAATACACCTGCCCCAATAGCCAGGAGATTATACAAGCCTATCGTTCCGTGGTCCGGGCACCACAGTGAGCCGGGCTCGTGCCCTGGTGGGTGCAGGGCCAAGGCTGGTGTCAGGCAGGAGGTCAGCCCACCCTGCCCCTGCCTGCAAGGGTTCAGGAGAGCTGTGCCCCTCACATCCAAATTCCCTTCACTGGCACCCAGGTGCTGGCAGCAATCTGCAGTGCACTGAGCCCCTACTGTGCCACCCACCCATCCTCACAACCAGGACAAGCTCTGCGGCCCCTCGAGCATCAGGTGAGGGCAAGGGGTCACAGCCACGGGCACCATCGGTGGGAGGGGAGGGGCAGACCTGGGGACGACAAGCTGCCCTGCAGCCACTTGCACAGGCACCCTATGCCACCCACCTGGGCAGCAGGCACCACACCTGCACTGGGTGAGGGGACAGCCATGGAGACCTAGGAACGGAGCCGGAGGGGGATGGCACAGGCAATGGGCAGAAGTCAGCTCCCCTCAAAACTCACTATTAGGAAGCTCGCAACACACTTGGGGGTTGAGAAGCAGAGAAAGCCCAAGCTAAGCTTCAGAGTTCCTAGAAATAAATAAAAGCTTTGCAAGCAAGACCAGTGTGAGTCTGGAGTGACCACCCCAGCAGCTCCTTCCTCCCAAGGCTTTGTACTGACTTCCTCATCCCCTCCCAGTGCCCACAAGGCAGAACCCACCCTTCCAGGCTTCCAGAAGGGTTGGCCAGGCTCTAACCACACACCCACCAGCCCATTTGCAAAAAGCTGGCAGGGAAGGTAACTTCTCTGAGGCCCGGACCTCTGGGTTCAGCTGAAACAGGCCCAAGACTTCCTGAGAAAGGGAGAGGCAAAATGGACAGACACACCCAGAAAGACCAGCTGGCTAAAAACACCTTTACTGGCAAGAAGCAAAGCACAGGTGATCCTTCCATTCTACGGTATCAAAGCTCCATCCAAACTCTACCAGTTCATGGTAAGTGAGGTCAAGCAGCTGGTCCCTGCCAGCAGGGAAGAGCTGCAGGGGAAAAACCCACTGTGCTGGTGTCCCCTCTGCTCCATCTGTCCCCATCAAAAGGCCCTGCCACCACCCCAGCTGAGGGGTGGCTGCCAGGTACTGCTGGCTCTGTTGTCTCCCTGGGTCGAGGAGCTCAGCAGGTCCGGAACAACAGGGACACCTCGTTCAGACACAGGGGTCCATGGGGCTGTCATCAGGGCACAGGACAGCACCCATCAGGAGTCCTCAAAATTCACTCCAGATGACACCTTCTTGCTGGAAGGAAATGGAGAAAACATTAGAGCCCTGAGCCCTGCTGCTTCAGAGCAGAACCCACAGGGTGCCCTGTGAGCAGCACTCGGCCCCAGCACTGACCTTCTGAAACCAGGGTTAATGAGAGATTCCCCAGGGACCTTCCTTTTGGCTGGCAAAGCTGAACCAGAAGCCCTACTCTTCCTGGGGCTGGGGTCTGCCTCAGTCAGGAACAAGCAGGACACAGATTACAGAGTATCCAGGAGCTCTGGCAGCCCTGCCAGCCCCTCAAGGGCCAAGGGGAGCCTCCAGGAGCCCAGCGTGGCAGGACCAGCAGTCACCAGAGTGCAAGAAAGGGCCAAACTTGGCCTCCTCTCCCAAAAGAGCCATGGATCCACCACAGACTCCAGTTCTGGAAGCACAGCAAAGCTTGCCCTCCTTCTGAGGCTGGCAATGCCCCAGCCTTTGACCTGAGCATCCCAGACACCCTGAGAGCCATCACAGTAAGCCCTGCCCTGTGGCTGCCAGCAGCCACAGCAGAGGGCACTCAGAGTGTCCTCGAGAGCACACGGATACAGGACCAGCAGCCTCCATGGAGGAGAAGACAAAAGATTGCGGGACCAGGGCAGGTGCCCCTGGCAGTGCCTACCTGGCAGGAAGAGCTGCTGGCTCCGGGCAACGTTCTTCTCAGGGCTGCAGGAAGATGCTAACGTTTCCACTGCTACTGAGACAGGAGCCAGAGCCAAAGCTTGTGACAACACCCCCCAATTCTGTATGCAGCACTTCAAGCCTCCCCAGTGAGCTCCCTCCACAGCCAAACTGAGCCCCATTCTCCTCTCAGCACTTCCATCCAAACTGCTGCTGCTCCAAAATCTTCCCAGACCCCCCAAAGATGTCTGTAAGGTGACTCCCACATTCATGACGCCGGTGTGGTGTTGGGCATGAGGACAGGGCTGTGTTTCCACACAGAAACATACCACTGTGTCCTCTGGGCCCAGGCAGGGTCTCTTCTGCCTGCAGGATTCTGGTGCAGACCTTGGCCAGCTTTGAGAACGGGCCAGCCCGAACAGGGAAGGGATGGGGAGCAGCTTTTCTGCTGGCCCACTGGGATCGGTGAGAAGAAACCACCTGGGGTGAAGCCCTCTCCTGCTGTGGCTGAACTGGGGCACCTAGGGCACTTTAGTTGGGGGTGGCTTTGGATCCCACGAAGGTGGCAGGAGCTGCTAGCCCTCCCCTCTTCTAAACCCAACACGGACCTTCCAGGCGCCTCTCCAGGCTCTCGATGCAGCCGGCCATGCCGAAGACCAGCGCCTGCAGCTGGCTACGCGCCTCGGCGGCGGGCAGCTGGGCGAGAGCCAGGGCTGGGCACCGCGGCTCCTCCGGCAGCCGCAGCGTAGCCGAACCCGGGCCCAGGCTCAGCGAGGCGGCCCCGTGACCTAGGGCGGCCCTGCGGGGAGCGGGGGTGAGGGGAGCGGGAGAGAGGGAGAGCCCCGGGCGAGGTGGGCCTAGGGCGGGGGGAGCCCGGGGCGAGAGGGTGCCCGTAGCGAGGGAGGTCCCAGGGCGGCGGCACCCACCTGAGCATCGCGCCGTGCTCCTCCAGCGAGCACCGCTGCAGAGAGAGAGGAGGAGGAGAGCGCGTCCAACAGGGCTTAGCCTAGGTCCAGATCCATCCCTGCCCCTGCTGGCACTCCGGGTCTCAGCCTCGAGCTCTCCCGCCGCCCCCTGCCCCCCCGGTACATACAGAGCCGAGCGCAGGGCAGCCGCCGAGCTCCCCGGCCCAGACCTCCATCGCGTTGGTAACACTGTGGGAGGAAACAGCTCAGGCCAGGGCCTCTCGACCCCCGCGCGGCCCCGTGCCCGCCCCCCACCTGCTCCTTCTCCCGCCCCGCTCTCACTAGACGGCGCCGTCGGGTCCGCAGTAGCAGAGGAATCGGCCCGTCCCGGCTCGGAGCAGACGAAAGGGACCCGTCAGTTCCGCCATGGCCGCGCCGGAAAAGGCGGTGGAAGGGGCGGGCGGACAGGGGGGCGGGAGCGCCGTGTGCTGCCCGGGGCCGGGCCCGGCCGTCGGATCATGGTGAACCTGGGCGTGCGGCGGGTGGAGGATGATGTGGCCGCCAAGCACCCGGTGCGCCCCGCGGGGGACGGGCGGGGGGGCCGGGGGGTGCGGGGGTGTTGGGGCTTAGGGAGCTGAGTGCACCTCCGGTCCCCGCAGGCGCTGCAGCAATACGCGGCCTGCCAGTCTCACGCCTTCATGAAGGGCATCGGCAGCTTCCTGGCAGGTATGGGCCGGTCCAGCCACTCCGACATCCCCCGGGCTGTCCTTGGCCGCTCCCTGAGGGCAGCGGGGACGTCCCGGCCGTGTCCGGTAAAACCCCGGCCCCTGTCTCGGCAGGCAGCGGGGCCGCCTTCGCAGTGCAGAAGCTGGCGCGGCAGACGCTGCCGTACAGCCCGCAGTGGAGCCTGCTGCTGGCTGCTGGTAAGTGCCCGACCCGAGCGGTACGGAGGGGTATTTGCCATTGTTATGAGGGCTCGTCTCTGGCTCCAGCCACCTCCCTGTGCCCCGGCCCCCGGGGCTCAGGAGGGTGCGCGGCAGCAGGTGCTGTCCCCACCAAGGTGCTGCTGGCACTCCCAGGAGCACCTCGGCCACCCCAGCTGCAGGGTCCCTCGGAAGCTACGTGGTAACCAGAGCTGAGACGCAGAAATGTTCCGACTTCTGGATTTACCTGGAGACAGGCAAGTCCCCACAGGAGCTCGCCGTGACTGGTGGGGTGTCTCAGTCTGCAGGTACAGTCATATCTTCCTACTGCTTTCCCTGAGCTTGTCGTGGTGCCTGGTCCTTCCCTGCTGCAATAATTACTTTGCTGTTCCTGTCTTGTAATTAAGCTGGTGGCTGTGTCATTGCCAAAATCTCATTATATAAGTCTCACACTGGCACCCTGCAGCCGAGGGGTGGGAGCAGGAGCACTCATGGGGGGTGGAGCACCTTAACTGGTTTCCCACCTCCCTCATCCCTCTGTGCACCTGGCACAGTGGGTTCCTGAGCAGGGTTGGTGATGTGGGCTGGGTGTACTTGCTGCAACCTCCTGCCCTGCCTGCTTTGGGTATTCACAAGAGCTAGCACAAAAGGCTCATTTGCTGGAAGAGGAAGGAGAAGGTAAGGGATGGAGAGAGTAACTGAGATGTGGACGGATTTGCTGCTCAGTAGGGTGGGCAGAACTGGAGGGGCATCAAGACAGGTGCTGCTGCACAATTCTCATGGCTGCTCGCTGCTCTCTCCCACACATACCTTGAGCTCCCAAAGCTAGGCCAACTTGAAGAGGCCTTACGTGCTTCACCAAGGCTCTGTGGTTCTTTGCCCACCCTTGGCAAATTCACAGGGTGAATTTCACCAGCATAGTTGGGGGTCCAGGGAAACTTGTACTTTCTTGTTGCAGAGAACCTCCCCAGTGCAGAGGGCAGGGACGGCGCCGCAACACTGGTGAGGAGGAACAGGTACGGTGATGTGGTGGAATAGCCAGCAGAGCACAGCAATGCCATGCCCATGTCCTGCTTCACCCACTCCTGCCTGCCCAACCTGACACTGCCCATGCTGCCTGCAAGGATGGTTGGTTTGGTGACACTGCTGGAAAGCTCAGAGGACTTAATCCTGCAGTGAGGGCTTGGTGGAGGCACCTCACAGATTGCTGCTGTCTGCCCCATGGCCTCTGCACTTTGCACTGGGGGTACAATAAAAGTTGACAGCTGAAGGCACTCGTTGTGGATGAGGTGAAGGACAGAGCAGGTGGTAAATGTCAACCGGAGGCAATCTCTGTAGTGAATGCTGGAGCAGAGAGCTCTGGTCCCTCTGTGGTAATGCAGTCACAGTCAGCACCTGGATTGCTCTGAGATAGCAACAGGCACAGACAGGTCTGGGCTAAGTTGTGAGGGCAGAGCTGTTGCTGTGTCCCCTGTGTTTCATGAGCCCAGCCAGTCCCCATGTCCCTTCCACTGCAGCAGCAAGGCTTTTCATACCTACCTGAACAGGCCCGAGCTGCACCCCACAGCTGGGTGGCCTCTGGGGTGTCCTCCTCCCCGGTAACAGGGGCAACCATGTGCCCAGGGCCCCTCTCTGCAGTGCTCACCTGTCACTGGCTAGTCCCAGATTGCCTGTCCAGATCCGTAACTACTTGGCAAGGTAATGATACTGTCTCAAATCCCATGCACACAGTGGGGCATGTGGGATTTTTCCATGGCAGACTCCAAGTCTTCACTAGTTAAATTGTCTGCTCTTGGTGGATGTCCAGCTCTGATTCAGCTGCAGCTGAATTTCTTAGAAGAGGAAACCCAGCCTGAATTCTGGGAGCTGCCTGGGTTCTTAGAGCAGCGTTTCTGCTCCAGGAGCCAGAAGTGCCTTCTCCATGTGAAATACGTAGACAGGCCCTGAACCTCACCACAGGAGGGAGTGAGTCCCTGTGCTGAGGAGCTTGGGGAGGAAACTGGGCTTGGGTGTTCACAGAATCATCTGAACTGGAATCAGGTTTGCCCTGTGCAGAGAGATGGGGAGCAGCCAGTGGAAGAGCTGAAAGCAAAGTGCTGCAGGGAACAGGTGTGTTAAGTCAAGCATGGCATTTCAGGAGTTCAGCTGGAGCAGGGAAGGGTGTTGGGAAGTGAGCAAACCCACAGAGCAGAGTTGGTGCTGCCAGCAGGATCAAAGAGGGCAGTGAGAAACTGCAACTCTGGACAGCCACTCCCCTCCAATGTTCGTGGAACATGCAGGGCAGCGGGAGGCTTCCCAAAGGACTGGAGTGCTGGGACCAGTCCCATGCAGCTGCCAAGCACTCCGATGTGTGTCCTGGTGTCTCTGAGCTGCCAGTGACTGCAGCAGCAAATGCGAGCTGCTTTGCTGCTGCCCTTGAGCATCAGTGCTGGGCCCTGGCAGTGGAGGCTGCTGGCAGGTTATTTTGCTGGGAGCCGTGGCAGTGAGCACTGGGGAAACACGAGCTTGGTGGCTGTGGCTCGCTGGAACTTCTCCAGGTGGACCTGGGTCTGGAGTGAGGTTTCCAGCCCACCTTGGTCCATTTAAGGTCGTCTCTAGGCTGGTAGAGCACACAGAGCCATGATGGTGTCTCAGTATTGGACAGGCTGCAAGGGCTGAGATTTTCAGGCAGAGCCTGACCTGTGGATGTGGCTGTGGGCTCTGCCCTCGTGGGACAGCCAGGCTGAATTGCCTGTTGCTGATCACAAGCCACTGAGCCATAGCAGTGGTTACAAAGGTTTATTTCAGATTATTAAAAAAAAAAAAAAACTCAAGCCAAACCTTCTTCATGTTTGTACATCCCTGTTCTTACTCAATTGAAAATGAAGGCACATCCTCCCGGCTGCCTGGTGTGGGGTGATGCCAGGCTCAAATCTCAGTGCGGAGCAAAGCCCCATAGTGCGGGCGCCCATCAACTCTGTGCCAGCATGGCCATGCACCACGGAGCTGCAGGAACCGGGGTGCACAGGAATCTCCGGCTGTGGCAGAGGCAAGTCTGGCATAGGAACCACGGGGATAGTGAAGGCACCACGTCTGGGTTGTTGAAGTGGGACCTGGAAGTTGCCAGCTTCCCATATCTGGTTGTTGCTAAGTCCTTACCCAAAGCTGAGGCCAATCGCCAAGGCCAAGACCTTGCCTTCAGGAAGGTCAGTGGGGTTTGTGTGTCAGCCAGAAGGACAATGTGGGCTTTGGGTGATGCCCAGAGCTCCCCAGGAGGCAGGGCTGATGCTCCAGGGACAGGCTAGCAATGTCAGCTGTAAGGACTAGTGTAAGTAATATTTCCCATTCATACACATACACATGAAAATTAATCCCGTTGTTGCTTGGGCTCATTGGCCCAGTTCAGCTCAGCTCTGGTGGCAAAAAGGTGTCCCAGTTCTGAATGCCCCATTCCCAAGCCTGCGTCAGGGTCCATCCCTGAGTAGTACTGGGAAACATTTAAGCCCTTCTACCAGGGCCAGTGATCTTCTGTCCTTCTTTTCCTGCAACTTAAGGGCAAGGGTAGGGCGAAAGGGGACAACTTTCCTTCTGGGACAGTGTCAGGCCTTGGAGGGGGACATTGAGCATTTGCCACATAACAAGCATTCAGACCGTGGAGCCTCCAGCAGGTAGGATGGTGCTGGTCCTGCAGATACGGCCCACCCTGTCCTTGCCATCAGATTATGCTGGTCTTGCTGTGCCGGAGCAGGCAGATGGCAGTCACCAGGGATGTCAGGGTGGTGACCACAAAGAGCAGGATGAGGATGACCCAGTAGTTGTACAGCATGCTTTTGTGGGAGAAGGGCTTCTCTGCCGGGATCATGTTGGTGAAGTTCAGCATGTAGCCCAGGGCCCAGCCAATGGAGGTTTCTCCTGCCTGTGGAAACAGCATGGCATGGTCACCACCCAGCCAGCCCAGCTGCATGGGCCTCAGGACACCTTAGAATCATAAAGTCATGGAATCATTGAAGTTGGAAAAAACATCTAAGATCATGGAGTCCAACCGCTAACACCAGCACTGCCAAAGCCACCACTAAACCATGTCCCCAAGTGCCACATCTGCCCATGTTTTAAATCCCTGCAGGGATGGTAACTACCACATCCATGGGCAGCCTGTTCTAATGCCTGACCACACTTTCCAAGAAGGAATTTCTCCTAAAATCTAACTGAAACTTCCCCTGGCACAACTTGAGGCCATTTCCTCATCCTGTCACATGTTACCTGTGAGAAGAGACCAACCCCCACCTGGCTCCTGTCAGGGTATTGTAAGAGAGTGAGAAGATGCCCCTTGAGCTTCTTTTTCTCCAGGCTGAGCCCCCCCAGCTCCCTCAGCTGCTCCTCATAAGACTTGTGCTCCAGACCCTTCAGGAATGGCCTCAGTGTCAGCCCAAGGAAGAAGAGTGTGGGGGGAGCCCACAGCCCCCTTGAGCCTCTGCTTGCCCACAGCTCCAGACAGCCCGGGGGCAGAGCAGTGACCATCCTGTGCTGAACTGGTCTCATCCTCTGGGAGTAAAACCTTGGGCACTCAGGCCAGTCCTGATCTCCTTGTACATCCCATGGCATGTGCAGACAAAAGTGAGATCCTGCCCTGAGGTAACTTCCCAAAAAGCCTCAGCTAAGCATTGTTTGGGATGGCTGGTGTCTGGAGGGCTAAGGAAGGTCTGAAGGACGTGACCCTATGACCACCCCACAGCCAGCTCAGCTCATTTGTTTCCATCCCCCAGCAGATCCCTCCAAAAACTGAGAGTTCCATCCTGCCCCTGTTCACTGAGATCTTCCTTGATTCTTCTTGGCTCTTTTTCTGTGTGGGATCATCTCTCCTGCAGGGTTCTTTGGCCTAACTCCAAAGAGATCCCATGGGATGGGGATGTATTTCGCTGCTACCCACCTTCTTCTGGAAGGCAATGTTGGGGAAGGAGTGGTTGTTGAAGCTGTAGCCTTTAGTGGTGAGCAAATACACAAATGTGCTGACAGCGCAGTAATCTGGCAGCCTCTTCTCCAGTTTAGGGGCTTTCTGGAGCAGCTGGGTGGGATGCAGAGGGAAAGAGAAGAGGGGTCAAGCCAGAAATGGACAGGCTTGTGTCTATGGCCTGAAGCTCAGGGTAGTTACATCTGTGAGGCCAAGGCTGCCCATACCCACCTGAGCCTCCTCCCAGTCCCATGTAGGAGCCATCAATTGCCTTCCCCCTACTCCATTGTTCCCAGGAAACCCAGTGACCTCCAAGGGCTTCCCTTAAAGCCTGGGTGATACCCCACATGAAGCAGCCCCCTCCTTCCCACGATGCCCAGGGAGCTCACCTCACTCCAGCTGGTGGCACAGATAGTGTCTGCAGCATCCTTCAGGTCACTAGGCAGGTGCACGGGTCTTCCCATCACGGTCTGGATGAAGTCCACCGTGTAGAAGAAGGCAGAGAAGGCCTAATGGAGGGAAAGGAGGAGCTGTGGGTCAGGCTGGGAGCAAATTCTCTCACCATGAGCAGACTCTCTGGCCAGTGTGGTAGGCACCAACAACCACTGTTGCAGAGCTGGGGGTCTCGCTTTGCTGTCACGTGATGCTGGGGAGCTGGGGACAACCTGCCCAGCCAGCAGCTGTCACCACCCTCCTCCATGCTGGGACTTACAATGAAGTTTCCTGAAACCTCTGGCTGGAAAACACCATCAAAAGAGCAGCGGGAGAAGGAGCAGTTGGTGAAGTCAAAGAGCTTGCTGACATGCAGAGTGCAGAGGTTCCCATTCCCGGTGCCGACCAAGGTAACAGTGGTGTTGAGGGCAAGGCTTGGCCTCTCCTTCTCCGTGCAGGGGCTGTCATAGATGCTGCTCAGCAGCTGGCTCTTGTTGTAGCCCATAGGCCAGCAGGGATGGGAGACAGTTTCTTGGTAGCTCTCTGCCTGCCAGAGGAGGGACACATGGGGTACATGAGCTGTGCCATAGCCACAGCTCCCCTGGAGCTTGAGCAGTGAGACACAGAGCAGTTGCCAGAAGTGTCTCAAAATGGCTTGGGGTATCTCGCCTCTAGCCAAGGGCAACATCATCTAATGGAGATGGTGGGAGAAAGCCCTGGGAACACAGGAGAGGGTTGGGGGCAAAACCCAAGTTGGCTGGTAAAAGTGTGCAGCTGGTCCAGGGCTGAGGGACAGCATAAACACCGGGGTGAGGGGGTTACTGTGGGGTTGTGACAGCCAGCATCCACATCAAGCACACATTGTACCTGGAGGAGCTTGGAGAGCAGCCTCTTGAGGACCTGGTCCCTCCCATAGCAGAGGAAGCTGTGCGTATACACTTTGTATGCCTGGCCATACAGCTTCAGCACCACCTCATTTCTGGGGTTTTCAATCATGTCCCTGGTTTCAAAGGTGATCTGTGTGGAAGCGCCCCCAAAGTCCATGGCCCCCAGAGTCTTCTTCTGAGGCTGGATCCATTCTCCAAGCCATCCACGCTGGGCCAAGGAGGACAAGAGCAGGTATAAGGGTATGATGAGCTGCCCAGCCACCATAGCCATCCCACTGGATGTCACTATCCCTTGCCTACCTTGATGAAGTTCTCCAGGAGATAGTTTGCAGTGACCCAGCCAAAGACCCCTTCCTCTTCCCCTGACAGTATCTTTGCTCCCCGGAAATCAAAGGGGTACGTCTTCAGGGTGGCTGCTACCGCTCTGAGGACAGCGTCCGACACCTGTGGGTCTGCAATGCTGTGGACCAAGCGAGAGGGCAGAGTGACAGGCCTGTGCCACAGTGCTGCAGAGCCCTCCCTGTCCCTGTCCTTGGGGGCCAGCACTGCCACAGCAGGGCCCAGGAGAGAGGTGAGCCCTTGCCTGGGTACTCATAGGCATGTCCCAAAAAGCCACCAGCTAGTTCCCTTTGTCTCTGCTGGAGGAGGCAGGTAACAAGAATGAAGTGTGCTCCCTCCTGCTGGGACAATGGGATCCATCCTGCCTGGGCTGAGTGAGGGGAGCACTACTCCTCCCCCCTGTGCATTTTGAGGGGTGATTATCTCACTGTGTCCCATCAGGCTGGCAGTGGGTGCAAGAAATTTTCCTCCTAGCATCCAAAATGTCTGGGTGGGTTATCCTGGTGCTGGCCCCCACCAGCCCCCTTCCACAAGTGCTGTGCTGGCTGTAGCCTGCAGAGCACATCCTGCTCTGAAAGGCAGGACCCCTTCTGCAGGGGACACAGCACTGGGCAGCTGGGTGCTGAAGAAATTTGCCCAGCAAAGGGGCAACACTTCAGCCATCCTTCACCACCTCTGTCCCTGCTGCGTGTGGCAAGCTGGCACATCACAGTGGCACAACAGGGCCCCCCTGAGCACTCACTTGAGCAGGCGCATGCCAGCCGTGGCACCCAGGTATAGCGGGGTGCCCACATGCTTCTCCTTGGGCACATCTCTCAGGGCCTGGTTCAGGCAGTGCTCCAGGCTTGTCCCGGCCGCTGGAGGGTTCGAGCTGTAGCTGGAGATGCCAGGACCTGTGAAGAGGAAACAGCATTGCTCCCTGCTGGTGAAGGGATGATGCTCAGTGGGAAGATGCCTGGTGAGCAGCTTTGTCCCTTCCAGGCTGTCCAAAAGGTAGTTTTCTGTGGGCATGGAGCCATCCAGGGTCCAGCCACATCTCCCTGCCCACACCACATCCCCTGCTGGCTGACAGTCTGGGAAAGATTGATAAATAGAGTGAAAAACCAACCCTGGCTCCTGACTGGGCTAGGCAGGGAGCTGGATTGTTCCTGGTGGTTCAGTACCTGCCAGAAAAGATAAACCACAAGCATGCATGGCTGCAAACCCTGGGGGAGTTGGGAGACATTTTAGGGATAGAGCTGAACCCTTTAGAACACAACACTACCCCAGTGAATACAGCTGGGCAGGTGGGCATGGAAGGGGCATTCACACCATGCTGCCCTGCCACAGACATGCAACAGACACCGCCACCAATCCCCAGCCCCGGGCCAGCGCCAGACCTTACCCTCCACATCACACATGCCGTGCTCGCTGACCACCCCGGTGTCATTCTCCTTGTCTGCAGGCCACTTGTAGATAAACATGGCAGTGTGGGAGGACCCAGCGTCCAGCACGATGCCATACTGCAGAGGGAAGGCACTGGGTCAGGCCTGGAGCTTGAGGTTCCCCTGGCTGCTCCAGCCCTTAGCAAAGGAAGGCACTAGGGCTCAATGCACAACCACTCCTACCCTGTCAGTACCAAGAAGCTGCATAGCATCATCTGGCAGAGGCAGGCTTTGCCAAGCCCAGCCTGGCACTGCCGGGCCCACATCTGCCCAAACAGGACACTGCCTGGGATGTGACCGGGAGTGGGATACTGGCCATTCTGGTATGCTATTTGGAACAGCACAGGGAGTCTGGCTTTTTGGGTAAGGGGACCCCTTTGAGTGCAGCCCAGGGGTCTCTTCCTCCATTGCAGGTTACCATCACTCCTGGCTGCCTGCTGAGCCATGCTAGCAAGTCCCTGAGACTGGTGCTGGGGAGGGACACCTGAAATGGCTCCTCGGGATGCTCTTGGCCAAAGAAGGGCAGCCAGGCCCCTCATCCTTCCTGCCCTTGTATGGCTTGGCCATTCTCTGGCTATAAATAACCCTGCTCCTCCTGCCAAACAAGGTTACCCAGCTCCCAGGGAGGGGACACCATACATGCTGCCTGCATCACCCCTGGGCAGACCCCTCTGCCTGACCCCTGCTGCCCAGGGTCTCGGAGCTGCCCCGCTGTGCCCCCTCAGGGCTGTGAGTATGGGGGGAAAGCAAGGCAGGACCCAGCACCACCCCAACTGAGCATCTCTAGGGTGAAGCCATCTAAGGCTTAAACCTCCTATGAGTCTCTGTCTGCTCCTGCCCTGTCCAGACCCGATAGAGCCAAGGACTGGAGTAGGCAGCTCCTCTCCCTGCCCGGTTCTGGAAGCCACCCCAGCCCTGCCTGCCATGGGTGCCCCATGCCACCCCTGTCCTTATCACCTGGTTTTCACCTGCTCGGGCAACAGAATTGTCAGGGCAGAGGCAGGGACACCTCATGTCCCCACTTATAGGTAGCCCCAATTACACTGTGAACCCATGGCCGTGAACCAGTGGTACCTTCTGCTCCCTCAGGGGACCATCTCACATGGGTGACCCTCCCGGACTCGCCCAGTGGTTCGCTCATGCCCCAGGCCAAAAGCTACAAGCCAGCAGAGCATACCCCTCTGTGGCCAGGCTGGAGCAGTGGAGCAGCTTCAGCTCCTGACAAACACCGCAGAGAGGAGGGAGGCTGACAGCTCCCCCCAACACTCCTCCCCAGGCTCCTGGGCTGGGTGCTGGGGTGAGTGCTCTGCGCAGGCTTACAGGGCTCTAAATGCCCTCCTCCGCCCAGCACATGGCACCCGAGTCCATTCTCACCAGGGCAACCTCTGCCTTGCTGCCCACCCTGGAGTCCCATGGTCACCCCTGTGTCCCCAGATGAGCAGTCACTGACCAGGCACAGGGGACTCTGAGGAGGGTTCAGCCCCAGGGGGCCCCCTCTGTCTACCTCAGTGGCAGATGTGCCCATGCACCCTGTAGCCACTATGCAGATGTCTCTGGTTTGCTCACAAGGCACCTCATTACCCCAAGCATCATCTGGAGTGACACTAGCAGGAGCAGGGTGACAAGGCTGTCCCTGAAGGGAAGCATTGACAGGTCATCCCCAAACCCAGGACTGAGCACAACAAAGACCATGGGAGTAGTCTCCAGCCTAGAGATGCCATGGAGGGGCTGAAGTCCACAGAGAGGGACAAGATTGGAGACAGGGATATCTACATGGTGGCAAGGGCTGAGAGATGCTGGAGACAATGAGGATGATCTGTAGTGCCAGGGATACCAGGTGCCACCCTCCAGGAATGGGGTCAGCCTGGGAGGGGATGCTGGGGGTGCCAGACTCACCCTATGGCAGGAAGGGACATGGCCACAGGGCTGACTCCAGGGTGAGCAGGAGGAGACCCACCACCTGTGACAGGGGGAAGGCTGGTTCCCAGAGTTTCTCCTGCCTTCGGTAGGGCTGGCTTGGTTGTGCCCCACTTCTCACCCCATGGAGAGCTGGTACCAGGGTGCATTCATGGGGATACATACCTGGGGTGGAGTTGCACAGATAGAGAGGTGCGCACGTGTATGTGCACATGTGCATGGATGTGCATGCATGTAGTGTACATGCTGCAGGAGTGTGTCTGTTTGTGTGTGTGTACATGGGCATACAAAGGTAGGTGCAAATTTAGGTGTGGAGGTAGGTATATGGGGGTGCTTGCCTGTGGGTGTGCACAGGTGAGGGGTATATGCACAAATGTGTCCCAACGTGTGCACATGGGTGCACGTCTGTGCATATGTGCATTTAGGAGGGGCATCTACATGGGTGTGCGTGGGCACATGTCCGTGCACAGGGAAGTGCAGGCAGTGAGAGGCAGCACGGAGCCTACACCCAGGGCAGGTGCCATGCAGAGGTGACGTGTTGTGGTGACAGTGGCACTACTGCGGCAGGATGCAGAACTGGCTGCCCCATGTAGGCACATCCAAGTGCCCTTTGCTCCCAACACCTGTAGGCCAGAGTGGGGATCTCTCCTCTTGGACCCCCCAGCCCATTGCCACCAGGTGGGGAGTGGTGGGTGAGGGGTATCCCAGGGGTCCCCCAGCCTTGGCGGTGGCAGCAGCAGTGCTTCGCCCAGCTGAGGTAAGGTGCTGCAACGTGATGGCGCTACCACTGCAGAGTGTGCCTGGCCAACTGCTGCCACAGCTCACCCTTAGCCACCCCAGCATGAGAGGAGCCACCACAGCCTCGTGCCAGCCCCTCCTCGGAGGCACAGGGTTTGGCACCCCTGTCCCTGTGGAGAAGCATCCTCGCCTGGCAGTGATAAGCAGGGGTGGTAATCATACGCACACAGGACTTGGGCAGCCTAGTTTGTTCCCAGTGATGAAGGAATGTCATCTCCTCCAGCCCCAAGGGTACCCCATGCCTCCAGCATTCACACAGAAATCACGAATGGGGTCACCTACAGTGGTGTGCAATGGTGCCAGCCCCTGGCTCCAGATCCTGTGTCACTGTCTTGCCTTCTGTCCCTGCCCAGACCCTGGGCTTGGGCATCAGATCCACTGCATTCCCCAGAGCAGAGTGCGCTGCTGTGTGGGCCTGAGACATGGCTGAGCTGCGGGCATGGGCAAGTGGGCTCCAGGGGCCCTACCGGTGGGAAGCCCCAGGAGGGAGGATAAAAGCTTCGGCATGTTTGCCTGCTGGCGCCCAGGGCTTTGGCAGGGCCTCATGCATGTGGGACAGTCTCCAACACCAGCATCTCCTGGTGGTACAGGGATTTTTCTAACAGAACCCCCTGACCAGACCCTGGTGATGCTGCAGGCAGGGGGGGCACAGAGGGGTCCCCATTGTGGCCCCACACTGGGACAGTTTTCCAATGCCAGCCCTATCCCTGCTGCCTCCTGGGTCACCCATGGTCCCAAGGGCTCTGTCCCAATGCAACATCACTCAGCCCAGCCCCAGTCAGGGCTGCTCAATCCTAAAGCCCCTGCAGAGGGGACACAGAGGACAGTGATGTTCCCAAAGGCCGTGGGTAGGGCTTGGGGTTCCTTATCAGTGTACGGCTCTGCCCAGGGGAGGAGGCAGATGCGGACATTGAGAATGCCCCATGTGCTGCTGCCTGGCACTGTGCCCCATGGCCATGCCCAGGACTCCAGCCCCCATCCCACAGGCTCTCCAGGCTGCCTCATGTTGCATGAGCAACATCTGGCCCCCCACCATCTCTGGCCCCCCACCATTCTGCCTGTCTCAAGGGTGGTGAGGTCATGTGGCACCCAGGTTTGCAATGAGTTGTGACATGTTTCCTTCCTGCTGCAGTAGCCATAGCAGCCACAGAATGTAGAAATTGCCAGAGATACATTTGCCAAAAGAAGAAAGAAAAGGGCTGTCAAGAGCAGGCAGCAGCTCAGGGCAGTCAAGCCGTGAGCTCCACTGTGGGTCTGTAAGGGAAGGATCAGCCCTCAGCAGCAAGATAACTATTACAGGGTGGTTTTAGGGCTATATTCCAAGCAAGGGAGCTGGAAAGGGAAGATGTGGAGCTGTAGCTCAGCAGTGAACAGCACTATCCAGCAGCTAACGTGGGCTGAGACAGCAAGGACCACATCTTGTCCAGGCTGTCGGAAGACATGCCCAGGGTCTCCCGTAGCAGGACCGGCCTCTAAACCCTGTGGGCATCTTTTGGGCTGAGTTAAAATAACACAAAGTTTTGCATTCTCAAAACAGCACTGAGCCTTGTGTGAAAGCAACTCCTCAGCACCTTCCTGATGCCAGCCCCATGGGAACAGGCACTGCTGGACACTGGTGCACACACCATCCTGGACCTTAGAGCACTTGGAACCCTGAGTCCCTGGGCCAGGCCTTGTGCAGAGTAAGGTCAGGACCCAGGTGGGTGTTCAGGGATGCTTAGCCCCAAACTGCAGCATTGCCTGCAGACTAGAAGGTGCTATCACTCAGAGAGAGAAAAAGTACCAAAAAAAGCACAAGAAAAAAAGTTTCTGGAAATTCATTTGGTTTAAAACCAAAGGTCTATCTTGGAACCAGAAAGAAGAAAGGCTTTCCAGGCTGATCCAAGTGCTACATATGGGGTCTTGGCACCAATCTAATTCCTCCATGTTCTAAGAGAAAAAAATCCACTTTGAAACCTGCTTGGCACTGCCCAAGATGCCCCAGCATGTGGCACTGGGTTACAAAGAAAGGCATCACAGAGAAGGAGTTAATAATGGGTAGTTATACTAAGTGCAAAAAGGGTGATCTTGGCTGAGCCAGCTCGTCTTCTCATTCTAGTCTTCATTACATCTGACAAACCCAGAGAAAAGGCAGCAGCACATCTGGCATGCAGGCTGGCTCAGAAAGTTTCCAAGTAAATTGCTTGGGATGAGAAAAAGGGGGTTTTAGATGAACTGTTTCTCAGGACAAAAGCTGGGACTATTTTAAAACAAAAGACTTGGCCTACAAAAGGAGTACTTGGCCAACAATAAATTGTTTGAGAACTTCTTTCATCATCTGAATTTACAATGAAAAAGAAAAAAAAAAAGAAAAACCAAACAAAACAAAACAACAAAAAAGGCAGCTTGTATTCAAAGGAAAGTGCATTTGTCACCTAGTAGCATCGGCTCAGGAGATGCAGTGGGGTCCGGGGAGATGCTGGGGCGTGCAGGGGAGCCCTGGCCCAGGCAGAGCCGCAGCAGCAGATGCTGACTCGGCTGTTCTGGCCTGGGGGCCGCTGTCTTTCAGTGTGTCCAACAGATTCCCCTCCCAAAATACACGTCCTAAGGCACAAGGGATAGGTGGCCGAGGGTGCTGCAGCTGAGGGGTCCCGCAGCGGAGGTGCCCAAAACGGGTCTCGCTACTGGGTAGCCCCGTCCCTGCGCTCCCGGCCGGGGCTGCTCCCTGCGACCCTCCCCGCAGATGAGGAACCCGTCAGCCCCTGCGCCTTCCGTGGCGCTGGGGATCCTCCGATGCCGGCGTCTCTCCCGCACCGGTAATCCCGCACACGGGGAATGCCATACGCCGAGGTGCCCACGGCGGCTCCCCAGGACCTGCCGGTGACCGCCGCCGCTCCGCGCCCGGTGCCCCCGCGCCGCCCCCCTCACCTTGAAGCCCGGCGGGCCCCGCGTGTCCCCAGAGCCGAGCAGGAGGAGGAGGATGCCCAGTAGGCAGCCGAGGGCCAGGAGCAGGAGCAGGGCGGCCAGGCGGCGGGCCATGGCGGAGCGCTGCAGGTGAGTGTCTCGGCAGCGGCGGCGGCTCCTGCCGCTCCTCCTCCCCCGCCTCCTCCTCGGCCGCCTCCCCCGGCTGAGTCACCGCCGCCCCGGCCCACCCGGGCGGGACACCGGGCTCCGTGGCACTGCGCGGGGCAGCCCCGGGCTGCGAGTCCTGCGGCTGCCCCGGACCCGGACTCAGATCTTCCTGCCCGCTCCGCCCCGGGACCAGACCGATCTACCTCCCCCAGGCACGGGCCTTTTGCCGGGGATCAGCCCCAGCCTGGCCCCTCAAGCACCGCTCCGGCTCCAGAATCAGCTTTGTGCCTGGAGCATCGCCGTTACCGGGAGGGCTCAGCCCAATCCTGTCCCTCCTCCCTGGGCACAGCCTATGTGCCTGAGATCAGCCCCATCTATCCCTCCGGGCATTGTTCTTGACCCCAGGCTCAACCCCATCCTGCCCCCGCCCTGGGGCTTAGCCCTTGGATGGGTTCAGTGGGACATGAGAACATCCTGAGATACAGAAAAGCTCCAACAACCTCTCATCTACGAAGATTAACAACTGTGGCTGTGTTCCTGCTTTTAATCATCACAAGAACTTCGTGACAGCCCTGAGGAGCGCAGATGTATATTGAGGCTGTTTTCAATATGGTCACAAGTGAATAATGTGATGCATTTGCATAGGGAGCAGCGAGCCAAAGGAGGTTGGGCTCCTTCCTCTGAGGACATTTGCAGCTTGCTTACACAGTGGGATACAACAGTGAACAAAATAATAAACAAAGAGAGAAGGCTGGACGACACGGCTCCTAGAGCAGCTGGGTTGCAGGCTGAGGGTCACACCCTCACACTGAGGATGTGAGCTGAGGTTCCTCACGCCTGCCTCACTTCTCAATATTTTTTGAAGCAGGACATTTCCTGCCACTCACAGTCACGCTCACGGACCCATGCACCGCACACATTGCATCAGCACTGGACCTTCTGCAGAGCTTCCTGCCCATAACTGTGGTATTGGGGTGCAGAGGTGCTCATGGGGCTAAGCCTTTGCCCATGGCTTGTGGTGCAGGAGCCCCCAGCTCTGGTGCACCACTCCATTGCGCAGGGTCTGCTGCTGGAGGTCCCACAGGGGATGAGCTCCAGCGCTGTCCCCAAAGCAGTGACGGGCAGCAGAGTCTGGGGAAGAAAATGGCTAAATAGGGGCACGGTTGCCCTCACCCTGGCAGTGCCCATCACTGTGGAGCAGGGCTTCTCTGCAGGACTGCTCTGTTCAGTCTGAGTCTGTTTGCAGGGGTTTACCTTCTCACTCCAATTCATTAAGCACTTAACCCTGGAAAACCTGTGTCAATCTATTTCAATACGTTAATATATTAATTTCTGTGAAAAAATTATTCCCCTTTGCTGCTGATTATGCCATGGGAAAACACAGTCCTGTCCCTGAGGCTCAGCACAGCATTATTTCCACTGTCCTTCTACCTTCCCAGGCTGACTCTTCTCAAGTTTTTATGCGTTTTCTTGACTCTTCATGCTGCCCACCTCACCTTCTGAGGCACTCATCTGCCATCCTCTACAGTGCAGCTGCACCAGGTATTACCACAGAGAGATCTTTTCTGGATTGCACTTAATCCCTTTCTCAAACCTCCTGCTTCACCTTTATATGGACTAGCAATGAGGACTTCAAAGACTGAAAAGGGACAAAAGAAATCTCTTTTCTGAATAGTAGGGAGCAGAAACAGGGTTGGGGAGCCCTGTGGGAGTAGGGATGGTCCCCTCCTCATCCTTTTTTTGGTTTTGAGGATTTTGGAGGAAGTTCCTATCTGGTCCTTGGTGTAGTGGGACCCATCCTGGGAGATGTGAGTGTCCTCCATACCTTGGTTTGCACAGACTTGGCCATCCTATTTCCCGGCTGTCCATGGGTGTCTTTGAAAGGGGGGCTGGCACTCCTTCCCTCCCCAGGGGAGGCTGCTCCTCCTCTTCATAGGGTCACTTTTGCAACCCTCTCTCCAGCCCCAAGGAGGTGTGAGGTCTGAGGGAGCCTGTGCCAAGCCCTGGATAATCGCTGGTGTCCCAGGATACTCAACCTCCAGTGCAAACAGGAATGTACCGAAAGCTTGGACATGCTGGGGTGGAAATACTGCCATTCCCAGGGGAATGTCAGCCAGGCAAACACACGTATAGCCAAGAGAAATACCCAAATACCCCATGACAGTACATTCAGGTGGGGAGCACCCCAGCATGGCTGTCTGAGCTCAGCCCAGCCAGGGTCGGACACTGCCAAGGGGCGGGGGGAGGGGTGCAGTCCGTGTCATTTCTCCTTTCCCGTGTAGCCCTGTCAAGGCACCACAGGCTGGAAAGCAGGGCGCCGAGGGTGGCATGGCTCTGTCCATGGTGTGTGGGCAGTCCCAGGCACTCACAGGGAACCCAGTCATGTCTCTGGAGAGGAGCAGGAGTCTGTGCTGAGGTGGCTTCCCCAGGTGAGCAGTGCCTGAGCTCCAAGCACAAGAAAGTTCAGTGGGAAAAAGCAAACGAGGGGCAGGGAGGGCTTTGTCTCCCATGGAAGATGAAGCAGGCAACTTGCTCCAATGACAGGAGGTGAGAACAGCCTTGTTTGTCTGAGGAAACAGGGATGTGGATTTGGGGCACCACGAAAGAAAGGCAAGAACAGATGTCACCTCTGCAGGACTCAGTTGTGAAGCATCTGCCCAAATGAGCAGGTTCAATGAGCAAGAGGCTGTGTGGGGAGCCAGTCCGGCACAGCCTAGTTGCCCTGCCACACTAGCACTCTGCCACCTCTCCACCTGCCATACTGTCACCTGTCTGTCTGTGACCCTGCTTGCCATCCACCTGCCTGCCAGCATCTCACCTCTGTCATCTCTGTTGATCTCCACACCACTGCTCTCCATATGTTCATCCTGCCTCGACCATTCCCAGGAACAGAGGCATGCCGTGAATTTTTAGGGAACTGCTTTGATAGTGGGAGGGACAGATCCCCTCAGCATGACCAGATACGAAAATGGCATTGAAACCTGAAATAACCAGACAATCCACCAGATGCAGGAGCAGGGTTTGCTGTGGGACAATTAATGCCAATTAATGCCCACAATTTAATGCCAATTTTTCATTATTACAGCCTGTGTCACCACTGTGATGGGGCCACAACAGCAAGGGACCAGGTTAACCTGTGAGATCAGGCAGGTGCTGATCTCTTCTCTCACCTGCTCAGTGAACAGGACCTGAGGCAGCAGCTCATGAAGCTGTGTCAGTGGAAGTTTAGTCTGAATATCAGGAAAAGGTTCTTCCCCCAGAGGGTGCTGGCACTGCCCAGGCTCCCCAGGGAATGGGCACGGCCCCGAGGCTGCCAGAGCTCCAGGAGCCTTTGGACAGCACTGCCAGGGATGCCCAGGGTGGGATTGTTGGGGGGTCTGTGACAGGACTTGGACTCCATGACCTTAGAGGTATTTTCCAACCTTAAT
This sequence comes from Phylloscopus whistleri, assembly GCA_017589585.1. Lineage (NCBI taxonomy): Eukaryota > Metazoa > Chordata > Aves > Passeriformes > Phylloscopidae > Phylloscopus > Phylloscopus whistleri. The sequence goes on from JADMLD010000860.1 coordinate 1,989,097, forward strand.
GATTCTATGATTCTGTAATCTTTGTGGGTCCCTTCCACTGAGGACATTCTCTGGTTCTATCATTCTGGAGCCCAGAGGAAGGGATGGATGTCCTAGGCAAAGGGAAACCAGCTCAGGAGCCCCAACTCCCTACTCTGCTGGTGTCTTTGCCTCATCCCATACCTGGATAAACACAAAGAGCTTAATCTCAAGTAAAACTGCATGTGTCACCAGCATGCCTGAGGCACCTGAGGACTCCTGTCTGTATTTCTACATCCCCTGCAGCTGGTGTGGACATGGACTTCAGCTCAGTGACTGAGGGAAACACAGCCTTCCTTCAAGGAGAGGCAAAGACACAGACACCCAGGAAAGACAGGGCATGCTGGCACCTATCCCAGCTGGGCAGAAAAGATTGTCCCCACGATGGAGCAGGGGAAATAATCGCTGGGGGCATAGTGGAAGGTGAGTACAAAGAGGAGAAGGTGGGGAGTGCATTAGTCACCCAGCAGTGCAGGGGACTGCCACTTCCCCAGACAAAGGAGAGAGGTTTTCTAATCCATCTCTTCCAACAAAAGCCTCTGAGGTGGGGCCACCTGGGTGAGGGTTGCAGGGTTGAATGAGGGATCAAAGGAGACACTGCAGCAGAAGAAGGAACTCGATGGTGGCTCTGAGAGGTGGGGTTTGCTGGCTGTGGGACTCAGGGCTGCTCAATGGCTTTGTAAAGCATGGATGAGCACATCTGGGGAACACTGGTGGGCGGCCCTGCAACTCTCATATGTGGTTGGGTAATAACAGGAAGAACAAAATGAGCCTGTAGACACTGTGACAGGCTGGGGTCCAAAGGGAGGGGTTAGGGACAGGGTTCTCTGCTCCCATCTGTGAGCTCCTCAGCCAACAGCAAGTGCAGGGGACCATTCAATGCAGAAGCATTCAACAGCCTTGGCATCGTCCCAGTGCGGGCCAACCCTGAGCAATGCACAAACAGTCCCGCAACACGCTCCAGAGCTGCTCTAGCACAACATTGATCTCAGCCCTGGCAGGAGTCCCAGAGGTCCTGACCTGCTCCTGAGGGAGTACTGGAAGCCAGTGGGGTTCCTCTGCAGACGCACCCAGACCAAGAATCAGCAGGGACAGAGAGGGGCTGGCTGGAGAGCAGCCTAGTCCCTGTAGCAGCCAGAAGGACACTTGTGAGAGCATGAGGCTGCAAAGGTGTTCCCAGAAGGAGCACAGTCCCCATCTGCCTCTGCAGCACAGACAAAGGAATACGGGCAGAGACTTGTTCCTTTGGTCTCAGGTTGGGCTGAGGCTGCTCACCTGTCCACAGGCTGTGGTCCATGGGAGAAATCTCCCAGCCCCATTCTCAATCCAAATCCCAATCCTACTCCCATTCCCAATCTCAGCTCTGTCTGGGAGCTGCACTGGAGGCACAGACAGATGGAGGAGTGGGAACCTGCTCTCAGTCCCCAAGGCTCTGTGACTCCGGTCAGAACCTGGGCTGATGTACCCTGGGACTCAGCTGAGACATCAGGTGTATTTTTTGGCTAGTGCAGGCCAATGCAAGCCACTGTGCAAGCTGTGCTTCTTCCTCAGGGACCTCCAGGCAGGGTGAGTCCTGCACCTTGGATGTCTAGGCTTCCCCAACTGCTGGGGCTGACTCTCTCCCCAGTATGTCGTTGCCTTGCATGGAGGAGTCACAATATTCTATACGGGGTATCATGAACCCTCCCAGCTGCCTGTCCTACTGTTGGGTGTATCCCACAGTCCAGCAGAGATATGTGAACCTGGAGCCAGAAGATGCTTTTGCTCAGGTGCACTTATCCAAGTCTCCACCAGCACGAAGTTGGAGTCAGACAGGACTGAAGTGGAAGCAAGGACCTGTCAGGAATTTCTGCGGATGTCCACACCAGTCCCAGCACTGAGTGAAGCCATGTGAGTCCCAGCACTGAGTAAGGCCATGTGCACACATATGTGAGGCATTTTGGGGTGTTTTTGAGTGTGGCCAGTGAAGCTGCAAACCCAACCAGTGTTTACGCCGACAGAGTAAAAAAATAACGGAATGCAACAACCTCCTTCAGTCAGGAGTGAGCTACTGACCGAGTGCAGCTCCTCCTGGGCCTCTGCATCCTGTGAGTGGGAGCCCACTGATGTATTCCAGCCTTGGCTCCAAGCCCAGATCTTGTCCTCTTAGAGTCATTGAAGGTCTGGAAGGATCTCAGTGTATCCAAGGCTATAATCTCCCTGCTGGCAAGGATCCTTGCCTGGAAGGAAAATCAAACCCAAGTACAAATCTCTATTCTTGCCTTACTTTCTAAACCCTTTTTTGTCTCCTGTTTCCCAGGACAGTGTCTGTGTGATGCAAGCCCTGAGGGGGTCCATGGGCAGGGATCCCTGTTGTCCTGGCATTGAACCAGCCAGGAAGTAGGTAGCTTTTCCAAAAAAAGCCCCACTGGTTTCTCCTGGTTGTCTTGCCAGGAACCCTCTCCTGCCAGGACAGAGGGCCGGGAAGTATCAAGGCACAGGGCAGCCCCTCAGACTGACAGCCCTGTTCCTGCAGCCCTGGCATGATGCCTGACGAGCTCTCTCCCCAGGCTCATGACGTGAGCCTGTGGATGCTGGCACAGGACACCATACCTGCCAGCAGAACACCTGACCCCTATGCTGGGGCCCCAGGGCAGAGGTGTCGGTTGGCACATGGAGGCCCAGGGTTGTGGTCACATCCTGTTGGCTCCATGCAGCCACTGCAGGTTCACCTGTCCGTAAGCCTGTGGGACAGGTTGGGTGAACATGAGCAAAGCATATGACATGAAGGAAGGGATCCTCCTGGGCAGCCTTGTGGCAAGGGGCTGATCCCCATCCTCAGTGTGAGGGAGGGGACGGTGGTGGGGTGGGGACAGAGCTGGCAGGATGGAAGGGAAAATTATCTTCTGCTTGGAATAAAGCAGGGAACTGTCACTTCTCTTGAACTGGCCAACAGTACCCAAACCCTCCAATTCCAAGTGAGAAACCACGTTTTGAACGATCTCAGCTCATCCCCACAAGCACCAGGCCATGGCCATGGTGAGCAGCTGCACTATGGAGAAGCTGAGCCCTTGCAGGGCAGCAGGCTCACTGAAGCAGCCCACAGTCATCAGAGCTCCATGGAGACGCACAGCAAGAATGGGGTCCTGGGGGAGGCTGAGACACTCAGGCTGTCCCTGCTGAACCCCACCAAAGCATCAGAGGGCTCTGACCAAGCAGGGCGCAGCTGGGGAAAGCTGAGGGGCCCTTCTGCCAACCCTGCTACTCATCACCCAGAGGCCTGAAGTGAACAGGGCCTTGGGATGCTGCAAAGGTCCCTGTGAGTGACAGGAGGACAGGCAGCAGGGCATGGGGAGGTAGGGTGCGTGGGGGTGCCTTCTCTTCCTGGAGTGACTACAAACACTAGTGTCCACTGTCCTCCAAAACCCACATCCTTTCTGACATGAAGTAGTCTCTTATTCCCCAATTATTTACATTTAACCTGGCTATATGAGGGATTTGTGTCCCTTGAAACTCCAAACAGAACCTCTTTCTCCATGCTCAGCTATTGTACTGATCTGCAAGAAGAATTCAAGTAACCTGAAAGGATGTGGTTTGTATTGGCGTCTCTCCATCAGCTCTTCTCTGCAGTGAATTTGCTCTTTTCCCATTGCCGATCTACAGAGAAATTCTCTGCCCAGAGGTTCCCTCAAATCCCTAGAGTTGTTAAGGAAAAGCAAACATTTTAGGAGGGCTCCGAGGATCCCCCACCCTCGCACTGTGCCATTATCTTGGGTTATGGAACCAAAAAAGTGTTTTCTATTTCATCTGTTGAAAGCAGTTGGGGAAATGTTTTTCTTTATCTCTTGTAACTCTGGGGGGAGGGGGGCGAATGCCTTCTGATAATGGGCCAGCTGTTCAAACCAGGTAGGGCATTTTTTCTTATCTCTTTCACCGCCTGTCCTCCCTCCAGGGGGATATCTTCTGCTAATGGGCCATGAAGGCTCACCAGTGAGAAGACACATTCCATCATCCCATTGTGAGATGCTCCACCCTGGGGGAGAAGCCAACCATTCCCACCTGGATAAAAACTGAGACGTAGGAGCACAAGGTGCCTGGTTCCACTGGATTCCTGGAGGAAGACCGGACCCTTCTCACCATCACTGGACCCTTCTCTCTCAGGATCATCTCTGCTCCAACAGAACCACATCTGCCACTCCAGGAGGACTTACTTTCAGACTGCTACCACCACCTTAACCAACAGGGTGTTAGGTTGTATTATTCCATTTATTTTATTTTACCTTTTTTCTTCCTCTCCTATTAAATTGTATCTCTGACTTGGAGTCTCACTGGTTTTGGTTTCAAACCAGCAAAGCCATAGCAGCCAGTTCAGGAGGCAGGAGCATCTCTGTTAGGGTATAAGCCATTGCCATACTGCAGCTCTCCAGCAGCAAATCCCAAGCCAGAAAGCTGACATTGCTCCAGCACCCCTTTCCTGAGTTCTGGGAAAGAGTACTGGAAGGTGTCCCATTTTGCACGGAGCAAAATCATCTTCCCTCTAATACTGACAGTCAGTTTGAGGACCAGCATCCCATGGAGGGTTTCACTTGCCAGTGACAATGTTCTGTCCCTCCATGCTGCTGCACAGCACTGCAGCTAGAGAAGTTGTCCTGTCTTGTCCTAGGGCTCCTGCAAATCTTTGGCAGGAAACTATACCTGTTTGATCCAAGACCTCATACTGGTCAAACTCAGCCTGTGGGAATGGAGGGGTCTCTCCTCTTCTTTGGCAGGACTTCAATAAAACCAGACTCCCAGCACATCTGGAGCTTCCTGGTGCCCCCGCACCCCCAACCCCTCCAAGAAGAGCTGTCCTGCAGAGTTCCCTCTCCTCCCCACCCTACAGTCCTTCTGGGGAAAGCTTTACCTCATGGAACATCTCATCTGCACTTCTTGGTTTTGCCGGTATCCTTTCCCACTGTTTTCCGTCAGGAGCCATGAGAGCAGCCCCAGCACACTGGCTCAGATCTCCCCACCAGCCTGGAGCAGTCCTTTGTCAATCCAGTTACTGCCTTAACAATCCTAAAGTTAAATTTGTGGCCCCATAAATGGGTTTTTCTTGTGACAGATGGTCACTGCCTCCATGCAAAGGTACATAGCCCTCCAGCCAGCCAGCAGGCACTTTTCCAGTTCTTTATACATCCCAAAATGCAGCAAGAAATCTCAGGAGAGCCATTTCCTCTGCTAGAATCCAGGGCTTGCTCCAGTTCTAGCTGACATGATGTGCATTCTCTTTCCAGCCTTAGTCCAAATGGCATTTTCCCACCCTCTCCTCACCAACTGGGCTGCCACATCCTACCCTGCCTGTTGGGATTCCAGTGTGCAGCCTCAGCCAGCCGACTGCTGGAGGTCAGGAGATGACTCAAAGCCACCCATGCTGGACCCAGACTGGAAGAGCATCCTTTGTTCCAGGACAAGGACTTCCTGGTGCCATCCTGCTGACAGAGCCAGAAACCAAATGCACTGCCCAGGGGCCCCAGGACTCAGCTCCCACTGCCCTTGGGAAGTCAGTGCTCATGTTGCTCCCAGGCCTCCCAGGGCTCCCAGTCATTGGTGGGGGCAGAGGAGTACAGAAGCCCATCTGAAGGGGGCACCGGGGATGTCACAGACTGTTGTTATTCCTGCCTCCAGCTGTCACTGCTCCTGGTAGCGGAACAAACTCCTTGTGTCCAGCACAGCAATGCCAGCATGATGCATAGGCAGGGCAGATAGTGGCACACAGAGCACAGATTCATTTCCCACTACTGTGGCAGGGAGGGCAGTGTGAGCTGCCTGAAGCAGCCTGGAATGCTCCTGACTGGCTGCAGGAGCCCTGTTTCAGGGCTGGCAGCAATGGACCCACTGCAGTACAAGGGCAGGAGAGCCCATAGGTGCTTTGCCATGGCTCAGCCAAGGGATGTCTCCCTCTCCTGTATTACCTCTCAGCCGTGGGTGCCTCCTGGCAGCATCCCTCCCTGGTCCTGCTGCTCAGGCCCTGCAGGATCCCCACCCAAGCCCGCTGATATCTGGGCAAAGGGTAGAAGATCTTTCCTGGGAGCTCGCTTTCCCAAGACAATCCCTCAGCATCCACCTCCCGGCAAGCCCTCCAGCAGTGAGACTTGTTTCCTTCCAGCAAAACTGAGGCTCCACAGGGCTGTCTGGGAATAGGGACAAGCTTAGTAGAGCTGTAGTGAAATCACCTGTTACTGTTGAGCTAAATCATACCCTGGCCAAGAAATTATTCAGCTTTAATCAATTTATTAAACCCATTTCGTTCCCAGATTTATCCCTCGTGCTTCACCACCATTGCCCAACCTGAAGCCTTTTGTATGAACTCTCCTCCTGAACTCCTGGAGCACCCCAGGGCCTCCCAGCTATCTTAAGAGCTTTTTCTCAAATAACTCAGAACTCAAAGATGGGAGTCAGATAACTCAAAATCCTGACATTGAAAAACCTCTAACATTTCTGACTGGAAGAGATTTTCATGGTTATACTTTTCAGATTTTGGACATATCTGCCGAGCTGGACTTTTATTTGTCTTTCAGGAGAAACTTGAGCTTCTGAGCTGACTGTGGCCTGCCACCAGCTTGAATGTGAGAAAATCATGTGTTGTGAAGATCTCAAAAAGCTATGGGAAGCCTCATTCATTTCCTCCTCCTCTACATGCTACAAACCAATGAGACTGATATGCAGCTGGATGCATCCAAGGATGCTTAGGGATCTCTCCAGCTGCAGAGGGACATCCTCAGACACGCCCCAGGACTGCAGGTACCTATTCCTGTCCCAAAACAGACACATGTCTTTGGGTCTCTTAAGGGTACTTCAGGCAGGTAAGCTGGCTTTGTGCAAACCTCTGAAACATGAAGAATGTTGCTTCAGCATGAAACGAGTCTGGGACAGCTCCACAGCCCCCATGGCACAGCATCACAGTGCTGGGCAGGATCCCAGTCCCATCTGGAGTCCAGCTCTCTCCTTCACTAACACTGGTCCAGAGGCCACGGAGATGCTCTGAGGGCTGGAGCCCCTCTGCTCTGGAGTCAGGCTAGGAGAGCTGGGGGTGTTCACCTGGAAAAGAGAAGGCTCCAGGGAGAGCTCAGAGCTCCTTCCAGGGCCTGAAGGGGCTCCATGAGAGCTGGAGAGGGACTTGGGACAGGCGCCTAGAAGTGACAAGGGGGAATGGCCTCAATGGTCAGATGGGATACTGGGAAGAAATCCCTCCCTGTGAGGGTGGTGAGGCCCTGGCACAGGGTGCCCAGAGCAGCTGTGCCTGCCCCATCCTGGAAGTGTCCAAGGCCAGGTTGGACAGGTCTTGGAACTAGTGGGCTAGTGGAAGGTGCCCCTGCCCATGGCAAGGGGTGGAACAAGATGGACTTTAAGGCCCCTTGCAACCCAAACCATTCTATGGTTCTGATCTACAAAATATTTTGAAAAAAAGGTCCCATGACAAATGTTCTCTGCTTCAGGACTAGAGAGCAATCAGGACCCTCACCTGGGATGGCACCAGTTAAATGCATCCCTGAGGCTGAAGTAGATTGCAGAGGTGATTGAGTCACCATGAGGGGAAAGGAGATAGAGAATAGCTGTGTTCTGAGATGATTGCAGGCCTTCAGGGCTGCTAATGCTTCACTCAAGGCCATGGCCTTGCCCTTTTAAGATACATTTGTGCTTTGTTTCTACGACAAAAGGAAAAGAAAAACCTACTCGGGTTCATTGAAGGAAACTGGCAGTGACCTCCAGGTGCTCCTCTGTGCCTGCGGGGATAGGGCCGTGCCCAGGAAGAGCATGGGAAGGATGCTTGTCCCACCTCCTGCTCTCAGGTTTCAGCAGGTGACTTGGATGAAACTACTTACTGCAAATTTTCCAATTTCAGGTGGATTTCAGTTTTTCATGGGCTAATGACAGGTGCTGCAGGGAGACAGTGAGGTCCAGATCTCAAACTTCCTTGCAATGGGTGCTGGAGTAGCTGCCCAGGTCGGCAAGACCTCAGGAGAGCTGACATCAACCCAAGTGTGCAAAGTTTCTGTCAGGACAGACATGGTCCTGCCTGGTGTGTATCAACCAGACAGGAGCTGGGCAGCGGCTGATATGGATGAGCATCCACATCCCCCTTCTAGTGCATCCCACTTCTGCTCTAGCCTGGTCCCCATCCTGCCAGGGAGACATGGTGTCCTTGGGACTGCATTGGCAAGGTCTGGACAGTGAGGATCTGTAGAGCACCTTAGTGAGAAAGCACCAGAAGCTGTCCCTGTGTTGGACCCACCACCACCCAAAGCTGAGCCCACCATAGTGAATGAAGGGTCCTCTGGGACAATGTATTTAAGAAAGGTAAAAACCACTGCACAGCCCTTCAGATCCTAGTTCAGTGGAGAGGGATGGGAGGAGGTGCTCCAGGTGCCAGAACAGAGATTACCTGCAGCCTGTGGGGATGACCATGAATAGACAGCTGTGTTCCTGAAACCTATGGAGGTCCATGGTGGAGCAGATACCCACCTGCAGCCTGTGGAATATCCCACACCTCTGCCTTCCCATGTCAGGAGCCTGCTCAGCCTCTGAGGGATGGTTTGAGCACCAAACTGGTGCTGGAAACCTGCCTGGCTGCCACTGTCTCCTACCCTCACCTCGTCATGCAGGAAGGCTTTATGTGCCTTGCTAAAGGATTCAGCTTTCCTTTCCAACACCCCGCATATCACTCTTTGGAAGCGAGCCCCGAGATTGGCAATGTCGGTTCTTCTGCGGTGAGGGGGATGTCCAATCATAGCAGGACTTCCCCAACCCAGGGTCAAGAAAAGCTGCTAGGCAGCTGCCACATTCCAGCCACTTCCAGCCAGAGGCATGGAGAGCCTGAGCCCTGTGCCAGGCTGCAGGTGCTGCTCAGGCTCCTCTCAGTAATCTGTGAGGACCATCACTCCTGAGGGGCAGGGAGAGGATGGACGCCGGCTTCTGTGGCTCAGCAGTGGGTTGCTGCATGAGGAGAGATGTTCCCAATGTTTGGAACAGTTGGGGTCTCCTGGGAGTCATTGGACAGCTCACCAGGGACCAGGCACTTGCTTAGGCTCCTAGCAGTAGGTTTAAGCTTTCAGGTGAGATCTTTACAGGTGCAAATTCCACTTGTTTAAAAAACAATGTCAGAATCCACATTCCTTGCTGGCACATATCGCTTTCAGCAAATAAACCTGAGAGCAGCCAGCAGTAACACAGCTGTGGTATTCCCACTGTGCCCTCCTGCCACCCAGTGGTGTCCATGAATGAGGAAGGTGACAGCAAGCCTATGGGACACTTTCCTTGAGCCCTCTCCCTGTCTCCAGCTATCTTCAGCTTAGGGGTGCCCTGAGTCAGCCATGATTTTCTGAGTTTTACCCTTCAGTAGATCCCTCTTCTCTGTACTTGTCAAAATCCCTCTATTGAAGTGCAGGCAAACCTCCAGAAGCACCATCAGGGAGCACTGCACCCCAGCACTGGGAGCTGTCTGGGGAGCACCACTGGGAGCTGCCTGCTTTAGGATGTGTTGGATCTGGCTTCTACCTTCACTTCACACACTGGAAGAGCTGGTGGCTCCATCCCTCTCCAATCTCTACAGAACTGTCCTGAATTTGCAGACTCCCAGTTGTACCTTCTCTGTCTGGAGGTACCAGTACTGCTTAGACAGGAAGGGTCCTTCCTACGGCCATGTGATGCATCCTGGCAGGGCTCAGCTGTTCCTGCTGCCTCATGTGCCACTGCACCACTCTGATGCATCCCAGGGGGCAGGATCAGCCCCCTCATAGCCTTTGCTGCCATGCTGATTTTCCCTACAGCCAGCTCCCACATCACATCCCTCCTGGGATGAGCAGGATATCCACCACACAGCAGAGGCATACTGCTATCTCATAGGCTGGCCCAGACCTCTGGGGTTTTTCCACCAGTGATGTACTTTCCATTGCTTTTAAAAATAAAATCCCAGTAATAAAAATTCCAGCTAATTTTATCCCCAGCCTGTTTTTTTCCCAGGCTACTGCAAGATGAGGTTCACTGTGCAACACCAACAGTGCTCATGCGCCCAGGGTGTCTGGGGGCATTGGAGGGGAGGATATTGAGACCCGGCAGTTGGTTGGTTGCCCACGGAAGGCCTCTTTCCTCTTTGCCTTGCTGGAGAGCCAGGAATGAGAGGGAAACAGTTTGGTGTGGTGAGAGCAGGGTCACAGTGTGAGCAAAGCCATGGTGTGACCAGAATCACAGTGTGAGAAAGAATACATGTGACCATGGACAGTGTAACTCACGAGCATGATGTGAACAGATGCAGGATGAGCATGTACATGGCATGACCAGTCACAGTGTGTGCACAGAGACCATGTGCATGTGCACAAGACAGCCTGGCACAGCACCTGCATCTACAGACACAGCTGTGCTGTTGTGCTCATGCCTTTATGTGTGCCGAGGCAGAGCATTTCTCTAGTAGTGCCTGAATCCCTGGGCACCTCCCAAGAGCACTACCATGGATACTGGGGCAGCAGTGTCTGTGGCAGTGTTCCCCCATCCATCTGTCATTGGAGGGGGTCATTAGCACACTCACAGGCAGTGCTGGAGCACCTGGCAGCTGCTGAGCTGTGGCAGTGGTCAGCCAAGGTGGCTGTCACAGCCTGACACTGGGCACACGCCAGGGACAGGAAAGCCCTTTCTCAGCCTTGCAGCTGATCTGGCAGCTGGAAGGGTGGGCAGAACTTCCCTGGCCCTAAAGGCATCACCCTGATGCCTCCAGCAAGCAGCAATAGGGCAGAAGGGGCCCAGGCACCTTGAAGAAAGGATTTTGCTCTGCAGACTCGCAGCCCATCCTGAGGCTAGCACACCAGCATCCTGCGAGCAGGGAGAGCTGCCAATCCCACTGAGAGGCAGCAGGAGGAAAAGCAGCTCATGCCCTCACTAAAATGGTGAAAATCCCTGGAAAAGCCACAGGAGTGGGAGATGGGCTCCAGCTCCCATTGTTCCTGGTACATGGTGCAGTCACAGTGGGAGCTCTGCTCCTCCTCAGACCCCCTGGCACAGCTGTCCAGGGGAATGCAAAGCAGTCGGGTCATTCCTGGGGCTGTTGGATCCTGTGGGATGAGCTGTTCCAAGCTTCGCAGCCCCAACAATCCAATTAAGTTTTGCAATACTTACCTTTTTTCATAGCAGCTTTGGTTTCATAATTCTGGGCTCCCTCTGGAGACAGGCACTGCATGAGAAGCTGAGCAAAGGGAGTGAAGAAGGCTGAGGACCCTGAAGAGAAATAAACACCCTCTCCTAAAAGTATTGCTTACAAAAGCTGCTTTTGTGGGTTTTTTTTTCTTTTTTTTTTTTTTTCCTCCCAATTCCTTGATTTTAGGAGGGCTAAGGAGATTTATGACTCTGGGAGTTGGCAGTGATGCAACAGTCTACTCATCCAAGGAAAATGTGAAAAATGGCTGTGTTGGGAAAACCCACTTAGGATTTGGGACAGAGAAGTAAAATGGGAGCTGACAAGTGCAGATGTGCAGGCAGTGCAGAGTGTGGGACACTGCAGGGGTGAAGTTGGTCCTAGAGACCTCACCAAGAACCTCCCCAGAATCAGCCACATGCTTCCAGATGTCATGGATGCAGGGGTGCCAGGGACGCTGCTGGGGTCCTGGGTCCCTCAAACCCAATGGGACAAGCCTGGCAGCCTGGCATGGAGAAGCAGCTGCAGGCACTCACCAGTCACCAGTGAGAAGATGTTGGCATCAATGAAGGAGCATCAGCACCAGGATGTCTCTCACAAACCCAAATTATTTCCTTCCTGAGCCATCAATACTAAATATTTAATGATGGAATTTTTAGATTATTTGGTTATTACCTTCCTGGCTGAACCAGCTGAGGCCTTTCCAAGCTGGCCAGGGCACAACCATCACAGGGGATGGGACAGTGGACTCAGAGTCTGGGGTGCTTCCCAGCCTGGCACAGTGGGATGGTTGATCTACCCTTGGGAGAAGGTCTTGCCCACAAAGCGGTTCAGCCTGAGGACTAATGAAGGTCTCAGAAGATTTGAAGAGCTAATGGAAATTTTGGAAGGATCCCAAAGAACTGTATGCTTTCTGCCTAGCAGAGCTCATGCCTCCAGAAGGAAAAAAGGGAAGCATTAAAAATACCTGCACTGAACTCAGTGCAAAATATTTTCATCTAGGGCTAAACAAAACCTTGAAGGTCAAGGCAATGTCTTTTGGGTTTCTTGATTTAATGAACAGGAAAAAAGACTGTTTCTTTTCCAGTTTGAGCAGCACCACATGGGAGTAGCAAAGAAGCCATACCTAGAGGACCTGGGGCTAGGGTCTTGAACCAGGACATCCTGCTTGCACTGGGCTGTCTCTGCTGTGTCACTCTGCCCTGTGGGTCCCCATCTGTGAGCACAAAGGCATGGATGTGGTCGTGACCTTTGCCCATGGCAGCTGCAGGATGCCCAGGGCTAACAGTGCAGGCAGCCCTGCCTGCCCTCAGGTCCTTGACAGGAAGATGCCATAATTTAGATAATAAAAATTGAATTTTTTTTTTACCTCCAAGGAAAAGGGCCAGGAGACATCTCTACTGCCACCATGTCCCTGCCTGGAGTCTTTCTGGGCTTGTAGACACTCACAGCTGTCCTTCATGGGCAGGAGTTGTTTTCAGTAGCCAAAATAAACCAAACCTGCCTGCCTGGACCTGAGGATGGGTTGTCCCTGGCTGCCCATGGCACATTTGTGGGTTCTCTTAGATCCAAAGCAGGGAAGCTTTGGGGGTAAAAGGAAGGTACATGACCAGGAGAGGCTCCAGGCCAAAAGGACTTGCTACTCTCAGTACTGATCCCTGGAGCTGGCTGCAGGGCAAGCAGGAGTCAATGTCTCCCCTGTCCCGTGTCCAGGGGGCCAGATAGCAGCAAGACAGGGGAGTGAAGAGCTGGGCTGTTTGTGCCTAGAGAATAGTCCAGGCTTTCTGCTTTGGGGGTGTGCTGGTCCATGAAGGATAGCCACAAAGATGATTAGAGGGATGAAGCATTTCTCCTGAGGAAAGGTTGCATAAGTTAGGATTTTTCAGTCTGGAGTAGAGAAGGCTCCAGGGTGACCTTAGAGCCTCTTCAAGCCCCTAAGGAGGCTCCAAGAGAGCAGGACAGAGGCTTTGGACAAGGGTCTGGACAAGTCACAGCACAAGGGGGACTGGCCTCAATGGTTAGATAGTGTGTTAGGGAGAAGTTCTTCCCTGTGAGGGTAGTGAGGCCCTGGCACAGCTTATCCAGAGAAACTGGTTGCCCCACCCTGGTAGTGCTCAAGGCCAGGCTGGCCAGGTCTTGGAGCAACCTAGTCTAGTGGAAGGTGTCCCTGCCCATGGGAAGGTGTAGAACAAGATGGTCTTTGAAGATCCCTTCCAACTCAAAGCTGTCTGGGATTCTGATTCTCTGATTCAATGGTCCACGCGCCTAGCTCTCATCTACAGCTGAGGCAGGGCAGTCAAAGGGCGTTTTTACATGGGTGGGTTTTGATGGCTCCCTGGAATGTGACTGCAGCCCAGACCTACTGCAGGCTCTGTCCCCCCAGTTGCCTATTCCCACCCAGAGCATGATCCCATCTCCCAGGAGGAGCAACCAGAGGCATGCCAATGGCACAGCAGGAGGATGGGGTCAGCTCTAGCCACTGCCTGCACTCACTGCCACATGGGTGGGTATCCCACAAAGGGATGTTTTGGGTTTAAGGGAGCCCATGTAGTGCACGTGGTCCTCCAGGGCACTGGCCAAGACCTCAGCCCCTGCTCTGCTCCCTTGACAGCTGCTTTTCCCAGGCTGGGTATCAGCCATGTGCTGCTGTCTCTTTACGTAATGTGGGGGAGTTTAACTCCCTGTGGTACACAGCTGCAGAGCAAAGCATGGATTCTGGGAGCCTGGCTCTCCTGGAGGGAGCATCTGCCTTCAATCAGCTGTACCTTGGAACAGAGTGGGATGGCTGTGCAGTCAGAGGTGAGGGCCCACGCCAGGCTGGGATCACAGCCATAGCGAGTCATTGGCCCTGGCAGAGATGTGATGGGACACTGAAGCAAAGCCTGGATGCGGTGACTGATCCCCTCAGGATGGGAAGTGTCCCCCCAAAAATGAGCCATGCTGGTGAACAGGGGCTTAGCCTCCACCGTACCCTGCAGTGGGGAGGGCAGACCCACTACCTTCCACCTGGGAGAGGGCCTTTGCTCACAGTGCTGCAAACGTCAGCCACAGGCAGGGATGGGGAACAGGGAGCGCTGGGTAGCACCAGTTGATGCTCCTAAGGCAGAAGGCATTTTATCCCTGCCAAGAGAAGAACAGCGCTGGAATTCTGGAACCTGGGATAGAAGCAAGAGCCCAGGATACAGGCAGGGCTGCAGCAACACAGCATGGGGATGGTCTGGGATGGGAGAACACTCTAACTGAGGGATCATAGGGATGATCAGCACTCGCTTGTAGGTCTGAGATGCAACAGGCACCTCCTTAGTCCAGTTAGCCCTGCATGGCCCAGCTCCCCATCCCAATGGGAACCATGCCCAGGACCCAGGGTCTTCTTCAGGTCATCATATCCTCAGTTCACTTTCCAGGGAGTTGCACCGACAACAGCAGGACAGTAGCTGCACAGCAGGAAAGCTGGAGGGCCAGGGTGTCATAGTCCATATGGACACTGCACTCAGAGTGGTTCTTTAAAAGCATGAGAAGGCTCCAAGCATCAGCACTTTGTTATTCAGAAGCTCTCCCATACCTTTTCTCTGCAACTTCCCAGGGGCAGCTCCACACAGCTCTGGCTCTCTCTCTCTCTTTCTTCTCCAGTTCCAGCTGCAGTTCTGGCTCGCTCCTTCCTGTCCCTAGCACGGTCACCTAACCCTGTCTGTCCTACGTACAGCATCTTACCTTTTCTGTCCCTTGCATGACCTCCTGTCCCTTCCCCCTCACAGCATGGCCAGCAGACTCCAACAGACATCCTACCAGCTAACTCACTCATTATGACACCATAGCTGTGAGGGCAAGGCTGCTCCCACTCTGGTAATCAACACAGCTGCAGCGTATGAAGGGCAAGACTGCCTTCAGCAGCATCTCCGTCTGTCTC
Organism: Phylloscopus whistleri; assembly: GCA_017589585.1. Taxonomy (NCBI): domain Eukaryota; kingdom Metazoa; phylum Chordata; class Aves; order Passeriformes; family Phylloscopidae; genus Phylloscopus; species Phylloscopus whistleri. The sequence goes on from JADMLD010000860.1 coordinate 2,004,165, forward strand.
CCCACACCAGGGCAGCAGAGACTGTGAGGGCCCAGCAATGCTGACCATATGGCAGGGAAAAAAGGCAAAAAAGACAGAACATTCAGGTCAGGGGCCCAAGATGTGGCTGTTCCTTCTGGCATGTGGGATAACTGCTCTGCTGGGACAGCAGTCCTTTTTGCATGGACCCCAGGCTCAGAGGGCATGCAAAGGGCATGTAGCTGGGCAGGAGAAGAGAGAAATTACAAAGAGTAAACCTGAGTGACTGGATCCTTCCCAAACTTCACAGCTGAGGACACAGAGGATGAGATCCTGCATCTCTGGGCAGCCCAGTGGCCAGGTACACCTTCTGAGCTCAGGAGATGGCTCACTCTGCTCAGAATGTAGCTCCAGGCTCTGGCAGTGGGGACCCCCCATGCAATGTCACCCTGGCACACACCACAAATGCCCAAGGACAGGCATGTCGAGCCCATGGTGTTGCACCTGCATGTGACAACCTCCAGTGTGGAGGGCTGGGGGGAGGTGAGGTGGGTTGCCAGGAGCTGTCCTGGCTGGGGACAGCAGATCCCAGCTCCAGCTGTTTCCAGTTTAACCACAGCTTCACACAGTGGGTTCCAGCAGCTATTAGAGTCCTGGAGGCACCACAGATCCATGCAAACCCAGTTCCAGCAAGAAAAAGCTTGAAGAGAATGGAAGGCGTTCACCCACATGTCCCAGCATTGATATAACTTACAGACCTGGCCCCAAATGCAGGTATCGTGGCTCCTGAGGCAGCCCCCACAGTTAAGGGTGCCAAAGTGGACACAGCCCAGACCCACAGGGGAGGGTCAGGCCCATCAGGGACCTAGAAACACTGTCTCTGGCCAAGCCAGAGTGACAGCTTGAGGTGAGCCCTGCAGTTCCCAGGGGAAACCTGGTCCCAGAGGGCTGTGGCACTGCCAGGGCTACCCCACAACCTGCAGCAGTCTCACAGAAAGTGGGGTGGGGGCCAGTGCTGCTGGCCAGGGCTGAGACAATCCCCCGAGGCTGGGGCAGAAAGAGCTGCCCTGACTCTGCATGGAGCAGCCTGGAGTGGGAACCATGACTCTGTTTTTCCTTTGGAAGCCCCCCTTTCCACACCCAAGGAAAGGCATGAAATGGGAACAAAGGACAATTACCAACCCTCTTCCTGCCCTAGCTGGAAGTAGCAGCTGCTCTAACAGCACCTGGAAGAGGCCATGGCAGAGATCCCTCTGCCAGCTGCCAGTAAGTGGACTGGGGTCCCCCGCTTGGTCTGCTCCCCACAGGGGAGGCTCAGCCTCTGCAGGATGCAGGGTTCGCCCCACAGCCTGGGAAAGGAGAGTGCCCCAGTCAGTGCAGAGCCTCATGTTCACCTCATGTGAGTTGCCATCTCAGCATAGGGCAGAGGGACATGTGCCACACATGCCATGCCACTGAGGTCCCCTGTGGCTGACCCTGTGAGGAGTCACTGCAGAGCACCAGCCACTGTTGCCACCACTGTGGGGCAGCTCTGAGAAAGGGTACTTAAAAGTAAATAAGAGGTTGTGAAATGCACCAGCACTGCTTGAGCAGTGTGAGCCCCAAGCACAGCTTCTGGAAGAGTAGGCAGATGAGGCTACAGCACTTGGAAGGGGCGCGGGTGGCTTTACGAGTCTGCCCCACAGCAGGGGACAGGGGATCCCCAGTTCCTAGGAAGCCCAGAGGTGATGGGGAAGGACACGGAAACATGTCCAGGTGCAGAGACCCCCAGGCTCTTTGTTTGCTCACCAGATTGCAGCGTCAGCTCCCCCTGCATTCTGAGAGACAAGACAGTCAGGGATTTCAGGGCTGGCAGCAGTAGACGGGCTGATTTAGGGAGAGAGGCAGAAGGATAAATTAAATAGGTCACCCCACTTTATTATCCCTGCAGACAGGTAGCCCTCATAAAAAGGGTCAGTTCTAATTAAACCTCAGGCAAAACAGGCACTGAACACCAGAGGAGGCATCACAAAAAGGATGGCAGGCACTGATGCCCAGGGGACAACACTCAGCTCCTGCAGACAGCAGACATGACTAGCCATGGCCTTGCTGCTCCTTCTCCACCATCTCCCTGGCACTCCCCTACTCCTCAACTCCAGCTGCAGAGGCACAAGGGCAGAACAGGGATTCATGCCTTGCAGTGAGATTTAGCTCAGGATCAATCTCAAAGAGAACAGCTGGATGAGACAGAGACTCCTGACAGATAAGAACCGGAGTGAGAACAGAATTGGCCTGCATGTGTCAGCTCAGGGCAGAGACAGCACCTTCTGCCCAGCTCAGCTCAGTGCCACAGCACCATGCCTGGAGAGCCAGAGTATGAAACAACCCCAGAGAGAAAGGTCCTGGCCTTGGGGGTAACAGAGGGCCAGGCTGCACTACATGGGATCTCCAGTGAAAGTACCCTGGATACCAAGTACCAAGCCACAGTCAAATGTCATTCAGCTCAACCATCATCAAGCTGGGTGGGAAGCAGGAGTTCCAAGATGTGTGATCTAATAGGACCCATCTTAGACCACCACCACCACCCCTCAAGCGAGGGTGGGGCACTCCCTGCAGAGGAGTGCAGCTCACAGCCAGGATGTCATCCCTGGCAGCAGCCTCCAAAAACACATGAGGCAGAGCTGCCATTTCTCCATGTGGAGATGTGCACAGGGAGAAGCCTGTCAGCCTCTGCTCTGTCCCACACTCAGTTAAATACAAAACCAAGTTTTAAAGCCCCTCTGTGAGGTGAGGCTGATATGAGCATTCTCAGGTTATGGAACATCACTGCTCCTTTTACAGTCATCATGAAAAGAATCTAATCCTGGAAGACATCAGGAAGTATTTGCCGGGTCAAGCCAAGTAAAGGGTGAGGTGTCTGTCTCAACTTGTCAACAGCCTAAAACAGCAGCTCAGAGATGTAAGCTATCTTGGTTGGGTCTATGGCTCATTCCCTACAGGAGCCTGCAGACATGTAAAGAGCAACTATGGCATCACTACCACAAACACAACAGAGGGGTTGCCATGAGGACCACCAGACTGGGCACTACAGGGCCAGGACAGTGTCTCTGGCAGGCAGAACATGGGCAGCAGAGAGGGGCCAGGCACGCCTCCTTGGATTTCCAGTCTTGTCTACCAACGGCAGGACACGCAGGAGCCAGCACCCTCTAAGAGTCAGGCTTGTCTGGAGATGCTGGCTGGAGTGTTGAAGATGCATCACTTTTTCCCAAGAGCACCCAAAATCCAGCCTAAGTCAGTAAGGGCACAGCAGCTCACCCCACACAGGCAGCACAGACAGCAGCCATGTCTCCCACATGCTGGGGGTCACAGGGCTGGGGACAGGCATCCCTACAGCCCATTTAGAGACAGGAAAGGAGCAGCTTGAGAGCAGCATGACTGATAAGTCATCAGCAGGGCAGGGATGCTCCTCAAGAGGGATCCCAGCTTCCTCCCACAGAGATGCCACCAGCAGCCGCAGACCTTGAGACACAACACCTGGAACAGCAGGTGTGATGAGTTTGGGGCAAGAGTCCCTTGAAGCCCCCTGGGAAGTTTGGGGATGGGGCAGGGGAAGCATATGCTAAATGAAGGTGGAGTCCAGCTGGCTCATCTCATGGTTGTGGGCATGAGCCTCAAAGAGCTGCTTGATCAGGGCAGATTTCTCCTGCTCCAGCTGGGTGATGTGCTCGCTCTTGTCCGTCACCTCCTGCACAAGACAGGGGAGGAAAATACTGGTTAAAGGAGGAAAATGCTGGCAACTGGTGTGCTGCAGGTAAAATTTCATAGAACCACACAGTAACAGTCTTTGGGTAGGTTTGGATAGGAGGACATTAAAGCCCATCTCATACCAGCCCCTAACCATGGGCAGGAACACCTTCCACTAGACCAGGTTGCTCCAAGACCTGTCCAGCCTGTTCTTGAACACTTCCAGGGATGGGGCAGCTTCTCTAGGCACCCTGTGCCAGGGCCTCACCACCCGCTCAGGGAACAATTTCTTCCCAGTATTTTATCTCGCCCTGCCCTCTGGCAGTGGGAAGCCATTCCTCCTTGTCCTGTTCATCCAGGCCCTTGTTCAAAGTCCCTCTCCAGCTCCCATAGTGCCCATTTAGGCACTGCAAGGGGCTCTAAGGTCTCCCTGGAGCCTTCTCTTCTCCAGGTGAACATTCCAGCTGTCCCAGCCTGGCTCCAGAGCAGAGGGACTCAAGCCCCCAGAGCATCTTTGTGGCCACCTGCTGGGACAGAAACTGCAGCACTGAGCCTGGCCCTGGCAGTCCATCTCTTCCTTGGCAGGCCCCAGCTGTAGTCTCTGCACTCTCTTGTAATATCCATTTGTCACAGTCTTTTCCCTCTGTCAGGAATGTCCCAACCCTGCCACTAACTCACCCAGCTGGAGACAGATGGACACAGCTGTGTGCCAGCAGGTCTCCATGTGCAGCCCACATACCCTTCTCCGGGATGACCAAGTCTGGCCAGGCTGAAGGAACACTTCCCACTGCCTGTCATTCCTTGCCCAGCCCCATCCCATCCCCTTCCTTTCCCAGTACCCCCAAGGGCATTTCCTCCATCCCTGCCTCCGCTCACCTTGGTGAGAAGCCGATTCTGCTCCTTCAGCATGTTGATGACTTGCTGGGAGGCTGTGGAGGCTGGGGATGTCACAGGGACCAGCCTGCTAAGGGTTGAGGAGGGGTTTGCTGTCTGTAGAGAAGATGAAGAGATGAGAAACTGAGCCTCCTACCCTGTGGCCCTTCCCAGCCCTTCTTCCAGGCAAGATGTTTCTACAGCACACAAAGAACTGAGAGAAGCCCAGCAGAGAATTAAAATCCCAGCACAGGCCATCACAGAGTCTCCAGCCCACCAGGCAGAATGGGGAAGCATTCCTGCCAGTGTGCCTGGTTCCTGCCCAGCAAGACTGTCAGCTCTGAAGTGGTTGACTCAGCACCTCAGGAGGTTGGGCTCCTTATTCCCTTGACAATGGGTGTACCTTTTTTGGGGATCTCCTTTAGTGCCTAAATGCCTTAAGCATCCTCCAGCACACCTCAGGACCAGCTGTGTTGCCCTCTTGGCTGTCCCCCATCACCTTCCCAGAGCCAGGGGAAACTCTGGCAGCTCCAATGTCAACCCAGCCACCAGCATGGGGGGGCAGGATCCTAAGATCACACAAACGACCTCAAGCTGCTGATGTGCTGTTCTCACCTTGCCAGCAGTGGAAAGAAGGTCACTCAGGCAGCGGTTCAGCTCCTGCAGCCTGGGGACCAGGTGCCCCAGGTGACTCTGGCCACCTTCAGGGAAATCCTGCAGGATGGGGAAGAAGAGGCTGGTGGTTACCATGGGGCCAGCTCCAGGACCAGCCACCTCCCAGCCCTGTTCTCCAAACCCACGCGCAGGCAGAAGAAGCCCCAGACTCACAGCACTGGTTCTCTTCTTCCCCAGGAGCCGCTGGTGCTCCTGCATGAGCTGGATGCGCTGGTGGTACCACTCTCGAGCCCGGTCTATAAGCTCCAGGCCCTGCAACAGGAAATCCTTCTCCTGTTCCAGCTCCTTCATGTACTTCAGCTGCAGGACAGAGCACAGGGATGTCACTTGCTCCCCACCAAGGCTTTGTCAAGTGCCAGGAGTTGGTTTCTTCATGAGGTGTGGGGGGATGTGGACATAGGGCAAGGGTCTCAGCCCCTTTCCACAAAAAAAGAGCAGGATAATGACTGCTGCCTGATGCTGCTTTAGAGGAAGATTTTTGGAAGGAAAGTTCTCCAGTTTGGGAGAACCAAACTGTGTGAAGGACGCTTGGGTCAACTCTACCCTCCTGCTCACCATTGCAGGTGCAGGTTTCTCCACCTATTTACCCAGAGAGGCAGCAGGAGCAGTGTCTGCAGCTGCCCCCAGCTCCATTTGGGGTGTGAGTGTCAGCCCCAGAACAGATACACCTGGATTTTGGTGAGCACTGAAGAGTCTAGCTCACTGTGCAGGTTGGAAGTCAGGGAAAAAACTGCAGCCCTGTTTCCCCAGTTTGCCTCATCCCTGAAGGTGCACGAAGCTGAGCAGAACATAGCACACCACACCTCTCTGCAGAGGATCTCTGCCAGTTGCTCAGGTTCCAGCACCAGCATCACCTGGAGAGCAGTGGGGGCCTTGCTGTGCCCAGAGAGCTGCTGTGAGGGTGCCTAGGGCTCCTGCTCCCAGAAAAAACCCTTGGAATATGCCAAGCCAGACCCAAAGCTGCTGCAGAGCATGGGGCTTGGTCCACATCCACAGGGGATACATGGTCCTCATTCCACTGTCACCTTCTGCTCCTGCTGCCCCTTGGCACCACACTGCCACCAGCAATCAGAGAGGTGGAGAGGGATGAGGGGACATCCCTGGGGAACAGAGCAACTGATGCAGTGACACATTCATCACCCTCACCCTGTGAGTCCACGGTCCTCCCCTTTTCAATACCAGGCTGCTTCCCCAGCTCCCAAGGGCATTGGGAACTTCCTGCCTCACTGCCTCTGCCTTCTTTGCCACGGCACAGCCTGGGCTCCACAGTCTTCTCCAGGCAACCAGAGACTTTGGTCAACCAGAAAATGCTAGATGCACCAGAACCTCCTTCTTTGAACAGCATTAGGAGTGGTGCAGCTCAGAAGTGACCCTGAACAGAACCCTGTGGACAAGTGGCACCATACCAAGATCTTCTTCGGGCCATCAGCATTTCCACGTCCCCACTGCCAGCCCCAAAGCCTCCCCACATCCCATGCCTGCCACTCATTACACTGGGGCTGCTCTTGGTCCTGCTGTTCCTGGAAATGCTTTTTGCAGCACAAATCCCACTGCACCCTTCTCCAATGGCCCAAAGGGAGGTACCTAGGGGAAGAAGTGCAGGGCCTTGGTGCTGTTACTGAGGGGCATGAAGATGGTGCTGTATGTGGTAAGGACCCCCACTCAGCTGGGGGTGCAGCCCACTGCAGCCTGGCCTGCTCTCCTCCCACATGGCTTGCTGGCCAACACAGAGACTGAAGGAAGAGGGAGCATCCCACAGAGCAGAGGGATGCTGCCAGCCCTGCCCAGTGTGGGACAGGCAGCATCTCACCAGGATGAGACACTTGGGGCAGGAGAAAGACAAACCACTGGACTTGGCTGGTGCTCAGTGACTGGTAAAAGGGAGGGGACAGAGCTGTGCCCTGGGCTGCCTACAAATGACAGTGCTCCACCTCTCAGGGAAGGTGTCACCCCAGCCACCCTCGTGGCCATGGGGAAATCAGGCCAACAGATGAGGGACTGGCTGGAAAAACACCTGCTGAGTGAGTGGGCACCAGATGAGATGGTGCAAAGGGTCCTGGGGCTGCAGCACAGCCTCCACAACTCTGCTCCCTGCTCAGGAGGAACCAGTCCTGGTGCCCTTCGGGACGCAGGATGGACACTAGTGCTCCCATTCCCCATGGGCTTTAGGCAAATTAGTCTAATGACAGAGTTCCTTATTCCTTGGGAGCCCAGCATCGGGACAGGGAGGGGTAAGGAAGGTGACAGTACAAAGATTCAGTCTTTGCTGGACTCAAACCTGTTCCAGCTGTCTCTGTAGGCTTGGAAATGGCACCAGTGCCTAAAGGCTGTGCTCAGGGTGTCAGGGAAGGCTGAGACACCCCTTCTCTGGGGTCAGAAGCACAGAAAGGCACTGCAGCACTTGGCGACATATAGGGAGAGAGGGAAGGAGGGGACATCTCTCCCACTGCCCACATGACAACTTGGGGGAATAGAGACCAGGGCAAACACAAGCCCAGAGCTGGGGACAGACATTGTGGTCACAAACACCCTGAGCCTGGGACCTTGAGATGCTCTGCAGTCCAGAGCTGCACACACAGGAAAGAGTCTTGACAGGGAAGCAGAGACATTCCTCTCTCCAAACAGCAATCCCCAACCAGCAGAGCCCTCAATCCCAGACACACAGAGCTACACTTATCACTCCTTATCAGCACCTCCCACCAGAGGCCCCTCACATGGCTGCAAGCCTAGCAAACTACCTGCACAAACATCCCCTCCCCAGGCTGGCATCAGGGCATGTTGTGTCCCCCAAGGCCAGTGACAGGCTTGGCACCACTGGTCAGGCCTGCTGGGCTGCAGGAGCAGGGTGACACCAGGGTGCAAGGAGTGAAAGTGCAGTGGTGACAGTGCCACCAAGGACTCATCCTGCAGGCTTGGCCCTGACTCTCTGCCCAGGACAATTTAGCTTGAGCCTGTGGGTAACATGTCCAAGGCAGCTACTCCATTCCACGTGGGAGCAATGAGATCCCTTCACCCAGGCAATTTGATCCTAGCCTCTCCAGTCAGCGGTGGAGAGAGGGGAGCAGATCCCTCCATCCTGGACTGCCTGGGTAAATTCAATGCGGATTTCTCTGCTTTGTTACCAGAAAGTCTGTCAGAAGCCAAGAGGACCTGCATGTTTGAGCCCCAATCTTCATGGAACACCTGGGAAGGGACACAGCCTGGCCCCACTGCTTGCCAGCACAAAGCATGCCTGACCCTCACTGGGGTGCTCTAAAGGCCCAGAGATCCATCTCTTCCCACACCTCCACCTTTTTCTTCCTCTTCCCAAGACCTTGCCCGTGGGGAAGGCAACCAGCACACTGGCTTCATGGGCTGACCCCACTCTGGAGGAAGGCATCCACCTCCTTCCTGTCTGGCATGATTCAGGACAGAAAGTACCTTGGAAATAATGGTAGAACATCCACATATATCAACAGACCTTCATATCCAAAATATCAGGATTTGCCTAATGTCCCACAGCTCACATGTGCAGGGTGGGCAGAGAGGAAGTCAAAGCCCAGAGATGGCATCAGCAGTGAGGGACCCCTGCAATCTGCCTTCGCCTTCATGGGAGCCCACAACACCCCCTTACCATGCTGAAGTCCACGCCACTGGTGATGGTGTGTCTCCGGTGTTCTGCACGGCCTCTCTGATGCCTCCGAGTGTCCCCAGCCCCTGGATGGCCACTGTCTCCCTGGGACTGCCCAGCAGACTTTGCATCACCACCTGCAACAGAGGAAAGCATGATGCCACAAGCTACTTTCAAGAAAGGCCTCCCCAGGACCACTTCTGTGACATGATCTGCAGGGTGGTCTTGCAAACAGGGAGAGACTGAGCAAACCACCAGCCTGAGCACCTGCTACTGTTTTTTTCCAGGCAGCACAGGTGTCAGAATAACTGACTCAGCTGTGCCAGGCTGGCAACAGACCTCAATGTCATCTTCTATAAGACAGTATGCAGCTTCCAAGCAAAGCTGGTCCAGTCCCAGCTGGGGCAACTAAACCCTTAGTGATATTGCCTGCCTTCATGTGTCCTCATGGGACACCTGGCTTCCATTCAGGTGGGACCAGCTCTGCCAGGAAACCAACTTCTCCTGAAGGCAGCTCCTGCTTGGTGAATGGACTTGGCCATGTGGATACCCAGCCCAGACACTATGTCTACAATGTAACCATAAAGCAAATCAGGCTGTAGATTTTCCAAAATTTTATTAAAACCTCGACATCCTATCTTGCAAAAGACTAATCTACTACAAACACATAGTGCTGATGCAAATCCACGCATAACCTATTTTTGAAGATTAAGTTCATACTGGCAGGTTCCAGGCTGGATCAGATACCTCCTGCCTGTCAGTCAGGGCAGGAACTCCCTGGGCACCTGCAGTGAAGTTCGTACAAGCCCCACATTGCCTGCCTTCACCAGAAACCCAGCCCTGCAGTCACAGCCCAGCCAGCTCCGATCCACTGCTAGCCGAGCTGGTAGAACAGCACCCTGACACCCCACCATCCCAAACCACAGCATCAGGGCAGCTGGGGATGCAGCCAGCACATCCCCAGGCAAGTCTGGGCAGCAGCCTGCTGCCTCTCCCTTCCTTCCCCAGTCTCCAGCCAAGTGCCCTGCACACCCTGTCTTGTGCCACCCCCTCAGTTCTACAGCTCGCCTGCTCCTTGCACACAGGTTTCCTCAAGAGTTCCTTTCCTAACCTGGCTTTTCAAGAAGAGCAGCAGGGAGCCAGCAAGTGACGGCAGGCAGCTGGGGAAAACGCCCTCTTCCCAGGACAGCTCCCCACACGTCTGCCAGGCACCCCCACCCCTCGTACATCCTTCTACCAAAGCTGCCTGGCACAGGTCTGGCACATTCCCTGCTGCAGGCACATGAAGGGCTGTGAGTGCCAGGACAGAGTATGTGGCACCACACGGGCTGGCATATTTCTTCCCTCTGCTCCATAAATGTCCTCAGCTGAGCATTATGGACCTGACAGAGGAAGAATATGAGGCAGGAGAGGGCAGCCATGGCCACAGGAACCACGCTTCATCTTGAAGGTACAAGGGGTGGAAGCCCTGTACCAGGGCTGCCCGTGCTGCCAGTCACACTGGTTCAGGGGTAGGAGACAGGCTCAGGGGCAGTAGGCAATGCAACACCTCAGTTTGTCACTTTGTGTCACTGGGGAAAGAAGCCACCATGCCATGGGAAAAGTCTTCCTTCTGGTCCATCACAGTATCTCACTCCACCTCCCAGCAAGTACTCTGGCACAGACAGGTCTCTAGCACATCAGTGAACACGAAGCATTTGTGAACACAAAGTCTTTGATATCACCCATCCATCTGCTTTACCAGCTCCCTCTGGTTTCATACACCCAAATCCATCTGGTGCGTGGTCACACCAGCAAGACTGGTGTGACCACACACATTGTCCTAGCAGACTGTAGTATATCCTGCTCAAAAAGCTGAGGAACAGCCCCAAAAGCAATGATACTCTCAACAGTCAGAATCCCAAGGCAAAGCCAGGAGCACTTCTGATAGGAGCTGCAGGACAAACACACGTTAAATAACTTTTCGCTGCAGTTACCTGGAAGTGCTGGGTTGAGCTGAGCTGCACCTGTGTTACACAGGTGCTCCTGGTGAACCAACTGAGCTCTGCACACTTGAGCTGACAAGGTAGTGGCTAAAACAGGACCCCTGCTAATCAGCTGGGATAGTTCTTCTTAGGGAAAGAACAGGAAGAGATGACCAGAGGTGGAAGAGATCCTGCCATGAGATAATGGATGGGCTCCTTCCTCCCTTTGGGACGCTCTCTGCCCAGGACAAGCAGACACCTCATGGCTGTTTTACATTTGTCCACAGCTATCCCTGGCAATGGCCCAGACAAGCCCATACAAACCATCCCCTCCCTCCTGCTACTGCCAACAGCTCTCCAGCTGCTAGAAGCCAAGTCACCCCTGGAAAAAGGGAAACAACTGTGCTGGGGAGGAGCCAGTGCCCACGGCCATGACACACTTCCTGGGCTCTTTCTGCTCTGTGCTTTGACTTCTCCAGGTCCCAGCGAACAGGGGAACTACCGGGGTAAAGATCCCAAAGAGCAATGCACTCAGAAACTGGACCAGTGACCAGAGATAGGGACATCATTATGGTGACTTCCCTGCCCTCCAATATCCATCTCAGCATCCCTGTGCGCACTGGGTGCTGTTGGATCCCCAGGGACCTTGGGGTGCCAAGCAGCAGCTTGCAGATTGCACCAGCACTGCTGGGCTGAGGAGAAGCTGGAAGTTGACTTAAGCAGGGACCTCAGAAAGCACTTCTGCCCCCACGCTAGCAGAGGTAGTGTGGGAGAGGGGACAGAATTGTTGTTCCACTGGCTCACTGCACCCCTGGACATGCCAGGAGAACCAGCTGGCCCCAACTACTGCAATTTTGCCATAAGTCACATCCAAATCACCTCTGACACATGCAGATGGTCCTTATGGTATAAAGTAGAGCTGGGGAGGCCCCCTGTGGGTACCCTCTTCCCCCAAAACACAGGCAGGGAGCGTTTCCTCTGACACATTGCAGCTTATGAGCACTGATGCATCATCTCACTGCTTATGAGATGGGGTCTTACAGAAGCCACCACACGCAGCTGGAGACTCAGAGCAGCCTCACACCCAAATGATATAATCTTAATGGAAACAGGTCTTCCTGGAGCGACAGGCAGCTCCCAGCACCCACCACACATCTCCACAGCAAGGATGGAGCCATATCCTGCCATGGCACTGCCCAACTCCCCTGCAGCCAGCTGAGAGCATCCACCTGTTCAAATGCACCCTGGGAAACCATCTGTGGAGGGGCACACTGGGCAATTGTGCAGGATATCTAGAGCTAGAAGAGATGGGAGTAAGAGAGTTGTACCATTTCCTAAGCTGCTGAATGAAGCTGAACTTAGCCCTCTTGCCAAAATACAGCCCTGCAGTGTGGGATGCTGGCAGCAAGGGCTGAGGCACTAACCCTGCCCACAGGTTCTGGACAGTTATGGAACATCACCCTGTAATGGAAAGATCCTCAGCAAGCAGAAAGCTTCTGCAGTCATGTGCCTGCTCCTTCCCAGGGCAGAGCTTTCAATCTGTTGTCTATTCACCAAGCAGGATTTTTTTCAGGTTTTTCCAGATTTACACTCTTGATGATAGAAGAGTTAGTCTGCTTAATAATATTCCCTTAGATGAAGCTTCAGTGATTAGTCTGGAAACAAAATGGAAAGCAGAGAACCTCAGTCACAGTTAAAAGTTTCTTCTCCACTCAGCAGAAGGGATGGCAAACCAGCCTGACCTTCCCAAGGTGAAGTCATTGCACTCAGGTGGTGCAATAACAAGCACCAGCTCCTCACACAGACTTTGTCTCCTCTGATCTCAAAGCACTTCACAAACCTAGAAAAAGAATTATTACCTACCCAGATAAGCCCAGAAGCATGGTTTCCTTATAATGTCTTCTACTGACTAGCAACAAATCAAAATGCCAGTGAAACAGTCTCCCCCATGCCAAGGTCAGCGTACCACCCTGGAGGGCTCTGGCAGAGACAGCACAGGGAGCCCAGATCCCAAGGAAAGGGCAGAGTCCACAGGGATGTGCAGGTGAGCTCTGTGGACAGAGCCTGGGACAGCAGAATACATCATCCTGGTGCCACTCTCCCATTTATTCATTGATCAACTATTTGTTATTGGCAATAGTGCCACGGAATGATCCAAATCAAAAAGCTGGATCAGATTTTGCGTTTTTTATTTGTCCAAATCATGCATGACGTCGTGAAGGAATCATTTCTGAGGGCTAGCCCAGCGCAGAGCCCACCGAGCACACGGCCGCTCCGTGACCGCTCCGTCACCGCAGCTTCACCCCTGCGAAGCTGCTCGGCTTTGGGGGTCCTCAGGGCCCAGCCGCTCTCCGAGACGCCCAGCTGTGCCACCAACCCCCAGGGTAGGTCAGGAGAGGCTCTACGCCAGGGGACAACCACGGACACATTACGGTAAAGCCCTCAGCTTGTCAGCGCTGTAAATAGCCCAGCGCATCGCGAGGGGAGCACAGCCCTGGGCGGGGTGTTCACACCAGGATGTGAGTTCAGCGAAGCTAAGCCAGAGTACCTTGTGACACAAAGTAACGCTAACAGACCAACAGTAACTTTGGGGGAGTTTTACACCGGCCCTGCGGGAACCGCTGGCTCTGAGCCCGGAGGAGGGCATAGGGGAGCGGGGTGAACCGCGGGATCCCATCCCGACCTCCGAGAGCCAGTCCCCGTCCCCGGCGCTGCCAACACCCCCGCAAGCCCCAGTCCTGTCCCGCCACTCACCGCGGCCTCGGGGCTGGCCGTGCCCCGGTTCCCGCTGCCGGGTGCTCTTCCCCCGCCGCTCCTCAGAACAGCGAGGGCTTGGCGGCTTTTCCATGCTGCGCTGTCGGCCGCTGCCACCCTCCACCGGGAGCTCAGCCCCAGGCAGGGCCGCCCGCAGCCCCAGAACGAACCTCTCGAAGGTGAGGTACCCGCTGGCCGGCGCTGCCTGCCGCAACCCCTCCATCACCCCGGCGGGCAGCTCCTGGGCTTCCGCTCCCCGCCAGCGCGACTCGATCTCCCGTAGGTGCACGTAACCGCGCCGCCGGTCATCCAGGATATCGAAAAGAGTCCGCAGGCTCTGCAGGAAAACCCGGGGAAGACCCTCGGTACTGGCGGGGAGCGAGCGGTCGCCACGCTCCGGGGCCATCGCCGCCGCTCCGAGCGTTACCCCCAAGGCCCGCCCCCCCGCGCCTATTGGCTGGCGGCGGGGAGTGCCGTGCTCCCATTGGCTAGCGGCGGGCAGGAGCTTCGGCCATTGGCTGAGAGGTAGCACGGCAATTTGAGTTGCACGCGGCGCCCGCCACGCCCCGGGCCCGCTCCTTTCGCGGGGGGAGCCCGACCCTCCCCTGCGGACCTCGACAAACGCCAAACCCCTCCTCCTTCCTCCCCCCACTTTATACACTGAGGATGATGTCGTATGGTCCAGAGTACCTCTTGGGTCCGTTGGGGTCATCTGTGTATCCCCCCAACTCCATATGTACCCCTATCCCCCTCCCTGGTGGGGTGGAGTGAGAAGAAAAGACCGTGGGTCTGTATAAGCCCTACTCAGCAAGAAGAAAAATATCTCCATATTGTCAACACCATATATTGGTCTCCGTATTTTCAGCACAAATCCAAAACCTATCCCCGTAACAGCTACTATGAAGAAAATTAACTTTAACCCAGCCGAAACCAGCACAATTTCTAAAGACTTCATAGCCAATGTAATTAGTGAACAGGGACAAGGGAAATCCCAACGACTCTTACTGCCACCTTTGCAAACACACCCAAGAAGTGTCAGTCAATGCAGCACCCCTACAGGAGGGGGATGTAGAGCACCAGCACGGAGGAGTCCTGTGTGGTGTACTTGTCTGGTGCCATGGAGGAAAGAAATGCTGACAGAGGGAAGAGAATCCCATCCTCCCAGTGCTATGGCTGGTAAGGCACCAGTGGCCAGCAGCCAGCAGGACATGGGGTAGGAGCCCAATTGAACCACAGACATAAAAAAGGAGGGGAAAACACACCAATGTTGACAAAAGTGAGAGAAACAGGATCTGGATCTTATCTTTTACAAACTTAATATGCACTGTTAATGATAGCATAGGGTTAAAATACTTCTAAAATCATGGGAATTGTATACAATAGATTCAGGGGGTGGAAAGAAAGGTTGGGCCTGGGTAGGCCTGGAAAAGGGAACTGGGGCTGGGTAGACCCTGGGAACGAAGACTGAGCTTTGTCTTTACTAGATCATGTGAAACTGCACCTGCATAATCATCATATGATAAACGATATGATTGTTAAATGCAATGATTGTTGGTAATTGAATATGATTATTGTTTAATCGTAATAAGAATCATGAGAAACGATGTAATTGCAACAAGAATCATGAAAAATGATGTTTGGGGGTCCTGATGAAAACTACAAAAATTCATGCTTGGATAAGATCAATGTATACAACAGAAAAATATTGGTTTAATAATTAATATATAGTTATATAACAAAAAGAGTATAAAAACATGTCCATCTCTAATCCATGTCGGAGTCAGATTGTGTCTGTGCCCTGTACCCCTGATTCCCAGAGCTCTTAAATAAAAGCACCTGCATATAATCATTCCGTGATTATGTGTTTCAATGCTAGCAGTAAGAGAACGAGTTTCTCTACTTTGCAGGGAAATTTGCCGTGTCTGTTAGACACAGTAGAATGTTAATCCTAGTGGAAGGTTCTGCCTCCTCTGCAAACCCCTTCAATCAGAGTCCATTGCAACACAGCGGACTGCAAAGCCCTGATGTCATGATTCCCATGTCACAGGAACTTCAGTTTGTTCAAGGAGCTTTGGGCAGCCACGTGCTGGCACGTCCAGAGCCCCCAGCCTGGTCTGATGTTCATGATGTTGAGAGGAGTGTCAGGGAACAAGCCGGCTGGAGAAGGGTGATGGCCAGGAAAGGTGATGAACCACTGTCCAGGAGCTCAGGTTGTGAGACTACCTGTGTCACAGACAGGTGACACCTCCTTGTACCACATGTCAGGGGTGATTCCCTTTAGCTCTGAGTTGGCTTTGAAGGAAGAGGGTGGAAGCTACTTGGGGCTCAAGCCCTCCCACTCATCTGGCCCTTGCTGTGCTCCCCTTGCCTTCAGATTCCATATCCAGGTCAGACTTCATCCACATGTCTTCAGCACCTTGGTCCTACTTCTGGCTTCTCATTCTATTCTTGCCACTTCTCTACTCCATGAAGACTCAGCCTTGACAGCCCCAGGCTGCCAGGTAAATCACAACAGCCTCTGGAGACCCTCGGGGCTTTTCTCTACCAAGGTCCTCTTCCAGCTGCTCTCTGTGCTGCACCTGAGCTGTTCACAGCCTGCTTTTCTTTAACTCATTTATTTTCATAGATTTCCCAGACCCGTCCTACCTGTTTGAGATCTCTGCTTGGCTTAGCTGTGTTTGACTGAACAGGTTCACACCTGCTCAAGATACAGGGAGAAGGAACCGGTGCTTCCCTTTCACTTCCTACTCCAAAAACAGGGCAGTCACTCTGGTGCTGCTCAGCTCTGGCAGCACCAGCACATGAGCTGTTTTGCTCGACAGAGGCTTAATTTGCAAAAAAAGGGGATTTCCTCTAGGTTACCCCCCTTGTCTGACCCTGCAGGAACAGCCAGGAATAACAGGGGGAAATCAGAATGACCTTAATGTCTTGTGTCCCATCTTCCTGCCTAGCCAGTCTATCCCACCAGGAAAGTGAACCAGAGATACCAGAAACAATTCCTGGTGTTTACTATGTCTGCAAGTTCAGCTGAAATACTCATGCTGATGTCCATGTGTTGTTGGGAGCTGGGACACAACTGCTGAGGGCAGCTCTGCTCTTACTGTGTTTTCTGTACCAAAGTGTCCTTGACAAAGCTGCTTTGAGACAGGCTGGCATTTCCATCCTCAGGGTGGTGTGGTGGATAAGATTAGGGAGATTTTGGATATTCTTGGAAAAGACTTCTTGGGGGTTTGGGGATTTTTTTTGGGGAGGGAGGGTTTATTTTCTCTCACTATATAGTTTGTATTGGGGCCAGCCCAGACTCTTCTGACAAACAGAGATGTCTTTCGTTTTTTTTTTTTTTAATATAAACAATGTAGTTATCCAGCTCTCCTTCCTTCAAGATGCTGGGAAGCACCAGCTGCCTTTCAGACCCGGCCCAGCCCTCCCTCTCTGCTGGCCTGTGGGTACTGGCAATGACACACATGGCTCTGGTGTGGTGACAACCAACATATCACTGCCCCTCTCTGGAGAGGGCACAGGGCATCTGCTGAAGGCTGGTGGCAGCTCAGTGTGTCCCACCAACCAGCATTACTGCCTCTGTGAGGAGAGGCCAGAGCAGCTGCATCAATCCTCAGCAGAGCACTGGGGTAAAGAAATGCTGATGTTGGAGACTCAGGCACCTTCCTACATGACACTGAACATCGAAGGGTGCTTATGGATGGTTGTAGCAGTAGATTAAGCCCTGTGCTGGCTTCGGCAGCAGGTGGGTGTTCACATGTAAATCTTGATGCTGCAGAGAACACATGGTGACTTACAGCCACGAGGTTGTCTCCTGATGACCATGTACAAGCAAATGCTGTCAACTTCTGCTGCCATGTCTTCCCAGGGAAGAGCAAGGTCTGGTGGGGAACCAGCCACAGGTTTGTGGACTCAATGTGTGCCTGTTGCTGCCTGGCACATGGAACAGCTGGCACTTCCACTGGCCCATGCAGCTCTGCACCCAGAGCGGGTTGGTTCCCTGCCAGTGCAGGTTAACAACAGTCCAGGTGTCAAGTCCTGGTACTTCCTGTCACTGAACAATTAAGTATAATTGGTGTTAAGTGTTCTTTCAGCCCCAAAGCTAGCAGGGAATTACTCTCAGTGGGGTACCAAAGTGCTAACTCAGAAATGCATCTGTCTCGAGGAGACCTCTCACCAGACACTAAAAATAGTGAGGGGAGCATGGTGGGAGAGGTTTCCCCTTTGGAAGGGATATCTTGTTTGATCTTCACAGCTCTGCAATGCCATTGTGTTTTCCATCTTTTTGCTCTGGGACATCTTGAGGACATGCTCTGTTTGCCTTGGTGAGGGCCAGGCACTTGCCATAAAGCATCTTTTCTCTCTTCCAGACTCTTTTTTCCCCCAGAAGGTCAGCAAGCAGGAAGTCTGGTGGATGCCTGGTGACTCAGAGGCTGTCACAAGAGCTGGGAGAAGGGAAGTTGGTGAGCTGTTGAAATAAGCTGTCCAGAGGATGGTGAGTTGATTGCTTACCTCAGTCCACAGAGCAAGAACTGGTATTAGTAGGAAATGGCAGCCACTGTGTCCTGTCTCACCATGCTGCCTCTCCTGCTGTGTTAGCACAGCAAGTTTAAATAGAGGGAATTATCTGGGGCTTAAATGGAAGTCCAATAGATGCTGCAAGGCTTCCAGTCAGAATCCATCTATCACAAACTCCACTCTCCTGCTGCTGACAAAGCCAGGAGTGGCCACGGGCAACAGCAGTCACAGCTGTGCCATAGCCAGAAATTCAACAGCCTGTCACCTTGTTCAGGGAATAATACCATATTTCTTTGGGGAACATATTGGTGGTGTGTGGAAAAGCCAGTGCCCACAAAGTAGACAAAGGAGTCCTTCAATTTTATTCAAATAAAAGGAGAGAGTCCACTGGGCAATACCCCAGTGGGAGCTCTCTTGAGGTTTCACAGGATGCAGCCTCCTTTTCTCCTAAACTCTTGGCCGCATTTTGCCCTCTTCCTTTCCTCATTGGCTGAGTTACTAGGAAGGTACAGTCTTCCCAAACTGCTTACCACGTATTCCACCCTTGAACATGTATTGACAATTTCCCCCAAAGTTCAGAAATTCGAGTTTTGTTCTGCAGATCCACCAGAAGTTCAGACTGTCTGGGTTCTGCAATAGATTTCATGAAGATCCATTTCTCCTATTATACTGAAGTTCAGACGCTCAAACTGTCTGGCCAAACTCTTTGGGTTCTGTAACAAACTTGTGTGGCTTGATGTTTGTAGATTAAGACCCATTTGCATGCATACTTACATGTTGAAGCCTTGAGCAAGGTCCTAAACACAACAACCTCTGCCTCTCTCCTGGTGGGATAGTTCACCGTGATGGAGCAGTGTTTGCTGTCTTTGCTGTCAGTGAGCTGGAGCTTTTTTCTTGCTGAATTTCCTGTTCTACCTGTATGTTTGTGCTTTGTTTGGCCCAAGCATCCCTCCCTCCTGTTCACTAGGGTTGTTCTGTGTGGTGTAACTAATCCAAACTGTCAACATTTTTATTGCTTTGCAGAAGAAAATACCTACACACAGAGTGCCATAGGCTGTAGAACCAGCCAGGGGGATGCTGTGCAGTCAGATTAACCTGTTCTGGGTGGATTGCTGGATTTGGGGAGTGGGAACACATTTGCCAGCAGCAGCACGATTTGCTTTGGTTCTTCTAGAATCCCACGGGTATGAGATCCCACAGCTCTGAGATGGGATTCCTTCAAGGCAAGGCAGCCAGTTCTGCAGAAAAGGCACAGCTTGATTTACAAGTTGGATCTGACAGAGGTGATAGGGTTGGTGGTTATGTAGGCACCACGTGTGTGGAAGGACCTGCACTCACTTTTGCACACTGGGCAGGCAGGGCATGCAACCACATCAGGGAGAGAGTTCATGTGAAGGAAAGCAGAACGAGGAGGTTTCAAAATCCCAGGGCTTGTCTGAGCAGGACCTGTGTCAAGTCACATAAAATAAGAAACAGAATGTGAAACAGAAGCTTTGACAACTCACAGGGATTCTTCCTGACCTGATGGTCACATCCAGATGAGGTCCAGCTTCCCTGACTCCAATTACATGCAGGGAGGTGGCTGTGTCTCAGCTGCTGTCTGTCTTCTCATGTTCTCCTACCCAGTTGGGCTCTGACTGCAGGCAGGATGGTCACTGTGAGTAAGGGGCAATCACAGCCTGTGGGTGACGATTTTACTAAGCTCATGTTAAAAAAAAAGGACTGCAATATGATATTGGCTTTTGCATTTATATATTAGTTTCTGCATTGATCATAAGTATTAAGGTATAGTGTCATATATACCTTTATTTAGCTGTTTGTCAGTATAACATAATCTAGCAGTTTAAGTACGTATTGCATAGCTTATAGAAATAGTAGTGTAGTGAATATATTATATTATTTGCCTTAACTAAACACTGGGTGTTAAAGTACCTCTATGTAACCAAAACAAACGGTGTAAGGCAATCATGTCACCCTCCCTTCTCCACTGACTGAGTTCTTCAAGTGATAAGATAACAATGACACAAACTAGAGCACCAGAGGACAATTAGAAAACACCATGTTAAATTTAAAAACGACATACTAAATCCTTATCAGAGCATGTAAAACGACAGGGTGGAGACACAAGGAGGAATAAAATATATTAACTTGGCACACAGGATGTCATGCAGATAAGACAGAGTATGAAGAAACTAAACAGAAGAATTCCCATAACATCAAACGGTTCACAAGAATGTTTGAATAATGTATGGACTCTATAAATATGCATGTACCTCAGTAAAGTAACAGTATATAAATAACACTGTTTAAATGTACTGGTGTGTTCTTTGGCTGTTTGCCAGGAGCACCTCAGCACCGGACTTTTGTCTCTAAAAACGTTGACGTTTTCACTTCATTCAGTTTCACTTTCATTCAGTTTCAATTCAGTTTTTCACACTCATGACTACAAAATTCAAACAAAGTTGTTCTTTGACATTTTAGTTTTATTTATAGTGTCCTCTTACTCTTCTCAGTTCATGGCTCTTGGTTCCTGCAGGTTTGGTTATTCCTTCATCATTCTTTCGTCTTTCCTAATTTATTTGTCCTTGAACTTGTCCTGTACTACTTCAGTGATTCTGTGCATTTTTAACTGTTATCCTTCTCATTGGTACCTTATTTCAAAAATGGGGAACTGGATCTGTAAGCAGGTGGCCTGAGTCTGCACCATGTCAGTACAGCTGGGCCTATCCAACTCCTGCTGCATTGAGGGAACCCTGAGACCTTGCAACGTTTCCAAGTGTGAGTGTAAGACAGGGCATTGAGACCTCCTGGCACAAGTTGCACCAGGATCTGGGGGTCCTGCCAGCCACAGGACCATGGCCCCTGCAGAACAAAGGTTTGGCCACAGGGCTCAATTTTCAAGAAGGGCAAGAAGGGGTACTCCAGAAACTACAGGCCTGTCAGTGTCACTTTAGTGCCTGGTAAAGTTATGGAGAAGACTATTCTGGGAGATATTGAAAAACACCTGAAAGACAACACAGTCACTGGTCCCAGGCAGCAAGGCTTCACGAACAAACCTGATTTCCTTTTACGGCAAGGTAGCCCACCTGGTTGATCAAGGTAGGCTAGTTGGTCTAATCTTTTTGGATTTCAGTAAAACTTTTGGTAATGTCTCTCATAGTATCCTTCCAGACATTTTACCCAGCATTCAGCTGAGTAAACACATCATGTGATGGGTGAACAACTGGCTCACAGGTTGGGTACAAAGGGTGACGGTGACTGGGGTGACATCAGGCTGGCACTGGTCACTAGTGGGGTTCCACAGGGCTCCATCATTGGCTCTTCAACATCTTTGTTAATGACTTGGACACAGGACTGGAAGGGAAACTGAGCAACTTCACAGATGAGACAAAACTGGGAGGAACTGTTGACTCCCTCAATGGGAGGGAGGCTCTGCAGGGAGACCTGGACAATTTAGAGAACTTGGCAATTACCAACCATGAGAAGTTCAACAAGGAAAAATGACAGATTCTGCACTTGAGATGGGTGAATATACAAACAAACTGGGGAATGAGATGCTGGTGAGCAGTGCCAGGGAGGGGACCTGGGGGTCCTGATTGACAGAAAGTTGAATGTGAGCCAGCAGTGCCCTGGAGCCAGGAGGAATATTTGTATCCTGGCCCAGCATCACGGGCTGGTCAAGGGAGGGGATTGTCCTGCTCTACTCTGGGTTGGGGTGGCCTCACCTTGAGCCCTGAGGGCAGTTTTGGGCACCACAATATCAGAAAGACATTAGGCCATTAGAGAGTGTCCAAAGGAGGGCAAAGAAGATGGTGAAAGGGCCTTGAGGGGAAGCTGTACGAGAAGGGGCTGAGGACATTTGGTCTGTTCAGCCTGGAGAAGAGGAGACTGAGGGGAGACTCATCACAGTCTACAACCTTCTCCTGAGGGAAAGAGGAGGGACTGACACTGATTGCTTCTCGGTGGTCACCAGGGACAGGACCTGAGGGAATGGCCTGAAGTAGTGTCAGGGGAGATTCAGCCTGCGTATTGGAAAAAGGTTCTTCCCCCAGACGGTGGTTGTGCACTGGAACAGGCTCCCCAGGGAACTGGTCACAGCACCAAGCCTGACAGAGCTCCAGGAGTGTCTGGACAACACTCTCAGGTACATGGTGTGACCTTGGGGATGGTGCTATGAAGGGCCAGGAGTTGGACTCGATGATCCTTGAGGGCCCCTTCCAACTCAAACTATTTGGTGATTCCATGGGGGAAGCGCTGCGCTGGCCGCAGTTGCTGCGGAGCCGGGAGTGGCGCGCGCCGGGAAGCGCCTCCGGAATCCTCTGAGCGAGGAAGGCGCCGCAGCACCGGGAGCGCGTCACCCGCCAGAGGCGGGGAGGGGTTCCGGGGGGCGGAACGGCACCTCCGGTGCCGCCCCGGCCCGGTGCCGCCCCGGCCGGTCCCACCGCGTCCTGCGCCGCTCAGACCGGGCTCCCCACGCCATGGATCCGCCCGAGGAGGTGCGGGCGCGGCTGGAGCGGTGCGGCCAGGGCCATCTGCTGCGGTTCTGGGCCGAGCTGGACACGGGGCAGCGCGGAGCGCTGCTGGCGGCGCTGCCGCCGGGGCTGGGCGAGCACTGCCGGCTAGCGGCGGCGGCCGGGGCCCGTCAGCGCGGCCCGCCCGAGCGCCTGGACGGCCGGATGGAGCCGCTCCCCGCCGAGCTGCTGGGCAGCGCCCGCCGCAGCGACCCCGCCGCTCTGCAGCGTTGGGAGGCGGAAGGTGAGCGGGGCGCGAGGCCGCCTGTCCTGATCGTTCCGGCGCTGCCGGGGTCCAGCGCGGGGCTTCTGGGGCAGCCACGTTCTGCCGAGCCTCAGCCGGTGCCCGGCCGGGCCCTGGGGCAGGAGACGCCTCTTGCGGTAGCACGGTGGGGCGCCGGATAGTCCACCCCCGGCACCGCGTGCTGCCGAGGCCGGTGGCTGGCGGGTGGGACCTGCAGGGACGGCGGGTCGGGCAAGGAGGGAGAGAGCGGGATCACAGCTACACCCCGGCCCTTAGCGCCGGCAACCGGTGTCCTCGGCCTGGGGAACTTTGGGTGAGACACCGAGTTTTCACTCTGTGTTATGAAGTGCAGCTGCCGAGGCCCCGCGGCCGTGTCTGGCAGGATCAGAGGATCTCTACAACTCCGTGACAGGCAGTGATAGCCAGGTGGGGCTCAGTCTCTCCTCCCACGTAACAAGCGATGGGATAAAAGGAAAGAGCCTCAAGTTGTGTCAGAGGAGATTCAGTTTGAATATCGAGGAAAGTTTCTTCACTGAAGGGATGGTCAGGCACTGGCACAGGCTGCCCAGGGCAATTACGGAGTCACCATCCCTGGAAGTGTTCAAAAAACAAAGGACATGATACTTAAAATACTGTTTAGAGGGTATGGGGTATTCTGTCAAAATAATTTACAGTACCTGTCATGAAAAATATGTAGTACTAAAGGATTTAAAGGGGCTCCAAGAAAACCGGAGAGAGACTTTGGTCAAGGACATGGAATGACAGGACAAAGGGGAATGGCTTTTACACTGACAGAGGGCAGGGTTAGATTAGATATTAGGAAGAAATTGTTCCCTGTGAGAGTGGTGCGGCCTTGACACAGGTTGCCCAGAGAAGCTGTGGATGCCCCATCCCTGGAAGTGTTCAGGGCCAGGTTGGACAGGTTTTGGAGCAACCTGGGATAGTGGAAGGTGTTCCTGGTTTGTGCCCATGGCAGAGGGTGGAAGGAGGTGATCTTTAAGGTCCTTTGCAACCCAAAGCATTCTATGACTAGGAGTCCCTGGAGCGGAGGGATTCATTGCTGCTGAACTGGGTAGCTGCCTTCATGGGAGGAAGGCACCCAAGCCCACCAAGAGGTGCAAAGACTGGTCTCAAGTGCTGATTCCCATCCATGCTGTGTCATGCGTGGCAGGAGGCTGATGGGATCTGGGAGCAGAGTGGATGAAATAAGCCCAGGAAAGTCCATAATCCATGGTTTTTGGAGCCTTGGTTTTGGTTTGGAGCCTTGAGTTTTGGTTTTTGGTAGATGTGAGTGTGTGAAAGCTAGGGGTAATGGGGGAGATGGTGGCTGGATGTGCTCTTCCCACAGCATGTAAATCTTACATTGATGTCCTGTACTTTTTTTTAAATGCACACTCTTATTTATATATAAGGGCTCATATGTGTCTTGGAGCTTTCTTTATAAAATATAACAGCACTGTTAAAAAATAATTTTAATTTTAAAAAAAGAAAGCCAGGAAAACACACCTGTAGAAATACTGGCCTAAATTTTGACAAATGGCTGCACAGCCTTGGCCCAACGTTGCCAGTAAAGAGGCGAGGATATATGGGCAGGAGAGTCAAATTTTCCAAGCAGAAACAGAAATTGAAGCATCAGGGTCACAGGGCAGAGGAGCTTTTCTGCTGTGTCAGACTCCACTCATGGGGCTGAGTGGTGATGGGGGGAACATAGGCTGGTACAGTGAATCATAGAATCCCAGAATGGTTTAGGTTGGAAGGGACCTTAAAAACCATCTCATTCCACCCCCTGCCATGGGCAGGGACACCTTCCACTAGACCAGGTTGCACCAAGCCCTGTCCAGCCTGCCCTTGGACACTTCCAGGGATCCAGGGGCAGCCACAGCTTCTCTGGGTAACCCATGCCAGGGCCTCTTCACCATCACAGGGAACAATTTCTTCCCAATATTCCATCCATCCCTGCCCTCTGGCAGTGGGAAGCCATTCCCCCTTGTCCCGTTCCCTCCATCCCTTGTCCCAAGTCCCTCTCCAGCTCTCCTGGAGCCCCTTTAAACCCTGGAAGGTGCTCTGAGGTCTCCGTGGATCTTTCTCCAGGTGAACATCCCCAGCTCTCCCAGCCTGGCTGCAGAGCAGAGAGGCTCCAGCCCTTGGTGCATCAGTGTGGCCTCCTCTGGACTTGCTCCAGCAACTCTATGTCCTTCTCATGCTGACAACCTCAGAGCTGAAGGCAGCACTGCAGGTGGGGTCTCACCTGAGCAGGGCAGAGAATTCCCCCCTTACCTGCTGCCCGTTGTGATATCAGCCCGGGGCACAGGGGCTTTCTCAGTGCCAGTGCACTTGGTCAGGGCATGTTGAGCTTCTCATCCACCACACCCCCAAGTCTATCTTGGCAGGGCTATTTGAGGGTGTCTCAGTGAGGAGGAAGGGACCCTTTGAGCCCTAGAGGCAGATGGGGCTGGGTCAGGGCCCCACAGTTAAACTAGCAGCTTTGTCAAACTGGGCCACATGCCCGCAGCTGACTAGGCAAGTGAGGAGCTGGTGTGTCTGCCTTGTGCCACTGGCCACAGCACAGAAAGGAAGAGAAAGTAGGGCCAGGCTACCTGTGTGGGCTGGTCTTGCTGGTTGCCAGCACTGTCTGCAGCAGCCCAGGTCTAATGTGTTTGAGATCCTGCCACTGTGCCCAAATCATCTGGACCTAAAATCTGATAGCTCCATGCCACCTCAGCCCTGCAGGCAGCCTGAATTTCTACCGGAAGAGGTACACACAGATGTCCTGTTGCCTTTGGTTTGTTTCTATGATCCGATTTAAGGCTGAAGAGGGATTTTATTTCCTGGTAGAGGGCAGTCAGGAGTAAAGACTTTGTTCCACTGAACCCGGGCATTGCTGTGTGTCTCTGCAGAAGTGGCAGCATCCTTGCATGGCATTTCCCAGTGGAACTGGTGTTGTGGGCACAGGCTTTGTGGGATTGTGGGTCTCTGAGGGGATGCAGCTCTGAAAGGCCTTTGTGGTGTGTTGAGCAGGCTGGGAGCAGATGAACCATCCCAACCTGCTGCCCAGTGTCCATGAGGCTGCATGGCTAGTACAGCCTGTGGCTATGGGGTCATCATCACCTGAGCTGAGCTGCTCTGTGCTCTGTCCATGAGTGTCTGAGCTCCCCACAGCTGCCACCTGCATTGCATCCTCCAAAGACTGAGCAGCTGAAATGATGTCTCCTCCTTCCCCGTCCCCCTTTTTCTATGTTAAAAGAACCAGACAGCTGACAACTTGTCTTGGGAACATCCGAGATACTTTTAATAGCTAAAAAATTAATACTGTTGTTATTGTGTCTCAGACAACAAAACTGCCTGGTCAGATTTGCTTTCAGGCCTTAAACACCGACATTTAACGATCACATTTTCCAGGCAGCCCTGGAATGATGGTATATATCAAACACAGACACAAGCATTTTTGCACTCTGTCAGTGTTTCATTAATGAAATCTAAGTCATGGCCATAGGCTGAAGTGTACCCCATTTCATCAGAGAGTTTGATGAGCCATTCTGGTTATCTGACTGCTCTGCAGAATCGAAAAGTTTGGAGTCTTCTTCTCTTGCTGACTGCTGTTGTAATGGGACTCATGTGCCTGTTCAGTATGAGAATTCAGTCTGTTCTTGCAAGACCAGTCTGTTCCTCCTACAAAATCTATTTTTGGGTTTTTACTTTTTATGCAGAGTAGGACTGATTGCAGCATTGGTGGGTGTCTCAGCAGCCAACACATTTTCTCTTTAGTTGAGCTGTTTGTATTTTGTATGCTGCAGAAAATAAGGTGGATTTTTTTTTTTTAAGGGGATAGATCTTCCCATTGCACTCAAAGAGTCAGTTCTTACGAACTTTAGTTGTGAATATTGGTAATTTTACAGTTGGGAAGTCAGAGCAGAGCTACTTACTCAAAATCTTTTGGTTGTTTTCGTGGTGACCTAAGATCAGAATGTGGAAAAACTCTCTGGGTTGTAGGGTTGTCCCATAAAAACTGAGAATGCCATAAATGATGGGATGCACTCCCCTGTCTGGGTTGTTCACGTGCACCATGGTGAGCCCTCCTGGAATATGGCCCTGTCAGTCTGCTGGATTGTAAAAATGACATCATTGATGTTATCAGTGATATTGCTTTGGGCTTGAGTTTATCCCGATGAGGTTGTGGTTTCAGTCTCTGCAGTGAAAGGCCCCTCCAGGAGATGGGTGTGAGATGCCAACTTGCCCTTGGGCAGATTCCATCCCCTTGTCACTGCTTTGGAGAACTGCTTTCTCCTGTGGGGCATCTGCATTTCAGTGGGGTGACCCCAGCTGTGGAACCTGTGAGCTGTGGTACCTGTGAGCTGTGGCTGAGAATTGTAGCTCCGTGGTGCTGTAGGGTAAAACTGGGACCTCCTTGGTTTTCCTAATACAGTGTTCACTCCAGAGTGTCATGTGAATGATGCCCTTGGGCACAATCTGTTGCTCTGCATAAATGTCTAAGTTGGGATCTGGTGGGATATGGTCTTTTGCATCAGAACCTGAGTGTGTGTGTTGGTGTGAGCCTGGTAGTGCAGGGGGGAGATGCAGCAGGGCAAGTGCCGAACTTGTTCTACTAGTGGGTGAATCTCAATTGCACCCCAAAGCAGCACCCCCCATGCTGCAGCAGCTGAGACCAGCAAATGCTGCACTCAGACCTCAAGCAGCTTTGTAAATTGCTGTGAAATACTTTAGCTCAAGTTTCAGTTCTAGATTATTTTAAAAAGGAATAATTTATAAAGCATGTTTTCATTGCCCGTTTCACAGAATCACGGAATGGTTTGGGTTGGAAGGGATATTAAAGACAAGATTATCTTGCTCTAACTTTCCTGCCATGGGTGTGGATGCCACCCTCTATATGAGATTGCTCAGGGCCCTGTCCAACCTGGCCTTGAGTATTTCCAGGGTTGAAGCAGAACAGTTTGGAAGCGTCCCACAGGGCAACTTATTTAGGATTTTTTTTTTTTTTTTCCCTCCACAAGTTCTTTCTGTGCTGGATCCCAGTAGGGAAATGGCCACCACCCAAGCCAGGGCATGAGGTTTGGAGCCATGCTCTGGTACCTCTCCACTTAGCTCTTTCCCTTCTGCAGTGGTGCTCTGTGCTGGCGAACAGCTGAGCACACAGGAAAACCATATGATGGGACTGGGACAAGTACTCCTGGTGTAAGTAATACCTGAGACCCTCTGCTCTGTACTTTGAGTCTCATAGAAAGCTCAGTAGAGGCACAAAGGAGCCATTTATTGCTTGTGGTTTGTTGTGAAATGTTGGTTGTGAAATGCTGGATGTGAAATGCTGGATGTCTTATTTTCATCACCATGCAGCTCACCCAGATCCTCCATGTCTTTCACATTACCAATTTAAACCTATTCAAGCTTCCCCTGTCATCCCCAAGGACCTCCTGAAACTTTGAAATTTCAGTATTTTCACTCACAGATTTCTTCTTAGGGAGCTCTCCTAATCCCATTTGGAGGATTGAAGATCTCCAGAGGTGGCTTCCAGCTCTCACTCTTGTGGCCCTGTGACCCCAGAGGCTGCTCTACAGCAGAACCATGGCTGTGGAACTGGCTCCCTGTGTGCCTGGACACCACCAGCCTTTTTGGAAGGGGTGTGTTTAGGGAGAAAGACTTGTGTTACTGCTGTGGTAACACTGAAACTTGTAAGCATGGGAAGGGGAATTGTGTTACTGCAATGTCATGGACAGCTTAAGTCAGCTGAAAAAATTGCTGGAAGCTGCAGTTTTGAGCAGAATTAAAATCAAGCCAGGTTGTTAGAACAGCATTTGGTACTTTTGCTCTATTGTTCATTTAAACAGCCAATTATTTAAAGATTAGCATAAACCCAATTCTGGTTTTTTTTTCTAATTCAATTTCTTTGGTCCCCATATCTTTCAGTCCAAATCAGGAACGTTTTAGCCTCAGCTGTGGTTAACGTGGGGTGTTTGCTGAAGGCTGGGGTGCTCCACAGGCTGTCCTTGGCTGCAGGAGCAGTGGCAGTTCAGTGCTGTGCAGTGGCACAAGATCCTGATAGCAGAGCAGAGTTGTGGCTTCTGACCTGGGCAAGTCCAATGTTCCTTGCATTCCCAGAGAAACTCAAAGGGTTCCCTAATGAAAAAATCTTTCTTACAGTTGCCAGTCATTGTTGTGATGCTGACTTTGGAGAAGGCAGGGACCAAAGTCTGAGAGTGAGCTGAGTGCTTATTATGTGCTCTGGTTCTTCCCCAGGTTCTGGCCTTCCCCAGTTTGTCAGGAGCACTGACAGTGGTTTCAATTAGATTGTGAAAGTTGTGGCTCCCGCAGGCTTGGCTGTGTTACTAGCCCTGACTGCAGCTGTGTTCAGCTTCTATTGAGGCTGGAGCATAGGTACAGATAATTGATTAAGGCAGATCCCAGAAATCCTCATGCTTTACTCAAGATGACAAGACCTGGCTTCTTTGGGATATAGAAATGATAAAGGACCTCTGGAAGTCTCTAGCCCAACGCCCATTTGGAACTCTAAACAGCCCGAGGCCAGGTCAGCTACAGCTTTACAAAAGTAAGCCTTGAAAACTTTAGGGAACATTGCTTCCTCTCTGGATGTCTTTTCTAGTGCTGCACTACCTCCCTAGTAAAGATTTTGTATCCTAATTTGAATCTCCTAAGCTGCAGGTCTTGGCTATTGTTGTTTACGCACCAGTTGTTGCTTTAGGTGAGGAAACTGCTGCATCCAGCAGGTGAAATGAATTTTCTCCTGTGTATGCAGTGACATATTTCTCTCCGAGCTGCCAACATTGAACTGGCAGTTTCTGGCTGTTGTCTGAGCTCTGCAGAAAGGCTCAGGAGAAGAACATGGGGTGTTGATTGCTTTGGAGGTTCTTATGTTCCCTTGGGCTTCTTTCCCTGTACAGGTTTACATCAAATCTCACAGAACAAGGTGGCAGTGCTGCTCCTGGCTGGAGGACAAGGAACCCGCTTGGGAGTCAGCTATCCCAAGGGCATGTACAACGTGGGGCTGCCCAGTGGCAAGAACTTGTATCAGATCCAAGCAGAAAGAATACGCAAAGTGGAGCAGCTTGCTGGCAAGAGACATCACTGCAAATGTGCCATTCCCTGGTAGGTGACCTAAAGCCAGATCTGCTGTGCTGGGCTCTTTGCATTCCAGTCTTGCCCATGTTGTCTTCAAGAAGCACTGAGCTGAGTGCTGTACAGAAGCAGGTCAAGGGAGGCTTTCATTGGCAGGATTTGCAATGGCAGTGGCTGGATGAGGATGCGGAGGGGTGGGAGGTGGCAGATCCATATCTGCAGACCTGAGGGATTGAGTACTGCCATTGTATCACTGACCACAGCCCTAACTGCTGTACCTTGCTGGCTTTCAGCATTTTCAATCACTTTTCAGTGATTGTTTCAGATGCTTTACAAGAAATTTAATCCATTTCTGATTTCTCAGGTTCCTGCATGGAGGACAACCTACAACTTGGTATCAGCATAGGAATACAGGGTCCTCTGTCAGCATGAGGAAACAACACAGGAGAGCCTGGACCTCAATTCCCCATCCCCAGTTTACATCTCTGTAGCACAGCATAGCCTGGGCCAAGGTGTACTGTAGCAGCAAACTGCTTCAACTGCCTCCTCACCCCTGGGAGGGGAACTGGAAACAGATATGGCATCCTGGCTTCCAAGTCCTTATTCCTGCCGCTGTCCGTAATCTCTACAAAAGGCTCTTGCTTTGTGTTCAGGCCACCTCCTGCTGTCACTGTTTACAGTTGCCCAGTTCTGCTGGCTGCTCCTGGCTTTCAGAAGAGATGAGACCTGGGCAAAGTGAAAATTATGAATTCCCTATGCTGATAGTTGTTGAAGTTTGACAGGTAGATGGTGAAGGTAGCTTTTAGACAATAGTGAAGGAGGATAGTGGAGGAAGAGATAGAAGCAGTGTGGACCTGAAAGGAAAGGAGAAAATAGAAAAACTTATGACTAAAACAAATCATGCAGCCAACATATGGAAATACTGCTGTTTGCCTTTGCATTGAAGAGATGCTGGCAGAGTGAACTGGTCAGGGTTTCTGTAGACACTTAACATCATTTTGAATCTAGTGTAGAGGGCAGTTTCCCCAGGAAAAAAGAAAACCCTGGAAAAATACCTTAGAAAACCCTGTTCTCAGTGCCATAAGCAAAAGGTTTATTAACATGCTCTCTATACTAATGGTTACCAGAAAGTTCTCAGTTCTCTGTGTTATCATAGGTTGATTTTTGGTGCAAGGATTTTAATATTCTTAATCGTTGTTCCCATTGGACCCTTCCCTTAACTCCCCTCCCACAGCAAGGTGCATAAATACCCCTGTTCTGACCCTAGACTCTGCCTTTGATATCATGCCTTTTGCCCCTTGTACTGCCTTGATCCAGTTTGCTCCAATACAGCAGACACCTTATTATTTGTTATTGTTGTATTATTAAAATTACTTTTCGGACAACAAATCAAAGCTGTCTCTCTCCATTTAAGTTGCCATCGGGCTGAGTCCTGAAGAAACCCAAAGGAGTCTGATAGTCTGGGCTCAGACCTCAAGAAGTTTCAATCTAGAGTGAATGAGGCTGTTTTCTGCCCTTTGTGTTGTTTTCCAGCTCATCCAGATATCTAGATATTGTTCACATTTAGGGCACGGCTCTTCTGTCCTGGCTGAAGCTAGGCCAGGGTAGGATCATACTCTGATATGGTCATAGGACCTCATGCAGCCTTACCCACAAGATGCGTTCTGGAGGAGAGCTCTCATGCAGATGCTCACCACAGGATGCTGCTGTGTTTCTCATTTCACACTCCTGGGATTCCTCCCTTTTGGGTTCAGTTTGTAGTTTTGCCTTTTGCTTGTGTTGTTCTTTCTTATTGCCCAGCCCCCATTCCTGCCTAGGTACATCATGACAAGTGAGTTCACACTGGGACCAACAGAAGAGTTTTTTGTACAACACAACTACTTTAACTTGGATAGATGCAACGTTGTCATGTTTGAACAGAGGATGCTGCCTGCTGTCACCTTTGATGGGAAGGCCATCTTGGAGGAGAAAGGGAAAATTGCCATGGCTCCAGGTACCTGCTGTTTGCTCTTCCATACTGCAGTACCTTCATGTGTGTTGATAGTTGCTACGGGCCATCAGCCAGCCCAGGCACACAGAGCAGGCTTTGGGGGTCAGATTTAATGTTTCCAGTTAATGTGGAAAGATTCTGCTAATGTTTCAGGCTGGTAATCAGGAGCATACCTCTGCTTAGTTCTTGCTGGAGATTTGACCACAGCACGTGTTTTTTTTCCAAGTCTGGGAGTGTTGGCAGGATTAGGAGTGCTGTGGCTGCAGGGTAGGAAAAAGGTGCATTAGCAGAGCTCTCTTGAGTTCTCTGGGGTGCTGCCTCCTGTTGTGAAGGTCAGGAGCTCAAGGCTGATAGTTGGAAATGGGTTAAAAAGCAGCAAGAAGAATTCTTTTCAAAACTACAGCAATGTCTCACCTAGGTTCTTTTAACCTAGACATAGTAAGGGACTTGGTGACAGCAGACCAGTTGGGACCGTGTTGCAGCTGCAGAGTGGTTCTCCTGAGCTGACAGGGACATCCCGGGAGGAACTGTTAATGGGTGATCTGTGATAAATGTGAAGGTGTCTTTTGTACAGCTGCAGTTCAAGCCTTTAAAAAGGCATTGAGAACTTGTGGGGGGGAAGATAAATAGAGAATAAGATTTATTCTAGTCATTCTTCAAGAAAGAGAATAAATGCTTTTGCCCTGTACTGGAGAAGTGTAAAAGACTTTTCCCACCCTTTGCATAGATTTGCCCTTTAGTATTCTCCCTCTGAGAATCTTACTAGCCTTCATAAAGTCTCATTGGTCCCCATGGTCCCACTCTTCAAGTGAGAGAACTGGGGTAAGAAGAGGAACATGCTCCCCTGAACTGTGTGGCAGAACTGGAAATAAAACCTGGTACCACTGGCTCTGGGCTAGAAAGCATTCCCTACTCTTCTGTTCAAGAAGGTTTGTTCAGTACTTTCTGCTTTTGCTCAGCTACAAAAAAACTCACCTCAAAGTCATTAATGAGCCAAGACTTCCTCTTTTTTTTTGCATTATAGATGGCAATGGTGGCTTATACCGTGCTTTGATGGATAATAAGATCTTGGATGATATGAAGCAGCGTGGAATCCAGTATGTCCATGTATATTGTGTGGACAATATCCTCGTGAAAATGGCAGATCCAGTCTTCATAGGTTTCTGTGTTTCCAGAGGGGCAGACTGCGGTGCAAAGGTGAAGCAGTGCTAGCACTGGGCTGGTTTCCCACAGGGAGTATGGGTCTGATGACGCTTGGAAGCTGCTGGCTGTGGGGACATGACCTCCTGTGTTCAACCCTTTGCCCATCAGCAGCTCTCTCTGAGCAGATTTAGAATTGCTTGCTGCCTGCACTGCATTTCAAATCCCTGCCCGTGGGTGTCCTCTGTTCTTCCCAGAGTACTCTGGAAATTAAACTTCAATTAGAGCAGGGACTATAGCTGCACAGGAAACTACATGCTGGAATTGCTTTACCTCTATGCCCAGCTCTTTCTACAAAGGCACTTGGGCTGTCTAGAAGCCATGTTGGACTGGGCTGTGTTTTATAAATGTGCCTTGAAGTCTAATGTAGGCATTTCTTATGCTCTGCTGTGGAAGATGGGGAAAGCTTTAACGGCCTGGATTTTGTTAACCTAAAGCAGCAGGTGCCTGAAGAGAAACTTAGGTTACTTGAGTCATTAGTACTGTTCAGGCAAATGGAGAGTTGAAGGCTAATAGCTGCAAACAGCTTTCTTTTAATGCCAGATCCTAATCCTTGATAAGAAAAGTGTCCCCCAGTATGCTGATTGCTTTTAACTAGTTTGTCCTTTGAGAAACTGTCAAATTAAGTAGTTGAGTACTGGTGTTTATGTTGAATTGTTGGGCAGAATGTGCCTCCAGACTGCTCTGTGCCCCTTACACAGCCCTGATGTGCTGGAGGATCACCAGGCAGCAGTTCCGTGGGATTGTTTGTACTTGGGAGCTGGAATAGTCCTGGGCTTTTCTTCCTTTTTGTCATAAACCTGTGTCCTGTGGCTGCAGGTAGTGGAGAAGGCCTACCCCACGGAGCCTGTTGGGGTGGTGTGCTGTGTGGATGGGGTGTACCAGGTGGTGGAGTACAGCGAGATCAGCCCGGATACTGCACAGCAGCAGCACCCTGAAGGGGGACTGATGTTCAGTGCTGGCAACATCTGTAACCACTTCTTCACTGTTGAGTTCCTGGAATTAGTGGCCCAGTAAGTCCCAGCAGACCTTCTAGGTAGCTGTGCAGCCCAGAAATGCCTCCAAGACTGGGTGTTCCTGTTTCCCATTCTGTAATTTCAGTTATGGTTATCCTTTGTGTTGCCTTTCACCTCCTCTCTCTTCCAAACAGTTCCAAACACCTGAGTCCCCTTTCTGACAACCCCAGCCTACTCTCCAGGCCCTACCCAAGGAAGAGGTTCCCAGGTTCACTGTAACTAAATCAATTGAGATATACCATTGCACGATCTTCCTGGGCCTTCAAGGGTGAGCAGCTGTGTAGGCTGCAGTGTGGTCAGTGATGCAGCCTCACACCATGGATTTCCAGTGGGAATGTCACCCATGCCAATGCTTGGGACAACAGGGTTTGCAGGAGAGGGTGAAGTTGTGGGTGGACTCAGCACCTTGGTGTTGAGGAATGGGGATATGATGCTGGGGATTCAGTGAGCAGCTGTACAACCTTCCTGAAGAGCTTGAACCACCCTTGGGTGAGGGATGTGCTCTGCTCCATTTTCATCCTAATCGCGTAACAATTTGGGTTGCCTCTTTTTTTGTAACCTCTGCCTGTAATTTTAGCTTGATGCAGAGTTCTCCCTTTCCCTGACTGTCATGTCCCAGTGGTACAGAGAGGGCCCATGGCCAGGCTGTTCTGCTCAGGGAAATGTTTCTTGGATGTGACTTGGATCACTTGGGATGGAGCAACACCCACAAACAGTTGAGAGTTGAGCCAGAGCAGTAATAAGCCATCTACTTTCCTCAAGTGTATGGCTTTTTTTCTAAGTGGGCTTGAACTAAATAAAATGGTTTCTTCTTCTTTTGCAGGAAATGGGAGTCACAACTGAAGCATCATGTAGCCATTAAGAAGGTGCCCTACATTGACAAGGAGGGAAATCTGGTAAAACCACTAAAACCGAACGGGATAAAGCTGGAGAAGTTTGTGTTTGATGTGTTCCAGTTCTCTAAGTTAGTGACAGACATTATTTTACTTTTCTCCTCTCCTTCTCAGTGTTTGTTTGAATGACTGTAGGTTGAAGCAAGCCATCCCAGGGAGCACATGGTTTGTGGGTGGCTTGTTAGGAGGGTTGTTGGATCTACACCCAGCTCCAATCTAATAGTAACACCACAGGCTCTAACGGGAGCTCACAAGGCACTCAGTGCTTGTGCCAACCCTGCTCCCAGACTGGTCATCCTGCTGAGGATGTGTTGGCTGGCCTGGCCTCTGCCAGCCTGGGAAAAATAAAAGGGAATTGAAAGGTGCAAAGCCAATGAAGCCCATATTGGAGTATTCAGACTTGCAAAAATTGGGTCTTTCAACATTGTGGCTTCCATGGTAATTGCAGCTCTAGTTACGTTTTTAGGTGTTTTTTTGCCAGGGCTCAGCTCGCACCTTTGTGTTCGGAAAACTGTTTAGTTAAGCATGGTGGGGCCAAGTTAGGGATGCTGTGGGAACTGTCAGTGTTCACTTTCCAAGTTCTGCAACATAGCTGGGAGTGCTGTGACATATGTAGTCAGGGGTACTTGTGTCTAGGGAATGTAGGATTTTAGCAATTAAGCATAAGTGTTGTTATAAAATCTATTTTTCCAAGGTCTCAAATTCATCAGTGAAGATTCTGTTTTAGGCTTAAATAAATGCCAAAGAGAGACCTGAAGCAAACTGAATTATCTTTGTTTGGGTATAGTATTTATCTTTTTATATTATTTCCTTTAGAATAGAGAGCTCAAGGTTTGAACCAGTCTGTTTCCTGACATGTTAAATAAAGTAGTATCAAACTTAAAGACAAAACCAGGGTGATGGGAACACTGCTGAGTTCTGAGCTATGACAGGACTCATTTGCAAGCAGTGGTTCCTTGAGCTTTTTTAACAGCTCAAAACCACCTTGGCATCTGTGCTTCACACATGAAGTGCAGAAACACACAGATGTTGCTGTGGGTCTTTTTAATTTGCATTCCCATTTCTGGTAAACAGCTGTACTTCACATACACCTGTGAGGACTTCCTCAAACTGCCTACAGTTTGTCCTTGGGAAGTGGTGTCCTTAGCTGGTTCTTACCTACAGGCTCCCAAGCAGAGGCCATTTCTGGGGCATGGTGAGGTGCTCTGCAGTGAGTGCACTGCTTGTGCTGTGCCTAAGGTCTGGACAGTGCTGTGCTGTCTGTCCTGCTGTGCTCTGACCTATCTTGTCCAAGAACCTCCCACTGCCTAAAGATGTTTCTATGGCATCTCTGCAGAACTGTTGCTTTTTCTCTCCTCTGAGCACAGCTCCGGTAGGTTGGGAGGCTGCTGTTATGTTCCCAAAGAGACAAGGCTTACTACGTTTTTCCATTCTACAGCCCTGGTACTCCTAGGCTCTTCAGATGAGCGGTGGGCTTCCTGTGGCTTGATTGTGTCAGGCTGCATACAGTGCTTTTCCTAAAAATACATATGAGCCTTTCCCCATGAATGTTGTTGCATTAGTGGGGCTGATCACTAGCTCTGGTTTTCATGATCATTGTTTTCTTCCCTTTGCTGGGTAGGAATTTTGTGGCATTTGAGGTTCTGAGAGAAGAGGAGTTCTCACCACTAAAAAATGCAGACACAGCTGACAAAGATACTCCTACCACTGCTCGGCAAGCCCTCCTGGCCCAGCATTACCGCTGGGCTCTCAAGGCTGGGGCCAGATTTGTGGATGAAAATGGTTGCAGGATACCAGAAAAACTCAGGTATGAATCTGTGACCTTCTCTGCAGCTTCTCTGTTGGAAGTGTTCAGCCATGCCAGCTGGCCAATGGCACACGCTGGGCTCTCCAAAACTGGTCATTAGTGTAGTCACAGGGTGGCTCTGCATGATTTTTGTTCAGCTGGTCCTCTCTGGATATGCAGGTTGATGTCTATTACAGTTCCTGCTCCTCTTATGATGGTGGGTGCCCCAGGTAGTTAGCACATGGGGCTCTGGGCATTCTCTCTGGCAGATCCCTGCTCTTGGGGTAATGAGTTGGCTCTTCCTATAGCACTTTGTTAGACAGGGGCAGCCTTTTCTATCACTCTGGATTTAGCAATGCAAGGAATTTTAATTTGCAGGCCTTGACAGCTTTTCTGACTGTGGCCCCAACAGGATTCTATTCTCAGGTGGTCTTAAGGATTGGTTGTTAGAGTGATTACCAGTTCGGATACCTTCCTGCATCATGTGTAATGGAAAGCTGCTTTTACTCCATGGGGCCATTACTTCATCAACTCATAGTTCAATAAACCCATAAGTTCATTTTACTTGAAAAGCATCTCTATAAAAGGGGTGTTGTGGTTTTGCTGAGTAACATTTGGGACCTGCTAATTCCTTTTTATTTTCACACTTTGTTTTCACATAATATCTGGTGCATGTGCCTATAACAAATGTCTTATCCTTCTGGATATCCTATTCTGGACAGTCTTTTGAAGAGATGCACTGTTTTTTAACCATGGCAGGAAGTTAATCCTGTGTCCTCTTCTTTAGTCTCTCAGGAACTGAAGATCCTCCGGCTGTGTGTGAGATTTCTCCATTAGTGTCTTACTTTGGAGAGGTGAGAATAACTATATATGGAGGCATTTTTAAGAAGTTTGCAGGTATGCATCCAATTTCCTTCCAAACACAGGTGTTTTCTTTAGCCTGGGCCTGCTGAGAAATGGTAAGATCAAAGAAACAGGGAATTGAGCTCTCCGTTACCATAATGTTATGATTTACTCTTCAGCAGTTTGTTCACTCTCAGTTTTAGCCATCTGTAAAATGAGATTTGCAACAAGGCTACAGTTTCATTAAGACTCACGAGCACTTTGAGATTTTAATGAGAAGTGCAGAATTCAAATTAGAAAATCCATGGGTTTTGTGCTCATTTGTGCCCATCTCCCATGTAAGCGAATCTGACTGAGAAATGTGATATGTGTGTTGGCTTTAGGGAAGCCATTTCTCAAGTTTGTCCATCTGAAAATAATTGATCCTGAGAAACCTGCTTCCATTTAGTAATGAGAATAGGAGCTTCCCTGTGTTGCATGGACAGGGTGAGAAATAGCAGATTGCAGGAGAATGTGTGGGCACTCTTTGTTAGGTTTCCATATGTCAACTTGCAAACCAGCTACCTGCACTAGGTGTATTCCTCAACACATGCAGGTGGTGAACTCATTGCAATCAGTGGGTTGTCAGAACAAAATGAAAACAAGGCAATTTGACTTTTCTTTGCCAGGATTATTCTAATGTCAGTTAAGGACACCCCTTCCCATGCTGCCCCCCCAAGAAGCCTGTTTCTGACATCAGGTTTTAGGGCTCCTTAGGCCTCTGCTTCTTGAACCCCAGAAACATTTTCTGTCACTGTTACTGTTGCGTGTCCCTGACCTTCCTCAGTCATTCCTTGAGGACTTAAAATAGTGCATTTGCAGCCTAACAATACTGTTCTCACACCTTTTCAGGGTCTGGAGGTGTACATGAAGAACAAAGAGTTCCGTTCTCCCTTTGTTCTTGACGAAAACCCAGTGGAAATGCTGGAAAATTCTTGAAGTGGGAAGCCTTTCCCTCTCAGATCAGATCCATGTTTGTCAGATCCAATATAAGAACTGACAGTACTAAAACGTCAGCTATGAAGTGCATTATAAAAAAAAATTGCTTTGCAGTGTCTGATTGATACCAAATCCTTGCAGCACTTGTGATTGTACACGTGCAAGCTCCCCAGTTCTGTTTGGTAACTTTGAAGGCGTTGCCTTTTACCTCAGTCTCTTTTGTATACTTGGATGTGAGTGTGGATTAACACTTTCTGGGTGCTAAACAGATCCTACATTTCTTATTTACTGTTGTATATGAATATAGAAAAGAGCCAGTTATGGCCTGATAAATCAGCTTTGCTTCAAGAAGATTCAACTTCTTCAGTGCCTTTTTAGGTATCTTGTTTGTGTTGCTGTAGTTGTTCTTTTGGTTCGGTTTTGTTTCTAAATCGTGTGCACAGCTGCAGTCAGTTTGAGGTCTCATCCTGAAAAGTATCGAAGGACTTTGAATACTGAGGTTTTCTCTCCAGTGGTCAGTTTTTTCCCTAGAGGAGAACACAGGATTACCTTCCTGCCATAGTTAAAAAACACTGCATTTCTTCAGAAGATTATCCAGAATAGGATATGCAGGTTTTTTTGTTGCTGTGCCTAAGCATTGCTTGAGGCTTGGAGTCCAAAGTAGCATAGACTAGTTTTGTATGTGGGCTTGCTGGTGCCATGCCTAGACTGATTGCTCCTTACAGTTGTTAAGTACAACTGACTTGTACAGTTGACTTGATTTTTTTAATTTAAAAAAAAGAATATTTTCACAGCCCTCTGCCCTTCCTGACTTTAAAAGTTTTCCTTTCAATTTCCTGTTTAATATATATCCCTCAGACAAGGCTCTCTTGAACTATCTAAAAATAGTAAGAGAAGCAAATCCCAGTGGTAGAATTTAATGCCTAACCAAAACCAAAAAAAAGAGTTACACTCGGCATCAACAGGGTATGCCTCCGCTTCTACAGTTTTTGCCCAGGTGATTTTCCAGCACTCTTTCACTTAGGAAATAATTCCACAGATGCCTATCTTTTAGATATGTTACTAACCATAATGTAAAGATAAGTGTCTGTTAATGAAGGACACTAATTGTCAGAACATATGTAGCGTGTGAACTCAGCCCTGTCCAAGGGTTCCCAGGGTAGCCCTGACTCTTGACACCCCAGTGATTCTTCCTGTTCAGTTTTTGGACACTGCCCTGGAAAGCTTATGCCCATCTGATGCAGAACCTGTGCTGAGCGTATCTGAGGCATTTCAGCCTTGGTGAGGATGCATCGGCTGCACTCTCTGGTGGCTGGCCTTTGCATCAGAAATATTCCATACTCTTCCCCTAAACATGGTGTTAGGGAAGGTAGTGAGAAAGATGTTTCATCTGAAATGTTATTTCATGCATCAGCTTCTACTGAGGAAATGCTTATGCTATTTCATTAAGCATAATTAAGTTCCATGGCTTTCTGCAATTTCTGATGGGAAGCTCTATTCAGAATAATAGATAAGGGAATGGGGAAGTATAAAAATTACTTTGAGAGTAAATACAGTTTGTAAGTATGCTCAATTTTCCCAAAGAAAGCATCTAAATGTCAGTATCAGGGCTTTTTTGGTTGTAAAGTGTTTCTGCATGAACTTGAGTAAAGCTCATTTCACACATGCAGACTGGCTAATGACAATTCTGATTACCTCAGTTGGCATGTGCAGCCAGTAATTCACATTTTTAGTATAAATGAAGCATTTGTCCTTGTCACCCAATTCTGTAGTCTTCTTGCAATGTTTCTGACACATTCCATTCCTGTCAGTCAAGTTTTATATCTGAGAAAAAATTGTGTTGTATATTTGTGAGTATTACTCAGCAATTCAAGCACACACTTCTTTTACACTACGCTGTGCTATAAAGATTTCTTTTGCTTATTCTGAAGTTCTTTCTCTTTTGAAGAAAGACTTTTCAGTCTCCATGCACACAGAACAGTGCTGCTGACATGGTTTTCAAGGTTGTTTTCAAGGAAAAGATAAATTAGTATGCTGAATGTCTTGTCTTCTTGGGTTTTTTATTTTCTATGACTCTTCACATTTTAAACTGGAACATAGAATTTTGAGAGAACTTTACAAAAAAAAAAACTGTCCTGTATGTAATAAAGTCTTTGTATGCATTATAAAATGAAAAATAGTACCTGAAACAAGGGGAAGGCCTGTAGTACTTCAGAAACTAATGGACATCTAAGCATTTTTAACAATAAAGACGTTACTGTGATTTCTGTGTGTTTGTCTGTGTTTCTTGTATGTGAGAAAAACGCTTGTTGTCTCTGTCCCTATGAATGTGTCCCTACCACAGCTGTAGGATGGTGTCACTGGTGGTGCATCTGAAGGTTGCAGTGCCTACTCTTCAGATTATAGGGGCATATGGAACTGAACAGAGGGTGATTCCTGAAGGGGGTTGACATTGTGGGATTTTTTTTTTCATCAGAAACAGAATATTGTGTTCTTGTCTGCAATGCTGTATATTTTTCCAAGCTTTTCAGCTTATTTTATTGAGGGAAGGGAGTTTAATTGCAGGTAGTGGTTGTCTTATTTCAAGTTGATTTGAGTAATATGGTTCTTAGTCAGTCTTGCAGCTGGTGTGTAGGTAATGAGCACTTGCTGTAATGCAACGTTTACTTTGCTTTCCAATGAGAGGCACTTCTTAAACAGGGCTCTATTTATAGCACAATCAGTAGGGAAAGGCATTAATACCTCACAAATGGCAGATTGCCCTCATTTGGGGGTTTAGGGCTGAACCCAGCAAATGTCAGAAGCAAATCTTCCTTTCTTACCTCTTTCCCTGTTTCTCTTTTGACACCCATGTGAAGGCTGCTGGGAATTTAAATATGTTTTTAAGTTACATGAATCAGTATTTTTCTGTGATAGGAAAATTAATACTGAAAATGAATGTATGCTTTAGGCATCTTAAGTTATTGTTCTGCTTGTTTATGTGCTGTTTGTAACGACCAGGATTTTTGATTAGTTTTCTTAATAATGAAATGCTCAGAAAACACCAAATTTTCAGTTTTATCTTGAAATCTACCGTGAGGTGGATTCCAAATGTAAAGGCTCAAGTGATGCATGCTAAACTGCCACTTAGGCACAACTGGAGATGAGTTCCATGTCAGCACTTAGAGCAGCAGTCTTAAGGCAGCTGCTTCAATGCTGCCTTCTTCCTATTGGACTATGAACCTGAGCTAGAAGTTATTACAAACCCAGTCCTGCTATGGCTCTGAAAGTGTACATCACGAAACAATGTTCTTCCCTACTCCAACTGAGTATGTCCCTCCTTCTCCGCAGGGAAGATGCAGGGAACTCTTTTACTGCAAAGGGAGTGACACCGGGCTGAGGGGCTGTGAAGGAGCAGCTGAAGGAAGGAACTGTGTGGGATGAGTGCTTCCCGCTGCATACCAAAATTCAATGCCAGGTCTTATGGAAGGGTTTATTTACACAACGGGTTGATTTTCACCCACTCACATACATCCTCTCACAGATTCCAGTTGTCTGCTCTCAGGCCCGTGTTCCCACACTGCCTGCTGGAAAACTGTGTCTTGGTTTTTCGGTGGCGGGTAGTAATGCCATCAGACAGCACTTCCCTCCTCTCGGAAGCAGCAGCACTTGGGGATTTCCCCTGGCCTGCTCACTCTCCAGGTGGGCGGGAGGAGCTGCCAGTGTCCGTGCCCCCTCCACGGGTCGGGGAACAGTGCTCTGTGCCGGGGCTGTGCCTCACCACAGCGGCCTACTCCCAGCTCCAAGGGGACTTCCAGGCCATTTACTGAGTTGATTTTCCTTATGACCTCCCACATGCACGTCTTCATTTCCAGTTCTTCAATGCCAATGACTATGTGACTGGTCTCTATGTTGTACTTTCACGACACCGAAGAACAGCGAGAATTCCCAGCCTCTCCTTTGCTTCACTGCGCACCCTGGCAGCTGCTGTCCTCGCTGGGCAGGACGCGGTTCGGTGAGGTACGCCGGGACAGCGAGAGGCAAGGGTAAAATCAATGCAACCCCGAGCACCCCCGCCCCGGCCTGAAGCCGGAACCCATGAAGTCGGTGGGGGGTTCAGGCCGGGCCCACGCTGAGGGCTGCAGCCTCGGGGCGCCTCGGCGAGTGGGCAGCGCGGGCTGAGACCTCCGCCTGCCCGCTCGCGGAGAAGCCTCGTCCCGACGGGGCTTCCTCAGGGCCGGTGCCTCCGCCCCTGTGCCACCGAGGGTGGATGCGCCGGCGCCAGAGCGGCAGCGGAAGCGGTTGCCGGAAGCGGGCGTTCCGTCCCGCGGGGCGATGGCGGCAGGCGGCCCCTGAGGCGCCGCCATGTACTCTGGTGCCACTGCGGGACCGCCGCGCCGGGACTTCATCTCCGTCACTCTCGGCCCGGAGGAGACGGTCGGCGTCGGTGGCTACAACAACAGCAAGGCCTGGCGGCGGCGCTCCTGCTGGCGGGTGAGGGCCACTCGGGGAGCTCTGCGCTACCGGGGGTATCCCCGGGCTGGGTGTGGGGGGCACCTGGCGATGGGGGAGGGCTGTTGGGCGGTCAGGAGTGTCTCTGGGCTTAGGTGCAACTGGGGAGTCATGCGGTACCTGGCGTGGTCCCCCAGTTCCTGGGCGGGCAGAGGCCACGTCCATGGGACCTGGGGCGGCCCCGCGCTGGGCTCTTCTCTTGGAGTGCTCGTGGGGCTGCTCTCCGCGGGGTAGGGGGTGTGTAAGGTGCGGGCTGGCTGAGGTGTCTCCACGTCATGTCCTAATTTTCACGAACAAAGCTGGGACGGAAGCATACGGTAAAATCCTGCCCTCTGCTAGTGGACATTTTAGGGGCAACGCTGCGCTCTCTGGAATGAGGGCAGTGAGATTTGGTTTCCGTGATTTTCTTCCCTGTTTTAAAGCTTAAGGGGAGAGTCCTGTCTTCTGCCCTAGGAGAGTAAAGTTCTGCTTTCAGTGTGAAGGTTGAGTGTGATGAGAGGGGTCCTCTGGCAGAGCTCTGGGAAGTGACCTTGTTTGCTTGTGAGTAGAATGGGCAGGCAGCTTCATGTGGGATGGCAGTCTTGGACGAGAGAGTCTTGTGTGGGAAAGAGTGAGTCAGAGAGACAAGATAACCCTTGTTACAGTTAGGAGATGATGTATAGTCACGTATAGAGGCTTTACAGGTCATCAGAGGAAGTGTATGAAGAGCTTGTTTAGGCACACAGTCCCACAGTTCTCTTTTTATTACCAGCTAAAGAGATATGGGCCCAAGTCATCACCCTTCATTTTATCTTTATTCTTTGTGAGCAAAAAAACAGTAAGATGGTGGTGAATGCCCTCGTGTGTTCTTGTTCCTTACTCCTACCCGTTGCAAGACACCATAATTAAAGCTTCTTTTCCTGTCCTACCCTGATGAACACAGGGCTGCTGGATTTCAAGCATCTTTCTGCAGTGGGGAGAGGGTCATACAGTTTGCCATGCACGCAGAACTGAAGATGACACAATGGGACCAGCATCTGGCAGTGTCCACAGGGAAGGGTGTACAGTATTACTGTACAGTCAACAGTGCAGGTGGAAGGCAGGAAATTGCACTGTGGGACTCACAGTGTGAACACATTGACAGTTCTGCTCTGAGACATTCCTGGCTTCTGGCTGTTACTAAGAGGATGAGGACTGTGGGAAGTACTGTGTGGTTTGTGGGGAAGGTTGTTCCCAAGTGTAGCATTGGCAATGAGGTTCCCTCTCTGTATACCCAAGCCAAAATTAGTGAATTTCAGGAGGACTGTTGGAAAAGTAACAGTAACAATTTAGCCCTTAATGTTTAACTCCAGCTTCTCTCTCTGTAAATGGAGGCTAATGTACATTGGCCTCTTTCAGGTTAATGTAATTTGCTGTCAATTTTTCAGTGATTGTTGCATATAATCCAGTGTTAACAATACATTTTTGCCCAGGACTAAACTTGAAAAGATTGTGGGTTTGTTGTTTGTTGTTGTGCTGTTTTACTTCATTTTCCACATTGCTGCAGGTTGGTGGCTTTTTTTTTTTTTTTTTGTGGTGCAGAACTTGTTCTGTGTGACAATTCCCATGCTTGTCTGATCCAGGCTACCTGAATTCTCTTTCACAAAATGACAGAATATTCTGAGTTGGAAGGGACCCACTATTTAAGCAAACAGCCCATATGAGGATTGAACCAACAACTTGTCCAGTGGTTGGTGCTCGGCTTATTTTGAGCCTTTCTTCTTTGCTGCAGTAACATTTTTAGTTTTCCTAC
This sequence comes from Phylloscopus whistleri, assembly GCA_017589585.1. Taxonomy (NCBI): domain Eukaryota; kingdom Metazoa; phylum Chordata; class Aves; order Passeriformes; family Phylloscopidae; genus Phylloscopus; species Phylloscopus whistleri. The sequence continues at coordinate 2,049,049 of JADMLD010000860.1, forward strand.
CATTTTCTTCTGTTTCTAATTTTGCATGTGCACTCTACAGTCCCTCCCTGGCCAGGAGGAAAGATGCTTTTGGCTGATTTCCCAGTTGATAGCTGGGCAGGTGCTCACGTCATCCAGTGGAGGTTGTGATCAAAGTCAGCTGTAGTTGAAGCTTTCTGGGAGTCTTGGCATTTGGCAGGTTCTGAGGTTCTTGCAGCAAGTGGCTCTTAAGTTTTTGTGAGCTTCTTGTGCCTTGTGCTAGCTGGTTGGATTTCTGTTTTCTCTGTCGTCAAAGAAAATAAGCAAGGGAGATATGCAGTTGGAAACAGGGTAAAATGAGATGTACTCAGTTTTGTGGGTTTTAATCTGAATGAACCAATAAGAGTTTATTTTTAACCACATAGGTTCTTAATGTCGTGCTAAATATTCTTTCTTTCACTTCTTTTCTCTTCTAAAGAAATGGAAGCAGCTGTCCCGACTCCAGCGGAGTGTCATTCTCTTCCTGTTTGCGTTCTTGGCAGTGTGTGGACTAATTTCGTACACAAGCGTGGGGGAAGCATGGAAAAGTATGTGTTCTGTACGGCTCGGAATTGCCAGAATGAGGTGTTAGGAGGTTGTTGTGGGTCTTAGAACCAGTTTTGATTTCTGTTGGTAATGACTGATTCATTAAAGTGATTAATTATTTTAATGATTCATTAAAGTGCATTTCTGAAATGATTTAATGTGATGTTTGAATGATCTAATGCTTAATCAAAAATATTTTTGTATGCCTTTTCTTTCGTTATCTTGACTGGAGCAACGTTTTGTTTTAGTTGATGCCCTGGTTTCAGCCAGGATTGTTAAGTTGTTGAAATAACTGGGGGAGGGTGTGTGTGGCTAAGGCCTGGATGTTGTTCTGTACCACCTCAGTCATTGCTGGGCATGAGAGAGGAGAGAAAGGGACTCTCTGTGCTGTGGGAGAAGGGGTTCCTTCTGGTAGAGAAAACATGGCAGGGGCAGCTGTTCTGTATTCATGCCTTTGTGTAAATAGTTTCTTTTTCCTATACCTTTTCTTATTAATACTGTTGGCCTTACTGTTTGTTTTCTTACTTCATTGCTGTTTCCAGTAAATTGTTCTTATCTCAGCCTTTGATCTTTGCCTTCTATGCCTGCAGTTTTAAACTCATCCACTCCAGATGGAAGGGGGAGGGGAAAACAGACGGTGTGGTTTTTGTGGTTTCAGGGAGCACTGAATTGGGGAGTACCATTCCTAAGCTATGACAGTTGATTAAGATGTGAAGGTTTTGAGTATGGGTTTTTATTATGTTTGTATGTAGATATGGGTAGCTCAAACCTAATCACTAGAGTAAGGTAATCATCTCTTGGTTTTGACTGCCTGTCAGTTTAGAAATTCCAAGCATTTGTGTATTACTAATGCACATTTACCTCTGATATTATCTTATTAATTGTATTGAAAAACCAGAATAGTATCAGTTTCAAAAATCCTCATGTGCCTTTTAGCAGCCTCCTTTTGTATTAGGGAGAGGATTAATACCAAAAGATGCTTTGTATCTAAACAATTAGTGTGTGTTTATCACTACTTCGTGAATGCAAACAGGTTTTAGAGGTGCATCTACTGCCTGAATACAGCAAATGGTTATAAATTTCTAACTGCAGCCTTAACTGTTGATTCCTTGTGCTGAGTACCTTGTGTTTCTAGGTATAACAAACAAATCATTGGATGATCAGAGAACAGAATCAGAAATTCCTAGATTAAAGCTGGCAAATCCAGCTGTTCTACCAGCACCCCAGAAAGCAGATGCCAACCATGGAGACTACCCTGAGCTTTCACTGCAGGTAATGTGAGAAGAAATTAGTTTTCTAATGCCACAAAAAGTTTGTGAAGGCAAATAGTGCTTGGTTCCAACAGTTGTTGTGGAGGAAGGAGTTAGAACTTGCACTAAAAGTGTGCTCTTGGTGGAATGCTGTCCTCTCAGGAAGGGTTTTGGTGTAGTATTTCTTGCCTTTATCTTTTTTGCATGTTCTGTATGCTATTTTTTACTCACTTCTCTGCCCAGGAGTGCCAGTTTAGGTCACAGTGACCTCTTACTTGAGACTTCACTCGTGCTGTGTGCGTCGGTCTCCACCCTTGTGAGGAACCTGGAGTCATGATTTTTCTGTGAGCTTGAGAAATAGCATCAGAAAGAGCAGATGATAGGAGGTTTTGAAGGGTTACATTTGTGGGGAATGGAACATCAACTGACTGTGTAAATTAGTGGAGCAAAGGAATACTGGTTACTGTGTTGTTTGTCATGGATTTATGCCATGAATTCAGGGATTTTCAGTTAATGAATACAACATTTTGTATGAAATCTTTCCTTCATCATGCAAAAATGTACATGTATTGCTGTATAGTAATTCCTAGTATTTACACTGGTATTGTGGAAACTTTTTTTTGCATTCTTTTTGCTAATTCTCATAAATTTACTGTGCCTAGTAAAGTGGAATCAAATATTTTTACAATCCTTTGTCACTGCCTTGTGTTAAATGAATACCTGGTAGCAGTAGAGGTAGTTTAGAAGTAATTTATCAGTGTAAACTTAAGAACTCAATGATTTTACCAAAAGTCTAAAGCAAACAAAACCACAAGGTGTTTAGAAAACCTTCCATTCAGGTCAGAATTCGCCTGCTGCAAAACAAACAAAATAAGATTTATCTGAATTTATGTTTAATACTAGAATGATGTTAATTTATGGTTTGAAATGTTACTGTCTCTGCAACTTACCAGGCACTTTTTTTTTTTCCTTTATATTCTCAGAAGCCACCAAAACTGCCTCATGTTCGTCGTGGTCCTTCCAATCTTCAGATCAAGGCACCACAGAGAGACACGAGTGTGAAGACTCAACATGATACCATGAGGGCTGTAGAAGAGCTGGTCAAAGTGGATAAAGTAGAGAAAACAGAGAAAACCATTATCAGGTAGAAACATTTCAGGCAAGGTACAGTGCTTCCCTTTTGCCCCGCCAAGATCCATTGAGTGTTGGAGTGAAAATTTTAAGGGCTTTTTGTTGTATGTGTCTGAGGTTATTTTCTTTCTTTGCATGGGTTTGCTCTCAGGCCTGGCCTGATAGCTGCTAATATTACTAGGTTGATAGATTGAATTTTGATGAATGTGCAGTTTCTCTGATTTTACTCTTTGCATCGCATAGCTGCAGAGGGTTTGAAGTCCTGCAAGGCTGGCTGACACACTCTTAATGTTAAGAAGGATTCTCTGTGTTCAGAGGTTTCTGCTATTTGTTGTAATAAACGTTAATGTAATAGTATCAGTATAATAGTGCTGCTACAAGTGTTTTTGTGCTAGGGCAGGTTTGGAAAGTGACAGCAGTGCTGCTTGTGGGTTGGTGCCACTAAACACAGTGGGCGCATGCTGACCAGGCAGAACCAATGGATGTGTACGTAGCTGTGCGTGTGTAACACCATGTGCTTACTTCTTTCTTACAAGGTATCTCATCCCTTGTACAGATTTAGTAGTATCTTTAACAGAAAGTCTGTGCTTCTATGGTTATGAAGGTGTTTTGATTTGGGAATAAGCGAAGGAAAGTAACATGGATATAGAAGAGACTACTAAAAGTTATGCAGAGGTTCTTCAGACTTGGAAAACAAGCCTTGGGGGTTTTATGTGTTTATGTTCTCTTTAGCACTGGCTCAGATTATCTGATCACAGCATCAGAACTGTGTCGGGTTCAACATTTTGGCTGTCAGTATTGTCTGAAAGTGTTTTATTGTTTTGCTTTTGCTTGTGCTGTTACAGAGTTAAACAGGTGGTAAAAAGAGAACTTAAAAGAGCAATGAAAACATAGTGAAGACTAGTTACAAATTTAAAGAGTGAAAGTAGGAAATTAAATATGGCATTTATCTAAGTCAGAAGATATACTGACTGGAAACAATATAGACTTTAAAGGTCCTGGAAGCCTGGTTCCCTTAGGAAGCATATAATGGGCTCAAAGGCAACCTACCTATATATTAAATGGTGTGGTTGAGATTGTTTGATCTTGATATGAACCCGGCTTGACTTAAGTCCATTCTGAAAGACTTCTCCTTCAGGAGATTCTTCTTAAAAACCTGTAAAAACTGATTTAAAAAACTGATTTATGCATCTGTGGTGGCAGAGAAGGCTTGTAATCCCTTGATAGCAAGGTTAGTCCTTTGAGCTTCTCATCCTTTCTGCTTAATCCTGAGTTTTGGTGATGATTATTTATGTGGTACTATTTAGCATTAGTAGCTACTGTGGTAATTTCAGAGCTGGTAGATAACAAATTGCTTGTAATACAGCATTTTCAGATATTTGACTTATTTGAAGAAGTTTTTTATTCAATTCCATTGCCAAGATATTTAATAAAATTCCAAGAGCTTGTAACACATATTTCTTAATCAAATAAAATTTTTCCACAAAGAAAATTTCTTTGAGCAGAAAGCGTAGCTAGTGGGCAACATAGTTATTTTGATCCTTGATACAAAATCTGAATTCTGTTTTATCAAAGTATTGTGTGATAAAGGAAATGCAGAGATAAGTCCATTCATTTATTTGCGTGATTTTCTGTGACCAAAATAAGTCTTAATTACAGTCCCTTGTATTTGCAGCTGGAGAGGAGCAGTGATAGAACCTGACCAAAGCACTGAACCTCCATCCACTAAAATAATGGAACGAGAAAAACCTTCATCTGTGGAAGCTGAAGACCAGAAAGAACCAGGTAAATAGAACAGCTAACGATACCTTTTTTGTTGTTTGCTTTTATGGTTTAAGTTGTGCAATTTCTCCCCTACACATTATTTAATTTATTTATTTAGATTAAAGGAAACAAAAAGTGTAGGAGAGATTGCTTACCTAGAACACCCTAGTTTTTCAGTGTTCTTATTTCACTATGCCAGCCTTCATGCTTGTTAGTCTTCAGAATTTGAAAACAAATTTTAGAGACAAATCTTTGAAATATAGCCTCCGGGAGGAGACAGGGCAGGATAACCTAAAGAAGGAGGGCATGAAAGAGACAGCTTCCTTTTCAGCCGTGCCTTTCCTTTTGTTCTGCAAATACAGGGAAAGTGACTTCACCCCTGAACTAAATGGAAGTGCTTTTAAGACTCACCAGAAAGCTGTAGAAGTTGTTTTTGAAGTTGCTGCACTTGTGGAACAAAGAACCTGTTGTTCCTTTTTCTGGGTTCAGAAAAGAAACCAGGAAGTTCTAGTGTGATAAACATGACATATTTCAGTGTGATGTATTTGCACTTTTGCAAGCTCAATACTTGTGAGGTTAGTTATGCTGCTTGGCGTTTCCCACTCTAGAAGTCTTTGTTCATAATTTTTCAAAATTTCATTGAAAAAAGTTCATTGAAATTTTTCATGTTCAATGTGAAACATAAACTCCATTTCATGGCAAATTGCAAGCAAAAATCAGTACAACTATGGAAAAAGACATGGTTTTGCCAAGACGAAAAATGTAAATTTTCTTTTTATTTTGGTATTAGATAGAAAGTTCAATTGAAATAATTGTGTAGAAGTGATACTGAATTTAACAGAAAGCAGTTAGTAAGAGAGGGAAGATGAAGAAAAATATTATGTGTTGAATTAGCTAAGGTTTTTATTGTTAAGCATATGTATTCAGCACCTGAACTACCATGGATCTTAATCTGGTATTTCCTGACTTTCATCTCTTTGAGCTTTAGTGATACTCATCTACAATTGTGCATGTGATTATTTTAATGTTTTATTTGCAGAAGTGACAGGTTTGTTGCCAGGGAGAAATCTCTGTTTCCACTTGGCTGAATTGCTGACTGGAAACACTGACTGGTTATTCTGCAGAGGAAAGGCTGGTCTGAAAAGAATAGTGTGAGGGTGGTTTTTCCATTGCACTGATCAGTTAGTTTGGAAGAAAGTTTATTTTTGGTGGAATGCAGTAAAGTGGTGCATAGTAGAGTTCATCAATGCTCGGCAGAAGTCCTGAGCAAGGTGCTGTTTCTCCTTTGCAGTGCCCATCAATGAGCGCCAGCTGGCTGTGATTGAAGCCTTCCGACATGCCTGGAAAGGATACAAGGATTTTGCCTGGGGCCATGATGAGCTGAAGCCTTTGTCCAAGTCCTACAGTGAATGGTTTGGACTTGGGCTTACCCTAATTGACGCCTTGGATACCATGTGGATTTTAGGCTTAAAAGAGGGTAATTTTTTTTTCTCTTCCATTTTTTTTCCTTCTAAAGTAATTCCTTAATTTCTCATCAGGCAGTGCATGTTCAGAATTCTTTCAGGGGAATATTTAATTCACGTGGCCTATAAATTTAGTTTTCCTGTGAGTGTAAAATACATACATACATATATATATATACACAGTATATATATCTGGTAGAATTTGAGGAATGTTTTACTAAAGTTCCTGGTCTTTATTTCTGTACTAAAACCTCTGTGCCATTATACAGCCACTGGAGGCTTTCTGCTCATCACTCTTGGGTAATTTGCTTGTATGTTCCTTGCTTGTGTTTCATCACACCTAATATCAATATTTCATATATGGATTTAAGAAGGCTGTTTCTCTAAGGAATCCATAGACAGAGAAAGGGAGTGCTCAGTACCTCTTTCCTGAATTGTTTTGCTGTCTGTATTTTTGAGAGTTTTTCTGGAAATGATGATGTTAGAAAACTTTTGAACAGCTTTTAAAAACTAAGCCAAAAAATTTTGCAATTCCTGGAGTTGCAAAATTGCTAAAGTTTTTCTGTTGCAAAAAACTTAAATGCTTAATTAGTGTTTAAGACCATTTTTTTGTTGTTGGTTGTTTGGGTTGGTTGGGTTTTTTTTTGGTGATGCGGAGGGGTTTTTTTAATGGTATTTAAAAATTTCTGGAACTGTATCTATTTAACCATGGTAGATAGCCACCTTTGTAAACTTTTATTAATCTTGCAGCTTTGTCTGTCAAGATGGGAAGAAGAGAGCTTGCCAGTGAGGGTGCAATAAATACTCAAAGTATTTAATGGTTCTGTCTCTTCTGCCTTTGAAATTTGGGTAAAATAATATGTCATGTGTGTGCCGCTCTAGGCCTGAGCAGGCTGTCTTGAAGTTTAATCAAGTTGTCAGTGTGCTGGTCTTTTTTTTTTCTAAAATACTGTGAACTGAGTAGAGTTTTTAAAATAAATTATTAGTACTAGAGATGTGTAAAAATGGGTTCTTGATGAGGGCTTTTTCTATTTTGTATCAGTTCTGCTGATTCCCTTAGAGAGCTCCTGGGGTTTCTTTGGAATAACAAATGCTATGTAAATGCAAGTTCTGTTTGAGGCTAGTCTTTCTTATCAGCTGATGTATACAAAGGCAGAGAACTCTGCCTTTGCTGCTGTACTTCTGACAACACTGACTGGAGATTTTTAGTAATTCTTCTCAATGTGCCAAACATCCTGTATTTGCCTAGCATCCAAGACTGGAGAGTGCAAAGGCATCCATTTGCTTCAGAATTTATCTCCTAAGGAATGTGTTCCATTTCTGGCAAACTGGTTGTTCTGCTGCTTCTCACAAGCAGGAGTTTCCAGAAGCTGTGAGATCGCTGAAATAGCTCAGCTTCCAATTGTGAGGGCTAAGCTGACTCATGCACCATGAGGAGACACCCTGTGCCAAAGCAGTCATTGAGTGATGCTGCTGCTAAGCTGGTTGATGAACCTTAATACAGCTTTTCTTTTAATCTTTATTTTGAGTTAGTAGTGTGATATACAACCATTTTTGTTTCTAGAGAAAAAAATTGCAATTCTTGCAGGAAGCAAGCTCCTGAGGACATTGCTAAGCTAAAGCTGTTAACTGAAAATATTACCTGTTATCCTGGTAGATAACAGCTTTGGTTGAAAAAGATTTAATTAAAACTATAAGACTTTGTGGAAGTGTAACTAATTATCTGACAAGTCAAATGGATGGATTTGAAAGATCTTAATTTCTGGACTATTTTAACTTTTAAAAAATCTCTATTTCTTCTTTGCTTAAACCATTAAAGACTTTCTCTTTTGGTGGATATTTCTGTCTGTGTGCATCTGTGGTGTGTGCTGAATAAGAATGAAACTTCTGCCAGCATGTGCTCTTCATTTTAATTTTCCATCTAAAATTATCTCTGTAGACAAATGTGGGAATTCCTGCCTCTTTCCTGCTCCAAGGTCAGGGCGAATAAAACTCAGGAGACGTTGTTTTTGAAGTCTCATTCTGAAGCTTATTATCCTTACCTATTCCAAACTTAAGAGATGTGAGTTCTTTTTAACAAGTCGAGAAAGTGAGTTAAAATGGTGTCTATTCAAGGCTATTTAAGTCCCAATTATCCAATAAACACCTGACATCTGTATTACTTATGTTTTTGACCCCATGACTTATCACCTAAGGTCCGCAGTGTGGACCTCACTAACCAATCAAAGAAATCGCCCAAACCTGCGAAGAAGGAGGTGAAGAAGAAGGTGCAAAAAGACAACTGATCTGCACTCAAGGTTCTCCATCTTGGCTCCCATATATCACCACACACTAAAATCCCAAATCTAAGTTTTTCACCCTGTGAGATCACGCGATACTATCCAAACCACATCTCCATGATCTCAGTACTATCACTCATTTTTGGAAGCCTGTTTTAAGGCCTTAGGTCAAATGCAGTGCTCCCCTGAAGTTCTGTGCCTGTCAGCACAGAGTCCAAAACTCTCAGTGTTCAGAGTGTCAGCAGACAAACAACTGTCATCAATATATGGAGTACTCATGTCTTCAGTTGTTGAAACATGCCAGAAGTTCATAACCGAACTACCTTTTATGCTTTGCAGAGTTTGAAGAAGCAAGAAGATGGGTAGCAAATGATTTAGTATTTGATAAAAATGTGGATGTGAACCTATTTGAGAGCACTATCCGTATCCTGGGTGGCTTGCTGAGCACCTACCACCTCTCTGGAGATAGCCTTTTCCTGGAAAAAGCTGTGAGTGACTGGCCTTACAAATGAAACTGGGTTTTGTATTCCATATTGGACAAAGTTGAGGGAAGATTCCTCAGAAAGTTAAATGTTGCTGCTTTTTAACAGTTATGAAACTGTGGTGGAAAAGACCTTTACCATTAAGTTTTGAAGCCTGCACCTCTGCCCTCTGTACAACCTCAAAGCCTTGCTGTGTTTGTCACCTCTTGTATATCAGCTCTTCTGATGAATGGCTGACCATCATAAAGTTCATGAAACAAAAGAGGAAATAAATGATTGGCAAAGGGTATTAGTTGTCTTTTGTTGCCCTTTCTGTGTGTCGTAACAGCATCAGCTACCTCATCAGATCAGCCAGTGACTGCGTGATAGGGATTGTAGCCTCAGATGAGGCCTGCAGTGGTGAGGACAAGGTGGAAACTCTGCTCATTACTATGAATAAGTTAATGACTTTTAAAATTTCTTTAATTGCTTGGATCATCTAAAGCTAAGCTGCTGTTCTATCTTCTTCTGTCTGCTTTGTGAAGAAAATCTAATGGGATATGCATGTGTATTTTTGGTTTGTTTGTTGTTTTGACCTGTGTTCCTGGGTTTTCTTTAGAAAGACATTGGAAACAGGCTTATGCCAGCATTCAAGACCCCCTCCAAGATACCATATTCTGATGTCAACATTGGTCGGGGCACTGCACATCCCCCTCGTTGGACATCTGACAGCACTGTGGCAGAGGTGACCAGCATTCAGTTGGAGTTTAGGGAGCTCTCTCGTCTGACTGGAGATGAGAAATTCCAGGTATGGAAGAATCAGTTGATGTCTCTTTCCATTTCTCTGGAGCTCTGCCACTGAACTCTCCATCAGTACTCATGGTCTCAGGAGTCTATAAGTTATGATAAATAAGTTGTGAAACTCTCAACAAGGGAAGAAAAAGAAACAAAATATTCCATTATTTTATCGAATACCAAAAGTAGTAGTGGAGATGAGTAATTACTTGTCTTCCTCAGAAACAGCTTTTAGCTAAAAAAATAATTCTGAATGTGGTTTCTTGATACCATTTACCATATGCAGAGAACAAAACTGAAATGTTACCATCCAAGGAACTAAAATGTCACTCAGATAAGAGTCTGAGAGCAGGTCACCATATAGGGAAAAGTTAGTTGAAATAGAAAGAATTTCAGAGAAAACAATATTTTCCACTTTTCTTTTGTTTGCTGGTGTTATTATTTTGAACTGTATCCACAGCTCAGTGTAGAAGAATGCAGCAATTTAAAGAACTTTAGATATTGCTAAATAGATTCATGTAGTTGTTATTTTTGGTGGACTTGTACTTTGCATGTCCAAGTAAATCTGAGTGCTGTAGTACTGGCTTTTGAGTGGGCTTGCCTTCAAGGAAAGGAAACAGTTATAATTGCTTCAGAGTACTTGAACATACTCAGAACATCGTATTTTGACAGTCCAAAAGTCTTGAAATCTTGAATTTAATATATTGCTCTGGCTGAACTTGATGTCCCTGATGCTTATTTGGGGAGGCAAAGTTACAGATTTGTTACTGGACTATAGTGACTAGACAGTTCTGTACCTCATTTATACTTATAATTTACGTTTGCCTTTTTCTTTCTTGTAGAAAGCTGTAGATGAGGTGATGAAGCATGTTCACACCCTCTCAGGGAAAAACGATGGCCTCGTGCCTATGTTCATAAATACCAACAGTGGGCAGTTCACCCACCTGGGGGTCTACACTCTGGGAGCCAGAGCTGACAGCTACTATGAGTATCTTCTCAAGCAGTGGATTCAGGGTGGAAAGAAAGAAAATGAGTAAGTTCTTCACAGTTGTCATATTGGTGTGATAATTAGGTGAGATGTTGTAGCTGGCTGCTTAAAGAAAAATAATGCATGTGCCCAAGAGTCAGCTGAACTTATTACTGTTTCCAAAAGCAAGCTAAGCAGAAAGAGAGACCTGTGGTAACTTGATGAAAGGAGGAGAGTAAGCCTTAGTCTTAAAACTCCCTCTCCACAAAAACCTTTTCTTCCTCAGGTCATCAAATGTGAGGAGTGTCACAGACAGGAGATGAAAGTTAAGTCTTTTCAATAGATTTTGAGCATAATTTTAGCCACTTCTGAAATACTGGGGGCATTTCCTTTCAACAGCGATGTCTGTGTTTGCTCTGGGTTTGTTAGTAAAAGGAGACAGAAGTTTGATGTTTGTGTTATCTTCTCTTTAATTCCAGAATCCCAGACTGGTTGGGGTTGGAAGGGATGTTAAAGCCCATCCTGTCCCACCCCTGCCACGGGCAGGGACACATTCCACTAGACCAGATTGCTCCAAGCCCCATCCAGCCTGGCTTGGGACACTTCTAGGCAGCCACAGTTTCTCTGGGAACCTGTGCCAGGGTCTCCTCACCCTCACAGCGAAGGATTTCTTCCTAATACCCAGTATCAATCTACGTACTTTCAGTTTAAAGACCCTGGCTCTATCACTACATGCCCTTGTAAAAACTCCCCCTTCAAGTTTCATATGTTTATTTTATCTGTACTGCATTAGTGGAAGAGTGTTTGCAAGGAGGAGTTAGAGACGTTGGAGAAGTTTTCCTTCAAGACAAGTCTGCATATAATTATGTTACACCTTGTTAATTTCAAGGAATTCAATGCAGACAGAGCAAAAATGTGCCTCTTGGAGGCATTTTTGTGTGTCAGCGCAGATGACTTTCTGCAAAAAAAGCTGTCATCACTGCTTTTTCCAAGGCTTACCTTACTGTAAATGGAGAACCGTTGTCTTTGGGACCACAATGGCATTTTGTGAGCCTCACAATCAACAGGTTCTTTTCCATATTGAAAGTACCTGAAAAGCAGGCAATAGGAAATTAAATACTGTGAAACAATGTTTCACAATGAGAAAGGTCAATTGGAGAAGATTGCTCAAAATGCTTTGAATCTCCATCTTTGGAGATTTTAGTAAAAATTTGCTTGGATAACCACTCAGACAACCTGATGTAATTGAACTTGCTTGCCTCAGGGGTCCTTCCCAGCCTAGATTTTCTGTGATTTCAATAACTCTAATTCCAAGGATTTTTGAAATAAAATCTGATTATTGCCTAGAAGCAGTTTGCAGGTATTTTCTTTAATATCTGAATAGGTACTAAAATAATATTATTTACTTTTCAAGTAAACCCACTATTGCTACATGGTAGTGACAACCAATTAATGTCATATTTATGGTTACTGAGGATTTTTTTACGTTTTCACATTTAGTTAAATATTACTCTTTAGACTGAAGTAACAGTCGCCTAAAAGATTGTGCTGAACATCAGCTATGACCAAATATGTTCTGTATGCGTGTGAGCCAAGTGGGAATGATATTTTTCACAGGCTGTTGGAAGACTATATGAGAGCCATAGAAGGAGTGAAAAAGCATCTTCTTCAGAGATCAGAACCCAAGAAGCTTACTTTTGTAGGAGAGCTTGCTCATGGCCATTTCAGTGCCAAGATGGTAAGAAATACAACTGCAAAAGAGAGCGGAAACACCGTTGCAAAATTTAAATAAAACCCAACACAGAGGCAAATGCAAAGCTTTTCCCTCTCAAAAAAAAAAAAACCCAAACAAAACAAACACAAACAAAACAAAAGCAAAAACCCCCCAAACCACCAAAAGCCTGCAACCCAAGACAATATATACATACACATCTGTCCAGTGTGATGGCAGTAATTAATAACTGCCTTGTAGACATGTGCAAACTGGGGGCCTTCTTTTCTCTATGAGTTACTCTAGTAAACCCATTTTCTTCCTTCAAGGCTGAACATTTTGGTGTTGGAATGAAATTTTCTTTTCTTTTTTCCTTTTTTTTTCTGTTTTGGTCATAAATTTCCAGTGTTTGAAATCATTGAGATAATAACCTATTTTATGTATTATTCATTTTCTGTAATTCAAAATTATATGTAGGCACTTGATACCCGTGTTTTCAGATTTGCCTTCAAAAGAAGCATGTCATCTAATATTGTATTATGGGGTTAAAAAAGAAAATAATACTTTTGGAGGTTTCTGTCCATTTATGACATCTTTATTTTCCTATCTGAAAGATTATTGGGTAAAACAGTATGCTGTTTGCTGTAGGGAAATTTGATTGATCTTAACCCTCTGCTCCTAATTTGTGCATTTTAAGATCTTTCAGTTAAAAATCTCATGCAGTGTGTGTGCGTGGCTTGTCTGAAAGACAAGTGATGTATTATTAATGTATGTATAGCCTTTCCTGATGTAATATTTTTAAGATACTCAGTTCTAGTTTTCAGCATGTGAATCTGGATTTCCCAAAAGTGCTCCAAAAAACCTGCTGTGAGTAGGACCAGAGTCTTGGGTAAGACCAGGGTTTTGGGTAGAGGGGGCTGCCCCATCACAAGATAGGACAGAGTTGGATTGAGACAGATAGATTTTGCTTAGGTATCTGTACGTGTCAGAACACTTCCTTTTGTTTCAGGGAATCAGAATTTTGGTTTTAATCCATTATTACTGGATGAAAGGCTGGATAGGTCTCTTACCCCAGCCAGCTGGGAAAGTGGGGGCTGTTTGGCTTCTATGTCTGTGCTGACCTTTACAACCCTTAACTTTCCTTAAGGACTGGACAAAGCTTTTAAAGGTCCATACAGGGCCATGAGAGTGGTTTTACAATGTTTGGGTGATGAGACCTAAGCTTTGATTCTCAATGTTGAGAATCATTCAAGATCTCATATGTAACATTAATGTGCAGTGCTTACTTTCTTATATCATTGGTAGATTAGTCCCAGAATGAGGACAACCAAGCCTTTAAGTGATTCTGTTGACACCCTGCATGAACTGATATGAAATGTATGCTTCTGGTAAACCAAAAGACACTCTCTTGTCTCCTCAACATGACCTGAGACCTTTTTTTCAGAAACTTGTCATAAAAACACATTCTTGTACATTTTCGGAATTAATAATTTCTGTAATAACACTGCCTGCCTCATACTACATTACATCAGATTGTTAAAAAGTTACCCTCAAGTTGTTGGTATGAGAAATGTGTTTTGAAAAAGAGAAAGAATAAAAAAAAATTAAGAAGACAAAGGTACACTCATGGACCCCCTTACCTCCCCTTGCCATTTGATGTGTAACTTCTCAGTAAGAGTTGCCTTGCCTTGCAGGATCACTTGGTTTGCTTCTTGCCGGGTACTTTAGCATTGGGAGCTCACAATGGACTGGCTGCTGATCATATGAAATTGGCTGAAACTCTTATAGAAACCTGCTACCAGATGTATGCTCAGGTAGAGACAGGCCTGAGCCCAGAGATCGTACACTTCAACCTCCATGCGCAGAAGGGCCACAAGGATGTAGAGATCAAGGTGAGGAGATAGCTGGCCTGGACTCCAGTTCCATGATTCCTTTGTAACTCTCTTCTGCTGCTGAACTCCTGGCCAGTTATTAGGGATGGGGTTTGTTGTGGAGCAGTTAATTCTTTTGCTACCTTGCCTTCTAGCTGTACCCTAGGCTTTGGTTTTAGTTACCCCAGCAGTATATTTAGAAGCTGACTTACGTGTAGCAAACTCTTAGGAGCAGATGGAGATGTGAATAATTATTTTTCTCTCTGCGTGTATCCTTGAGGAAATTCCTGTCTGAAAAACTCTTGCCATTTTTTCTCTTGTAGCCTGCAGATAGGCACAACTTACTGCGACCAGAGACTGTGGAAAGCCTTTTTTATATGTACAGATTCACTGGTGATAAGAAATACCAAGATTGGGGCTGGGAAATCTTGCAGAATTTCAACAGATACACCCGGGTAAGGCCAGATGATAATGACCTTCTGTCAGGACTGTATTTGCTCACTTGCTTTCTAACACCAACTTTGAAAACATACTATGTTTCAAGATTCATCAGATGACTGGGGGAAATTGTAAGTATATACAGAAAAATCATTTTCTTACAGGTGGAGATAACCTGCTTAGTCCATATAGTGAAAGAACTTGTGTTACATTGACGAAAAAGTGAAATGCAGAAGCTGTAGGCAAGACTACCAAAGTCTAACACCAAAGTGTTAGTATCTGTAGTTTTTAGACTTGGAAGCTGAGAAGGACATGGCTGGATTGAAAGAACTCTTCAATTAAAGTTGCCAAAGAAAAAAAAATAGCACAAAATGGCATTAATGGTTTAATAAGAGGTTTTTCTGTTCATTCTGACCACAGTGCTTGTGGAGATGTAACTGATATGCTGTGAAAGTGTGGCACCAAATATCAGTGGTCTATTCTTAAGAGAAATGGATACAAGCTCTAATGTAGAAATTGCTGGTTCCTTTCTGTATATTTGTCCAGAAACTTCAAAGGGATGTTCTTTGTGATACCTCTCTACCCTAAGCACAAATGGATATTTTGCTTCATTTATCATTGTGGTTTCTTTTAAAATGCACTGAGATGATTTTTTTTTCGCTGAAGCTTTATATGTAAATGAAAACTAAGTATGAAATGAAAAGCATGAAAATATGATGATCTGTTTCTTAGCACTTACCTTCTCCAAGTGCATCTGGATGTTAGGAAGTAAAAAATTATTTTAGATTATGTAAAGATACAATTTTTTTTCCACAGGTTCCTACAGGTGGTTATACTTCCATTAACAACGTTCAGAATCCGAGTAATCCAGAACCACGGGATAAAATGGAGAGCTTCTTCCTTGGGGAAACACTCAAATACATGTTTCTGCTGTTTTCAGATGACATAGACTTAATCAACCTTGACAAATACATCTTTAACACAGAGGCTCATCCACTCCCTATCTGGGTGCCAGCATAGACTCTGCATCAGTAGATCTTCCAGTGGTGGCATTTTTATCTTCAAGTCACTTTACTTTTCAGGGTTTCAGGAGAGATGCTATAATGCACCTTTTTTGACTTCAAACAACAAACAAAAGCTTGGGAAAAGCATCTCAGTTTGAAGAAATCATGTCAGTCTTAAATCTAATCCCTGGTTCTGGGATGGGCAAAGCTGTGCCATATGAAGCTGGTTTCTCTGGTACTGATGATGAGGTTCAGAAGGTAATTGTAGTGTGGACCGTGACATTCTCGGGGCTCTGGTGACCCAGAACTCACGTCAGTGTTACTAAATGCACATTAAATACTGGAAATGCAGCGAGTTGGCTTAGGGGCGCAGCATTGTTCCTGGAGAGCAGGAGTAAGCCTACAGTTTTCTGGTTTATTCTGGATTCACTGAAATACTGGATTACAGAGCCATTCCTTTGTCAGACTGTGACCGTGGTTCACGTGGAAAGTGGAATAAACAAAGAGCTGTAGTGCTATCCCAGGGAGAAGCTGTCAGTATTGCTGCTGGTATTCTGATCTTATTCCAAACTCCCAAGCTATGCTGCATCACCTTAGAAGGAAGAGGCAGCAGAGCATCTGTTGTATAGTGTCTTAGTTTTGTAGAGCACTTTGAAAAGTCTGTTCAAGCTGTGGCTGAAATGAATGGTGAAAGAGAATTTGCTGCTGGTTTGGCTCAAATTTTGTAGAGGTATTGCAGTTTTTTAACTTGCCTGCAGAAATGCAGGAGATAATGTGAAATGCAAGTAAAACTACATGTGCATTTTATATCTTATTTGCATCAGTTAGACTCAGGTATTCTGACTGAAAGCTGCTTTCTGAGGTTGGGCACTGGTAAAGCTTGTGAGCATATTAGGTATCAGCCTCCTTCCGTCCCTTCCTGTTCAGATATCCCATCATGGGTGTTTGTTGACTCAAAACAAGCTTACAACTGTACAGCAAAGTTCTTGTTATTCATAATTTCTTGGACCATGGAGAAATTTTCAGTTATTTTTTTTCTTAGGAGTACATTGGGTATTTTCAGCAGTAGTGTTAAAAGCAGACAGTCTAAAGGTATTACAGCAGTTCTAGGCCCCAGTAGAATTGGAGAAACTCATTTCAGTTACTTGAAGACGAAGTAGATTTTAAGAATCTTATAGGAGCCCTGAGATCTTTCATTTTTCTATGTGCACACATACAGATTTTAAGCCATGAATTTGGAAATGAACTCTCTAGAGTGCTTTTCCTTTTGAGTTTGGACTTGGACAGTCCTGTATTCACGGATAAGATCTCAGAAATGTGGTTATTTATATTTCCAGAAGAGGTTGGTCTCACTGAAAGTCTCTTTCCCCATGGCACTGGGTGTAATGGGCAGGGCCAGGAGCTGCAGTCCCTACTAAATCCAGGGGTCCCTGGCTGACTGAATTTGACTCTAATGGTTCGTTTTCCAGTGGCTGAGGGAGGTATTTTATAGTAATTGTAACCTTAGATTTATAAAGTAAGATGCCTCTTTGTTTTATGCTGGTCCCTTCTGTTTGCTGGAGTTACAAGTTACTCTTGGGACTACTATTTAAAGTCTTTTATATAATATTTATCATTCTGTGTATTAATGGAAATGGACAAATTTTACAAATTATTTAAATGCACATTTCTTTGTCATCAGAGGGACCCTGTCCTGGGATTGACAGGCCATGACTAGTCAGTGCAGAATGTTAATGTTTCTCCTGTTCATGTGCCAGCAGTAACTGAGAACAAGCTTCTCACTTACAAGTGCAGTGGAATCCAGTCACTCTGGCCTTTGGCTGCACAATTGATTTGCTGCCAAGGCATCTGTTTCCTTTGGCATGGCAACAAATGAGGATAGTGCAGGGGATATGTGGAAGGAAACACCTTCAGCTTTTTTGTTCGTGAAGCAGGTTTGTGCTGCTGAGGAACTGAGCTTTGGCTAAAAGCTAAAGGCTTAAAATTGGGGACTAAAGAAAAAAAAAGAGAAATATACATTCAGCGACACTACCCAGGTCCCGCTGACCTGTGTTGCTTTGGCCGTGTGGCTTTGAACAAAGCGAATTTTGAACCTTTAATTATGACTGTGCTATGGATTGTAAAACTTAAGGGTTTGGTGTTTCACCGAGAGAGCTGCCTGACTGAGGCAAGAGAGATTTCTTAGAAAATGGAATACATATAAATGCTTACCAAAAGTCTTCTGGTTTTGAAGGTACACAAGTCTTAATGTTAATTGATTTTACAAATGCAATTATGGGAGTCTGTGTGATACTTTTTTTGCCTTATGATTGGCTAGAGAGTAATAATTCATTTCCTAATGAGTTGCAGGAGAGAAGAATAAACTGTCACTTTCCCAAATATGTCTTGTCTTTTAGCTGAGCCTTTTGGTCCAACTGATTTCTATCTAGTTCCTCTTGGGACATGCAGTCTCCTCAAAATGGCCTTACATTTTGTCCTCAGCCTTTAAACCTGAGGTTCACATAATTAGCTCTCACTCCCTTTTATAACAAATGCTTGTTTTGGACCCCTACATCATGTGTGAAATAGCACAAACTAAATAATCTCAACAAAGCTCATCTGTACTTCCTGTTCTTCTGCAGAGGTCATTCTAATTGCTTTTTTTTTTTTTAACTTCCTTAACAAACTCTGAGCTCCACAGCCTATTTCCGTTCCATAGTGTGCTCCCGCAGTGCAACAGAAGCTCAAAGTTTCCTTGTGCTTCCTTGTTTCAAAGCTTGAACTGCTGGGTCCATAACCTACTTTGGTGTTTGTGCGTGCTAGGACACTCCTGGCTTAAGTGTTGTGGGAAGGCCACCACTGAGCCAGGGATTGTGTCCTTCACAATGGAAAGCCTTGGGCTTTTCACTGAGAAACAGCCAGGCACGGGCAGAGCCACAGAAAACTGCAGGACTGTGGACTTAGAAGTCTCACACTTGGGGCTTTGAGCCACAGTTCAGGAAATACTGACCTGTTTGCTCAAAGAAAATTTAGCCAGATGCATGGGGCACAGTTACCCTCTAATCCCTGAACTTTTGAAAGCTGAATTTTCACTACAGGTCTTAGAAACTGGCAGTTTTGCAAGGTCCGTGGTGTTGGCTGACTGGACCCTTGTGTTTTGCAGGACTTTCATGTAACAGGATTTTCAGCCAAGCTTTAGTACAGCTCTATTTACTCCTCCAAAGAATACACTTTGTTTCCTGTTCCATGTCAGTGTGATGTTGGCAGTAACGACGGATGAATACAGGAAAGGTTTTTGCAATAACACATTTAGTTTTGTGAATTTTTCCTGCACTTCAGGATTTGCCTCAGCTGTGCTCTCTTAGAAATAGCCCTGTAAAGGAATTCAGCTCCTGATTGCTAGAGCCACACTCAGTATATTTAACAGGATCAATAAAACTGACATGATGGGGCAGCTCCATGAAGCTTTTTGCTTCAAGAGAAGGTGTTAAGATTTTTCTGACTTTGGATTTGGGCAGAAAGACTTGGGGTTTTTTTGGTCTCTGAAATACTGCTGGAGATTGCTGTCCAAAGATGGAAGCCTCTGTGTCCATTGGAGCTGAACCCTGAGTTTCTGTTCTCTATAATGTTCCCACCTTGGCTGCACTCATTGTGTCAGTAAATGATGCTAGAACAAATAAGCCTTTGTTCAACAACCTCACTGGTGCAGGCCTTAAGCACAGGGGCTGCACCCATGGTCTTGTCTGGGTCTGCTTACACGTCATTTTCCTTGTGTGATCCTGAAGTTCAAGCAGGAGCAGCATCCCCATGATGCTCAAGAGTGGTGCTTTGTTGCTCTTCCTTCAGCTCAGCACCCCACAACAGGGTTTTCTTTGTACCTCCCATGCTTGCTTGCCAAAGGATTCAAAACATTATGGATGTTTGTGGCACTGCCTTCAGATTTCTACCATGATTTCTTTCATAGCACTGTTCATCTGTCCTGCATGTCCATGTGTATTATCTCTTTGCCATAGTATCTGAAAGCCTTTCATATCTATCAAACTATGTGTATTCCTTTGGAATAATAACTATCTGTAAGAGGAAAATAAGAGCTCACTATAGTCCGGTAGAAGGGGATTAAAAGACTCGTCTTTCTAGAAGGTAAGCAGACACCCAGGCCTCCTTTCTCTCCGAAGCACAAACCCAGCCCTGGCAAATGGGATGACTTGCAGTGACTTCCTAAAACACTTGCCCCTGAACCTGGCTATGTTCATACATTGCTGGGCTGGTGATCACTGGGTGCCTGCTTATGGGTGTGAAGGGTGCTGTTTGAAGGGAAATAAAAGCAGGATGCAATACTTGCTCTCTGTTTGTTCTCCCTAATGTGGTGTTAATCCTGAATAATGGCTGGGGTATAGCAAATCTGAATTCAGGAAAGTTGGGGGCTCTGAGTCGAACAGAGGATGACCACTTCAGTAAGGCTTGATAGGGCAGCAACAAACCTGAAGCCTGACTTGAGCAGGAGCAAAAAGGACAGTGGGAGCTCTTAGCAGGACCCATGGAGGTTGTCATCAGCATGAACAGAGAGGATCTAGGTTGAGCTGAGGATGTAGTGCCACTGGCAGTCTTAGAGCAACTTCTGTAGGCACTGGAGTTTGGGTCTAATTGGGTCTTCCAAGTTGTCTTTCATTTACACGTATCTGAAATAGCTGATCAGCGGATCCACCTGTTCCTGCTCTCCTCAGCATCCCTGGTTGGAGGGAGCAGAAGCTTTGGTCTTCTGTTAAGAACAGGGCAGAGGTAGATGGGACAGATCTCAGCACCCAAATATTGTGAAACACCAGCAATGGCTCTGGGAAACAGTCCTGCTGTCAACAGGAAGGGCCCAGCAGTGCAGTCACTGAACCAAGCACCACTGTGACTGCTGCACAAACAGTGGAAACCTTTGGGGACTCAGGAAACCTCTCCACTAACTCATAAAATCACTGTAAAGTAAAATCAACTGAGCCAGCCAGTTGGTGAACAGGAATTAGTATTTTGGTAGTTATGCTAGTAATTATTGGTGCTTAGTGAGTCCATCTGGGAAGGTGAGAAGGAACCTTTATCTTCTGTGGTTATACTACCAAACCATGAAATTATATCACACCCTTTAATAAACTTTTACATCACACATTTTAATATACTTTTAATTGATTTTTTTTAAAGCTCTGAAGATGTCTCAGTGGAAGTATGCTTTACTGGTCACTAATACACAGCCCTTGAGGGACAGCAGTGCACACCAGGATTCCTTTGTGTAAGTCTTCATCTCAGCAACTGGAATCTCTTGGACAAATTAAAACTTAAACACCCCCAACCCACAGCCCTGACTAAGACCGATAGTCTGTTTTAGATAATTGGTCACTAGTGGAACTCACCATGACCCTGTGTCAGTCATGATCATACCTTTGCTTTTCTACTAGCCCTCTAGTATTTCCTTTTTCCCTAAAAATAATTTAGTTTCAACCTTAAGGTGCCTCATGCAACCATACTGTTCAGAGCAGTGATGGGTCTTGGACCTTCCAGGCAAGCTTTTCATATTGTCGCCCTTTGTAACAGCTCATTCTGGGCAGGCAAGCATGGAGCCCAGAAAATGTGGTTTTGGCTTCTGTCAGTGATTTGGCCTTTTGTGTTTCTTTTGATGCTCAATGAGGTGTAGGTGGGACAGTTTGGAAAACAAGTTCCCACCATCATGGCCGAGGAGAGAATAGTGTCCCAGCCAGCCTAGAAACGGCACAGCAGGCTGCCGTGTCCTTAGCACTGCACCCAGGGGCTGCAGGGATGGAAGGGCTCAGAGCTGGCTGGCTGCCTGCTGCAGCTCCTGCGCCTGCTCCTGCACCCACTCCACGTCTGCGGATTTCACCCAGCTGCTGATGATCTCAGCTTCAAGCTTGCGCACCTCTGTGACAGGTGGGGGGTCAGCTGGGTTGTGTGTCCTAGGGAAAGCAGAACAGTCAGTTACTGGACAGTGCGTTTTTGCCTCCTGTACAGGCAGAGACTGACTGGTTTGTGTTCACATTTATACCCTGGAAGCCAAGTTGCAGTGTCTGATCTCCAGTGCAGTTGGGCAGCAGCCCCAAGTTTCCTCTTGCTGGCTGCTGCCCCCTCTGCTCCAGGCCCAAAGGCAGATGGCTAATGCCAGGAAGCACTGGACTACTTCATGCGACTGATTGCTGTAGGCACGTCTCCCACTTGTGCCAACCCCTGTGCAAGAACATGATATAATAATGACAGTAGGTAAGCTGAGTGCCAAGTTCTGCACCGCTCAGCATCCCTGGAGGCTGAAAGAGCCTTGTGCTGAAGAAGAAGATCATTTCCACACTGGGCTGCAGCTGCCAAGAGGAACCCATCCTCTTTAGGTACTTGCCCTGTGCTAGGCACTGGTGAGACCACACCTCAATCCTGAGGTCAGTTTTAGGTCCTTCCTGACAAATAAGACATTGAAGGGCTGGAGCACGTCAAGGGAAGGGAACAGAACCAGGGAAGGTCTGGAGCACCAGGAGTGGCTGAGAGAGCTGGGAAAGGGGCTCAGCCTGGAGAAAAGGAGGTTCAGGGGGGACCATCTTGCTCTCTACAACTCCTTCATGGGAGAGTGTAGCCAGATGGGGGTCAGGCTCTGCTCCCAGGTAACAAGGGACAGGATGAGAGGAAACAGCCTCAAGTTAAACCAGGAGAACTTCAGACTGGATAATAGGGAAAATCCTTTCATGGAAGGGGTTATAAAGTATTGGAACAGACTGCCCAGGGAGGTGTTGAATTCACCATCCCTGGAAGCATTCAAAAAACTTGTGGATGTGGCACTTGAGGACATGATTTAGTGGTGAACATGGTGGTGTGGTTGGGTTGATGGCTGGACTTAATGATCTTAGAGTTCTTTTCCAACCCCAACAGCTCTGTGATTCTATGATTCTAAAATATCTCCTGGTTGTTTGGGCTGTGGCTTGTTGACATCAAATACCCAGGGCATCAGGATTTTGCCAGCCAAAGGAGAGTTCGGTATTTACCTGAGATCAAGGTGATGGGCACCTCCTTTAATGGTAAGTGCAATCAGTGAAGGGCTGAGGCTGCTGTTTATCTGGGAGGAGAAGGAGTAAAGACCAATTCTCACCAAGTTACTGGGAAGAACTGCACATGAGTTCTGAAAACTGGAACATGATCTGGACAAGACTGAGGGCAGGCATGGGAAGACATCCTTGGTATGGCTGGTATCCACAGCTAACAGTCTGAATGAACCAGATCACCTGTCCCAAATGAAAGGAATGTCTTCCGAAAGGTGGGAACTTTCACCTAATTCCAGCACAGACAGTTGGAAGTTAGGTCTCCTTTGGGCCCACGCACCCTAAGCAGCCTGTTCCTCCTGGGATTCCAAGCCAGTCTAAAACACTGAGCTTCTGTATTTAATCAGGAGCTCAACTAACTCAGAATCCAGTCCTGGGTCATTTTTGGTTTTAAATTTTAGACTGGACACTGACAGCACTCTGAAATTTTGTTAAATCTAAGCCAAAACATGTCCTGGTTCAAGCTGCTGCTCATAGCACCCACCTGGTCTTGGTGAAGTGTGCTGGGACCGGGAGAGAGCCAGGAGCACATGGCCAGCAGCACTGAGACCATAGTTCTGTGTGAACGCAGAAACACACCAGGTTGTGGTTCAGACCCTGGGTGTGTGGTAAGGAAGGTCCTGCTGTGTCTACACTAGTGAAGCCACATTTGTTCCATCAGTATTCCTGACTGATGGACACTACTCAGTGTGTCTGTCATTAGTGTCTCAAGACTCCTCAGTGGTTCACCATGAAACAGCTGCTCACAGAAAATCAGGTTAAAACTGAATTGCCAATACTGCCCTGACAGGGAGGAAGGGAGGGCAATATGTCACCTGCAAAGGCTCCTCTGTGCTCAGGGTACAGGAGTGCACATGCTTACCCCACCTCCAGCCCATGGGTCCAAGTCTCCATTTGAAAAAATGATGTTGCTTGCACTTTTCAGGTCTGAAATTCAGAGAGTTCATAATTGAGATGTCTTCCTCCTGCCCAGTTATCCAAATGTGTTTGGCTACTGCAGCAAACACGGCCAAGAACAGAAAACATCAAAGAATTCAACAAATTATGAGTAGTTTTTATGTTTTCCTCTTCTGTCCCAAAGAGATAGGGAAAGGTCTGTTTGGCTCAAGTGAGCACAAGGCTGTGATTTTCTGCCAGGACTCATTAGTGTGCTGTGCTTGTCCTCATCGGGCTCAGCTGGACAGAGGATAACAGGGAGACAGCTACAGGGTAACACAAAGGGACAAGCAATCAGGACAACTCACCTTCTCCCCAAAAGTTTGTCTGCAGCCAGTGTGCTCGCGGCTTCACACGCCACTTGTTCCAACAGTACTGCTCACGCATAGCCTCTGTGAAGGGCATCTCAGGGAACATGTCTGTCACATTGTTACTGTTAAATGTTAAGTTGATCTCCGTGCAAACCTAAAAGAAGCACAAGAGCTGTTATGGGGCAGGGGCATAGCCAGGACAGCAGCTGAAACCTGTTGGGGGCTCCAACCTCTTACCTGGTAGTCCCAAGCCTCTGCATCCGAGCCGATGCCACAGCCTGTGGGGTCAGCACAGGACTGGTACAGCCGGTATATGTCATAACACTGCACCAAGCCAGAGGAGTTGTAGAACACCCCTGCCAGGTGGGAAACACAGCACAAAACCAGTCAATAACTCTGCTGTCTCACCCACCACCTCCCACATGAACTTCATGCCTAAAACCAAGCCAAAGGCTGAGTGCATGTGCAATGTTGGGACAGAAATCACAGGGCCTGGAACTGTGCAAGACTACAATCCAGCTGTATGGCAAAGCTTTTACATGGGGCTGACAAATTCCTCCAGATGACACAAATTTGGCTATTGCCCCCAGTTCAATGCAATATTGTCCTGTTTAGACAATTTCCTTTGTAATGGGTTAAAAGCCTGGATAGCAAGGCAGGGCTTCAGCTATGCCAGGTTCAGCAGGTCCCTGTGGCATCTTGCTCAGCTTACTTTTCTGATTTCTGATTCAGTTTCTTTTGAGGCTCTAGTTGCTAAATGTGGATCTAAAATGTGGCACCCTGAGCCATATGATGTTCAAACAGATGTTGGGACACTAATTTCACTTATCATGAACCAAGGAAGTCGCAATACCACTTGAGACATGATAAAATGGTAAGTGCTAGTCTGGTTTTCTGCAGGTGGAGGAATGGATTCATGTCACGGAGGCCGGTGGTCAGAGTGCCGCAACCTTCCTGGAGAAGTGTCCTTAGAAGGACATCTCAGAGGCACAAACACTTCTGCTGCCTGCTGAGTGATTTCAAGCTCTTCAGTGAAATCAGCTCTTGGGGCAGCACTGAAGGAAGAGACGGAGCCTTCACATGGAGTTCCAGATCTGCAGAAGCCGTCAGGGCTGCAGGCTGCAGGAGGAGCTTCAGGCAGACTTGTAGCACTTCCCCAGCACAGTGCACAGCTCCCGGGGCTAGATCCACACCAAACATGCCCTGTCTGCAAGCGAGAGCTGTCCTGAGAGCAGGAAGTGTCAGGTATCTTCTTTTCGCCGTGTACGTGCTAGTGCTCTGTTTGCGCACTCTGCAGAGAAACACTGGTGCTTGCTTCTGCTTCCAGCAAGCCAAGGTGCTTGTGCAGCAAGAATCCTGCTTTTCCCAGCACAGGATCACTTTGGAGCTGAGTGGGAGTTAGCCCTGCTTTTGCAGCACCAGCAGAAGCTCTGCTGGCTCTCTCTACTGCTTTTCCATAGCAGAGCTGTCAGAAGCGAGAAACTGCCTTTTGCCGAGAAAGCAGCGTCTAGCACAGAGAAGGCAGTGTCCTCAGCATGTGCTGGTGTCGGTGAGGAGGATGTTCTCTGTTGTGTGCTACCCAGTCAAACACAGATACTTTAGGACAGCGTGTGTCCAGGCTGTTCCACCGAAAGCCAAGGCCGTGCATGAGATCCGTTCGGCGCTGCTTAGCCTGGAGTTGGTTTGGTGCAGTTTAGCCTTTTGGGGCTATGGATTCCATATCTGAAGGAGAAGGTTTATGAGGAAATGTTACATGGCATATTTAGTTGTAGTACTACTGGCTACAGGAAATAGGATCTCAGTAGGTGTTCTACCTTCTGGCATGTGGTCAGCAGGCTCAGGACAGCTGTTGGGCTCCCAGTTATTTTGGGGAGAATGCTGCCCAGCAGCTGCGTAAGGAAACGTGGCTGGGCGCTACCACAGC
Organism: Phylloscopus whistleri; assembly: GCA_017589585.1. Lineage (NCBI taxonomy): Eukaryota > Metazoa > Chordata > Aves > Passeriformes > Phylloscopidae > Phylloscopus > Phylloscopus whistleri. Next base: position 2,074,949 of record JADMLD010000860.1, read on the forward strand.
CTTTCACTTCCCTTTCAAGTCAGAAATGACACAGAAATCTGAGTTGTCCGATGATCTAAAACATGTTTTTAAATCCCTGGCTGTCACTGCTGAGGATTATAGGTACTTTTGAATTCAAAACAAACCAGCAGAAATGTCTTTGATCAGCTTAGATGGAGACTTAGAACTTCATGTACTAATGTGCTGTGCAAATGATACGAAGAGCTGGAATTCACAGTTATTCCTGTGCTTTTTCCAGGTCCATATCTAACCCTTAAGACTGAATTTTTTTCCCCAGAAACAAATCATCTGTCATTGCAGCAAAACTGCAAATTGAACATTTGGTCAAAATGACCTTGTTCTATGTATTTCCCAGCAACATGTGATGGGGTACACACTCAACTGTTTTGATTCCCAGATTGTGTAAGAACAACTCTAAAAACCAAGCCAAAAGTCCTTGGCTAAAAGCTGTGTCTTATGCATTTTTCATGCTCACCTGTCTCTTGTACAGGGAAGCATTTTAGGGTTCAGAGTAAAACTTGGTGGTTTTCATTTCTGTGTTGGTTTTTTGTTTCTATGAGCACCTTAATGGTTTCTGGTTTTGTGACCAAGCAATTACCTAACCAGGCAGATCTGCTTTCAGATCTGCCAGAGCAAACCCAAGTGTGTCCCTTTTCATAAATATAGGAAACTTTGAAGTTTTAGCTTTTTAGGAAACCTTTGAAGTTTCTTCTCTGGAGGAAAATGTCACTTCAGTATGAGGTACAGCTGTCTCGGAGGCTCAGTTCCTCAGCAGTGCCACTGGCTACAGATGTTTCAGCTGAGGGGTCTCAACAGGGCCCTTCAACAAAGCAATTTCATTGTAGAGTAGGTAAATCCATGGCAGCGTGGGTGCAGTAACTGCCGTGTCTTTCTCTTTCAGGCCATGAAGCCATCCAACCACGCCACCATCCAGAGCATCGTGAGAGCTGTTGGAGTTGTCCCCGGCGTTCCCAAGCCTTGCTGTGTGCCTGACAAAATGTCTTCTCTTAGTATCTTATTCTTTGATGAAAACAAAAACGTGGTGCTGAAGGTGTACCCCAACATGACGGTGGAGTCCTGTGCGTGCAAGTAATGCCTTGGGAGGCCTCTTGGCAGTGCCAGGGTGATTTGGGAGTAACCTGGGTGCCGAGTGCTGCCGCTCCCTTGCTCTTTGGGGAGGGGGGTGGGCAGGGGTCTCATCATAGCTACTTTGTGTTTGCACTGCCAATGCATTTCCATTGGACAAAAAAAAGGAAATGTAAAGAAATGCAATCAGTGATAATGGGAACAGAATAGATTCCAAATAGCTGTTCCAAGGAAAGTGAATACAAACTTAATTTTTCTGTGGTTTTGACCGAAACACAAGGCTGGGAATGGGACCTGACTGTACCTGTTGGAAGCAAGAGGTGAAAGAAGAGTCTGCAGGTTTTTGAGACTGCCCAAAGGGACATAGTGATCTATTTTTGTACAAGATTTTGGAAGCAGCACAAGCTGGTAATTCCTGTCTCTGTTCTAATGGTGACTAATGGCGGGGGAACGCTAGAAACGCAATAGTCTTCATTTTAAAACTAAGTTTCTTGCATTAGGTTTTAGAGTAGTACAGCAAGGTGGCAAAACAAAGCTGATATCCTAAAAGCTGTAGATGACCCTACCTGACCACGCATCTCCTTGGTACAAGGTTACCCACCTTGTGTGCTCTGTAATTCAGCTCTTTGGAGCTCGGCAGCCCTGGGCAGAAGAGCTCCAAACAGGACTACCGAGTGCATCACTGACTTTGTGTTATGGAAACTCAGCAGGCCAGGGATATGACAATATCACACTCGGTGCAGTGCCCGAAGGACTTGTTCTCCACGTGTTCTAGAACATACTTGCAAATAATCTGTGGGTTACAGTGTCTGCAAGGACACTGTAACCAGGTTGTGGAGTGGCCTCTTCCCCAGGTACCAAGCAACAGGACCAGAGGTCATAGCCTCAAGCTGCACCAGGGGAGGTTCAGGCTGGACATCAGGAAGAATTTTTTCATGGAAAGGATGGTCAGGCAGTGGTAAGGGCTGCCCTGGGAGGTGGTGGAGTCACCCTCAGTGGAGCTGTTCAGGAAAAGACTGGATGGTGTGCTCGGTGCTCTGGTTTAGCTGGCAAAGTGCTGATCTGTTCTTCCGTGCTCTGGGGGCCCTGAACTCATCGGCAGCAGCGTCGCTCCCGGGGCAGGGCTGGTCCCAAAGATAGGCACCCTCTTCCCAGGAGAGGCTTATCAGTTTGCACCATGGGTTGTTTAGTGGCTCCTTTTTCCTTGTGAAACCAGCATTTTTAAATGATTTCTGGCGAAAGGTTTATCTGTGTACAGACTGTCAATTTAAAAAAATGAAAATCAACCCCAAAAGAAAAGTTATTTTGTATATGGAAAGAAACTCTTACAGATGCTTCTAATTTATTTTATGTCCGTGGCCTTCCTAATGTATCCTTCTTTATCTCAGCACTCTTTAAACCATGCAGTTTTCTCTGTCAGGGCAAAGATGAACTGGACTGTAGGGGAGCTCCAGAGGACAGGTGCACCCACAGTGTGAAGGGCACGTCGTACTGCTGATAGATACGCTTCCCTGATCTGCATTGTTTTCCTTCAGTAATACAGACTCTCTGCTCAGACCTCTGGAGAAATGTAAAATAAAATCACTTTAAAATAAAAATCCTCGTTCTCATGTGTGGCATTCAGACGTTTGCAGGAACATGAATGATTTTGTTTGTTTGTTTGTGTTAGATAATATGGTTGAGAGGTAATTTGTGGGAGAATGATAGAGGATATCGTATTATAATATCATTTTAGGACACTTTAGGAATTTATGGTACAAATACCCTCTAAGGTCAGAAGGTTGAAAGCACTAACACCAACACGGCACCTCTTTAATTTTTAGCAGCAAAACTTGATCTTAAAACTTTGTTTTTCTGCTCCTACTAACTTAATAAAGGAGTTGATCAGCTTTTGCTGCCCTTCACTGATATTCAAGCTCATTAAAATTGGCTCTATGGTTCTAAAATAAATACAGATTTTAGACCTCCCTCATTCTCCCCATACTAGAATGGGGTGTTCCTGGTGTCATCCTGCTCCTCCTCAGCCTGTTCCATGGATTTGTAAGTAAGGTTCCTGACTTTTGCCATGTTGAATTTTATTATTCCAGCAATTGTGGTGGCTCTTCTGTTCCATTGAAATTTCCCAGAAAATATGCCAATATTATTTTAATAAAAATTACATCATTACCCCTTGGAAAACCAGGCTAATTTAATTGTAATTAATTGTGCTTCTGCTGTGTTAGGTTAATGAATTCATATAGTTTAAAATGTCGTTGTAAAATATAAACAAACAGGAGCTTAAAAAAAACAAAAAGGGGAAATATAGATAATAAAAATAGAAATATAAAACGAAAAAATAATATCAATAATATGAATACAATATATCATATTACATGTTGCGTATATTATATGAGATATAATACACATAGATAGGAATATAAAAGATAAATTGTAACAATAAATATCAATATAAAAATAAAAAATGTTGAAAAATTTGGAAATATAGCCTAAAAGAAAGGCTTTTTGGATTTGGATTTCATTGGTGACAGGGTTCTTGTAGTTGTGGTTGGGAGACTTTTGTGGCGTTTAATTTAGAGAATTTTTGGAAGGGGATTTTTGGGCACCTTTTTTGCCTCTGCTCTCTGCCGGTCCCCGACTCAGCGCTGAGCTCCGGGGCAGCGCTGCCACCTTGTGGACAGAGAGCGGTACTGCAAAGCTCTCCCGTGCCCATCCCCGAAGCGCGCTTGGGCCGGGCTGTGAACTCGTGGACAATGCTGCCATCTCGTGGTCAGTGATGAGTACTGCAGCGCTCTCCCGTGCCCGTCCCCAATGACCGTGACAAGGCCTGGCTGAGAGCGGGCGCAGCGCTGCCACCTTGTGGACAGAGAGCGGTACTGCAGCGCTCCCCCGAGCCCACCCCGACGCACGTGGCAGCCCCGGACTGTGAGCTTGGGAGCACTGCTACGGCCCGACATTCCAAGCATGGCGGCAAAAAGGGCGGGAAAAAAAGCAAGGACCCTGGTGGCACCTAGCCAGCTGACTGCGCAAAAACCCGACCGCAGCGCCGTCTGAGAGTGATTTTCTGGGGTGTTTGCAGGTGCGCGGGCACGGGCTGGAGGCTCAGAGGTGCCACCGAGGGGTTCCGGCAATCGATTTAGTCAGGCACCTCTGTGTGGAGCCCGGGGGGCCTTAGAAGTGCCACAAAAAAAGATGGCGGCTCTGCCGGAAGTGGCTTCAGCCGCAACAAAGATGGCGGCGAGTGAGGGCGGAAGTCACGTGACGCCCTTCCCAGTATGGCGGCAAAAAAGGGCGGGAAAAGCTAAAAGCCCCGAAGGCGTCTGGCTGATTGCCTGTGCGCAACCCCGACCGCAGCGCTGCCCAGATGAAATTTTTTGTGGTGTTTCCGGGTGTGTGGACATGTTCTGTGGGCTCAGCTACACCGCGGCCGTGTTCAAGCCGTGGATTTAGTCAGGCGTCTTTGTTGGCAGCCAAGGGGGCCTAAGCGGTGCCACAAAAAAAGATGGCGGCTGGGCCGGAAGTGGCTTCAGCCGCAACAAAGATGGCGGCGAGTGAGGGCGGAAGTCACGTGACGCCCTTCCCAGTATGGCGGCAAAAAAGGGCGGGAAAAGCTAAAGGCCCCGAAGGCGTCTAGCTGATTGCCTGTGGCAACCCCGACCGCAGCGCCGCCCAGACGAAATTTTTTGTGGTGTTTCCGGGTGTGTGGACATGTTCTGTGGGCTCGGCTATGCCGCGGCCGTGTTCAAACCGTCGATTTAGTCAGGCGTCTTTGTTAGCGGCCAAGGGGGCCTTAGCGGTGCCACAAAAAAGATGGCGGCCCAGCCGGAAGTGGCTTCAGCCGCAACAAAGATGGCGGCGAGTGAGGGCGGAAGTCACGTGACGCCCTTCCCAGTATGGCGGCTCGGCGCCACGTGCTTGACCTTCCCAAGATGGCGGCAAAAAAGGGCGGGAAAATGCAAGGCCCCCTAGTGCGTCTTCCCGGCTGCCTGCGCTCTACCCTGACTACGGCGCCGCCTGGGAGCAATTTTCCGCGGCGTTTCCAGGTGCGCAGACACGGTCTGTAACTCCAGCCGTGCTGCGGGCGGGCAGGAGCCAGACCCGCGCCCCCAGGCAGCGGCGGGGCCGCCTCTCGCTTCCGAGCTCCCTCCAGCACCGCCCCCCCTGGGCGTGGTCCGCGTGCCGCCGCCATTGCGGTCACCGCGTGCCGCCGCGTGCGGCCGCCGCCGTGGGAGCCGCCGCCGCCGCTCACCACCCCCGCTGCCCTCCGGCAGGCGGGGGGAGTCAGAAAGGTGAGCGGGGGAGGAGGCCGAGGGGTTGCGGGGGAGGCAGGGGGCGGCGGGGGGACGCGGACGCCCCGGTTTTCTGGGCAGGGCTTCCCGGGGACAGTTTCAGCTGCCCGCAGCTCTGACCGGGTTCTGCCTGGCTTGGAGCGGGCTTGGAGCGGGGCTTGGAGCGGGGCTTGGAGCGGGGCTTGGAGCGGGGCGGGGGGGGGGCGGAGCGGGGGGGTGCTGAGCTCCGGGGCAGTGCTGGCACCTTGTGGACAAAAGGCGGTACTGCAGCACTCCCCCAGCCCACCCCGATAATGGACAAATGTTCAAACCCACATCCTTCTGAAAAATGGTTCCTCCAAGTCTTTTAGTATCGTCCCAAGCCCCTCTTCATCCTTAGGATCACTGCCCTGGCTCCCAGGTACTTAGCAAGAAAAAGGAGCAAGTGGGAACTTGGTGGCTTCCCTGGGATCTCTCCTGGGTCCCCCCGGCCCCTCCCGAGCCCCGGCTCCACCCTGAGATCGGCCCCGTTCTCCCCGGGCCCGCTCTTCTCGCGTTTCTATGGTAACTTTCCAGGCTCCTCTCTCCCGTGTCTCCATGGTAACTCCCGGGCCGCTCTATAGCGCGTTTCTATGGTAACTCCCGGGCCGCTCTCTCCCGTGTCTCTATGGTAACTCCCGGGCCGCTCTGGCCGCATCTCTTTGGTCTCGCCGGAGGCGCTCTGGCCCTGAGTCCTCCCACCTCGCTGCTCTCGGGGTTCCCGCCGCTTCCGGGTGGGCTCGGGGGGGGTTTTGGGGTCTCAATTGGTTTTGATTTTGTCTGTAGTGATGGGATTAGTGTATATGGTGTACTAGTGTTGTCTGAGGATTTAAATTTTTGTGGTTTTGATGTGTTAGGTTAATGAATTGATATAGTTCGAAACGCTTTTTTTTTTTCTTTTTATTTGGTTAGAGGCAGGTCTTTTTAAGTTTGGGGGTTCTGGGTATATATTTTGGAGTTTTTTTAAAGGGATTGGACATGGGGTTATTTTTATTATATTTGGTCGTTTGACTATGAGTAATAAGAGTTGTCTTTTTTGGGGTGGAGTTTTTCTTGAGTTTTCTTTTTTAAAATGTATATATTTGCGTGGTTGGGGTAGTGGTGTTTCTGGTGCAACGCTAAGCATCCATTAGTGTTTGTGTGTTTTAGGCAGGTATGACACCGAGACCCCCTCACAGAGCGGACAGCAGATCAGCTCAGATCCTGCTTTGATGTTTGGTTTTTTATGGCACCAGACTAAGAGACAGCAGCCCGGTGACAGCAGGGAATTCCCAGGGGCCGAGCCGGCCTTCCTTTGCAGCCGATGTTAATTCTCATCCCTGGCCATCGGAGAGGTGAGTCGAGGCTGGGAGCTGCAGAGGAGATGTAAGCGAGGTGCCCGGTCAGGAGGGGGCGCCGCGGAGCTGTTGGTGCAGGAGGAGCGCGGGGGCAGGAGAGGCGAGGCCGTGCCAAGGCAGGCAGAGCGGTGTTTCAGCCTGCAGCTCCAGCCTGCGGCTCGGCCAGATTGCCTTTCTGCTGAGAGCCAGCTGGCCTGGCAGCACCATCTGCTGACTCCTGCAGGGGGATCGCTGCAAGGGCAGGAGTAGCCTGGATGGCAAGGCCCTGTTGCTCACATTTGGAATTGTGGAATCTTTTAGGTGGGAAAAGACCCGTAAGGTGGTGAAGTCCCAACTGTTAACCCAACAATGCCAAGTGCACAACTCAGGCAATGATAGAGTGTCATCTATTCCGTAGATTTATAAATACGTGTGTATGTGTATACATAGATAGATCTTCAGCAACTCTATGAGAAGGTTATTCTGTGGGCTGTTCAACAGCTGCTTCCTGCCTCAGCTAAAGTTTATCAAAAATCACAGAAGAGCTTGTTGGGTTAAAAAAAAAATCTGTACTTTAAGGGAATGAAAGTTTAACCTGGGCTGAAATCACCTTAACTGCAGAAGGCAATTGAAAATGCTAAATGGTTGTTTACATAAAAATAAAATTACACATGCCCAACATGAGAACTGCAGGAATAAAGGGCACTGTTTACAGAAACAGTGCTGTCATTTGCCTTATGCACTGGAAAGCACACAAGAGAATACTTTTACGGTACATGTAAAGGAGGATTTCCTGCCTTTTCCAATAAATCGTTGCTTTCAGCTGGAGTGTGTTCCTGGTGTCATCCTGCTCCTTCTCCTCCATGGATTTGTAAATAAAGTTCCTGACTTTTGCCAAGTTGAATTTTATTATTCCAGCAATTGTCGTGGCTCTTCTGTTCCCCTGGAACTTCCCAGCTCTGCTAAGAGCTTCAGATGTCAGATACAAGTAAGTGTGGAGTTTCTTTGCAATGTTTCTCCCACAAAATACAGACAATTCTGGGGTGGGAGTAACTTGAGGTGTTTAGTTCTCGCTTCCCTTTAAAATCCGAGCAGAGGAAGCAGATATTAAGTCATCATTCCATGAACTTGCACCAAATTCCTGACTGTTCCAATAGTTTTCACTCTTAGAAATTCCTGAGCTTGTCTTCCAGGCAAGATGAGCTGTAGCTATTTTTCCTTCCTTTGATTTGATGTTTTTCCTCTTTCTGATTTTAGTAAGGGAATATTTATTGCAAATGCCAATTTTCCATCCTCGTTGGAGTTTTGCTGCATCATAGGGCACATTTCCAAGGGCATTTGCCAAATTCACATTGGTAAATCAGGAGTTGTTCAGCACCAGACAACTTGCCAAGTGTTTATTTGCCATAATTCATCTCTTTGTCAAGTTAAATGTACTGCATTTTTAATTACACAAATCCCATGGAAACTTAAATCCTAAATGGCCTAATTGCTGTTCCTTGGACACAGTGTTCTTTCCTGCCTTGGCCCATTTGGATGTTCATCCAGAGTGACCCTACCACTGAAATAGAATTTGTGTCCAAGCAAAACTGGGGATTGCCTAGAAAGTCTTATTTTCTGGGAAGCACTGAGTTTGTTTTCCCTATCCCTGCATAATCCAAGATAGCCCCGGAGCTGCGTTTATTTAATTTTGTCTTGTTTTTTTTTTTTAATTACTTGTTTATTTATTGCTTTTTTATTTGGGGTTTTTATTTAAAGCTATACGTTTATTTTATTGTGTTTTATTTTTTCATGTTAGTTCTTGTTCTGTATTTTTGAAATGGTTATATATTGTATTTCCTCTAATTTTATTTTTATTTTAATTTTTTATTTTTAAAAATTCCTTTTCTTTTGTACTTTTTAATTTTGATTTTTTTATTATTTGTTTATTTTTATTTGCTTTTAGTTTTGTATTTTTAATTTTTTATTTTATTTATCTTATTTTTCTTTTTTATATTTTTATTCTAAAAATTTTATAGTAAAAATTTATACTAAAATTTTACTTTTAAATTTATTTTTAAATTTTAAGTTTATTTTTATTTTGGTTTAGATATTTTTATTTTATTTTTTTCTGTTTGCTTTATTCCTTTCTGTTTTTTTTTCCCCATTACTCTTTCTTGCCCTGTCTGGAAGTTTGGCTGTTGGCAAAAAAGGAGTTGAAAAATGACATCCATGGCCCCGGACATGTGCATAGAGCTGAGGGTGCCGTTAGCAAAACCTCTGCATTTTCTGCTCCGTTAAAAAACCTGAACGGAGGTGGTGCCGTTTTTTTTCTTTGGAACCCCCACCGGGTCTCATTCCCCCCCTGTGCAGTATCACCAGCAGTGACTTGATGTGGAGGTGTATTTCAGAGATGGCAATAAAACCAAGTAGCCCTTTGATGTTGTAACTCTCCCAAGATCATTGTTCACTAACAGAGGAGTCCAAAACAAAGCAAACAAAGAAAACCCCACAAAAGCACCCCCCCCCGGCTCCTGCAAAACACAAAAAGAGAAAATATGCCAATATTATTTTAACAAAAACTAAACCTTTACCCCTTGGAAAACCAGGCTAATTTAAATCTAATAAATTGTGCTTCTGCTGTGTTAGGTTAATGAATTCATGTCGTTTAAAATATCATTTAAAACATAAACACGCATTTGAAAAAATACAGAAATAGAACAACATAAATAATAAAAATATCAATATAAAATACAAAAATAATATCAACAATAGAAGTAAATACAATGGATCATATTGCACATTATGTTTATTATAATATAAATAATATGCATAGATGGGAATATAAAAAATGGTAATGATAAAGATCAATAACAAATATTGAAATGTAGCCTAAAAGAAAGGCTTTTTTGGTTTGAATTTGGCAGGGTTCTTGTCGCTGTGCTCGGGGGTCTTTCGGGCCATTTATCGCAGGGCATTTTTGGACACGGTCTCTTTGGCCTCCGCTCCCCGCCCGGCCCGGCCCGCGGGGGGTGCGCTCGGGGGGCAGTGCTGGCACCTGGTGGACAAAGAGCGGTACTGCAGCTCCGCCCGTGGCCGCCCCGGACCCCGGGGGGTGCGCGCCACCCTGACCACGGCGCCGCCCGGGCAGGATTTTCCGCGGCGTTTCCCGGTGCGGGCCCCGGCGCCCACGCCGCCCCGCTCCTCCGGCCCCGAGCCCCACAGCCCGCCGTGGAGAGGCGGCACTGCTCGGGACACGCCGCCGGCACAGACAGGAGCGAAGCAGAACTCCCGGTGCCATTCCCGGCCCCGCCTCAGCTCCACGGGCTCGGCTCCGGGCTGAGGGGCGGGGCCGGGAGCGATGGTCCCGTCCCCGGGCGGGGCGGGTCCCGGGGACGGTGCCGGCGGCGGTCCGGGGCGGGGCTGGGCGGGCACGGGGGCGGTCCCGGGGCAGTCCCGGGGGCCGTCTCGAGCGGACACGGGGCGGTCCCGGGTCGGTCCCGGGGACGGGGCTGGGGGCGTTCCTGAGTGGGCACGGGGGCGGTCCCGGGGACGGTCCCGGAGGCGGGTCCCGGGCGGTCCCGGGGGCGGTCCCGGGCGATCCCGAGCGGGCACGGGGCGGTACCGGGGACGGTACCGGGGGCGGGTCCCGGGCGGTCCCGGGGACGGGGCTGGGGGCGGTCTCGAGCGGGCACGGGGCGGTCCCAGGGGCGGGGCTGGGGGAGGTCTCGAGCGGGCATGGGGCGGTACCGGGGACGGTACCGGGGGCGGGTCCTGGGTGGTTCCGGGCACGGGGCTGGGGGCGGTCTCGAGCGGGCACGGGGCGGTACCGGGGACGGTACCGGGGGCGGGTCCTGGGTGGTTCCGGGCACGGGGCTGGGGGCGGTCTCGAGCGGGCACGGGGCAGTACTGGGGACGGTACCGGAGGCGGGTCCCGGGCAGTCCCGGGGGCGGTCCCGGGCGATCCCGAGCGGGCACGGGGCGATACCGGGGACGGTACCGGGGGCGGTACCGGGGGCGGGTCCCGGGCGGTCCCGGGGACGGGGCTGGGGGCGGTCTCGAGCGGGCACGGGGCGGTCCCAGGGGCGGGGCTGGGGGAGGTCTCGAGCGGGCATGGGGCGGTACCGGGGACGGTACCGGGGGCGGGTCCTGGGCGGTTCCGGGCACGGGGCTGGGGGCGGTCTCGAGCGGGCACGGGGCAGTACTGGGGACGGTACCGGAGGCGGGTCCCGGGCGGTCCCGGGGGCGATCCCGAGCGGGCACGGGGCGATACCGGGGACGGGGCTGGGGGCGGTCCCGGGGCCGGGTTCCGGACAAGGTTCAGGTGTGCGGGGCGGTCCCGGTCCCAGTTCATGTGCGCGGGGCCCCAGGGCGCCTGCGCGGGGCGGGGCCCGGGGTGATTTAATCCCCCGCAGTGAGGGCGGCGGCCCACCCCGATAATGGACGACTGTGTGGCCCCGTTCTCCCCGACTCCGCCCTGAGTCCGACCCCGTTCTCCCCGACTCCACCCTGAGCCCGACCCCGTTCTCCCCGGCCCCTTCCCGGCCCCGGCTCCGCCCTGAGATTGGCCCCGTTCTCCCCGGGCCCGCTCTTCTCGCGTTTCTGTGGTAACTTTCCGGGCTCCTCTCTCCCGTGTCTCTATGGTAACTCCCGGGCCGCTCTCTCCCGTGTCTCCATGGTAACTCCCGGGCCGATCTCTCCCGTGTCTCCATGGTAACTCCCGGGCCGCTCTATAGCGCGTTTCTATGGTAACTCCCGGCTGCTCTCTCCCGCGTCTCCATGGTAACTTCCGGGCCGCTCTGGCCGCATCTCTTTGGACTCGCTGCAGGCGCTCTGGCCCTGAGTCCTCCCACCTCGCTGCTCTCGGGGTTCCCGCCGCTTCCGGGTGGGCTCGGGGGGGGGGTTTTGGGGTCTCAATTGGTTTTGATTTTGTCTGTAGTGATGGGATTAGTGTATATGGTGTACTAGTGTTGTCTGAGGATTTAAATTTTTGTGGTTTTGATGTGTTAGGTTAATGAATTGATATAGTTTGAAACGCTTTTTTTTTTCTTTTTATTTGGTTAGAGGCAGGTCTTTTTAAGTTTGGGGGTTCTGGGTATATATTTTGGAGTTTTTTTAAAGGGATTGGACATGGGGTTAATTTTATTATATTTGGTCGTTTGACTATGAGTAATAAGAGTTGTCTTTTTTGGGGTGGAGTTTTTCTTGAGTTTTCTTTTTTAAAATGTATATATTTGCGTGGTTGGGGTAGTGGTGTTTCTGGTGCAACGCTAAGCATCCATTAGTGTTTGTGTGTTTTAGGCAGGTATGACACCGAGACCCCCTCACAGAGCGGACAGCAGATCAGCTCAGATCCTGCTTTGATGTTTGGTTTTTTATGGCACCAGACTAAGAGACAGCAGCCCGGTGACAGCAGGGAATTCCCAGGGGCCGAGCCGGCCTTCCTTTGCAGCCGATGTTAATTCTCATCCCTGGCCATCGGAGAGGTGAGTCGAGGCTGGTAGCTGCAGAGGAGATGTAAGCGAGGTGCCCGGTCAGGAGGGGGCGCCGCTGAGCTGTTGGTGCAGGAGGAGCGCGGGGGCAGGAGAGGCGAGGCCGTGCCAAGGCAGGCAGAGCGGTGTTTCAGCAGCTTGTGCAATTCCTTTTCCACTGCATGTTTGGGCTGCAGACTGACTGTTCTGATGGATGTTAGTGATGAAATTGGATAGGGGTGGAATTTGAGACAGCCAGAACAAGCTGCAGTAAGCTCTGAGCTGGCACTCGCAGGCAGCCAGAGTTCTGTGCTCTTAGGAGCAGGTATTATTTGGAAATGTCCAAATGTCTGGTGGTGGTATTTTTCTTTGTGGCTTCCACTACAAAGCAGAGCGTGAGTGGATCCTCAGATTTCATCTTCCAGGTCCTGCTTTCCGTTTTCAACGTCCTTTGTGTGATGAGAGCTCCCAGGTAAGAATTTCAAAAGAAAGCACCAAAAAAACCCCCAGACCACCCAAGTCTGCATGGCTTTGAGATCTCAAGTACAAAGCAGAAAGGAGCAGCTGACTCTGCCTTTGCCCTCTTGAAAATCTGTTCCTTGTGGATTTTGTGTATGTGTGGAGGGGGAAATAATTGCTTCTGTCTCAACCAGTGACATCCTTATCCCCTGAAACTGGAACAGGTTCCTGCTGTCACAGAGCCTCACGTGGGCGCCGTGCTTTTGTGCCTACAGTCAGGGCCTTTTCTTTTTTGGGGGTCTCCATTCCCCAGCCAGCATATTTGTTACCTGAACAGTGCTTCAGCAGGAGGGAAACTCACGTGCCAGGAGCTGTCAGGCTTGGGAGCATCCACCCTGAGTATTTCAGGTACCAGAACCTTGGAAAAAATAATAAAATTGTCTTGCTACCCAAAGGGTTCTTGTAAGAGTAGCACCCGTGGTAGGAAGCTTTGAAGGAAGTCTTTCCTTCCCTGGAATTGCTGAGGACAGGTGGTGTTCATTTCACCTTGAAGGTGATCAGGTGCCAGTCCAATTGCTAATTGTAGGTTAGATAATTAGATCCTGACTGTAGAAGAACAAGTTACATTTTCTCTTTCAGAGTTGTATTCTGGAGGTATTACAAAGTGCTGCCCGTGTCACCAGAGCTGCCTATGAGCTGATACAGGATCACAGCCTCCTCACGTGGGCCCTGCACAGCTTAGAGAAAAGGTAACCAGAGAAGTACAGGAGGTACGGGAACAATTTTGCTGTCCACAGTAGAATAATTATGTGGCTGAGTATGAAAACGAGGGTGACAGGCAGGGAGACAGGGGCACCGAGGGCTGTACTGGCAGAACCTGCTGAACCCTGAGGTGTCCCTTGTGTTTTGGAAAACAGAATCAAGATGCTTTCAGGTTGTGGTGGGAGGGGTGATGGTGGAGGGGCTTCATGATTTGGAAAACACTTCCTTGAAAAACCGAGAAAGCAAAACAGCACCTTGTATTGGTGCCTTTACCTCTTAAATTTCCAGCAGCCTCATTTCACATCCTGTCACAGGACCTGCTGCACAGCAAGTGGCACAGGAGTGGCTTTGAGCTGTCTAGAACATGGCTCCTGCCCTTGCCTCTCCCTCACATACAATTACATACTCAAAAAACCTCTTCTGCACAGAGCGCCCTGGCAGGTTCAGGCAAGCCCACCAGAAGTGCACTGGAGTGTGGTGCCCTGTAGGTGATGGAGCAGCTGCTGCTGAGGATGTGCCTTCCAAATGCGTTTGTGTTTTGCGGTTTTGTTTGCTTTGGTTTGGGGGTTTATGGTTTTGCTTGTTTGTTTTGGTTTGTTTTTCAGGTTTCTGGAAAACAAGGTGATAAATAAAATTATTCCCTTACTCCATACTCTGTGGCTAACCAATTTAGGAGACAAGAGAGAAAAGGAAGAATGAGTCCCAGGAGAAGAGGAAACATCTTCCTATTCAGCTTGTAAATGAATTTCTGTATGTTTTGGTCACGTTAATCAAACATATTCGGTAAGTCCCTTGTTTTGTTTTTTGTGTTAGTCGGTTTGCTTTTCATCCTCTGTCCAGCTTGAACTTTATTAGGGGCGAGAGGATTTCTTTATCTCTGGTAGATGAGTGGCTTTTCTCACCTTCACTTTGTGTGTTGAGTGGTGAATTTGGATGCGAGTTCTTTGACGGGAGAGTTTAGGTGTTTGAATAGATGGGGAATAAAGTAAGATGTGATGCACAGTTGCTGTCAAGTCCTACATCCTTAATTCCTGGCCATTCTGACAGTAAGGATTAAAACCTTATTGGTTAGAATGCAGGAAAATACGTGGCACTTGTGTTTTCTTTTGACAGGGCTGATGTAGATCTGGCCAAGCTGACTGAGTTCTTCAGCCCCCTCAGCTCTGTGCTGGAACACGGTGCTGTTGTTGTTGAGGCTTTTAGGGAGATGAGGCGTTTCACGGTCAACGACGGCGTCCTATCCAGCAGGGAGCTGCTGCTGCTGCTGCTGCTGCACAAGTGGAGCCTTGTCAGCAAAGACCTGCAGCTGCAGGAGGACCTGCAGGCCCTGGCTCAGAAGTACCAAAGCAAAGAATTGCTCAGTAAGTGCTTAAATATTTCAAGGAAGGTGTATTTTGTTGCAGCTGTTGCAGACCAACAGCACGAGTGAGGCAAACGTCTCTGGAAATAGTACTCCTGCCTCCTGTCAGACTGATGTAGCTTGAGGGAGGAGGACAGGAAATGGAAAGGTATTTTTCAGAGCCTCTGTGTGGTGATTTCTAACCTTAACATCATTTGGAAGCTTTGGAGAAAGACGGTTAAAAAAGGGAAAGAGCTTTAAAATGGAACTTAGTTGCAAATCTCGTGTCAGGCTTTGAAAACTATATTCTTTAAAGAAGTCTTAAAAGGAAAAGCAGTGCCTGGAGGCTTTGTGCTTAAAGGTTTTAATCATTCTGGCTGTGGATGGGGATCTGAAAGTGATGTGTAAGTAAATAAAGCAAGCAAAAATTAAGCAGTTGACTTTTCTTCTTGTCATCAGTTTTGAAGAAAGGAAAAATGTGTCTGGACTTGTGTGATTTCTTTTGTTCTCTCTGTGAACAGAAAGTGCCAGGAACTTGGGAGTGGGAGGTCTTAAAACAGCGCTGGTTTCCTGCAGCAGCAACTGCTTTTGGTGCACATTAAAGCTTCTGTGGGTTTGTTTAAATGTTCTGTATCAGTGAAGAAAGTGTCATGTATTTAGGGGATCCTGTAAAAGCTTTAGCTTTTCTAAACTTTTTCTCACCCTTTAGAACTCCTCAGAAAGACCTGAGAGGAGTTTTTGGAGCGATGGCTGTAACTCACTCTGTGTGTGGGCTGTGCTGCTCCAGGCTCCGGGAGCTCCTCTCATTTCCAGGCTGGATGATCCAGTTTGGAATCAGGTTCCAGCCTGGAGTCCCTGGAGCTCCCGGAGCCCCTTGGAACAGCGCAGGCTCCGCGAGGCTCCTGAACGAGGCTGGTACTTACCACTGTAACAACTGAACCAACACGGGAGAGCACCTTACTTGCCCAGTTTTGTACCAGGAAAACCCTTTGGAGTGTCTGATGTTTGTTTTGGTGGTGGTTTTCTTCTTATAGAAAATATTAAAGACAAGAGCAAACCTCAAGCCTCATCTCACGTGTATCGTCACAGCCGGGAGAAGAACGAGGGGGAAGAAGATGACCCTGCTGCAGACGTGGAAGTGTCTGAGCTGGAGAAATGCAGAGAGCACCTGAATTCCATGCTCGCCCACTGGGACCCTGATTTCCCAGCAGCACCCTCCACACAGGGAGGGGAGAGCCTCAGAGCCGGTGAAGCTGGGGCCGAGGCGGTGGCTGTCACCTGTGCGTCCGCTCACGCGGTCACTCAGTGGCTGCTGAGGTCCCTGGCTGGGCAGAGCCTCCTCAGGGAGCAGGACGTGTCCCTGGCGCTGAGGTGGCCGCAGAGCCACGTCCTGCCACGCCTGGCGGCCACGCGAGAGATGCTCAGGGATGAGACGCTGAGGAACAACCTCTTCAGGCTTTACACCTGGCTCTGCACCTCAGCTGGGCTCTCCAGGGAGCTCGGAGTGCTCAGTTCCATCGTGCTGCAGCTCCTGGAGGAGCAAGGCCTGGCCAGCACCTTCCACGAGCTTGTGCCTGTCAGCAGCGACGGAAGAGGATGCGGACAAGACAGGTGACTTGTCTTGCTCTTATCGCTCTTGTTATAAGGCAGTGGTGGGAGGAACTAGGAAATTCCGTTGCTTTTTTAATCCAGTAAACCAGTTTTTCCATAGCCACCCAGGCTCATGGCTTCCCAAAGCAGAAGCTGTGTCTGGTGAGATGGGGGCAGGGGTGGGCAGCACAGAGCATGGTCACTCTGTCAGGTTTTCTGACACTACAACACTCACACTCCCTGTAAGAAACTTCCCTTTCGAGGACTAAAATGGAACAAAAGGTACAAAAAAAAATGTAATTCCAAGAGGGAAAATAGTCTGCAAAAAACAGGTCTGTGTGGCCTGGATGCTGGTTCCTATTGCTGGTCAATGATAGCATCTGACAGGGCAGATTTCAAACTGTTCTATTTAACAGGAAACTGGTTTGTTCCTTCTTGTGAGTTGGAGCCTTGGCCTTGCATGGGCAAAGCCACTCCAGATTTTCCATCTAGGAAAAGAGTTAGGGAACCACTTTAAAACATAGTCCTGGAGGTAAACTGCTTAGCTTGGTGTTACTGTGTGCAAAGAGAAGAATATCTCCTCTGATTTTTCTCTCACCTTTCTTCCACAGCTGTTTCTGTGTTCCTGACTTCCGTTTACATCGGGGACGTGTGGCTCGGAGCGCAGGAGCCGGCTCTGTTACTGACCCACGTCAGATAGGTCTGAACAGACTGCGATACAATATTACTTATATCATTTTTATTATCATTTTATTATCATATTTATTATTTTGACTTTTTAAAGAACCAGAAAGACTGTTTGTGCACGTGTGTGTCATTAATATCCATCCTCTGTTCAATATAGGATGGGGAAAAAAGGCTGCAGAACTTCCTACCATGGGCTGAAAGTGCAAATAACAAGGAGCCAGGGGTTTAGTCATGATGGTTTACTGTTTCTTGAAGAGCCTGCTTGATTTCATGATACCAGAGCCAGTGTGAACAGAAGACTGAACTCAGGAATCATGATGGTCTTGGGTTTAAAAAGCTTTAATGGCTTTTAAAGACATTTATATCAGACCTGCTTTATTTTTATTACCCTTTTTTTAATTAAAAAAAAAATTCCTGATCCATCACTGCTGCTGCGATGTGTGACAAAAGCCCTCCCCTCTTCCCTCCACTTGGAACAGGTGAGAGATGGAACTAAAACCCTGGGTGTGCTGGGGGCCTGTGCTGGGACCCCCAAACCCCGGTCAGGGCTGCTGGGAAGCGTCAGCTCCAGGGGAACACTACGGAGGGGCTGTGCTGGGACCCCTCAAATTCCCGCCAGAGATGCTGGGCACTGCTGGGCTTTGGGGCACTGCTGAGAGGCTCCACTGCCTGATCCAGGGAGTGCTCCCCTTATTTTCTGTGGTGCTTAGAACCTGGCAGGTTATTATAGCCCCACAGGTGGATAATCTCAGCGGGGCAGCTGCAGTCACAGACGATCACACGGAAGCCAGTGTGGGAGAGGAAATGAGCTGCTCCACAGATTTATTTTTCCCAATTTAATTTTCCCAGTGCATTTTGAACTTAGACCAGAGTCTCTCCTCTCCCCTCAGACCCCGTATCCCTGAGTTTTGAGTTTTCTCATATAGAATATCTACGGCGGAAGAAAGATTCCCCGGCACGGCGGGGAGCGGCGGGGTTTGGGGGGTCCCGGGGCCGGCATGGGGGGCCCCCTCCCCCGGCCGGTCCCGGTCAGCAGCAGAACTCGGCTCGGTGCCGGGAGCCCCGGCAGGACCCCAGCGCAGCGCCGCCTGCAGGCGGCTGCAGGAGCGGCTCCCGCCGCCTGCGGCCATCCCGGTGCCGGTCCCGGCCCCAACGCCGCCTCGCTCCTCCCCACAGCCGCCGCCCCGAGCCCCACAGCCCGCCGGGGGAGAGGCGGCCCCGCTCCGGACCCGCCGCTGCCACGGACAGGATCGAAGCAGAACTCCTGGTGCCATTCCATGGCTGAGGGGCGGGGCCGGGAGCGATGGTCCCGTCCCCGGGCGGGGCGGGTCCCGGGGGCGGTGCCGGCGGCAGTCCGGGGCGGGGCTGGGCGGGCACGGGGGCGGTCCCGGGGCGGTCCCGGGTGGTCCCGAGCGGTCCCGGGGCGGTCCCGGGGCGGTCCCGGGGGCGGTCCCGGGCGGTCCTGAGCGGGCACGGGGCGGTCCCGGGGGCGGTCCCAGAGGCGGATCCCGGGCGGTCCCGGAGGCGGGTCCCGGGCGGTCTCGGGGCCGGGTCCCGGACAAGGTTCAGGTGTGCGCGACGCAGGTCCCGGGCCCGGCTCAGGTGCGCGGGGCCCCAGGGCGCCTGCGCGGGGCGGGGCCGAGGTGATTTATTCCCCCGCAGTGAGGGCGGCGGCCATTTTCTCATTGGGAGCACGTTGGGGACGGGCGGCTGCTGTGGGGGCCCGGCGCGGCCGGGCTGGTGCCGGTCTGGGACCTCCTGCTGAACAAGAAGGCGATGCCGGGCAAGGCGAAGTGCAGTGGGCGCGCGGCCCGGCCGGCTGGCAGCAGCGAGAGCGGCGGCGGCGGCAGCGAGAGCAGCAACTTCGGCAGCGACGACGAGGAAGAGGAGGAGGAGGAGGAGGAAGAAGAGGAGGTCTTGGAGGTATGGCGTGGGGGCGGCCCGGGGGGTTTCCCTGCTGATCCGGTTTCATAATTCCAGCTGGCTCCCGGCTCCCCCCCGCCCTCGGCCCTGCGGGGAAGGGGCAGCTCCTTGTGGCGGGGCACGGCCGATCCCGGCCTCCAGTCACCCCCGCCCCGGAGAGCAGCCGCCCGTCCTCCCCGCTCCGGGATGCGGGGCCAGCGCCCCTCGGTTTTCCCCAGGGGTCGGAGGCTCCCTGGGAGGAGGGGCGCGGGCGGCCGCGATGGAGGCGTACGTGCTGGAGGACATCCTGGAGGTACGGCCGGGACGCGAGGGGAAAGGGGGGACCGGGGGATGGCGGGGGGCCTTGGGGCCCGACCCCCGGCCCCGGCCGTTGAGGCTGCGGCGCTCGGTGGTGCCCGGGCGAACGGGGCCGGGCACCGTCGCTCTACCCCGCCGGGAGGGTGATTGGGGTTTTATTTGATTGGTTTTTCCTCCCATTACTGCAGATGTAAAAAGTACACTTTACCTGAAGTGAGACCTTCTTAATTAACTTGATTTTTTTAGCCTGAGAATTTACTAATGTCTCCTGTAGTAGAGAAGATGGTTCCCATTCCCCTTTTTGGGACCTGAGCAGGAATTGTTAGAAACTGTTTAAAACACGGGTGATTTTTGACCTTACATCAAAATATTTTGGCATACCTTTAGTATATTAATTTTAATCCATACTTAGTGTGATTTGTGAGATAAGTTTTCAAAGGCACTCAAAGGTATAGATCAAGGGAGTTTCAATTCTGAATTCTGACTTACTCTTAAATAGAAGGTTAATGATACTTTCTATGTTAGAAGCTGAGGGTTCTTTGCTTCTCCTGGTGCCATTTATTAGCTTCTTTGCTGGGATTTTGTGTAGGAAGTCCAAAAATTCAATTAGTTATGGGTTAAAATACAGCTGCCTTGCAGAGGTGGGAGCACACAGCGGAGCCTGTTTTGGATCTCATCCCCCCTCCTTTTTCTTTTTTCTTTTTTTCTTTTTTTTCTTTTTTTTCTTTTTTCTTTTTCTTTTTTCTTTTTCTTTTTTCTTTTTTTTTTTTCCCCCAAGTACGTCTTGGTGTAATTCCTGAGGGAAGAATGATTAGACCAGAGGCTTTTATGTTGCCATCATACCAGAATGTGGAGTAATTAATCTGAAACAGGTATATTCTCTTCTTTGTTTGGGGGGTAAAATTCAGCCCATTGTCCCAGTCCATTCAGCTTTGAGAGCTGAACTTAGAATATACATTTTAATTAATGAGAAGAGGTCAATTATTGCATGCACAGTATGTGATAGATAGGAGTTGAAACTGTAGAAACCGAAGGAAGAAGGACTGGGGCTGTTTGCACATTTGTAACCCTCTGAGTAGCTGTACTACATTAGTGATATCTCTCCAGCAGTTCCAGCAGTACCCTGG